>JALAZF010000452.1:2400000-3000000 GCA_022829125.1 Lathyrus tuberosus
CCACAGACACCTCAACAAAATCGTGGTAGACCTCGACGCCGCGCAAATGCACCGGCATGTGGAACTCGTGGACGTTTCGATAGGGTTGGTCATTGAATTTTTTTTCCATCTGTTGTACAAATTTTTATATTGTAAATATTGTTATTTAATTTTTCTAGCCATTATTTTTATTTTTTTCCATTTAATTTCTTCATTTCCTAACTAAAATAATAATTAATAAAAAAAAGAAATTGAACTGAGCCCCTTCTATTTGGGGCAAATTCGAAAAAGGACTCTGTAAAAAAAATTTAGATTCCGTTCCTGCCATTTGAAGATTCTTTCATTTTGGCCCCTCAGTGCACACAGTCAGCAGAATCTGTGACGTGGCGCTGCTTTGTTGGTTTTTTTTTTAGGGTTAATGACACTTTTGGTCCCTATGTTTTGGCCAATTTCGAACCCATGTCCTCATGAATTAGGATGGACCCCCCTTTACACTAGGCTAGAATGTTTTAGTTGTTTATTTGTTTGCTATAAATGTATATGATACAACATTTTGGTCCTTTAATAATTTAGTTTATTTTTTTAAATATAACATTAATGTTTAGTAAATATAATGTTTAGTAAATATAAATAAATATTTATTTAAATATAAAAATTAAATGTTAATATAAATATTTATTTTTAATAAATAAATTAGTTAAGTTTTTAAATATTAAATGTTAATATAAATAATATTTATGTAATTAATATTTTTAAATATAATTAATATTTATCTAATTAATATTAACATATAATTAAAAAAATTTAAAATAAATTCTTCCAAAAATGTTAAAATATATTAAAAACGTTAAATAATTAAAAAAACTAAAATTTATATTAAAAAATTAAAACAATTTGTTTATAAATAATAAATAAAATACTAAAAATAAAAAGTTAGTTTATAATTATAAACGCTAAATAATTATGAAACGTTAATATTAATTTATAAATGAAATACTAAAATAAAATTTAGTTTATTAAAACATTTGTAATGCTGTAATTAAATAAATTTTAATTTAGTTTATATTAAATATTAAATATTAAATAATATAAACTGAAAGTATTAAATATTAAATATTAATTATATTTATTAAATAAATAAACTGAAAGTATTAAATATTAAATATTAAATTTAGTATTAAATAATTAAATATTAAAGTAATAAATAAACTGAAAATAAATATAAAATATTAAATTGAGTAATAAATATTTAAATATTAAATCATAAATAAACTGAAAATAAAAATATTTTTAATTAAAATAACAGTTTTTAATATTAATAATTAGTAATAAATTGAAAATAAAAATATTTTTAATTAAAATAACAGTTTTTAATATTAATAATTAATAATTAACTAAAAATAAAAATATTTTTAATTAAAATAACAGTTTTTAATATTAGTAATTAATAATTAACTGAAAATAAAAATATTTTTATTTAAAATAATAGTTTTTAATATTAATAATTAATAATAAACTGAAAATAAAAATATTTTTAATTAAAATAATAGTTTTTAATATTAATAATTAATAATTAACTGAAAATAAAAATATTTTTCATTAAAACAACAGTTTTTAATATTAATAATTAATAATAAACTGAAAATAAACATATTTTTTATTAAAATAACAGTTTTTAATATTAATTATTAATAATAAACTGAAAATAAAAATATTTTTAATTAAAATAAAATTTCTTAATATTAATAATTAATAATAAACTGAAAATAAAAATATTTTTAATTAAAATAAAAGTTTTTAATATTAATAATTAATAATAAACTGAAAATGTTTTTTTTAATTAATAATAATTTAAAATATCTTAACGTTGTTAAATAAACTAAAAATATAATCTAATTTAAATATCTTAACGTTAAATAAAAATTCAAATTAAAATAAAATTTAAATATCTTAACATTAAATAATTAAAATTAAACTAAAAATATAAATATCTTAACGTTAAACAAAAATTAAATATTTATATTAAACTGAAATAAAATAAATAAATAAATATAATATTAATTTATTTTAAACTAAATTTAGTTTAGTTTAACTTATATTAAATTTAGTTTAGTTTAGTTTATATTATATATATTTGACACAAATTAATGACAACTAAAGCATAATAGTCTAGTGGTAAGGCAAGTTTATTGCATGCACCAAGACATGGATTCAATCTTTGGAGTGGGCAAATTTTTGAACTTTTGATTTTCAAACATTTCAACATTCAAATAGTAAAATAATAATAAAATGCCATGCGTGTAATTAAAATATATAGAAAAAATAAATAAAATTCTAACTAAGCTGACATGTCATATTAAAATAATAAAAAAAATAAAAAAATCCAACAAAGCAGTGCCAAGTCACAGATTCTGCTGACTGTGTGCACTGATGAGCCAAAATGAAAAAATCTTCAAATGGCAGGGACGAAATCTAAATTTTTTTTACAAGGTCCTTTTTTGAATTCGCCCCAAATGGCAGGGCCTAAAATGTGTATTAACCCATTAGAAAAATAACAAGAGTTCGTTTTCTTCAAAAATGCTCTCATTTTCTAGCCAATTAATATATTTTTTAAATATAAAAACACTCTCGGTTTCCTACCCATTCCAACGCTTTTGAAAGTGATCTCATTTTTTCAAGAGCTTTAAAAGTTTCAACTTTAAGAGTGTTGTAAAACGATATCGACAATAACAAAATAAAGTTATAAGAGAAAGATTGAGTTTCTTGAACAAACACAAGAAATTCTATTAGGTTTTACGAGAGAGAGAGAAGAAGGAAGATGAAGAATTTGTTAAAACTATTTTACTATTCACTTTTTCAATAAGGGTTCAAAGATTACAAGTAAATACCAACAGTTAACATCTCTCAACAACCTGAGAGAACTAGTCTATTTATAGACTACTATGCTAACTTAGGTTACAAGCTAACTAAACAATTGGACTTACAAGTAAGACCAAATTCGACATGATAACTTAAACACAAAGCTAACATATTTCAATATCATGCTTGAACAGACTTCAACTACAGCATGCACAATTTATGACGAATCATGAAACTACTTTGTCGACACTAGAGTTCGATCCAAATACTACAAATCTCCACCTTGTAACAAACTCTATACTAACAAGGGAACAAACTAGCTTTCATCGTGCAACTTTATCAACTGCATACAATGGAAAAACATGGTACTTGGCAATGTCTTGGTGATCATATCAGCAACATTGTCATCACTCGAAACCTTTAGCACTTGGACTTCTCCACGCTCGATTATCTCTCTGATGAAGTGCAACCTCACATCGGTGTCCTTAGTTCGCTCATGATAGAATGAATTCTTCGATAGGTTTATTGCACTTTGACTTTCACATTTAACAGTGATAACTCAACCTTGAAGTTTCAGCTCCTTAGCAAAACCTTCAAGCCACAATGCTTCTTTCACAACTTCAGTGAGGGCAATATACTGCGCTTCAATGGTTGATAAGGTAACAACATTCTGAACTATTGCTTTCCAACTAATTGTTGTGTCAAACATAGTGAACACATATCTAGAAATAGATTTTCTAGAATCCATACAACATGCATAATCAGAGTTGACAAATCTTTCAATTTTGAATTTGATATAATCACCACAGGCTTCACCATAAATCAGGAATCTGCTCAGAAACTCATTGATGTACCTAAGAATCCACTTTAAAGCTTGCAGTACGCCTACCCAGATTTTCCATATACTTACTTACAAGGCTCACTGCGTACGTTATGTCTGGCCTCGTACAGACCATAACATACATCAAAGAACCTATTATAGTAGCATATGAAATTCTATTCATATAGGCTCTTTCGACTTCAGTACTAGGATTTTGAGTCGTACTCAACTTGTACTGAGGATCAGTTAGTGTTAGAACATGCTTCGAATTTGACATGCCAAAGTTGTCGAGAATCTTGTTCGATATGCTTTCTATCTCTCCGGATGTCAATCCCAAGAATTCTGGAGAAAGCTCCCAAATCCTGCATGTCGAACTCCTTATTGAATTCATCCTTCACCTTGATAACATCTTTGACACTGTTTCTTGCTATGAGGATGTCATCCACATAAAGTAACAAAATAACAAGCGAATTTGCAGGTCAAAATATGAAGTAAACATAGTGGTCGAATTGGCTCCTAGTGAAACCAATGTATGTCGTGAATTTTTCGAATCTCCTATTCCATTGTCGAGGAGATTTTTTTAGGGAATACAAAGACCTATTCAACTTGCACACATAATCTTCCTTTTCCTTTTCTGCATACCCTCTAGGTTGCCTCATCAGGATTATTTCATCTTGATCGCCATACAGGAAGGCTGTCTTCACATCCATCTCTTCAATTTCTAGGTCGAAATTCGCCACCATGGCTAACAATATTCTAATGGATCTATGTTTTATAACAAGTGAGAACACATCATTGAAGTCGACACCTTCTTTATGAGTGAACCCTCTAGCAACCAACCTTGCCTTAAATCTCTTTAACATCACTCCTTTGATTCCTTCCTTAACCTTGAAAATGCATTTACAACTGGCCCCTACGGGTTTCTCATCAGCTCCCAAGTGTTATTATCATGAAGAGATTTCATCTCATCATCCATAACTTTCAACCATTCAGTTTTGTTTCAAATACTCACAGCTTACTTGTAATCTCTAGGTTCTTCATCAAGAACCTCACTTGCAGAGATCAAGGCGAATGCTATGAGATATGCAAAACCAAGTCATTGAGGTGGCTTGATGACTCTTTTTGACCTATCTCTTTCCAGTAGGTAGTCATTACCATTTTCCTAAGCTTCAAGAGGAGCTTCTACTTCTTCTTCGACTTCATCTGGGCCATGCAATTTGGCATCACTATGCTCCACCTCAACAGGAACCTCTTCCTATTACATCTCTTCTTTAGAGATCTTTGAGCTTCGACCAATGTCATCAGATTTCTTGAAACCTGTCTCAGCTTCATTTAAAACTATATCTCGACTTGTGATACTCTTTCTGTGACCAGGCTCTAGGCACTACAACCTATAAGCTTTGACTTCTTCAGGGTATCCAAGGAACATACATTTCAGAGCTCTAGATTCGACCTTGTCTTGCCTAATGTGAGCATAGGCTAAGCAGCTAAATACTTTAAGTCTGTCGAGATTAGGTGGATGTTTCAACCAGACTTCATCAGGTGTTTTCATCCCCAAAGCTATTGAGGGACACCTATTTATCAGGTAAGTTGCAGTCATGACTGCCTCAACCCAAAACACCTTCAATCCTGCACTTATCAACATGCACCTCACCCTTTCCAAAATGGTTCGATTAAACCTTTAAGCTAAACCATTCTGTTAAGGAGTACCTGCAGTAGTTTTGGGCCTTGAAATACTAGACACAACTGTTTACCGTGAAAATTGGTAAACAACCGCTGGTCTTCAAAAAATGGTTTACTTGCAGGATCAACCAGTGAATCCTAAGGACATAACTATTGTTTAATTTCTTTCTCAAAACTCTAGGAACACTTCGACAACGTTCATACTTGTAAAAGATTGTTTAAAGCTGTAGAAAAGATAAACATTGCAGAAATTGATAAAGAAAATGCAATGAAGAAAACTTCAAAGTAAAAGTGTAGTGAAAGAAGCAATTGATAACTAGAAATAAATTTCTATAGAAATGAAATAATGTGGTGTTTTAGACGTACATTCTCAATGATAACTCTTTTCTCAATTCACTTAGATACTTTGAGTGATTTTATGAGTATTGTACAACAATTGAACACACAGAAATCCTAAACACTAAGACTCTTATTTATAATATGTCGAAAATAACTGTCTTCAATGGACATTCCTCCAGCAAATGACACGTTTTGTTCTGCATGTCCTCATTTTGCCACAACCCTCCACGCATCATTTCTGAGAAACGGATAAGGACAAAAGACAGTTATTATCCATATTTTGAAATTCAAAACTTCTGTCGAAGGAGAGCTTCATACACTCTTCGTCGAAGTTGCTATCCAAACTTAAAAAATATTTCTAAGTGTTTTTCCAGCATGTCCTTCTCATGAAGGCCTCTTCGACTAAGACCCTTACACACACTCCTGTCAAATTCAACAACAACTCAAGAAGCACTTGTTTTTTACTTAGTATCCTTAAACAAAAGCCTGACATCGAAATTCCTAGCCAACAAATTGCCTCTCAAAAATGTCATTTTCGACTAAATGGAGAAAAGGGCAATTTTTGAAGTTCACATTCGACGCCAGAAACCTATTTGTTTTCTATGACGTCATCATTATCATGACAAATTTTTCAACCCCCTCCTCAAAAACCCATGCGTGAGTCTTCTCAATCATCACACACCTAGTCCCTAGGAGATCGTGGGTCTGATCAACTGCCACTGTCTCAATCATGCGTTCTCTGTATGACACGCGTCCCACGATTTATTTCACCATTAATGTATACAGTAAACCGCTTCCACTTCATCTATCTATAAATAGCGAAAATCGCCACTATTCAAACTTTTCACTCTCTGAACTTCTTTGAGTAAACTCTTTTCAACCCGTCATCTCTTGCAACCTTTTTTTTTTCTAAATCTACGTCGTCAATGGCATCTTCAACTAAGACCTCCAAAGATTCAGGAAAAATCACCAATGAGTCCAAGAAATCTGCAGAGCTTGCTCCTATTCGCAAAATCTTGGGCCCAAATGTGTTGGGTAACCAACAATACATTCCTAAGCCACCTCTTGAAGAAGAGAAGTGCAGAATCTACCAATCCCAGGTACTTATTCCCATCTTTGTCTCTGGAAAAACACATGCAATGTTAGGGCCTCTTCCCAACCTTTCTGATGATCCTGCTAAGGTTAAGGAATTTTTTCCTGCTTATCATCATTATAAGCCTATAGCAAATGGTCAAAAACCTAGGTCTAGTGAGGAAATTAAGGCTGATGAAAGATTAAGAGTTGATGGTCAAGGTTCTCCTTCGAATGAAGCTTCCAGAGACCCTATTAACTTAGAATATATGAATAATAACTTTAGGGTATTTAGGTCATGCCCCTTGTATAAATACCCATCTGACTACCTTGCTTGGCTGAAAAAGATAGAGAAAGCAAAATCCCATGTCTGGAAAGACATGAGCATCTTTGACATGATCCAGTTGTCGAAGGTGGGACCTGGCTATTGCCTGTCCATGATGAATGCTTCTCTATATTTCGGGGATAACACTCACAACAATTTTCATATTCCTTGTGGAATGATGAATCCAACCTTATTCGACATTGCAGCCATCACCGGGCTTAAGCTAGTTGGAGAAACCTATGATCCTAACTTTTTAGCTGAAGATTCCATAGGCTTCGACACAACCAAAGCAACTTTCACTACTTATATCACTTATTATCATGATAAAGAATCTAATGAAGTCTCTTACCAAGAGCATGTTGCATTTCTGGCTCTCTGGCTTTCCCGATACATTTTCTGTTCAAGATCCCTACAGGTTGCAAAGAGATACCTAACAATGGCCAACCAATTACACACTGGACACAATCTTTGTCTTGGCGAGATGATCCTAGCGAACCTTTATGAATCTTTAGGGTAAGGCATTACAACACTAAAAACCATTAAGTCCAAAGGAAACCTACTTTTCTCTGGGCCTTTTTGGCTACTACAATTATGGCTAAATGCCACATTCGAAGCATCTCTTCTTGTTCGCAACCCTATCAATGTAAAATCTGTCGAAGTGAAGAACATGAGAGTTGAAGGAACTAGACTTGCCTTGTTGATCCCAAGTGATGAAGGGTTAAATCTTCAGCAAACCTTCACTAATTATGTGATGATGTTTTCCAGACGCTACAACTTCTCACCCACCATGGCTCCCTTTGCAGATAGAAAGGTTGGCCCTGAGTGGTTCACCAGAAGATTCCCTACTCATTCGAAAGACCAAAAAGCGGAGTCTCTTGATATATGGGAAGCTTTCCTTACCCCAAGATTGCTAGCCACAAGACTCAATCCTTCAAGGCTTCGATTTACCCTCGTTAGCTACCAACCAAACCTTGTCGCTCGACAGTTTGGTCTTATCCAAATCAAACCAAAACCACTTTTCCCCAAGAAAGGCTCCTTGATTCATTATAACATGATCCATAATGAAATTGAGTGTAACAAAGAAATGGCCAAATATGTTGGCATTACACAATTCACCCCTGTAGCTTTCAAACCAAACTTCCTCTGCACCAAAGAATTCGACACTTGGTGGAAAAACTATTATAATACAGAATTTTTGATGTAGCTGCTTTCGACCAGCATCTAACTCGTGCTTTTGCCCTTGTGCAGGAAAGAGTGAAGAAAGGTACTTCGACACATATCAAAGAGATCCAAGCATTCTAGAAGTACTTTGAAACTGCTTACAAACCTGATGATCTTAGTCGAACCATTCACGAAGCAAGCTAGATTAGAGGATTTAAAACTACCTTCGTACGTTAGACCTGACCAACGGTACAAGCTAGATTTTAATTTATATCCTCTAAAATTCCCTCGACTGCCAAGTACTGATTTTGGTGTGGCTTTTAGCCCTCCATTTCCAGAATGGTTTGTCTGTAGGGATTTTATGAAAATCCTTCGACAAGAATCACAAAAACATGTTAAGCGAGTGGTTCCGACTAAGTATACTCTGGAAAATTTCAAAGGCCACCTTCATATTGGCATAGAACGCATTCGCGTGGCGTCCCCAATATATGAAGGTGTGGAATGGGAGGTTTTTAGACACCACTTCTCTTATCCATTTTTGTTTATTTATTTTTTACTTGTATTAATTGCATTGATTTTCTTGCAGCTGTAAGGATTCCCGCTAAGAAGCCTGCCACTATTGAGAAGGATGTCGTCGAAGAAGAAGGCGAAGACAACACCATTAAAACAACAACAAATGTAAACTTTGTGATTATTGTTCTTTCCATATATTGCCTTCTCATTCTAACATTTAGGGTATAATTCCTTCAGGGAAGACGAAAACCACCTCTGACACCTAACAAGAGGAAACAAAAAGAACCTGAGGTCCAAATAATTGAATAAGATGATGGGGATCTCTCTCCAGACACTTCCAAGCATCCAAAGAAGAAGAAGAAACAAGAAAAAAATTTTGATGCCAGTTCCTAACCCAAACCAAAAACAATTAAAAGTGAGCCAACTGTGTAGAACCTGTGAAGAAACCTTCCACTCTAAAAGTAGACAAAGCTGATGCCAATCCAGCCACCAAAAACCAAACTGCCAAGAAAAACCCTGACCAAGTCGAAAGTGAGAACTCTAGCCCTGGGGCTAAGGGTGCTAAGGTAAATAAATCCTCCCTTAATCTCAGGAGTTTATAATTCTCCTTTTACTTATCTTCGACTTACTCATTTCTGATCCTTTTCTTTTGATATTTCAGGGTGTTAAGGACAACAAGGGACAACCCCTAGTTCAACAAATTCTTCCTACAACCAGCAGCGATCCTTCTTACAATCCTACGAGTGCTCCCTCCCAGCAATAAACTTTTCCTAAGGATTCCACCGAAGAATCTACAGATGAAGTGGCCAACTGGCTGGCAAACATCAGAAGAATTCGCCACCAAAAGTCACCACTGAGTTTTCTCACACTAGTGACTCTGATCATGACAAGAGCCCACCAAAGAAAGACGCCTTAGTTGATGTAGAAGGTGACACAGAAATGCCATCTGCAGAAAAAATTGTCAAAGGCAAATCTGAAGATGGCTACCCAATTAACGCATAAAATGGCATTGGTGGTGAAAAGGGCGAAGAGGAAGAGGAAGTGGAGGAAGCAGATCGTTCCATGTTTGACTATGAGACGAAAGTTGTTGTAGAAGAAGAAGAAGAAAAAGATGATAAAGACGACAATGAGGAAGATAAAGAGCAACAAGATGACCAACTCAAGGCTGACCCAAAACCTGCAGCTTCGATTGGAACAACCACTACTAGCCTTTCCCATGAGGAGCTAGAGTTGTTAAAGCAACGAAGACCCCTTGAGTATTTGAAGGCTATGATTAGCGCCAGATGCAGTTCGACTGAGAAAAGCGCCAGCACCTCGAATGCATCAGGTGATTAATCTGCCAACAAATCTAGGGATGACTTACTCCTCAAGATTAAGGAAAAGGCCTTCGACGCTGACTTATTTCAACTTTTGGAGAAAGATACTCAGCTTGTTTTGGGATCAAAAATCTCCTAAAACAAGTTAATGTTTTGGAGGTTTCTCCAAAAGTTGCAGATGTCATAATGGACTTGGGCTTGCTGGTTGACCATGTTGTTGTAGACCTTAATCGTATCAAAGAGGCTTCGAATAAAATTCAGAAAAAGTCAGAGACCCAAATGGATGAATGGGATGCAGCCACTGAATCCACTACAAATGTTGCAGAGTTGGAAAAGGGTTCTGAACAGAAGAAAAAGGAGATCGAAGCCTGCGATAAAAATGTCAAAGCTTGGGAGCAGCAGATCAAAGAGTTGCAAGCCAACATTTCAAAGGCCAAGGAGCGCAAGGACGAACTCCTGAAGTTTGATCATAATGAGATGGCCAAAGAAAATGAAGTAGGCATGCACCACGTCGAACGAGCTCAAAAGCTTGGGAAAGAAATTAAAGAAATTTTGACCAACAAATACGTCTGTGAACGACACTAGATATTCCAAAGGTCAAAATATCAAAAGATGAAAGATTATCTCCCCTTTTAATTTGGTTGTAATTGATGAAATTGTTTCTTAATTGTAATAATGTTAAGCCCTTCGTGGCATTTGATGTAATGACTTAGCCATTTTGGCAACCTCTTTATTTTGATCCACCATTTTGGCTTCGACTATTTATGCATGAATTATTCCTTAGTTAATTTTACTTCTTGAAGTGCAGGCTTATATTTTTTTCAAATATTTCCCATTTACTTTCAAGATTCTTCGATCCTCATTTAACTCTTTGACTTCATATGCACCATTAGAAAAAACTTGGATAACTTGAAAAGGACCTTCCCACATAGGGGACCATTTACCCAAAGTTCTATATTTTTGATCCATGGGCAAAATTACTTTCCAAACTAAATCTCCAATCGAAAACTTAACTTTCACCTTTTAATTATATGACTTTTCTACTCTTCTTTTTTGCCTCTTTAATAACTCTAAGGCATTCATTCTTTCTTCATCTAAGTCAACTAATTTGTCCAACATCATGTTTCAATAGGACTCAAATGAGATCTCATACTGTCTCTGGATTCTAGTTAACTGTAGGTAGATTTCGAGTGGTAACACTGCATCGTGACCATATGTTAGTCGAAAAGGTGTAGTGTTTGTAGCATCTTTAGGTGAGGTTCGACATGCCCATAAAATATGGTCCAATGTCTTATGCCAATTCCTTGGCTTCTTCCCCACATGCTTTTTAATTAAGCCAATCACTACCTTATTTACTGCTTCGACTTGACCATTAGCCTGAGCATAGTAAGGTGTGGATATCAAAAGTTTGAACCCCATTTCTTTAGCAAATTATTGAATCTTTCGACCAGTAAAAACTAATCCTTGATTTTTTGTAATGGTTTCTGGGATTCCAAACCTATGAGTGATATGTTTTTGGATGAATTCGATCACTGCATCTTGGTCAACATTTACCAATGGTATAACCTTAATCCACTTAGTGAAATAGTCTATTCCCACTAGAATGTATCTTTGACTCTTGGATGACGCTGGTCGAATTTCCCCAACTAAATCCAAAGCCCATCCTCTGAAGGGTCAAGGCTTCACTATAGAATGTAATTCGCTTGCAGGAACATGTTGAATGCCTGCATGTATTTGGCATTCTTGGCATCCTTTGGCGAATTCAATACAGTCTTTGAGCATGGTAGGCCAATATATCCCTTGTCAAAATAACAACCATTTCATTTTATGATCCACCAGATGCCCTTCATATGCCCCACTTTGGACATTAGAGAGAGCCAAGTATGCCTCAGATTCACTACGGCATTTAAGTAAGACACCTTCACGCGTCTTTTTGAATAGTTCATTCCCCATCAGAACATAACTTAAAGCACGATATTTGACATTTCGTTTGATAGGTGCTGTTGGGTTTTGTAAGTAGTCTACTATTGACTTTCTCCAATCTTCGTCTATCAAACCATCTATGGCCAATATCTCAAAACTCTATTCGTCATCATATCCTAGCTTCATTGTCTCCAAGTCTGATGGGGATAGTCTAGTTGATGCAACTCTTCCTCTAACTTCGATTGCATCTTGTAATTATTCTTTCGAAATTTTGTATACAAAAGAAATCTGGGCCAAGTCATTGGCCTCTTGGTTCTCAAGTCGAGGTATGTGTCGAATACTTACCATTTTGGATCTTCATAACAACCTATTGGCTATCACAAAGTACATGATAAGATTTTCCTTAACACATTTATACTCCTTTGTAATTTGCTTTATGACCAACTTTGAGTCACCCATTATTTCGACTCGAGTTGCCCCCAATTCCAACAAGATTTCTGAAGGTGTGAAAAACACAAGAAAGGGGGGGGGGGGGGGTTGAATTGGGTTTTTACAATAAAACACGATTCTTTAAAAATAATCCCCTTTACAAATAACTTCCACTTCTTGATAATAAAGCAAGAGAAACTGAAAAGAAAGAACAGAGTATGTTTATACTAGTTCACTTGAGAAACCCTCAAGCTAGTCTAGTCCACTCGCTAAGGTGATTTTGCCTCTCTCAAGCGAGATCTTAATCCACTAATCAAACTGATTAATACAATGCACAAGCCAAACTGCAAGTGACTAACAACAATCTCTAAGACACACTAGTCCTAGACTTCTCAAGAATTCTGACCTAACAGGTCTCTCAAGGAAATCAAACAATTGTTTGAAAAATAATTTATTTACAGAAAATTGGTTCTACACAAGCTGATATGTAAACAGATTTAAGAACAAAATGACTTAAGAATGATATGAACAATAGAGCGTATGAGCAGTGAAGATTTGCAACTCATTCTTGAAGTCTTCAATCCTTTATATAGCCATGCATGTGATGTGACCGTTGAAGGATATTTCTGACATTTAAGAATTATGGCAGCTTGAAAGAACGTGGGAGACAAATAGTACATTTGCGTCCGCCCTATCCGGAGTGGAGCAAAGCGTCCTCATCGTACCATTGTACTGTTGTACCACGTTGCTTAGTCTTCTCAACATCCTGACTTCAGAGGCTTATGAGAGCATGAGTTAGAAGAAGGGAAAATGTAACTTGGGTCTTAAGAGCTTCAAGCCTTCAGAGTCTGCAGAGCTACATCTTTAGAGTCTTCAGCACTTGGTCTTCACAACCCGTTGTCTAAGAAGCATGAGTCTTCAGCATCTGGACTTGTTCATTAGAACTTCTGTCTTCAGATCTTCAGAACTTGTTTTCTTTAGACATCGTATCATAGTCATACAGCTTCAGAGTCTTCTGAAGCAAATGCTACTATTCAGTAGAACAAATGTAGTGCAGAAGCGGAATAATTCTCTTCTAATAACTTAGCCACGCTATTTATCAGAAGCAGAACCTGCTTGTTAAATTCTCAAAAATAACAAACATTAGAATACCAAAATTGTTCATACAAACATACTTGTTTGTTATCATCAAAACTCAGAGATATTATTGCAGGATCAAACCTTGTTCTAACAATCTCCCCCTTTTTGATGATGACAAAACTATGTATTTTGATGACACAATTTTGTACATAACATAAAAAGGTAACTGAAATAAGAAGGTTAAGGAATACTTATCCTTCAGATGAGAATCTCCCCCTGAATCTCAGACTGGATGAAGATCAAATATCCTGACTTGTGAACCTTCTGGGTGAACTCCCCCTGGTTGCAATAGGTCAGATATTGAGATCTTTAGAGTCTTGATTCAGTTTCCAGAAGTCAATTGTACCAATTGAGGTCACCAATTGAGATCTTGAAATATCAGAGCCAAAAACATTTGGATTCCATATCTTCTGAAAAAGAAAACAAGAAGACAAATCTAACAGAAACAAAAGTTTATTGGTTAGAATGTAAGCAGCTTGTTTTTCAGAAATTGATTATGAGAATCAAAATTTCACGTTCATTATACTTCTCCCCCTTTTTGTCAAAATAAAAAAGTTGAAATTCCATTAAATCAAAAAGATCAGAAGATCAAAACAAATCAGAATCCTAAGGTTCAGAGCCAAAAGGAAAAAGAAAAGCCTAAGTGCCTAAGTTCCAGAGGATGAAGGATTTGTAGACAGCTTGTTCAGAATCAGTTGAAGCATATCCTGAAGAGAGGTGTTGACAACCTTCTATTCAGCAATGCTTTCTCTAAAGATATTCTGTTCTTCTTTCATTGCCTGATGATCTTCTTTGATTTCTTCAATTGCACATTCCAAACGCACAAAAGCAGGTTCAGAGGAGGAAGCAACTAGAGCGATTTGCTTAGCTTTCTCTGCATCTTCAGCTTCTTGTGCCAACCTGACAGCTTTAGCATTTCTAGCTTTTTCTTCTGCTAGAAGCCTTGCTGTTTCATCACCTTTTTCTTCAGCTTCTTTTTACTTTGCAGCAAGAAGCTTAAATTGCCTTATCCTTTCTTTCTCTTCTTCTTTATCCTTGACCAGTTGAACTGTAGCAACTTTGGAGGCTTCCGAGAAATTTGAGATCCTTTTGAACTCATAGTCTAACCACTTCTGAAAATCTTCCCAAGAACACTCAAGCTCCAGAGGCATGGTGCTTGTGATAGCTTCTGCTCTTAATTTAGCTACCCTTTTCAAGGCCTTGTTATGAAACAAATTAATGCATTCATCAAGGGTTTTAGGAAGGGGCTTTTCGTAAATAACCAAGGCAAGGTTAGGTTCAGGAGAATTTGCTTCAGAAGGTATTGGTTGAGATGAAGTGATTTCAGGTGGAATTGATTCAAATGTTGGTTGAGAAGTAGGCGTTGATTGCTCAAGAAGATTTGAGACTGTATAAGGCTCAGAGGTGACAATTTCAATAGTACCAAAAAAATTTTCTTCAGAGAGGTTGGGGGAACGAGGATCGGAGTGTTGATACGCAGACTAAACAGTGTTTGTTCGAGGTTGATTGAAAGAAAATTGTAATAGATCTTGAGAAAGTGGTGAAACAGGTGTATTGAGTTGAGGAAGTGAGGCAGTTAATGATGAAGTGAAAGTATGAATGCTTTCAGATGAAATGGGTGTGGTGATTGATGGGAAGAGAGTTAGTGGAATAGTAGTGTCTGATATAGAGGTTGTTGGGGGTGGAACCGAAAATGAAGGTGGTTAAAAAATGATTTGAGAAGTGGAAGTGGGGATATGAAAAATGTTTGGATCAGAAGTGGTTTGTGATGATGATGAAGTATTAATCGACTTTGTAACAGCTATTGAAACAGAGGGAGCAGGAACAGACTTACTAGATTTCTCAGAGTGAGAAGCCAGAGCTGGATTCTTGGAAGTTTCAGACTTGTCATCCTTCTTTCTTCTCTTAGGCTCAGAGGCCTCTTCAACTTGCTTCCTTTTGCCTCTGGTAGGATCAACAAGAATTGGTGCAGGAGCAAGGTCTTCATATCTAAACCCAGACATGTCATGTCCTTCTTCCATCATTAAAGCAGCAAAAGAAGCGATTACTTCAGGATTGTCGCCTTAGTGAAAGAGAGGATAGTTATCCACCAGAATCCTGTGACCAATCACATAATCATGTGATACAGAAGGAGGTTTCACACTTAATTCCTTAATCAATCCCATATTCTTAAGTTTCGTGGCATTGAAAGTTTCTCCAATGCTCGGTATCAAATCTTCTGTATACTTGGCTTCATCAGTTAGATATTGCACCAGACCACTTTCAACGAAAATATCAGAAAGCAACCTTCTAAACAGAATGTAAGTGGGGACATTCTTATCTGGCGAAGCTGTTGTCCTTGTCTTGCTCACCATATCCCGTAAATAGTAAAACAGAATGGATGGCAGACACATCTTCTAATTTGTAAACAGATAGTACAACATATATTTCTGATTTTCATTGAAGTAGTCAGGAGAACTCGTTGAAGGTCTTGGATTGATGCAACCTAGAATGATCTTGTGCCAAATTCTAAGATTATCAAGTAAATCCTTACTCTTATACTTCGATATCCCAGGAGAGTAAATAGAGAAGATAGCTTTGTTAACGGTCTCTTTCATAAACTTGGAGTTTCCTTTCATTCCATAAATTCGCTTGTTTTCCAAGAATTTCATCCCCAGAAGATCTGAGATTGGTTTCTCAGTAATGACTATCTTCTTTCCCAGAACATGAGAAACTACATGAAAACGGTCGCAGTCTGCCTGTCTCCAGAAGTCTTTCACAAGTGCCTCAAAAATAGGACCTTTAAGCCTTTGAAAATAGTGATTCCAACCTTGAAAGGTTAGTTCAGTAGAGAGATCGTGTCCATTCAAGGCAAGATTTTCGAAATCTACATCTAGTTCTTTAAGAACAACCAGATTATCTGCTTCAATAATACAGTTAACTGAAGCATCCCTTTGAGTAATATGATTTTCATCAATCACAGGAAGTGACGATGAAGTTGAAGTGACAGTTGGAGTGGTTGCAGAAGTTATAGATGGAGGAACTGATGAGGGTGATAACCCAGTGGAGGGATTCAAGGATTTTTCTATTTCAGCGGCGAAACGAACGGCTTCTTGTTGAGAGGTAGTCATCATGATGATTATTGAGGTAGAAAAGATGAAAATGAGGTTTGTTGTTGAAGACGAAGAAAGCACAAAAAGCGGTTTGGAGAAAAAGAGGTTTTAGGGGTTTTAAAGTGTAAAAGTGGAGTGAAGTGGTGTGAGTGGGTATATAACGTGTGAGTGGAGTGAAGTTGTGTGTACGTGAAGAATTAAACATAATAATGGGGATTAGTAAATGAACGTAATCATGATTTAACCAATTCCAAGAAAAATACTGTTCATTGTGTACTCTAAGTAGATGTAGTGATTTAAGATGTAACAGCGATTACACGAGTTAATCACCTTTTAATTAAGTGACACATTTTGATATCCTCAGAGTCTGGAAAACCAAAAGGTTTCCGTCTGATCAGAGACACTTCTGACAAAGGCATCTTCTGATGACTAAGGTTAAAAACAAATGCTTCTTAGTTTAAATGAAAATCTGATTTCTTCAGACTCTAACTAAACACATCTGATTCTGATGAAATCTTACTCTGGACAGTAGTCCATTTTTAGATGCTTCAGAATAAATATAAATCTATCTTCAGCCAAGGGTTTTGTAAAAATATCAGCCCATTGATGGTCTGTATCTATAAATTTTAAACATAAGATTCCCTTCTGAACATAGTCTCTAATAAAATGATGTTTAATTTCTATGTGCTTAGCCCTAGAATGTAAGATTGGATTCTTACTTAAAAAGATAGCAGCAGTATTATCACAAAAGATAGGAATGTTACTCTCATGTATCTGATAATCTTCTAGCTGGTTCTTCATCCACAGCATATGCGAACTGCATAGAGACGCGTATATGTACTCTGCTTCTACTGTTGAGAGAGTAATTATTGATTGCCTCTTGCTTGACCATGAGATCAAATTCTTCCCGAGAAACTGACAGTTTCCAGAGGTGCTTTTTCTTTCCAATCTGTCTCCTGCGTAATCTGCATCACAATAACCAGAAAGAAAGTACTCTGATGTTTTCTCATACATCAAGCCAAGGTTAGTAGTTCCTTTCAG
The DNA here is from genome assembly GCA_022829125.1 of Lathyrus tuberosus. Classification (NCBI taxonomy): domain Eukaryota; kingdom Viridiplantae; phylum Streptophyta; class Magnoliopsida; order Fabales; family Fabaceae; genus Lathyrus; species Lathyrus tuberosus. The sequence continues at coordinate 2,417,692 of JALAZF010000452.1, forward strand.
ATACCTTAGAATTCTTTTAACATCAATTAAATGAGATTCTCTAGGATCTGATTGAAATCTAGCACACAAATGAACACTGAAAAGAATATCAGGTCTAGAAGCAGTTAAGTACAGAAGAGAGCCTATCGTACCACGATAGATCTTCTAACAAACCTTTCCACTTACTTCTTCCTTTTCCAGAATACATGTTGGATGCATTGGAGTCTTAACTGGTGTACAATCCATCATGTTGAATTTCTTCAGAAGTTCTTGGGTGTACTTACTTTGATGAATGTAAGTAGCCTCTGATTTTTGGTCAATTTGAATTCCCAGAAAGAACTTCAATTCACCCATCAGACTCATCTCGAATTCTACCTGCATTAGGTTAGAAAACTCTTCACAAAGAGAGGGATTAGCAAAACCAAAAATAATATCATCAACGTAAATCTGAACTATAAGCATATCATTTTTGAACATTTTACAGAAGAGGGTGGTGTCAACCTTGCCTCTGGTGAAGTTATTTTCTAAAAGAGAATTACTCAATCTATCATACCAAGCTCTGGGAGCTTGTTTCAGACCATAGAGAGATTTTTTAAGTTTAAAAACAAAATCTAACTTCTCAGAATTTTCAAATCCAGGAGGTAGTTTGGCATAAACTTCTTCTGAAATATAACCATTAAAAAATGCACTCTTAACATCCATCTGATATAAGATGATGTTATGATTTACAGAAAAGGAAATTAATAGGTGTATGGCTTTTAACCTGGCGACTGGAGCAAAGGTTTCTATATAGTCTATTCCTTTTTGTTGACTATAACCTTGTGCAACCAGTCGTGCCTTGTTTCTGACAATCTCACCCTTCTCATTGAGCTTGTTTCTGAATACCCATTTAGTTATAATAACGTGGACACCTTTAGGCTTCTAAACAAGATCCCAAACATCGTTCTTTGAAAACTGGTTAAGTTCTTCTTCCATCGCCAAAATCCAGTCTTTGTTCAGTAGAGCTTCATCAAAAGATGTTGGCTCGATCAAAGACACCAAACCCAGAAGTGTTTCTTCAGATGGTTTGAAGGATGATCTGGTTCTGATAGGAGCGTCCTTATTTCCCAGAATCAATTCTTCAGGGTGTGAAGTTGCAACTCTGCTTTTCTTTTGATGTGGAGGATCAGTGGGAGCAACAACAATATCAGAAGTAGGAGCTTCTGAATCTTTGATTTCTTCTGCCTTTTCCTTAGGTTCTGAAAAACTGATCTCCAAATCTGCAAACTTTTCAACTAGCTTTGACTTTTCAGAGTCAAGCTTATCATTGAATCTGACATGAATTGATTCTTCCACAATTCGTGATTCTGTGTTATAGACTCTGTAGCCTTTTGAGCGTTCAGAATATCCTAACAACAGACACTTCTATGCTTTGGAATCAAACTTGCCCATATTCTCTTTAGTTTTCAACATAAAGCAGACACATCCAAAAGGATGAAAGTAAGAAATGTTGGGCTTTCTATTCTTCCACAATTCATAAGGAGTCTTACCCAAAATAGGTCTTATTGAGATTCTGTTTTGAATATAACATGCTGTGTTAACTGCCTCTGCCCAAAAGTGCTTAGCTATGTCAGTTTCTTGGATCATGGTGCGAGCCATTTCTTGCAATGTCCTATTCTTTCTTTCTACAACCCCATTTTGTTGTGGAGTTCTAGGACAGGAGAAATCATTGGATATGCCATAAGAATAAAAAAGTTTTTCAAAATCTTTGTTTTCAAATTCTCCACCATGATCTCTTCTGACTCTGACAATTTTGCAATTCTTTTCATTTTGCACTTGGGTGCAGAAGGAAGCAAACACAGAATGTGACTCATCCTTGTGTCTTAAGAATTTTACCCATGTCCAACGACTGTAATCATCAACGATGACTAGTCCATATTTCTTTCCATTGACTGAAGCAGTTTTCACTGGTCCAAATAAGTCAATGTGAAGAAGTTCTAATGGTTTAGAGGTAAAAACAATTGTTTTGCTTTAAAGGAAGTTTTTGAAAACTTGCCTTTCTGACATGCTTCACAAAGAGCATCTGAAGAATACTTCAGATTGGGCAAGCCCCTGACAAGTCCTAGCTTGTTCAGCAGAGAAATTCTTCTCAAGCTAACATGACCCAGACGTCTGTGCCAGACCCATTGCTCTTCATTAATGGACAGAAGACATTTTACATTCTGATTTTTCAAATCTGATAGTCTGATTTTGTAAGTATTGTTTTTCCTCTTACCATTGAACAGAACTGACCCGTCCTTCTGACTAACAGCCTTACAGGACGTTTGATTAAAGATACCATCATAACCATTGTCACTAAGTTGGCTAATTGACAATAAGTTATGCATTAGACCCTCAACTAAAAGAACATTGTTGATGGAAGGAAGTTTACCATTACCAACAGTTCCAGAGCCAATGATCTTTCCCTTCTGGTTTCCTCCGAAACCAACGACACCTCCAGACTTAAGTTCCAAATCTTGGAACATATGCCTTTCTCCTGTCATGTGTCGCCAGCATCCACTGTCCAGGTACCATGACTGGTGTTTCAGTGGCGCCATCAAGGATGTCTGCAACATAGATTGTCTCACTCTTAGGTACCCATTTTCTGGGTCCTTTCTTGTTAGTCTTTCTAGAGGTTCTAACACCTTTGGATTTCTATGCAACAGGATAAATAAGTGGAATTTGTGCATGATATTTAGGCTTAGAAGTTTCCTTCTGTGTCTGTGTTTGTGGTGCAACAGAATCAAAACCTTCTAGTTCTGAACATTTCAGTTCGGTGCCAGCAGGTACAAAATGTTCAGACAGAGGTTTTAGTTTGATACTCAGAGTCTCATCAAATGGTTTTGATGGTCCTGAATATCCCAGACCTCTACTTCCGTTTATGCTAACTCCATAAATCATTGAAGCTATCTTGCTTCTATCTATGCTTTTAGCAAGGAAGTGCTGAAAAGCTCTATCATATCTGATTACTTTATCAGTAACAGATATGTTAGAAGTAATCTCTTCTTCTAGCTTAGAGACTTTACTTTTTAGAGCAGCATTAGATTTTTCTAAAGAATTTTTTTTTCATTTAAATCAGAAATATTTGGCTCGCTCTTAGTAGAGTTCTTAGAAACAGCCACAAAAGTCTTTTTCAGAGTTTTGTGTTTACTTAGAAGAAGTTGATGCCTTTTCATAAGTTCTGATAAACCTAATTCAAGTTCAGAACGAGATAAGGAAGAAAGTACCTCTTTGTCGTCATCAGAGTCTGATTCTTCATCAAGTGTCAGTTCATCCTCTGATAAGGCTTCGCTCATGCTGGTCTTTGCCATGAGTGCCACGTTGGCATGTTCTTCATCAAAATCTTCTTCTTCTGACTCTGAATCATCCCATGTTGCCATAAGACCTTTTTTAGCTTTGAATACTTTCTTAGGTTTTCTATCTTTCTTGAGCTTTGGACACCCGTTCTTATAATGTCCAGGCTCCTTGCATTCGTAACAAGTAACTTCTTTTTCAGAAGCTTTCCTTTGACCAGATGTAGACTCAGGTCTACCTTTTCTTCTTGGCCCTCTGAACTTGCTCTGTCTGTGTTTCCACAGCTGTTTTATCTTTCTTGATATGAGAGACAGTTCATCTTCGTCTGAATCTTTTTCTGATTCTTCTGAGTTCTCCTCTACTAGGTAAGCCTTTGTCTTTTCAGACTTAGACTTCAGAGCAACAGACTTACCTCTTCTCTGAGGTTCATCTTCTTGAAGTTCTATCTCATGAATTCTTAAAGAACTAATCAGTTCCTTAAGACTCGTGTTGTTCAGATCCTTTGCCAATGTCAAAGCAGTTACCATTGGTCTCTATTTTATAGGCAGACTTCTGATAATCTTCTTGACATGATCAGCAGTAGAATAACCTTTGTCCAGAAATCTGAGTCCTGCAATAAGCATCTGGAATCTTGAAAACATAGTTTCCACAGATTCATTGTCTTCCATTCTGAAGGCCTCATACTTCTGGATTAGGGCCTGAGCCTTTGTCTCCTTGACTTGAGCGTTGCCTTTATGAGTCATCTGAAGAGAGTCAAAGATAGACTTTCCAGTCTCTCTATCTGTAATCTTTTCATACTCTGTATATGAAATAGCATTTAGCAGAAACGTTCTTGCTCTGTGATGATTCTTGTAGGTTTTCTTTTGAGCCTCTGAAAATGAGCTTCTGGCAATCTTTTTGCCTTCAGAGTCTACTGGATAACTGTAGCCATCAACTACCAGATCCCATAGATCCAAATCAAATCCCAGAAAGTAACTTTCGATTCTATCTTTCAAATAGTCAAATTTCTCGCCATCAAAGATAGGAGGTTTTACACTATATGAGTCTCTTTCATTATTATCAAAAGTGACATTGGAACCATTTACAGCAGCCATTGTTTTTCACACTTTGGATCAGTACTAAACACTGTTAGGTGCTTGATAAAAATTCAAACTTTTTATCTTCTCAGAACCAGAGCTTTGATGCCAATTGAAGGTGTGAAAAACACAAGAAATGGGGGGGTTTGAATTGGGTTTTTACAATAAAAAATGATTCTTTAAAAATAATCCCCTTTACAAATAACCTCCACTTCTTGATAATAAAGCAAGAGAAACCGAAAAGAAAGAACACAGTATGTTTATACTAGTTCACTTGAGAAACCCTCAAGCTAGTCTAGTCCACCCGCCAAGGTGATTTTGCCTCTCTCAAGCGAGGTCTTAATCCACTAATCAAACTGATTAATACAATGCACAAGCCAAACTACAAGTGACTAACAACAATCTCTAAGACACACTAGTCCTAAACTTCTCAAGAATTCTGACCTAACCGGTCTCTCAAGGAAATCAAACAACTGTTTGAAAAATAATTTGTTTACAGAAAATTGCTTCTACACAAGCTGGTATGTAAAGAGATTTAAGAACAAAATGACTTAAGAATGATATGAACAATAGAGCGTATGAGCAGTCAAGATTTGTAACTCATTCTTGAAGTCTTCAATCCTTTATATAGCCATGCATGTGATGTGACCGTTGAAGGATATTTCTGACATTTAAGAATTATGGCAGCTTGAAAGAACGTGGGAGACAAATAGTACATTTGCGTCCGCCCTATCCGGAGTGGAGCAAAGCGTCCTCATCGTACCATTGTACTGTTGTACCACGTTGCTTAGTCTTCTCAACATCCTGACTTCAGAGGCTTATGAGAGCATGAGTTAGAAGAAGGGAAAATGTAACTTGGGTCTTAAGAGCTTCAAGCCTTCAGAGTCTGCAGAGCTACATCTTCAGAGTCTTCAGCACTTGGTCTTCAGAACCCGTTGTCTAAGAAGCATAAGTCTTCAATATGTAGACTTGTTCATCAGAACTTCTGTCTTCAGATCTTCAGAACTTGTTTTCTTTAGACATCGTATCAGATTCATACAGCTTTAGAGTCTTCTGAAGCAAATGCTACTGTTCAGCAGAACAAATGTAGCACAGAAGCGAAACAATTCTCTTCTAATAACTTAGCCACGCTATTTATCAGAAGCAGAACCTGTTTGTTAAATTCTAAAAAATAACAAACATTAGAATACCAAAATTGTTCATACAAGCATACTTGTTTGTTATCATCAAAACTCAGAGATATTATTGCAAAACCAAACCTTGTTCTAACAATTTCAAGTCCAACAATTAAAGCTTCATACTCAGCTTCGTTGTTTGAACAAAGGCCTTCGACCTTGTACTTAAACTTTGTTGGAATTTTGTTAGGAGAAATAATCAATACTCCTACACCCGTTCCATCCTTATGACTAGAACCGTCGAAGTATAACTTCCAAGGTTCAAGCTCCACATAGTTTAGGGAGTTTTCGACTATAGAGTGGTCGACTATAAAGTCTGCTACCACTTGTCCTTTTACAACCTTTAAAGGCATATAATTTAAAGAATATTCAGTTAAGGCTAGTGCCCATTTGCCAATTTGACTATGTAAAATTGGTTTAGAAAGCATATGTTTAATAACGTCGAAATGAGATGAAACATAAACTTCAACTAGCTTTATATAATACTTTAATTTTGTACATGAGAAGTATAGACATAGACATAAATTTTCCACTATACTATATCTAGTTTCTGCATCATTCAAGACTCTACTAAGGTAATAAATGGCTATTTCAATGCCATTTTCATCTTCTTGAGCTAACATGCTCCCTACAGTCTTGTCAGGCACATATATGTATAATCTCATACTCTTATCCCTATAAGGAGGCGCCAGAATTGGAGGGTGATCAAGGCAGTCTTTAATCTTGTCGAAAGCCTCTTGCTGTGCTTTCCCCCATTCAAATCCTTCTTGCTTGAGTCGAAGTATAGGTGAGAAGGCTTGAGTCTTGCCACTTAAGTTGGAGATGAACCTCCTCAGGAAGTTAATCTTTCCTAGCAATGACTGCAACTCTTTCTTAATTGAAGGCACTTTCGCCTCCATATTGGCCTTGGTCTTGTTCTGGTTAATTTCGATTCCTTTCTTATGGACCACAAAGCTTAAAAAATCCCCCGCCTGCACAGTAAAAGCACACTTAAGAGGATTTATCTTTAGACCATGCTTCCTCATTCTTTCAAATGATTGTCGAAGATGGTCTATATGACTTTTTCCTGAAACTGACTTAACCATAATGTCATCAATATAAATCTGCATAAAAGTTTCAATAAAGTCATGAAAAATAGAATTCATTGCTCTTTGATAAGTTGCCCCATCATTCTTTAGGCCAAAAGGAATTACTACCCATTCGAATGTGCCTAAGGCTTCGGGCATCGAAATGTTGTCTTAGACATATCTTCCTCAACAATGAAAATCTGATTGTATCCAGAATACCCATCGAGCATGCTTAGATACTCATGTCTTGCAACAGAATTGACTAACATTTCTGCCACAGGCATTGAGTACTCATCTTTTGGGGTTGCAACATTTAAATCTCGGAAATCTATGCAAACCCTCAAAGTTACATTTTTCTTAATGACTGGAACAATATTGGCAATCCATTTGACATACCTAGTCGTACAGATGAATTTGCATCTTAGAAGCCTTTCGACCTCCTTTTTCATTTTTGAGAGAACTTCAGGTGCAAAGCACTTTGGAGTCTGCTTGATGGGCTTCTTCCCAGGTTTTATTGCCAGCTTCAGTTCGACCAGATCTCTACTTAAACTAGGAATGTCATTGTAATCCCACGCAAAATAGTCCTTGAACTCCTTCACTAGTTGGATTACTTCGACTATGAGTTGTGGGTCAATGTTGGCACTGATGTACATTAGCCTTTTTGTTGCCTCTTCTCCCAGGTCAATTTCTTCTAAAGGATCATGCGCCAGCATCTTGATATTGTTCGCCACTGGATCCTTTTCAAAACCCAAAGGCTCGTCATCATAGATGATGTCTAGCCTTTGGTCTTGCACTTCGACTTGATCCTTGTCCGGTGGCTCTCGATCGAAGTCCTTCCCGGGACATTCAAAGTGTTCTACTTCGTTTTTGGCTTCGACAGCCATGTATTTTTCTTTAGCCTCTAGGGCCGCTTTTAATTTATTTTCAGCTATATAAGCCGAAATATTTCCAAGTGCTAATGACTCAGTCATCGTCACCAAAGTCGCTACCCTAACCAGTTGGTTGGATTCCTGCTGTTCAAAACACGTAGTCTTCTTCGCCTACTACTTCCTTATCCCACTGGAAGCCATGGGTTGGATGTAAGTATAAGGAACCGAATGCATTATATGTAGGTGTGAGGTCAAACCCTGCAGGGTTGCAAGGCGCTATATGGGCTAAGTTTTTGTCGAAATGTCACTTATTCACTTGATTGACCTCAGCCATATAGTAGCTTTGGGCAGCCTTTATATTTTCAACAATCACATCGCTTCGCCAGATGGAGATGTGTTGGTGAAGTGAAGATGGAACTGCGCCTACTCCATGAATCCACTCTCGACCAAGAAGCAGATTATAGTTTTCTTTTGACGCAATTAACATGAACATTGTTGGCCTTGTGATCGTGCCAACTGTCATATCCACTTGTATGACCCCCATAGCAGTGCCCACTTTCCCTTCATAATTCGACAGAACCATGTTGTGGGGCTTTGTATCAGAGTCATTTTTCCCAAATTTCTTCAGCATGTAATGCGACATCAAGTTTACAGCCGCTCCGCCATAAACTAGTATCTTGTTTATTCCAACATTTTCTATTTTGTCTCTAATAAATAGAGGCTTTAGATGGATCTTCATGGTTTCGTCAGGCCTTTCAAAGAAGGCATTTTGTTCTTCGACGCAACCATTATTTAGTATATAATAATAGACTAGCTTGTGACTGTCCACCTCCAATTCTACCTCATCCTTTGGTTCATCCATCTCCGTAACCCTATCGTATTCTCTAGGAAGTACGAAGACTATGTTGCAGATGATATCTAACGACGACTCTGATCCTGAGTCAAAGTCATCCGTCATTATGTCGTCATATGCAGGAACTTGGTCAGATTTTTCCCTCACTCCCTCCTTCTGGTCAGCAAACAACTTTCTTTCGAATGGCTTCTTTTCGATAGGCTTCCCATCTTCCTTCTTGATGTGTATGTTGCTGCTTGACTCAGTTTTCTCCTTCTCTGCAGCCTCTCTTTCAGCTTTACGCCTTCTCTGTTGTCGCCTCCATTAAGACCTTGACATTGGGTTTTTCCCCTTATAATTCTCAGAGAACCACGCTGACTGTTTAGAGGTTTGAAACTCTTTAAAGTGTGCTATTGACGAACCTCTTTCCACTTTGAAATTTTGCCATTTGTTCTGGCCTTGTTCCCTCTTTTTGATTGGTTTCACCCATTTGCCCTAGGGACGTCAGCAGTGGGTTTGAATATGGTGGGCTTGTTTCCACACAGGCCTTGTCCATATTGGTCATGTCTCTTGGGCATTCCTTTCTTGTTGAAAGCCCCACAGTTCTGAGAATCCCTATAGTTGTTTTTGTTTCTTGCTTGTCGAACTCGCTATACATTTTCTGCAGCTTTCCTATCAAAGACTGCATTGCGCCTTGGGCACAACATTACTTTAGAGTTCTTTCTTTGGTACCTATGGAGGAATTCGACCAAATTCTCTTCCTGCTTAGGATAAGCCACCTTGACAAGTTCTTCCTGCTTAAGGTTATGTTCGTCCACCTCCATCGCAGGTTCCTAGGTCATTTCGACCATATTGACCCCTAGGTTGGCACCTTCAGTGATGTCCAACTTGTAATTTGATTCTAAGGCCTTCAATAGCCTTAGTTTCGTTGTTAACTTGTATGAAACCTTCAGCAGTCTCATATGTTGTAATTATTTGGTTGGAACCGTCAACAACCCCTTTGTCGAAGCCTTTAATAACTTCCTTAACGAAACTCTCAGTGGTTTCCATTTTGAAGTCCTCAGTGACTTACTTGGCGAAGCCTTCAGTAGCTTCCTTATCGAAGTCATCAGTGACTTCTTGGTTGAAGTTCTCAGTAACCTGGATGAAACCCTCAGCGGTTTCTTTGTTGGCGTTCTCAGTGACTCCTCCGACGAAGCCTTTAACAACTTCGACCATCACAACGTCGCTGGTGAAGTCCTCAACAACTTCCACCATGTTGACCATGGATGGTTCAGAGTAATGTGCATTCGCCTCTGGGAGAGGATCAGAATCTATCTTCATTTGATTCTTTGATTTGTCAGCTAACATGTGTCTTCCCTCCTTGATAGTGTTTTGAACAAGATCCCTGAAAAGAAAGCATTGAGAATTTTTATGGCCCAAAATATTATGATACTTACAAAAACCTCTCTTTTTTTTTGTTCTAAAAGAGGCAATTTAGTGCCAGGAGGCACTATCATCTGACCATCTTTAACTAATAAATCAAAGATTTGTCACACTTAGTGACGTCGAAGGTATAAGTTCTCTTAGGGAACCTATCACTCTTATCTGATTCGACTGGATTTTTTCCATTCGACGATGTTAAGACTTTACAGGAATAAGGTGGTCCTTGCTTTAGTTCAACAAGATCGATTTCGCTCACGTCGAAAAAAGGATCAGTACTCGTTTCTTGTTCGTCTTCGTCAAATTTAACATAGGATACCCTTTCTTTTTTGTTATTTTTATTTACCCTATCTTTCTCAGCCTTTAGGTGTTCTACCTGTCGAACTCTGTCAGCCAACTGGGCCATGTCTCTCAGGTATTGGGTATCCAATTTCTTCCTAATTGAGTAATCCAGGCCACCAGCGCCCATTTCGACTAACTCATGCTCGGGCACCGTTGTAAAACACCTAGCCTTAAGCAATCAAAACCTATTCAAGTAATCGTCTATTGGCTCAGAGAATTTCCTCTTAATGCTAGCCAATTCTTTCAAGCTTATCTTCGACTGTCCCATATAAAACTGTTCATGGAACAATTTTTCCAACTGAGTCCAATTGTGGATTGAATTTGCTAGTAATGTGGTGAACCAAGTAAAGGCATTCTTTGTAAGTAAACTTGGGAAATATTTCATCCTTAGGTTCTCATTTTTAGCAATTTCGCCTGCCTCTATTAGGTATCTTGCCACATGTTCGACTGTAGATTCACTGGTATCCCCAGAAAACTTAGTGAACTTAGGGACTTTCCATCTAGGGGTAATTCTATTTGCAGAATGTACTCCGACAATGGTGATGTATAATTTGGCCTATGAAGGCCAATATTCATCTCATTCCTTGCCATAATTGTTTCGACCATGGCTGCTAGGTTATTATTTGCTGCCATATCATCGCGTCGAACTTGATTTATGACTTCATCAGCATTATGGTTCATATTAACCATTACTACCCTTGGTTCCCTTGGGATTGGTTGTTCAATTCTAGGAGGTTCGACCCTAGGTGGTTCGACTCCTGCTCCCTGTTTTACCATGTTCTCCTGGGGTATATTTCTTTGGACTTGGTTAATTGTGGGGTCTTCTTCCAAGACTACCCCTGGGTTCTCTACCATCAATTCCCTCTGGGCTATCAAGGAGGTTGTGGAACACCAAAGAAATCTACAATACGCGCCATTTCCATTCCCATTTATTGGTTCATTTGGGTAGTATTTTGGATTAAGGGGTTGAATATGACACCCATTTATTAGGCAAGTATTTGGACCATCTCGTGATTGCTTCCGTCCATCTGTTGTCTTATCACTGCTGCATAAATGTTGGTGATATTAGGCATTTGGGTAGGAAATCCCGTCCCTAAGGGCTGGCTAATTCGACCCATGTTATTAATGCTTGAACCTGATTCTTGTAATGGTGAAGTTACATTCACCACTGGGTCTGTAAATGCTGATGTTGTATTGTGAAAACTTGCCATCATTGATGTTGGCATGCCATAAGGCTGTTCGCGTCCTATTGGGGGCATTGAAAATCCAGGCATATAAGGCCTGAATAAATTATTCCCCACTGGAGGGGGGGTCACTGGTGGACCATGTGTTCCCATATAAGACAAAATGGGTCCACTTTGGGCAATTGACTGCATAGGCGTTGAACTTACTGTGGATGGTACGGTTTTAGATACTGACCCTGGAACCGTATTTCCCCCTGTCGAAGAAGAAGGGGGTGGTTCTCCATAATTTGGTGGATTTTGATTATTTGGTGAATTTTGATTCACCATCCTCCTTACTTATCTTCTCCTTGGCCTCTCTTCGTTGTTTGTGGCTACTCCACCACTCCTAAGTCTCATGCAACGATGTTTAGAGAGATAGTAAAAATGAAGAACTTATGCAAAAAAAATTCCAGAAAAGAAAAAAAATGTTTTTTTTAAACAATAGCACGGTCCCACAGGGCGTGCCAATTTATTTACCGTGAAAATTGGTAAACAACCGCTGGTCTTCTAAAAATGGTTTACTTGCAGGATCAACAAGTGAATCCTAAGGACATAGATATTGTTTAATTTCTTTCTGAAAACTCTAGGAACACTTCGACAACGTTCATACTTGTAAAAGATTGTTTAAAGCTGTAGAAAAGATAAACTTTGCAGAAATTGATTAAGAAAATGCAATGAAGAAAACTTCAAAGTAAAAGTGTAGTGAAAGAAGCAATTAATAACTGGAAATAAATTTCTATTGAAATGAAATAATGTGGTGTTTCAGATGTACATTCTCAATGATAACTCTTTTCTCAATTGACTTAGATATTTTGAGTGATTTTATGAGTATTGTACAACAATTGAACACACGGAAATCCTAAACACTAAGACTCCTATTTATAATATGTCGAAAATAACTGTCTTCAACGGGCATTCCTCCAACAAATGACACGTTTTACTCTACATGTCTTCATTTCGCCACAGCCCTCCACACATATTTTTTGAGAAATGGATAAGGACAAAAGACTGTTATTATCCGTATTTTGAAATTCAAAAATTCTGTCGAAGGAGAGCTTCATACACCCTCCGTCAAAGTTTCTATCCAAACTTAGAAAATATTTCTAAGTGTTTTTCCAGCATGTCCTTCTCATGAAGGCCTCTTCGACTAAGACCCTTTCACACGCTCCTGTCAAATTCAACAACTCAAGAAACACTTGATTTTTACTTAGTATCCTTAAAAAAAATTTTGGCGTCGAAACTCCCAGCCAACAACAACACAATAGCTGTCGAAAGCCTCATTGCAAAATTCAATACCATTTTCGGTTCTCAACCTCTTGACCTTCCTTCTAGTTTGGTCCTCGACCAGAGTCTTCCAACTTTTGAAATTTTCAAAAGTTTCATCCTTGGTCTTCTAGATGAATACCCATAACTTTCTATAATAATCATCAAATATTGATAGGAAATACTTTTCATTTGAGTGTGAAGGACTCCTTGCAGGCGCCTAAAGATTAGCATGAATGTAATCAAGAGATCCATGTGTTCTTTGTATACCTTTGTTAAACTTCATTCTACAAAATTTACCAAATACACAAGGCTCACAAAACTCCAGTTTTTCGACCTTGTCACCATACAACAGATTTTGTTTTGACAATTCGACCAGGCCTCTTACATTGACATAGCCAAGTATCTTATGCCATAGCTTAGTCATTGACAGAGGTTTTGTGGATGCCACATCTGCTGAAACACTTACAACCTCATCCTCAAGGGTATACAAGCCTTGTTTCTTCACGCCTCTCATGACGTCCTTCGAACCCTTCATTATCCTTAGGATACCATGCTCTCCTTTGAAAGCATATCCTTTCTTGTCGAATTCACCAAGAGAAATTAAATTCATCTTAAGATCAAGTACATACCTAACATTAGTCAATAACCTTATTGACTTATCATGGAACTTGAATCTCACATATCTAATACCTGAAATTTTGCAAGTTTTGCTGTTTCCCAGCAGCACTGATCCACCATCTTGATCACACAATTCCTCAAACACATCTTTGTTTGGAGTCATGTTCCAAGTACACCCTGAATGCATAATCCACTCCTTGCTATAGTCGCTGCTTGAAACCACCAGGACATCAGATGATTCATAACCATCTTGCACAATGGCTGCATTACCATTATCCATTCTACCATGATTGTTCAGTTGACCAGGGCATACTTTTCTTGTATGACCCTCCTTCTTACAATGATAACACTTAATAGTAGGAGCATTACCACCATAAGAATTTTGTAGAACTTTACCCTTCTTCTTCTCAAACCTACCATCTTTCTTCAAGAATTTCTCCTTAACTGAAAAACCTTCACCAACAGAAGATGACTTGTGCTCCTTTTGTTCGTTCAAATCTTTAGAGTACAAAGTAGATTGAATATCTTCAAAGGTAAACGACTCTCTTCCATACATGAGAGTTTCTCCGAAGTGAGTATGAGACTTACGTAAAAAGCACAACAACAACACTGCTTGATCTTCATCATCAATCTTGACCTCAATATTCTCAATATCATGAATCAACTTGTTAAACATATCCAGCTGCTCAGCCAAGGCTTTGTCTTCACTCATCTTGAATGAATACAAATCTTGTTTCAGGTAGAGTCGATTAACCAATGATTTCGTCATGTACAAACCTTCAAGTCTCTTCCACACACCAACTGCAGTTTTCTCCTATGAAATCTGCTTGAGAACTTAATCACCAAGGCTCAATACAATGACTCTTTAAACGTTCATCTTCTCTGATCCTTTCTATGCTTAACAAACCTTGTTGAACAAGAAGGTCTTACATCTTCAAATGCCACAAACCGAAATCATTCACATTGGTGAATTTCTCAATCTCATACTTTGTTGACGACATCTTCTTCTCCACGCTCACCGCACCAGTTTGTTGTGAAACGATGACGTCAATAATAGAACAAAGTTATGAGATAAAGATTGAGTTTCTTGAACAAACACAAGAAACCCTATTAGGTTTTACGAAAGAGAGAGAAGAAGGAAGAAGAAGAATTGGTTAAAACTGTTTTACTATTCACTTTCTCAATAAGGGTTCAAAGATTACAAGTGAATACCAACAATTAACTTCTCTCAACAACTTGAGAGAACTAGTATATTTATAGACCACTAAGCTAACTTAGGCTACAAGCTAATTTAACAATTGGACTTACGAATAAGACCCAATTCGACATGCTAACTTAAACACAAAGCTAACATATTCCGACAACACGCTTAAACAGACTTCGACTACAACATGCACAATTTCTGTCAAATCATGAAACTATCTTTGTCGACACTAGAGTTCGATTCAAATAGCACAAAGAGTATTTTAAAAGGAAAATTAGCAGTGCACTTAGAAGCTAAATGTGTTGAAAATTTCAAGATTCTGAATATATTTGACAAATTCAATAGTTATTGTCTTGCATAAACGATTTATTTACTAAAAGTATAATCTTGTAACAGAATTTTAAAGATATTTGACAAGAAATGATTTTTCAAACTAAAATATTAAGAATAACAATAGAATTAATTATTACTGCAAAAGAGATGTTTGCACCTTTTAAATTACTAATTTCTATTTCTTATAAGAAATATAAACTTTGACTCAAAATTATTGAAATTAAAAATGGTACATAACATGAAAATTTCTTTACAACAATTAACAAGAATTGAATTAGTAAATTTGCAAGAATTAGAGAGATAAAGATAGAAGGATGAAAATAGTATTTTGTTTACAAGTTCGGACATATAGTTTCGTTAACGAGTTAATCAAGTCCCAAAACCATATATGTAATGGATATATTATACACATTTTTTTATGAAATATTTACAAGATTGCAATGGTTCATTGAACCTATGAAACTAAGTAAAAGTCTTTAAGTTTCAATGCATTATACCAATCTTTGTAAACATCAACCCCAATTTCGGAATCTCATATAAATTGATTTTCAAATCTTAGTCCGAATCTCATCAATCAAAGTATAAAGATCTTAAAACTTACAGTGGTGAGATTGACAAGAATACTCTATTTTATTACGATATTTCCTGTGAAAATATATGTGCAGGTGTACCTGCGAATTTTGCTACGACTTCAATAAATAAAAAATGCTTAAATAGTCTGTTGGTCCCTATAAGTTAGCGAGTTTTTGAGTGTGACCCTGTAAATTATTCTTTTTGGTATAAGTCACTATATCTCACTTTTTGTGTGTGGTTTAGTCCCCAATACGCCAAAAATGATTTTTCGCAGCACAACAAAGAAGCGCTTTTTGGCAGAAGCGCTGCTATATGTTTCGCTAAAAACAAAAATAAAAAACGAAAGAAAAAAGCGCTGTTATATGGGGGCATAAGACAACGCTTTTGAAAAGCGCTGCTAAAGCGCTAAGGCAGGTGAACTTTAGAAAGCGTTTTATGAAAAGCGCTGCTAAAGGGGTACCATAAGACAACACTTTTGAAAAGCGCTGTTAAAGGGCTTTCATACAACACGCTTTAGCCAGCGCTTTTGGAAAGCGCTGCTAAAGGCCTTTCTTTAATCCCACATAAGAAAACGCTTTTACCCCAAAAGCGCTGCTAAAGGAGTAACATAAGAAAACACTTTCTAAAAGCGCTGCCTTAGGTCTTTTAAAATATTAAAATTAAAACATAATCAGGTATCCCTCTATTTTCTTATGACCATTTCTATCTGCAAACACCCTAACTCTCGTGACACTGTTCATCTTCTTCCTTTTTTCGCAGCAACCGAACGAAACTCCATCCGCCATTACTCCGTTCGTCGTTCGTTCGTTTCCTCCGTTCGTTCGTGCTTTTCATTTGTTCGTGGCTTCCCTCCGTCCGCCATTGTTGAGTTTTTCTCTGAGGTTTTTACTCTTTTTTTTTTGTTTTTCTCTCCATTAATGGAATTTGTTGTGAGATAAATTTGATTTGTAGAAGTTATGTGAGATAAATTTGTTGTATTATTAGTTGTTGATGTTAGGTTTTCATTTTTTGGTTTGTAGAAGTTTGTTAGTGATTAATTGGAAATGTGATTAGTTGTTGATTTTTGATTTGATTTGATATTAGTTGTATTATTAGTTGATTTTTTATTTGATTTTCGATTGCCTATCCGTTTGCGTATC
The DNA here is from genome assembly GCA_022829125.1 of Lathyrus tuberosus. Classification (NCBI taxonomy): domain Eukaryota; kingdom Viridiplantae; phylum Streptophyta; class Magnoliopsida; order Fabales; family Fabaceae; genus Lathyrus; species Lathyrus tuberosus. Next base: position 2,434,122 of record JALAZF010000452.1, read on the forward strand.
TATATTGATTTCACTCACAGCTTTGTGAATTTATAAGTTATTGATAGTTAGTGTTTTGATGCTGCTACAATCCGTGCTATAGAATTAAGAAAGATTACCATTTAATTCATTCCATTAAGATTGATGTTGAAACCGAGAGCGTATCAGGTTCATTGTTTATAATTGTGTCTAAAGTGACTTTGAACTTAATCCCTCTAAGTTTGTTTAGCTTTATAAGTTTTTTAATATAATTGTGTCATTTTATATTGATGTTTTTCTTTATTACAGGTGAAATGGCTAGTAACGAGGAAAATTCACATGATACTTCAAAAAATGATGGACATGGAACAATTCAAGAAGCGGAAGGAGATATTACACAAGGAGTAACTATTATGAAGAACATCATTCGTGCTAGAGATAAAGGAATAAAATATGACGTTCATTGGAATGATACGAACCAACTTGTTGAGCCTAACGGAGCAATGTTGGCAAGTTACATTGGTACACTTAATCGTTCGCATATTCCAATTACTTGTGATAATTGGAGAAATTCATCGTTGAAGCCCGCCAAAGAAAAGATATGGAGTGAGATACAGGTACCATATGTGATGTTATTTTTTTTTGTTGCCAATTATGTCTTTAAATTACTAATTATGTTATTTGTTTTTGTAGAGGTCTTTTAATATTAGTGATGACCGAAAGAAGTATTGTATTCAATTAGCCGAAAAAAGACTCAGAGGGTTTCGAGCATTTCTATCAAACAGGTATCTTAAGGATGCCGAAGGAAAGTTTATTGAAGCAGAACGTCCGATGAAGTATGTGGACTTGATTTCACCTGAAGAATGGGAAACTTTTGTAGCCAAAAGAAGAACCGAAGCATTCCAGGAGTTGAGTGGCGTAAATCACCAAAGAGCATCAAAACCCGCGTATCCATACAGGAAGGGGCGTTTGGGATATGCACGCTTACATCAAAAAATAGTAAGTATATATAAATGCTTTGATTTACTTGTTTCCCATGTGTTATAATTGATTTTATTATTTGTCTTAATGTGTAGTTAGAAGAAGAGAAAAGTGAAGAAACATGTGTTCCGGAACATGTTTTGTGGAAGGCTGCTCGTGTGGGAAAGGATGGAGTTGTTACGAAAAATGTTCAACAAGTTTTTGAGCAATGTGTAAGTATAACATTATGCGTTTTATACCCCACTTATTAACATATATATAATATTTATGCTTTTTAATCCCCGCTAATATTTTTCGATATTCATACATATGAATTCCAGGAGACTCTGTCTCAGTCCGTAACTCTAGGTAAAGACCAGGATTGCAGGAGCATACTTACTCGAGTATTAAATGTTCCTGAGTATTCCGGTCGTGTGAGGGGTAAGGGATTTGGGGTCACTCTATCATCCTTTTATAAGCGTCCAAAGAGCCTAAATCCTAGCAATAAACAAGTGATGGAAGCCATGGAAGAATTAAGAGCTCAAATCCGTGAATTACAAAAGGATAAGGAAAAATATATGTCAGAAAGGTGTGGTTCAGAGTTTAATGATACTAGTGACAAAGGTAGTGTCAATTGTCAACAGAAACATCCCGAGGTAATTATATATGCTTATTTTGAAATTAATTTAGCACAAAAATTTCAATATATACACATTAAAAGTGTTAATTCTATATTCAAATGTTTTACTAACTTATATGATTTTTAGATTCATGCCCAAGAGTTGCAAAGAACAGGAAGTCAGAATAGGAAGGCAGAATTAGGCAACACGTCCAACCAAAAAAAGATTCTTGCAAGGACCGGGACAAAAAAAGCAATTGTATCTCGATTTAGGTCATCTCTTGAAACACTTGTAGGAACATCGAATTTGATGGACGGTGGTATTCGTGAAATACCTATGGAGGAAGTTATTTTCGGTTATTCTTATTCAGAAACAATTTCTAAAGAGGATTTGGATCAGATTTTTAATCATTCTGAATTAGGCATCGGTGTTATGCATACATACATCAGGTATTCCGATTAACTCTCTTTAATTATTTAACCAATTTATTTACTCATTTCAACGAATAATCTAATGTTTATTATGTTTTTATTTAAGGTTCTTAAATGAGAAATTGGTGCGCCCGCATCAATTGTTAGAAAGATTCGGTTTCTTATCTGCCAACTGTATCAATGCATCGTTAATTGCGATGAATCAAACTTCAGTACAATCTCACTTAGTCGAAAGATTTATGGCCAACATAGATACAAAAAAGTTGTATCTTTTACCATATAATACTTGCAACGGGTTAGATTTGCATTCTTACTTCATTTATTATCATTTTTCGTTTTTTGATGTTGCGTATAAAATTACTATATCGATACTTTTGTTTTATTTTACAGTGGACACTGGTTGTTGGTTGCGATAAATCCGATAAGAGAAATAGTGTATTATGTGGATTCGTTAGACGGTGATGTAGATAAATACCCGAATATGAAGACGACGATTGATACGTAAGTGAAATTGTTCTAAATATTCGTGTGTATTTGTTTATTAATTTATTTAAGTGAGATTGTTCTAAATATTCGTTTATATTATGTTAGAGCTATACAAATATTTCGATCACAAAGAGGAGCCCAAGTATCAAAGAGTAAGTCAACCAACATTACATGGATCAGAGTGGAGGTATATTTTCACAATTTTGCTTATAATATTGATGCTACTTGATAAAACAAGTTAGACTATAAATCCTGATATATATTCTTATTTTTTTTCTCTGTGTAGTGTCCTCGTCAAAAAATGGTATAGATTGCGGTTATTTCGTTTTGAGGTTTATGAAAGAAATCATTCATTTGGATCAAATAGAGATTCCAATCATGATATGGATTTATAACTTTGGAGTTATTTTAATATTGATCGGATATTTGATATAATTAATTACTTTTAACTAAATCATGCATATTATGTTATATTATGTAGTATTTTGATGAATTCAAGTGTGCTACTTACTCCAAAGTACAATTGGAAGAAATTAAGGAGGATTGGTGTCAATACCTTATTGAGCAGAGAATCATATAAGGTATGGAAGTTAGAAGTTGTTGTATATACTTTGTATAGTTTTGGAAGTTGTTGTATAGAATGGTTATTAGAATGGTTATTTTATTTTGGAAGTGGAATGGTTATTTGGTGTATGAATAGTTGTTATTAGAATGGTTAATTAATTTAGAAGTTGTCGACCATAAGTTGAATATTAGAATGGTTAATTAATAAAGTCTTGTGTATAATTATGAAATATAAGGCCTATATATGGTGATTGAAGTATATAATTATGTAGTATTGTGAATTGAAGTATATAAGGCCTATGTTGAATAAAGGCTTGTGAATTGAAGTATATAATTATGATAAGTTTTGATAAACAATTATGTTATACAGGTTTGTTAATATACAAGTCTATTATAAGGTTTTTTTTAAAAAAAGCTTTCTTAAAAAAAGGAACTTTAGCAGCGCTTTTGACAAAAACGCATCCAAAACAAATAATTTTTAAAACAATTTACGTGTACAAAAGACAGCGCTTTTACTGAAAAAACGCTGCCAAAAGTGGAACTAAAGAAAGCGTTTTTCCAAAAAAGTGCTGCTTAAAGTATTAAGCAGAGACACATTAGAAAGCGCTTTAAAAAGCGCTGCCTAAGGGGGGAAAAACCAGCGCTTTTTCCAAAAAAAGCGCTGCCTAAAGTTGGAAAATAATACACATTAGGAAGTGCTTCCTAAAGGGGAACAAAAGACAACGCTTTTAGTGGAAAAGCGCTGCCTAAAGGGGACCTAAGGCAGTGCTTTTGCATTTACAAAAGCACTGTCTTTACCTTTGCAAAAAAATAGCGCTGCTAAAGGTCTTCTTTGGCGTAGTGCCCTAAAGCCAAAATTCGTAGGGAAATCCGCATGTGTCCTGCGGATTTTCTTTCAGATTTTCCTGTGAATTTTGGCTTTAGGGACAAAAACTCACGCAAAAAGTGAGATATAGATACTCAGACCAAAAATAATAAATTACAGAGACTAAACTCAAAAACTCGCTAACTTACAGAGACCAAAAGTGCAGTTAAGCCAATAAAAAAATAAATTCCTACGGAATAGACATTGGCAGAATATTTCGCAAGTATACCTGCGGTTTTTGTTACCACTTTACTTTATAAAGTATATTTGAGGGTGAACTACATCCAATCCCAACAACAAAAATATATCCAAAAACTACATTAAGAAAAATACATACTGTGACAGTGAAATACATTCAATCCCAACAAGAAAGGAATTTAGCTTGATACAAAGAGAAGAATGAGGATGAACATGCATCAATCGTGATTTCCCAACGATTGATGTGAACCCAGCTTCTGATCTTCAAGAAGCACCTTCTCATGTTGTTTACTAAGTTTCTCTCTTTCCAAAATGTAACATATATCTAAAAATCTAAAGTGCAAAGCTATTTATACAGAGCTGAAAATGCAGATCGCGCTAAGCACAAGATTTGGCGCTAAGCGCAGCTAGTAGAAAAATAACTTGAACCGCCATAAATGGTGCTAAGCACAAAATTTGGCACTAAGCGCGGTAGCCCCTGACTGGTCACCTCTAAGCGTGCTTTGGCCGTGCTAAGCACAAACTGTTGTGCTACAATGGTGCTAAGCCCCATCAGCAGGATTGCTTTGATCTAAAAAAATGCATGTTAAAGCCATATCTTTGTCTTTTGATGACTAAAGTTCCTCCTAAGCATAAATACCTACAAAGTGGGTTGAATTTAAGCAAACTACAACTAAATACATGATAAACTAATATAGTTAGATATTTACACAAAAGTTAAGATTTTTCTACAAGTTAATAAATGCCATGTTTTCAATTACAAATTAACCATAATTTGACACTTATCAATAATGCAGGTTAGTGGAAGTTAGGCGTTTGGTGCTGGAATTTTGTAGTAGATGCGTCCTTTCTCTACAGAGGTAAGGAATTAAATGCATGACATTTAAGCAATTCTGTCTAATATTTCTTCTGTCCCAAGTGTCAATGATTCTTTCTCTTGGTGGCGGTACTCTGCAGGATTTTTGGTAAACTTAGCTTACGTAACTATTTCATCTTCGTACTCTCCTTCCTTTCCTCTTGAAGACAAGTTGCCCCAAGCGTTAAGTTTAATTTGGAGTTCACATGTTCCAAGAAATATCCAGTTTTTTACTGGGAGATTTCTCTTGAGAAGGAGGCCTACAAAAGATGAATTGGCTAAAAGAGGGGTCCTTTTGTTGAAATTCAACCACAACCTATGGAGAATTTACTCAATCTTGATCTCAAGATTGTTACACTCACGCAATGACAATGAAAAGAAAAGGTTTAGAAAGAGAGAAAGAAAATAATGTTGGAGAAGAGGATGAATAATATGCAGAGCTTCTCTCTGCCCACAAACTGTAGAAACTTCTTTATTCACTTGCAACTGCAAACTGTGAATACAATGTTATGATTTCTGAGTTGTTTACAAAATAAAGGGTTCTCCCTATTTATAGATTTAGGTTAGCTTGCACCCCAAGCCAAAGCTCAAAACTATAAAAGCCCAAAATAACTAACATTACTAAAATAGGCCTAAGTCAAAATCCTGTGTGAAGCAACCTGCTTTGAATATTCGACACACTAACACAAATTGACACACACATATTATACCAATTTGACTAATCGTTGTTTTTGTCGAGATACACTGCTTCGACACAAGGAATTACAACTCAACATACCACCTAATTCATTGTGTCTAAGCTATCTACATTCATCATAGACCTTAGCTTCTTGAACACTTCGAACTGCACTCCCTTCATCACGATGTCTGCAATATGATTCTCAGTTTTGTAGTGTTCCAAGTTCATCTTCCCTTCTGCTACCTGCTCTCGAAGAAAATGGAACCTCATTTCGATGTGCTTGCTTCGACCATGTGCTATTGGATTCTTCGCCAGCTTGATAACTAACATGCTGTCGATCTTCATGGTAATTGCTCCATGACTCTTCCCTGTAATCTCTTCGACCAGGATCACCATCCACGTTGCTTGACATGCACAATGAGAAACAACTATGTACTCTGCTTCGCATGATGACAATGACATTACTGGCTCCTTTCTTAAACACCAAGCAACTAGTGCACCACCTAACATAAACACATATTCAGCTATGGATTTTCAACCTCAGCATCACTACACCAATTTGAGTCAGTGTATCCCACTAACTCGCATTTTTTTCCTTCATCAGTTGCGGGAAACAAAATGTCGTAGTCGAGAGTTCCTTTTAGATACCTCAGTATCCTCTTCGTCGCTGCTAGGTGTGATACTTTTGGCTTCTGCATGAATCTACTTACCATACTCACATTGTATGCTAAGTCAGGCCTTGTGTGACAAAGGTATCTAAGTGACCCAATAAGTCTTCTATATTGGGTTGGGTCGACATCACCTTCATCTGAATCTTTCGACAGTTGTAATCTGGTCTCACCTGGAGTCGAAGTTGGGTTGCAATCTTGCATCTCAAATCTCTTGAGTATTTCGCCTGCATATCTTCTTTGGTGCATCATCAAACCTCTACCACTCTTGTAGAATTCAATGTCATGGAAATATGAGAGATTTCCCAAGTATGACATTTCAAACTCCTCACTTAGGTTATGTTTGAAATCTTCGATCTCCTTCTTACAACTTCCTGTTATCAACAGGTCATCGATTTAGAGACATAGTATAAGTAATTCACAATTGCTTCTCCTTACGTATACTACATGCTCAGTCATGCACTTCACAAATTTCTTCTCCCTTAGAAAGTTGTCGATTTTCTTATTGCAAGCTCTTGGAGCTTGCTTAAGTCCATACAGGGCTTTATGCTGCCTGTACACCTTTCTTACTTCACCTTGTTTCACAAACCCAGCTGGTTGTGCAACAGAAACTTCTTCGTCTAAGGGGTCATTCAAGAATGCACATTTCACATCCATCTGACATGTCTGCCAATTTTTCATGTTTGCTAGACCAACAACCAACCTGATTGTCTCGATCCTAGCAACAGGTGCAAAAACTTCGACGAAGTCGATTCCTTCCTTCTGTAGAAATCCTTTTGCTATAAGTTTCACCTTGTAAACCCATTTCACATCAATTGCCTTCTTTCCTTGAGGCAATTCAACAAGTGACCAAGTGTTGTTGACTTCGATGGACTCTAACTCCTCATTCATTGCTTTCACCCACTTCGAATCCTTTAATGCCATAACTGCATTGACTGGTTCAACATCTGCGTAGAAAGCATAATGTACCAGCTCACCTTCTTCATCGACCACATCATCTGATGTAATCACACATTCTTGCAACCTTGCATGCATGTGTCTTATTCGTCGTGCTCTGCTTGGACCTGCTTCACCTCTGACTTCTTCTTGTCGAACTTCTCTTTCGACTTCACTAGCTGGTTCTTCACATGAGATTCTTACTGAATTCTTCTTGACATTCTCAGTCCAATCCCATTCCTTAAGCTCATCTATGATCACGTCCCTGCTGATCACTACTTGCTTGTTCACTGGGTCAAACAACTTGTATCCTCTAGTCGAATGATATCCTATCAGGATCATTTAATTAAACTTGTCATCAAGCTTTCTTCTCAACTGATCTGGCACATGTCTATGTGCTATAGATCCAAACACCTTCAAGTGACTTAGGCCAGGCTTGACAGCAGACCAACATTCTTCTGACGTGATTCCTTTTAGCTTCTTTGCCGGACATCTATTCAAAATATATGTTGCAGTTAACACAGCTTCTCCCCATAATTCTTTGGGTAGATGCTTTCCTTTCAACATACTTTTCACCATATTCATGATGGTACTATTCTTCATTTCTACAGTTCCATTCTGCTGTGGAGTGTAGGGTGGCACCATCTCATGCACAATCCCTTCTTTCTCACATAATGCATCAAAATCTTTCAACACATACTCTCCACCACCATCAGTCCTCATAATCTTTAGCTTTCGACCACTTTGTCTTTTGACCATATATTTAAATTTGGCAAATACCTCGATCACCTCACTTTTCTTCTTGATCAGGTAAGTCCACAGTTTTCGACTGAAATCATCTATGAACTTGACAAAGTATCTGTTACCTCTAATCGAATCCACCTGGATAGGACCACATACATCAGAGTATATGACTTCAAGAATTACCTTCGACCTGCTTCATGCATCCTTGCTGAAGCTATTCTTGTGCTGCTTCGCCTGAACATATTCTTCACACACTTCACTTGGAATGTCGATTTCTGGTAATCCTAAAACCATATTTCTTCTCTTCAAATCTCTAATGTCTTTGAAGTTGAGATGGCCAAGTCGATAATGCCATACTCATTCATCTGTGCTGGATGCAGTTGCAAGGCACTTATAATCCATCACATTAAGTTCAATCTTGAAGGTTCTATTCGGAGACATTGGAACCTTCAAGATTAACCTACCACCTACGTCGAGGACTCTCATTATCTTGTCTTCGATCGACACCTTGTAGTTCTTTTCGACCAACTGCTCTATACTGAGCAAATTACTCTCCATGCCTGGTATGTACAACACATTGGAAAGTATTGACCTCTTGCCAGCTTTCCTCATAATCAGAATATTACCAATACCTTCAGATGCTAGAGTATTGTCATTTGCAAACTTCACCATGTTCTTCGTCGAGGGTTTTATGTTGACAAATCAATCTTTCCTTTCAGTCATGTGTGATGAGCATCATGAGTCCAAGTACCACTGATCCTGGAATATTTCTTCATCTCTTGTTGTGACCATCAACAACATCTCTTCTTCTTTATGTTTCGCCAGCTTTGCATCAGTTTCTTGATTCTTCTTCTTTTCTGGACAATCACTCAAATAGTGACCATACTTCTGACAATTGAAACACTGAATGTGACTTTTGTCAGGCTTTCGACCATCACCTCTTCCTCTATCTGCAGTACCACCTCTTTGGTTGCCTTGGTTCTAGGGGTTTCTCTGATTCGACCAGTTTCCTTCCTGCTGATTTCGACCAGTCGAATGGTTGTAGCCTCTTCTACCTTTGTTGCCATTCTAGCTTCCTTTGTCTTTCTTTTCTTTTTCTGACTGCGCATGCAAAGCCATATCACTCATCGACTTTCCTGCAGCTCTTTTAGCCATCCTTTGTTCAACAGACTCAAGCGTCCCTTGAAGCTCTTCCTTCGTCAATACTGACAAGTCTTTCGACTTTTCTATGGCTACTACCACGTGGTCGAACTTTTGATCCAATGACCTCAAGATCTTTGCAACAACTGATCTTGATGTCAACACTTCTCTACATACCTTGATTTGATTCACCAGTTTTGTAACCCTAGTGAAGAAATTTGTTACGCTTTCATTGTCTTCCATCTGAAGCAATTCATAAGTTCTTTTGTGAGTTTGAAACCTCACCTCTTTCACCTTCTATGCACCTCCAAATAATTTTTCAAGAATCTCCCAAGCTTTTTTACTGATTCTACATCACTAACTTTTCAAAATTATCTGGATCAACACATTGATGGATTATAAAGAGAGCTTTATAATCTTTCTTCTTCAATTCTTTATATCCAACATTTTCTTGATCCGTGACATTATTTGCAAGCGGTGCTACTCATTCCTTCACAAAATCCCAAAGATATTGATAACAGAAAACCACCTTAATCTGCTTGCACCAATTCTCATAATTATCTTTCTTGAGAATCGGAAAGTTCGCCGGAAAGTGACAGTTTGGATGATTAATCGCCATCACAATTTTGCTTCCTTGAATCGCAACCGGAACTCTAGATACCAGATGTTGGAATTCAACCACAACCTATGAAGAATTTACTCAATCTTGATCTCAAGATTGTTACACCCACGCAATGACAATGAAAAGAAAAGGTTTAGAAAAAGTGAAAGAACATAATGTTAGAGAAGAGGATGAATAATCTGCAGAGTTTCTCTCTGCCCACAAACTGTGAAAACTTTTTTATTCACTTGCAACTGCAAACTGTGAATACAATGTTATGATTTCTGAGTTGTTTACAAAATAAGGGTTTCTCCATATTTATAGATTTAGGTTAGCTTAGACCCCAAATCCAAAACTATAAAAGCGCAAAATAGCTAACATTACTAAAATAGGCCTAAGTCAAAATCTTGTGTGAAGTAACCTGCTTCGACACTCCGACACATTAATACAACTCGACACACACATATTATACCAATTTGACTAATCCTTGTTTCTTTCGAGCTACACTGCTTCAACACAAAGAATTACAACTCAACACTTTTTTGTGGTGTTCATATCCTCGTCTGCCTCCTTTGCCTTGGCCAAGCGAAATTTTTTGACCATTTGTTCTTGTTTGGCCTGTAGCTGCTATTGTTTGGGTCATTATGTTGGATTGAATTGGTTTAGGCCAATTGCCTTCTCAGGTGAATCTGTTGTCCTACTTGCTAACTTTCAATAATCACTTGATTGGGAAGATCATAAAAAAGAGAAGACTCTTCATTTGATTGGGGAAGTTTGGACCGATATTGTGTTTAAGAGGGGCCATAAGGAGTAACCAATATTGTTGTGTTAGCCAATAATCTATCAGAGGGTTGTATTAGAACAAATCAATTGGGGCCTGTATACTTTGATGTGGAAGTTTGACTTCTCGATCCAATTCGATGTCTTATTTAACTTTTGGAGGGTTGTTGATTTTGGTTTTTTCTCTACTATATTGTATTTGGGTTGAATACCCTAACTACTCAATATTAATAAAGTCATTTGTTTATATAAAAAAAAAACAGTAACCCAATTTTTTTAAATATTTATGAAATGATGATCGCTATATGAGGACCTACCAAATACTATTATTTTCACTTTCAACAAATTGATGTAATAATCAAAGTGGCGAGCGGCATTTATGCTCTATTAGTCTCAAGTTTCCTACAGGAACAAGCTTCATCATATTCTGATAAGAATTCCAGCACCTACACAGCTTCACGTAGAAGAAGAATCTTCACGTGGCCTATGAAAATATTACAAAATGGCCAAAGCTGTGATATTTAAAGAAAAAACATGCAACTTTCATTGGTACCCGCACTTTTGTAAATGTTTAGATTCACTTAAAACATGTAAAAGTAATTTTATATAAATACACTTGATTTTATCATTTTCACGTTAGTATGAATTATTTTTCATTTTTAAGTAAAAGTCATTCATTTTCACCACCAGTATTCAGCATTCAGTCCATCGAGTAATTAATCCAATTCGAGGGATCACTTTTGATATCAAGTAATTATAGGCATAGCTCCTCCCGATAGCAGTTATGGGGATTGAAACGTGATCTCGCTATCAAATCTAACGTTAATCACTACTTAATCAGATAACGATATGCTGTAAGTGAAAGCAATTTATATATATATATATATATAACTGAATCAATTGATTTGTGATTATTCCACTTAGTGCAAATTAAAGTGGATTCTCTCTATGGAATTGTCCTATCTCACGATGCTCTAAATAATAACCATCCAAAATTTGCTAGCAAAATCACATCAATCCCATTTTTTCCCTTTAAATAAGTGCTTCTTCCTTCACATTGCACACAAGCACCATCAAGTATCAACACATCCAATTCACCATAAGAAAAAATGTCCCTCTTTCCCAATAGCATCTTTGCTCTAAAAAGATCATCATCATCACCCCAAGATCATCATCATCACCAAACATGGAACAACTACCCATCACACCAAACATGGAACAACCACCCATCACACCAAACCCATGGTTATGAAGTCTCTCAACCCCATATACCACCACCAAATTTCCACGAGCCATCACCAATTGTCAACACCATTCACATAGAGCGGAAAGAAACCCCCGAAGCTCATGTTTACAAAGCTCATCTTCCGGGGATGAAGCGAAACAACATAAGAGTTGAAGTTGATGATGACAGAATGCTATGCATCATTTGTGAGAAGAGTGTTGAGATGGAAGACCAAAGTGGTGGATGGCACCGTATTGAGGTTGCTAGTGGTCATTTTGTTCAGCGTCTTACTTTGCCGGAAAACTCTAAGGTTGATCATGTTAAGGCTTATATGGATAATGATGTGCTCACTATTAATGTTCCTAAGAATAGAGTTGGTGTGAACAAACGTGTTAGGAATGTTCAAATTTCTCATGTTTGACAACTTAGTTATCACCGTATCTAAGTGTAATAAGATTCTCTCTATTTGAGAAATATTTCATGAGTTTAAAGAGAGATGAATTTATGAAATAAAATAATATTTTGAGTTTATGCCTCTTTAAATTATAAATGTGTTCATTAGATAGAAAGAATCTAAATACCTATTATCTTAATAATTGAAGCTAGACATTTTATATGTATCTTTCTAGAAAAGACGCGGTTAACTATATAAATGAAAAATTACTAAGTTTTATTCTTATATATCAAAATCTATCAATGCTTTTGCATCCTTTCTATGATCCATGCAACTCAAGACAAAGGATGATTAAGTTGTGTTTTTTTATTGAGGAAGTTGGTGATTCGTGTCGGTCATTAAATCAGAATCTTAAATATTATTCTTTCTTTTCTAAAATAATTAGAGAATTTTTTAATAGACCACATGGTTTTTTAGTCACCACGCGAATTTTCGTTTTTCTTTTTTATTTTAGATGTGCACATCCGGACGCACCATTTTTTTAAAAAACGTTGATTTGTTCCGGATGTGCATATCAGGAATAATTCCTGATGTGCAAATCCGGAACCATTTCTTGTAACTTGGCGCCAGAGCTTCTCCCCCCTCATTCTTTACATTTTTACATTCCAAACTATCAAATTCTCTCAAACTCTCAATTTCTCATTCCCACAAATCCCGACTTCTTTAAAGTCAGAGTCTGTTTCCACTTTTCTGCACTCTCAACAAAATAGTTAGAGTACAAAATTGTTCTCTTACACTTTGTTGTCATCAAAACTTAAGGATAGTTGTAGAACACCACTTTCTCCAACAAATCTATTTTGATGGTAAGGTTATGGATTGTGTCTTCAATGTCTATCCAAGAGGTGGAAAGTGGAAAGTGTTATGATGTGAAGAGTTGTTGAGAGATGGAACTGTTTTAAATTTGACACTTCATAGAGAAAAAAAATTTAAAATGTATGAAATAATGGTCCCAATATAATAACTTACCAAACCCTATTATTTTCACTTTTAACAAATTGATACAATAATCAAAGTGGCGAGCGGCATTTATGCATTATTAGTCTCAAGTTTCCTACAGAACCAGCTTCATCATATTCTGATAAGAATTCCAGCACCTACACAGCTTTACTTAGAATCTTCATGTGGCGTATGAAAATATTACTACCGCACTTTAGAAAATATTTTGATTCACTCAAAACATGTACAAGTAATTTTATATAAATAAATTTGATTTTATCATGTTCAAGTTAATTTTAAGTAAAAGTAATTTAGATATGTATAAAACTGACATTTAGAATCAATTGATTTGTGATTATTCCCACTTAGTGCAAATTAAAGTGGATTCTCTCTATGGAATTGTCCTATCTCACGATCTCTAAATAATAACCATCCAAAATTTGCTAGCAAAATCACATTTAATCCCATTTTTTCACTTTAAATAAGTGCCTCTTCCTTCGCATTAATTGCACACAAGCACCATCAAGTATCAACACATCCAATTCACCATAAGAAAAAATGTCCCTCTTTCCCAATAGCATCTTTGGTCGAAGAAGATCAAAATCACCCCAAGATCATCATCATCACCACCAAACATGGAACAACCACCCATCATACCAAACCCATGGCTATGAAGCTTCTCAACCCCATATACCACCACCAAATTTCCATGAGCCATCACCAATTGTCAACACCATTCACATAGAGTGGAAAGAAACCCCTGAAGCTCATATTTACAAAGCTCATCTTCCGGGGATAAAACGAAACAACATAAGAGTTGAAGTTGATGATGACAGAATGCTATGCATCATTTGTGAGAAGAGTGTTGAGATGGAAGACCAAAGTGGTGGATGGCACCGTATTGAGGTTGCTAGTGGTCATTTTGTGCAGCGTCTTACTTTGCCTGAAAACTCTAAGGTTGATCATGTTAAGGCTTATATGGATAATGATGTGCTCACTATTAATGTTCCTAAGAATAGAGTTGGTGTGAACAAACGTGTTAGGAATGTTCAAATTTCTCATGTTTGACAACGTAGTTATCACCGTATCTAAGTGTAATAAGATTCTCTCTTATTTGAGAAATATTTCATGAGTTTAAAGAGAGATGAATTTATGAAATAAAATAATATTTTGAGTTTATGTCTCTTTAAATTATAAATGTGTTCATTAGATAGAAAGAATCTAAATACCTATTATCTTAATAATTGAAGCTAGACATTTTATATGTATCTTTCTAGAAAAGACGCGGTTAACTATATAAATGAAAAATTACTAAGTTTTATTCTTATATATCAAAATCTATCAATGCTTTTGTATCCTTTCTATGATCCATGCAACTCAAGATAAAGGATGATTAAGTTGTGTTTTTTTATTGAGGAAGTTGGTGATTCGTGTCGGTCATTAGATCACAATCTTAAATATTATTCTTTCTTTTTTAAAAGAATTATTGTATCTTAAAAATTATTTGTTTTAAAATAAGTGTCGTATTTTAATTTTTAATGTAATTTTAATATTTATCTATCGAATATATCTTTTGTTTAATACTTTTAATTTATTATTCTTTCACTCTGAATTTATAATAATTCGAATACACTAATAATAAACAGGATAATTAGATAAAAAAATTATTTTCTCTTTTATTTATTATATTTTTTTAATATGTATCAAATAACTAATTATAAAAATTATTTTGGGATGAAGGGAGTACTGATATTTCTATTTCTTTATTTTATCTTCTTCATTAGTCGTAATTTCTTAATATTTTAGATGAAATCTTAATTAAAGAAGGTTTTCTGTTAGGCTAATTCTCATAATCACGATCAGATAACACATCTTAAGATATTATCAATCGAACAATGAAGTTAGGCTAATTCTCATAATTAAAGAAGGTTTTCTTTTAGGCTAATTCTCAGAATCTATTTAAATATTCGTTAATATAAGAAAATATTAAGAATAAAGTTTATTCAATAACACTAGATAGAAATTGCATAAATTAATACAAAGTAAGTTATATGATTCATGCAACCCAAGATAAATTCAGTTACAATGCCTAATTTAAAGGAATTTAGCTACTTATTATAATTATAGCTAAAATTTCAAGAAGTAAGACATAAATTGCAAAATGAAAATCGAGATCCAATGGTGTAGAAGCATGAATTACATCCCTAGTAAACTTTAACCGCCTGTATTTTGTAAAAATTATGAAGTCTACAAATTTTCTAAATTTTTTTCTTATAATGAGGGCTTCAGTGTATCACAACGCACCATGATTTGAACCAATCATGTTGCGATTTGTCATGTATTCTACCTCGAGATGAAATGAGACTTTCCACAGTAATCTTGGTACTTGTTATAATTTGCTAAAATTCATGAAATGTTAATAAAAATTCAAACTAAATACTATTAAAACCACTAGGAAATACTAGTATGAAATTGTTGTGGATCTACGTGCTTGTAGTTATGAAGCTAGTGATTTCGATGATGTCAACCTTCTTAATGTTTTGATGACAACAACGATGATGATCGTTGAAGTCGGCGGTAATATATTTTCAACTCATTGATGAAAGCGATTATCTTGACGATATGTCAAGTCTCATCAATTAGAATATTCAAAGTTTCAGAAAAGTGCTTATATGATTGGTATATCTGAAAAAGGAACTTGAAAGCTTTATAGTTGTGAAATATAGAAAGTGTGAGAGCTCACCTGGGTGTGTCTGTTTGAGTGACCAAACTCTTGTGAAAGTAGGAGAGTAACTCCTAAGATACTAAAGCAACACACACACACACGCGCACACACACACAAACGCACGCACACGCACACGCACACGCACGCACACACACATACACACACACACACATACACACACCCACACACGCACACACACTCATGCACACATACATACAAACGCACGCACACGCACGCACACACAAACACTCACGCATGCACACACGCACACGCACACGCACACGCACACGCAGAAACACACACACATGCGTGCACGTACACATGCACGCACACACACGCACACACATACGCATACGCACATACGCACACACACGCACACACGCACACGCACACTCACACGCACACACAGATACATACACGCACGCACACAGGCACGCACACACACACTCACACATGCGTACACACACCCGCACGCTTACACACACACACATACGCGCGCACACACACATACACACTCACACACACACCTTCTCTCTCTCTCTAGATACTTTTAAGGTCTCTTTTTACCTAACAAAACCACCTAATAATATTTTTAGGGTCTGGTTAGTTGATTAAGTGATTGTCTGTTTGATTAGGAGACTTTTCTAACTATATAATCGATTAGATCTTTTTCCTAATCGATTAGAAGATGCTTAATGAATTATATAATCGATTATGATGGACTCTTAATGATTGGTAACAACTTTATATCAATACTTTTCTTTTTTGGCCTCAACAATCGATTATTTGAGGAACGTAATCTATTAGACCATTAATTCGGCCCATGGATTGTTTCCTTTTTGAGGAAAATATTTTCCTATATAAATGAGGTTTCTCCCCACTTCATTTCACATCAGAATTTGGAGTTTTTCTAATTATTTACAATTTATATCTCTCTTCTCACTCTTTAAATATTTTCTTTCACGAACATGGCCATAATACCTTGTGAGTGAAAACTACTTGTGAGAAAAGAGTTGTAGTGGTGTCGTTCCATTGTTTTACATTCAAGAGTGTGATATTCTTGAATAATTGAGGTTGGTTCTTGAGATCAACCTTTGGAAAATCTTTATTTGGTTATAGAATTTAGCCTAAAACATTTTGTTTGGTTATTCAGATTAGTTAGTGAAATCTCCACTCGAATCGTGAGTTCATCCCATGGAAAAGCTCTCATTTTCTTGGTGCGTGTTTGCTGGTATTTATACCAAATCAAATCACAAGGTTTCATTCACTTAAGGGATTAAACTTGAAAAAATTATATGAAAAATTTTTGCAAAATATTTTGATACAATGTGTTTCTGTTTAAATATTGATGTTTGAATATGGAGAGATTGGATAAGAGTTCCACTTTGAACAATACACAATTGTTCGACGATATAAAGTAAATAAAGTAAAGCAATAAAAACAATCAAATAAAACGCTTGGATTAAAAACTTAAGAACAAGGACGCAGATTCATACATGTTTTTTCACGAACTTTTCTCTCTCTGTGTGACTTGGATACTTGAGTTCTATAGAGAATACTAATAAATTTTGCAAACTATTATTACATGAATGAAATCTTCTTATATACTAAATACATCAATATTTGTCGATAATGATTATTTCTCCAGCATTCGACATGTATCCTATTATGTGGGCTTCTACTTTCTGATATGTTTCCACATGTCTTTGGTGTTTAAACTCTCTCTAAAGTAATTTTATTATAGAAACCATCTTCACAACCTCCAACTACCCCTATCGAGGAGTTTCTCTGTCGAACCCTATAGTGGTGTCAAAATGTCGCTAGATCACCTAATCATTGACCTAAAAAATATGCTAAGTCCCAAAACACCTGACAGGCAAGCCGAACTCACCACCTTTACATCAACATTTCGTGTTGAAATGTTAACCCACTATGAATCTTTTTGAGATTCTGGACATGTTTTGAAGAAAGAGTGATCCTAATCTTTTTGATCTGTTCCTCATATTCTTCCAAAACATGCTTAACGAGTCTTAGTGCAGTGCCAAAAATCACAGGCTAACAAATCCCCCCCTCCCCCCATCCGTCAAAATGGCACTCTCGATCATGTTTGTAATATGGAAGAAATCTAAAGTTTTTAGTAAATCTCGACACTATTCATGGATCTTAGCATGCATCATCATAATTATAACCACATCCACCAAACTGTCACATCAAGAATGTGAGAGCAAAATGTCACCAAACTGTTACAAAGTCTTTTTCATTACAAGAGAATTGATTTAATCATGAAAGGGGAACCCTGAGTATTTTTATTATTATAGTACTCGCTAGGGTTTACAGTCCTATGCCTACGTACCTTCAAGTTTAAAGGATCAGAGTTCCGTAGTTCGTATCCCTAATTTTGTTGATTAGTTGATTTTATCCCTTGTAATAATCCTCACACAACAGGGATGAAAGATGATTCATTTTAAAAAATGCATCAATACACAAGGGTAGAGGACTTACTGTTTAGGTGTGTTGAGTGTTTTTTATCCCTTTATCCCTTATGGTTTAATTTGAAAAATCCCTTTAAATTTAATTATGAAAATAATATTATATTATAAAACCCTTATCCCTTATCCCTGGTCCTGTGTTTATACTCTTAGATCCTAAAAGTTCTATCCCAAAAAATCTATCCCTTTCTATCCCATGACTTATCCCTTTTAACCCCAATTCTATCTCTAATATTTATAAAAGCAAAGATTAATAAGTTATTAAACTAATTAAATATCATTACAAATTAAGTCCTACACCCTAGAAAAATATCCCATATCTGTTATTCCCACATTTTAAATAATCCCCAATGTATTCAATCATCAAACCGATTAAATAAATTAAGATAACAACTCCAATTATTTAATTATAAGATTAATTAAATAAATTAGATAAAGCCCCATGATAAACCCCAAATTTATAAATTATTAAAACAAATTCAAATCTATTAATTTTAAAATTAATTAAATACAATCCAAATTTATTAATCATAAAATTAGTTAAATGAAACCCTTTTATAAAATTTATTAAATAAACTATTTTATATTAATCCTAAAAGTAATTAAATAAACCCTTTTATATTAATCCTAAAAGTAATTAAATAAACCCTTTTATATTAATCCTAATTACTTATATTAACCCTAATTATTCCAAATTAAACCCTAATTATAATTATTAAGTTAAAAACTAAATAATACAAATAGAAATTTATTAATTATTCCTGGGGGTGTATAATTAACAGGATTAGTAATTAGGTCACGGCTGGGGGTGTGTATAGAAAAACCAAGTAGGCTCATGCACTATCTGAGCCCACGTTGGAGGGAGGAAGACCACAGAGAGAGAGTAAACAGTTGACTCTCTTTGGACCGTGTGATTCAGATCAAGCGAATCTGAGATGCTTAGCCCCTGGCCTTTGATTGAGCATACTAGTCAAAGTAAGCAAAACGAAGAGCGGATATTGATGGTCAACGGGGGAACATGATAGAAACGCGCATACTGAATTAGGCAAAGTCCATTGATCGCACGACCATGAAAAGGACCCCGCATCCTTCATCTGGCAGCGAAGAGAGGGAGTATATGTTTGAGTTCTCTTCAAAACTCTCTCATTTCACTCTTGTCTTTCTCTCTCCACTCTTTTCCCTCTCTCTCGTACTCTCAAATTTCTCTCTGATTCTCTCAAATGTTCTCCCTTTTTCCGCCCTCACCCAAACCTCGACCACCCCTTAAACCCCCGTGAAACCCAGATCTCCGGTTAATCTTCAATCGAGATCTTCAAACCTTCAAACCCGTTTCCTAGAACCTTCCAACCTCACCCTCAAACCTGGGTTCTCAGATGAACCCTAGGGTTTATGAGATGAACCCTAACCCTACCTTCAACTAACCTACCCGGAAACCAACGCTATGAAGAACCCTAACCTGGGTTTGGATGAACCCTAGCCCTTTTCAAAATAAACCCTTACTATGAACCCTAAACATACCCTTTACCCATAAACAACCCAAAATAACCCTAAACACACAAATCAAATAGTAACAACCACAGATCAAGAAATGATAACTACGAAATTGTAGCAATCAACAATAACAACAATGAGTAACAAAAAGCTAAGGATACATACCTCTCCTTCTGTGACCTTACTAAGCTGATTCCAAATCCTCTATTTCTTTTGCTTTATTCCTCGATCTCTCCCTCTAATCCTTCTTTTTTTCTGTTTGCAAGTGGTTTTACTCGAAGCAACTTAAGGTTTCGATGTGAAACCTTGAGTGTTCAAGGATGGGAGCTTTGATGAAGAAGTTTGGGAGATTTGCGCTGCTATAGTCTTATGGTCTCCTTTTTTCTTCTGAATTATTTAGCTTATATAGGTGGAAAATTAGGTTTAGAATTTATTAGTTTAGATTTAGTTTAGGAATTTCCAGGTTTGATTGTGTAATTTCGATCTAATTTGTTAACCATTATGCTAATAATCTAAATTCCTAATAATGTCCTAACTACCCAACCATTACCCAAATTAACCCTATAAATATATTTTAATACTAATATCATTATAACACATACTAATATATCTATTAATAATCTCTGGCCTATCTTTAGGTGTCCTACAATGCCTAAACAAAAATTTTATTAAAAACTAAGGTCTTGTAAAATAATCCCAATATTCCCTTATAAACCCTTATACTGGTAAAAAGTCAAAATGGCCTCCTTTGACTTTTTAGGTCATTTGGGTGATCAGATGACTGATGAATGATGGTCCAAATTTGGGGTACAACAGCTTCCCCTATTGAATCGACTTCAACTCAGAACGATGATGTCGGTGTCTTCCTCTTTTTAAAGAGGAGACGATTAAATACAAGAGGAAACCTAATTTTGACTGCGGAACGTGGACCGAAACCTAGTGCTCTGTTAATATCCCAAAATCTTGTGTATAATATCCCTAGTTACAAAAGTCGGATAGGATCTTGACAATCCTCTGATTCCATGTTAATACACCCAGGTAGAACCCCTGATGAAACCTTTGGTACTATCTTGATAAAACCCTTGTGACATTTCTTGGTGAAACCCATGATGATAAACCCTCGACAAAATTGTCTGATGGAACCCCTCTATGCTGGATATAAATCCGGTAGAACCTCTTTTGTAAAACTCTTTGATAAAACCCTAATAAGAACCTTGGTGAATTTGATGGAACATACCCTGTGTAGGGTAGATTATTAGGCTAGAGATGTGAGAAGTGAAGATATGCTCACTGGTTGATTATGATCATTTAGGAAGACACGCGGTGAATGAGCTTGCTGGGGATATCCTTTGTTGAAAAGGTGTTTAATGGAAGTGTGAGGTACTGGTATAGTTGGGGATTAGACCCCTAAGAGTGGTTATAAACCCTATGTCATGTATGCATGTGTATGCGTGCATGTTTGAATGTATGTACATTCTTATGCATGATGCAATATTTGGGCTAACGCCTCTTTTATGATATACAACATATGTCTTTGTGGGAACCGATATCTTCTGTAACATTCTAACTCTCCGACCTTTGAGGCTTTGGTGTGTCCATAGAACAAGCCATAACGCTCTGGATATCTGGGAATGTGTATTGTACTTTTGAAGAAACTCACGTGCTGGTTAAATTATGACTGCTAATGTATAGACCCAATGTCATGCTTAGATTGTGATGTTGGAAGAATATGATCCTTTTAACGTTTTCAAAATCGAAGTAAAATATGTTTTCCCTTGAAAGCTTTTTATTATACCCAATGTTTCAATGCATTATTTCACAATTAATCAACACTTTGTAATCAAGTGGAATAATTAAGAAGCAAAGAAATTGATTGGAAAGAAACAAACATTTTTTATTAAAATTTTGCCCGTAAATCGGCAAAAGTACATAAGGAAAGTAATTCCCGTAAGGAGAGATTACTGCAAATATAGAAAGTTGTAAAATGGAAATGGATAACAAATTTATTTATGTCCCTATTAAATTCAAACACAAACTAATATCCCTAAGTCTTCGAGACCACGATACTCCGCTTCTGAAGATGACAGCTGGATTGATTATTCCCTTCTAAGTTTCTGTTATAGGATGATTTGACTGCTTTCAGTCACATGCCTTTTGGATATCCCTAATTTTTTCCTAGACCGCTATTTTCGAGTCTTAGTCCATCAGGATGATATACCTTTTTTTTACTAAGCCTCCCTTTAGGGTTTTCGACTTATCGAGTTTTATTTTTTTTTAAATCCCTGATTTTTTCCTGGATTGCTCTCTCGAGTTTTCATTCCACCGGGATGTCCTAATTTTTGCCTAGGTCTCCCTTTAGGGTTTTTGACTTAGCGGGCTTTTATCCTCTTTTTTATAGGCATAGTATTTTTTGAATGAATCAATGTTCACCAGTCGTGGTAAATCCGCTCCCTCCATGGTAGTCAGCACTATAGCTCCGCCGGAGAAAGCATTGTTCACGACATATGGCCCTTCATAGTTTGGGGTCCATTTGCCATGCAGATCTTTATGGATGGGTAATATTTTCCTTAGCACCAAGTCTCCTTCTTCGAATAAGCGAGGACGGACTCTCTTGTCGAATTCCCTCTTGAGTCTCCGCTGATATAATTGTCCGTGACATATAGCAGCCATGCGCTTCTCTTCTATGAGGTTTAGCTGATCGAATCTAGTTTGTACCCACTCTACTTCATCCGGCTTGGTTTCCATTATGACCTTTAGTGAAGGAATTTCTACTTCAAAAGGGAGTACCGCTTCCGTACCATATACTAGAGAGAAAGGAGTAGCTCATGTTGAAGTACGAACTGAGGTTCTATAACCATGTAATGCGAACGGGAGCATCTCGTGCCAATCCTTGTAGGTATTTACCATTTTTTGGATGATCTTCTTAATGTTCTTGTTAGTTGCTTCTACAGCGCTGTTCATCTTAGGTCGATAGGGTGACGAGTTATGGTGTTCGATTTTGAAGCTCTCGCACAACTCATCCATCACTTTGTTGTTTAGATTAAGCCCCTTATCTATGATAATCTTGTTAGGAACCCCATAGCAACAAATTATCTCTTTCTTGATAAATCGTGCAATCACTTGTCTCGTCACATTAGTGTAGGACGCAACTTCTACCCACTTAGTGAAGTAGTCGATGACAACTAGAATGAACCGATGTCCATTCGACACTTTCGGCTCAATCATCCCAATTATATATATTCCCCACATAGAGAAACACCACGGAGCAGTTAAGACATTCAAAGGAGTTGGTGGCACATGAACTTATCTGCATAGATCTGAAACTTATTGCACTTCTTGACATATTTGAAGCAATCTGATTCCATGGTCAACCAGTAATACCCCGCTCTAAGGATCTTCTTAGCCATTGCATACCCATTGGCATGAGTTCCAAAAGATCCTTCATGGATTTCTTTGATAAGCATATCCGCTTCGTATCCATCTAAACACCTGAGTAAAATCATGTCATGATTCCTTTTGTAAAGTACATCCCCATTGAGAAAGAATTGGGCGGCCAATCTTCTAAGTGTTTTCTTATCCTCGCTTGAGGCATTCGTAGGATATTCTTGTTTCTGGAGGAATTGTTTGATATCATGAAACCAAGGTTTATTATCTACTTCTGCCTCCACTGCTACACAATAAGCTGGCTTATTTAGACGTTGAATTATTATAGCTGGTTCTTCATTGTACCACTTAACTTTGAACATGGATGCCAAAGTTGCTAAGGCGTCTTCCAGCTGATTCTCTTCCCGACGAATATAGTGAAATGTGATCTCATTAAAGTAGGTGATTATCTTCTAAACATAGTCTCGATACCGAATTAACTTAGGATTATGTGTTCCTCATTTTCCCTTGATTGATGACGAAAGCGGAATCTCCGTATACTTCTAAGATCTTGATTCATAGGTCAATGGCTTCGTCAATTCCCAAGATACACGCCTCATACTCCGCCATATTATTAGTACATGTGAAGCATAACATAGCGGTGAAAGGAATATGAAACCCTATTGGGGAAGTTATAACAGCCCATATCCCATGTCCTTCTACGTTTAAGGCACCGTCGAATATAAGCTTCCATTGAGATCCGGGTTCAAGTCCTTCGTTCGGGCCTGGGGTCTCACAATCCCTTATAACCATGACTTCTTCATCGGGGAAGTCAAATTGCATAGGCTGGTAGTCATCAAATAGATGATGAGCGAGATGATCTACTGGTACACTCCCTTTTATAGCCTTTTGAGTGACATATTGGATGTCATATTCAGTTAGTAACATCTGTCATCGAGCTATTCTCCCAATTATCACCGGCTTCTCGAATATGTACTTAATAGGATCTATTCTAGATATCAGTAAAGTGGTATGGCACACTATGTATTGTCTTAATCGTCGGGCGGCCCATACAAGTGCACAACAGGTTTTCTCCAAGAGTGAATATATGGATTCACAATCGGTGAATTTCTTGCTCAAGTAATAGATTGCATGCTCCTTTCTCTATGTTTCGTCATGTTCCCAACTACACATCCCATCGAATTATCAAGTACTGTTAGGTACATTATGAGGGGTCTTCCAGACCCAAGTGGCACCAATATAGGTGGCTCTTGCAAATATTCCTTGATTCAATCGAAGGCCTTTTGACAATATTCATTCCACTCGATGGTTTGACCTTTTCTAAGTAACTTGAAGAATTCCTCACAAGTAGCTGTAAGGTGTGAGATGAACCTGGCAATGTAATTTAATCTCCCCAGGAACCCACAAACTTCTTTTTCTGTCCTTGGAGCTGGCATTTCTTGAATGGCTTTCACTTTGTTAGGATCAACTTAAATACCCCTCTGGATGACTATGAACCCCAATAGCTTCCAAGATCTAACTCCAAAGGTGCACTTTGTTGGATTTAGTCTTATTTTAAACTTCCTCAGTCGATCAAACAACTTTTGTAAATTGATTATGGGATCCTCTTTAGTTTGTGATTTGGAAATTATGTCATCGACATAAACCTCTATCTCTTTATGCATCATGCCGTAAAAGAGAGTAACCATAGCCCTCTCATAAGTTGCCCTCTTGTAATAGAAGGTACCCCTAGGAGTGATAAAAGCGGTTTTCTCTATGTCTGAGGGAGCCATCTTGATGTGATTATATCCGGAGAACCTATCCATAAATGAGAAGAATGAAAACTAAGCAGTTTTATCCACCAATGCGTCAATGTGGGGAAGTGAAAAATCGTCCTTAGGACTTGCTCTATTAAGATTTCGGTAGTCTACATACATTCTAACTTTCCCATCCTTCTTCGGTACGGGCATGATATTGGCTACCCATTCTGGATACTTCACCACGGCTAATAACCCTGTGTCAAATTGATTTTTAACCTCTTCCTTAATTTTAAGAGTCGTGTCAGGTCCAGTCCTTCTTAATTTTTTCTTGATCGGTGGGCATTCAGACTTTAGTGGTAGCTTATGTTCAACAATATTTGTATCTAGCACGGGCATATCTTGGTAAGACCAAGCGAACAAGTCTACATAATCTCGTAGTAACTCGATCAGCCTCTTCTTTACATCCCCGTTTAAAGAAGTGCCGACTTTAACCTCTTTCTTATCTTTGTCAGTTCCCAGGTTAATCACATCCATTGGTTCCTGATGAGGTTGTATTACCTTGTCCTCTTGTTTTAATAACCTGGCTAACTCTTCAGGAATTCACAGTTTTAAGGGATTATAGCAGTTTCATTTTCAATAGGTTCATTTTTAAATCTGCATGAGGGAGAGATTATTTTTATTATTTACTTTTTGAAGTGTAGTGCTGGGAATGAAAGTATTGAAAGAAAGTATATTGCCATTTTGAAAAAAAAAATGAAAATGAAAGAAAAGAATCTTGATTGAAAGAAACAAAAGGTGGCCCTACAAAGCTTGTCTATTTTCCTTGGGCAGAGCAAATGACTTATTATTTTCGAAAAAGAAAAATAGTAAATTACTTTGAAACAAAAATCATCTCAGGAATCTCGATGGCCTTCCAATTGTTGAGAATTGTACTGGTGAACAATGACATGCCAAGTCTGGTATCCCTTTGTCTTCTAATTCAATTGTAGCCACTTGATCTTTGTCTCTGAACCTAGCACTATGGAAAGTTTCTTGGAGAGTAGGAAGCTTCTTCTAATGAGTCTTTTGAACCCTTTTATTATCTGGTTTGTAACCCATCCCGAACCGATCCTTCTTCTCGGGTATCTGTAGCAACTTGCCACAACCCCTTGTATCCCCATTCTAGATTAAATATGTGATATTTCTTGGCCTTTCCTTTTGTTGAGTGACTTGTTTACGACTTACCGTTGCAATATCCAAATCTTGGAAAAGTATTTCAAAGGTTTCCCATCTACCTCTATGTATCTGAATGATGAAAGATGGCTGATAAACATATCTTCCTCAACATCGACAATTATTAATTCGTCCCCCGATATGAACTTCAGTTTTTGGTGAAGTGTGGAAGTGACTGTACCTGCAACATGGATCCAAGGTCATCCCAAAAGACAACTGTAGGAAGGGTTGATATCCATCACTTGGAAAGTAACCATGAAGGTATGTGGCCCGACCATTATAGGTATGTCGACTTCCCCAATTACCATTCTTTTAAACTGTCGAAATCCATAACAACCAAGGAACTAACCTTTATAAAGGTTCTTACAGATGTTAACTTCATGAGGGTATCCTTAGGCATGACATTTAAAGATGAGCTTGTGTCTACTAGCACCCTTGAGAGGACAGTTTCTTGAGACTTGATTGATATATGTAAAGCCTTATTGTGTGCTTGCCCTTCGGGAGGTAGTTCATCACTGTTGAAACCCAGATAACTGCTTGCGGTAATATTGGCGACTACTTCATAAAAATGATTTACTGTTATATCCTTGGTGACATGTGCTTCATTCAAGATCTTTAGTAAGGCTTCTCGGTGAGCATCTGAACATAGTAACAGAGATAGCATGGAGATCTTGGAAGATGTTTGACTTAGTTGGTCCACCACCTTGTAGTCACTTTTTCTTGTTAGCCTCAAGAATTCTTCAGCGTCTTCTTGGGACACAGTCTTCTTGAAAGATCCTTCCCTCACATCTGCAGTCTATTTCCCTTTTGAAATTTCAGGAACGTTCTTCTTAGGTTGTTCAGAGGAGTATACTCTTCTTCTACGGGTCATAACTCCAATACTAGCTATGTTAGTAACAGTTGGCGCCAATACTATAGATTTCTCTCCCACATACGCAGTAGTGTCATAATTCCAGGGTACAGACTTAGTACTTTCATACAGAAACAGTGCCAGAGCATGGAAGACGATAGGACCCTCTGACTTTGTTGGCACTAGAATTTTGAACGGTATAGGAACTGGTATTTGAATTGGCGCCAGTGCAGGTATTGGAACTGGTATTTGAATTGGTATCACAGTTTCCTTCCTTTGGTAATAAATTTCAAAAGGCACATTCCCTTGAGATTCTAAGTCTGACACTTAGTTCATCTTCCTTGAGTAACCAATTTGAACTATTCCTTGGTCCATTAATTGTTGGAGAACCCTCTTCATCTTTTTACAATTGTCAGGATTAAGCAGACAATCTTTACAATCAGCGTGCAACCTTTCAAACATCTCATACCCAATTAATACTTCCCTTATTTTTATTATAGGGGTCTTCACTTGGTCTACCCCTTTGATCAAGACATCTTCTTTCATCCCTTCAATTTCATTGACATTTGCCCCAACATGCCCCGGTAACGGATTATCTCCCACATTCGGATTTTCAAGAGTGAAGGTGATAATATTTTGGTCTAGCAACTCTTGTAATTTAAACTTAAGAGCCAAACATTTCTCTGTGGTATGCCCCGATGACCCATCATGACAATCACATTTAGCGTTGGCATCATATCCTCGAGGAATAGGTGTGGGAGGAGGCGCTAGCGGCTTGATTTCGACCACCCACTTTTGGATCATGAAAGGCAAGATTTTTGTGTATGACAAGGGTATAGGGTGAAAATCCTTCCACGGTCTCTTTTGCTCCCTTCGGGGATACCTATTTTGTTGTTGTTGATTTTGCGGAGGTGCTGCCATTGGTAGTTGGATTTGAAGTGTAGGAGGCACTTGATTAGGAGTTGCACAGCCACGTAAGGATTGTAAGGTATCTGAGCATATCTATCAGCAGTAATGGCGTTGGTCTCTCCCTTCTTTAAACTATTACCAGAGTACCTATTGTTGTTATGTTGATTGGAAGATGATTTTCCAATCTTTTCGCTCTTCAAACCATTCTCAATTCTCTCCCTGATGATAACTAAATCAGCAAATCTAGTTAAGATTGACCCAATCATCTTTTTGTAATACGGCCCTTGAAGTGTTCCCATAAACATGTCCACCAATTCACTTTCTAGCAATGGAGGTTGTACCCGAGAGGCTAGTTCCCTCCATCTCTTGGCATATTCCTTCAAAGATTCATTGCCCTTTTGGGACATGTTCTGTAACTGTATACGATTAGGAGCCATGTCTACATTATACTTATATTTTTTAAGGAAGGCATTCGCAAGGTCTTCCCAGGTCTTGATATGAACTCTCTCCTATTGCATTTACCAATCCAAGGATGCCCCATTAAGACTATCTTGGAAAATATGCATCATCGGCTTCTCATTAGCGGCATAGGCAGCCATCTTTCGGACAAACATCTAAAGGTGATTTTTAAGGAAGCTAACGCCCTTGTACTTTTCAAAGTCTGGTGCTTTGAATTTATGAGGTACGACCACACCAGGCACTAGACACATTTCCAAAGCATCAACTCCAAATAAATTGAACCCCTCCACAACCCTTAGTCGTTCTTCAATTATATTATACTTGTCATCAACCCTCTTCCTTCAGCAGCAGTTGGTTTGTTTTCACGGATTGCCTGTCTCAAATCTTCCTCCTCATATTGGAGGTTCCAGTCCTCATAGTTTTCACGAGGGACTGGTATCTATGTAGGAAGTGACGCTCCATTAGGACCAGGTGGAGGAACAGACCCTCCGGGGGGTTGAGTACTAGATTTTTCTCTAGCCACTTTGGCTTCTTCACGTTCCAAGTCAACAGTAAATCCCAAGAGAGGATTATTATCTCTAGATTGAGGTGTATTGGTAGGAATGCTCCTACGGTTGCTAGTTTTGGTTTCCCTTGATATCATATTCTAAATAGCCTAAGCCAGTTGGTAAATCTTATCCTTCATTTCCTCTACATTTCCCTTGACAACATCGACATCTCCCCTCAGAGCAGCTTGGTTTTGTTCTAGTAATTTCATGGCTTTCTATTGGTGAGCGCAGGTGTAGGGTCTAGAAGTCATATTGTTATGCTTGATGATTCTGAGAGAAGATATTGGAGAAAATGATTTCCATTTTTTTGATATTGTGTTTTGATGCATGTTAATGTACGCAAGAATGTATGGGTATGCAAAATATTTTTTTTATAGGAATCTTAAACATTCATCAATTATAAACAAAGCCAAGAATAATGGAAATTCAAATATTTATTGATTACAAAAGGAAACATAAAGGGACGCAACCCTATTCATTATTCATAAAATACCAAGGGAAAACCCTCAATAACATGATCGTAATTAAAAAA
Organism: Lathyrus tuberosus; assembly: GCA_022829125.1. Lineage (NCBI taxonomy): Eukaryota > Viridiplantae > Streptophyta > Magnoliopsida > Fabales > Fabaceae > Lathyrus > Lathyrus tuberosus. The sequence continues at coordinate 2,463,561 of JALAZF010000452.1, forward strand.
GGAAACAACTTAAAACAATACATAAGGAAATCTAACAATGATGCCTAATCTGAGCCTTAAATTCTTCCACCATGTAACGACATAGCTTGAGGAAGTCGGTGATTTCCCCCCTGGGCTTGAAAATTTCCGCCATATACTCTGCTTCTTTCAGACTCCGAAGGATTTTGGGAATTAGGTTGTTGGATAATATTACCAGCTTCAAATATCTTTCTCTGTAATATCCTTCCTTTTGTTGAAGTTCTATCATGATTGCATTGTCCTCTTCAATGGTGCGCTCCATTTGTTGGCTATATTTCTCAATGTAGATGCCCCAATCCCTTAACTCCTCATAAGCTCCTTCAAGCACTTCCATTTTCCTTCTAACCTCTTCTTGAGTTTCCCTCCATTCATATGGTCATTGAGCAAGAAGTTCTTTGGCGGCCCTCCTTTGTAACATTGCATTATGGCTTGCCTTTTGCTCTCGCAGAGGGCATTGGCCAAGCTTTGGACCTCAGCCTCCAAATTTTGAACGCGTCTTTCATACCCTTCCCCGACTTCCCTTGGAGTAGAGCTTAGCCATATATTTTTCCACTAGTCTCTGTGATACCAAGCCATATCTAACTCCTCCTTGTGGTTTTTAAGACATGAACTCAAGACTTCAAGGTCCGCGTAAGCTCGTTCTTTATTTTCCTCCTCCATTTTAGTCATCCCTTCACTAATCCTTAATTGTTCCAGAGCTTCATTAAGGCTTCTATTCAATTGATTCTTTTCACATGTGGTATGGTAAAATTTACCTTCCAACTCCTCTTTTTCCTTTCTTAATCGTAGGATAGCATCTTTGAGCTTTTCTCCCTCTTCCAAGGATATCACAACTGATGGGGGGACCCTTGGTCCAACGAGATGATCCAAAGTGAAAGGTAACTTGACTATGCTTACCCTTTCTCTCATCCACTGATCATAGGGTATTACAGATTCCCCCCTTGGTCTTTTGAATCTACTTTTCCCCTTGATGCATTACCTCCAAGCTTGAGCAATCTTAAGAAAATCAGGATGATTGGTTGTCACGTCTTGTAAGATAAAACCCTCTAATAGCTTATCTTCGGGTTTGTAGGCCAATGGGTACCCCAATTATCTCATTGCTAGAATGGGATTGAAACTTATACATCCTCTTGATCCTATCAACGGTACGTTGATAAAATCCCCACAACTTAGGATCACGTCTTTACGGTGGAGGACTTGAGAGAACCATATGATGTCCTTATCGGTGACGGAAACCAAGTATTGGGACCATGCATATCCGTTCATTTGCTCAATATCACTTATATCCCTTGCTAAATGCAAGCCAAGCCATTTATATAGAAACGAAGCACAACATAAGATTACTCCTCCCTTCCTTTCATACCTCTGATGAAGGGTAAGATACACGCCTGCAAGAAGGGCCGATGTAAGATCTTCTTCCATAATAGTTACAGCCAAGAATAGATTAATAGTTGTGATGTCCACAAAATTCTTTTCACTTGGAAATAAGACCAACCCAAAAATAAGAAGTACCATAATATTATCCATTGCCTCCCAATCTTTGTAGGCAGCATAATCAATGGCTTTCTTCTCCAAAAAACCTTTAGAAAACCCATGGAAACCCTCTTGAATTCTCACATTAGCTTGTAGGTCATCCTCATGAATATGAAGATAAATAGCAATTTCCTTAAGTGAAGGGTGATACCCTATTGTCTTGAAAGGACCCTTATTATTCCTAGGAGACCCCAAGATCTTACGAAATTCTTCAAGTGTAGGGGTTATTTGCAAGTTCTGAAACTGTAAGCACCTTAACTCAGTGTCATAGAATTGAGCTAAGACAGTCAAACCTTCCACTTGAATAGGAATAGTAACAAGATCCAATATTTCCCCATACTTACGAATTATGGGTTTCCTTCTTTCTTATGGCAATTCCCTGGCATAGGCCTTCAATCCCTTTATGTTAGATTTCCTTACCCTGATTCTGACAGTCCTTTTTTTCCCCAAATTCCATTTTCCTTAACTTTGCTTCTTTTTTAAAAAAAAAATGTTCAAGATTCCTGTGACACACAATGCAAAAAGGATTTTATGAGGATGATGAATGAATATTTTTGGTTAACATATATTTTATTGTTAGGGTAAGGTGATATGCAAGCATGACCTAGCTTGGGTGGGCTCCCTACAATTGGCTAGATCTAAGTTTTGTTTACCCAATCCCCTCACATGTAGAACTATACCCTTGTTTTACCATGAGAATAAGCAAGCCTTCCCACGGTAATCCTTCGAGATAAGTCTCATCTAGGTGGAACCCTAGTAATGACCCTTGGGGGTTGAATACATAAGGTCACCAAGAGTTGATAAGGGTTTTCTAAAGGTTCTCGGGGTCATGGACCACATCCAAATCATCATAAATGCTAGGGGCTAGCCCTACCATGAAGACATCTTTGGCGGGTCTCTTCCGAGTGTAGCATCAATGAATTGTTGAGATGTCACATCTCCCCAAAACATTTTTGTTCTACATCCTAATCTAAGGTTATCCTCCAAGCTTGGGTTTTAGCTTTACACATTAACATATCCCAACCAAATGATGACAATTTATGAACATATGATATATATACAATATATAATAAACATAAATAAACGTATATATGAAACATAAACATATAATAATCATAAAATATATAATAATCATAAAAGACATATATATATATATATATATATATATATATAAGAACAGAAAACAAACAAGAACCCTAAAACTAAAGGTTAGGATGGACTCTCTTTTTAGGGAAGTATAAGAACTCCCTAGCAGAGTCGCCAGCTGTCACGGCCGGAAAAATGACAGAGTCGCCATCATTCTTTATTCGTCCTAAGAGACAGGAAAATAATGATAAAACCTAAATTCTCAGGGTGAGATACTAAGTTCGGGAGTCGGTTAGGAGGGAGGAAGGTGTTAGGCACCCCTCACCTCTATTGTATCCAATAGGATCCTCCTTAAGCCTTATTTACAAAGTCTTTATTATTACAAGAGAATTAATTTAACCATGAAAGGGGAACCCTAAGTTTTATTATTATTATAGTACTCGCTAGGATTTACAATCCAATGCCTATGTACCTTCAAGTTTGAAGGATCAGAGTTTCGTAGTTCGTATCCCTAATTTTGTTGATTGGTTGATTTATATCGATCTCTTGAAATAATCCTCACACAACAGGGGTCGAGGAAGATTCGTTTTCAAAAAATGCCTCAATACACAAGGGTATAGGACTTATAGTTTAGGTATGTTGAGTGTTTTTTATCCCTTTATCCCTTATGGTTTAATTTGCAAAATCCATTTAAATTTAATTATGAAAATAATATTATATTATTAAACCCTTATCCCTTATCCCTAGTCTAATATTTATACTATTGGATCCTAAGAGTTCTATCCCAAGAAATATATCCCTTTCTATTCCATGACTTATCCCCTTTAACCCTAATTTTATCCCTAATATCTCATTTATCCCTAATATTTATAAAAGACAAAGATTAATAAGTTATTAAACCAATTAAATATCATTGCAAATTAAGTCCTACACCCTAGAAAAATATCTGACATCCCTTATTTCTACATTGCAAACTTGGGTTCTCAAATGAACCCTAAGGTTCATGAGATGAACCCTAACCCTACCTTCAACTAACCTACCCATAAACTAACGTTATGAAGAACCCTAACCTGGGTTTGGATGAACCCTATCCCCTTTCCAGATGAACCCTAGGGTTCATCTGATGAACCCTAACCCTTACTATTAACCCTAAACCTACCCTTTACCCAGAAATAACCCAAAATAACCCTAAACACGCAAATCAAATAGTAACAACCACAGATCAAGTAATGATAACAATAAAATCACAGTAATCAACAATAACAACAACGAGTAACGAAAAGCTAAGGATATCTACCTCTCCTGCCGTGACCCTGTTAAGCTGATTCCAAATCCTCTCTTTCTTTTGCTTTATTCCTCGATCTCTCCCTCTAATCCTTCTTGGTTTTAGTTTGCAGGTGGTTTAGCTTGAAGCAACTTAAGGTTTCTGATCTTACCTGGATCAGAAAGTATGATAGTGGCCAACAACGCCATGATATCTTCAACTCCGGTAGTGATGGAACGGTCAGGTGGTGTACCTGCAAGGTACTCCGATGCCAAAGTCAGGAAACGGGAGTAAGCAAGTACAAAATATAGGTGTAAGAGTAGGAATGAACATAACCTGACCCTCTCAAATGAGAGGGTATTTATAGGATGCCCCCAGCGCGGGGCCAACGGTCACCTGCACTGGGCTGGATTGTCAGGCTCAATCCAGGTGACTGCCAAGGCTTACGTGGCGTAGGGAAGACCAGCATGTGGTCTTCGCCCTGGGGTAACGGTCCCGAGATCTCCGGAAGGTGGGAAGACCGACTCTTTCGGAGGTGGGAGGTTACAAGGTGACGTGTCCTTGCGGGGAGGTGCACACGGAGGTTAGGGAGAGGTGTGTCCCATAAGGACCAAAGGCTCTGCTCGACGATGTCTGCTCAACATGGCCGACACTGGTGAAGATGGCACGTGCTCGACACTGGACAAAGGGGTTCTTGTTGGGCCACCTCAGATCATTGGGTTGGGCCTGCCCGACTGGTGGGCAGACACTGGCCCAGTCCAGAATAGGAGCCCTCCAAGTCGTTGCTCTGGCGTGTCGAAGTAATGACTTAAGGGTCAGCCCCCTATCGGGGACACATCGCGTTGTCGAAAGATAAAGTTGAAGGTAGTTTTCGGACACTTACAAGCAATCTTCTGTCGGGGAGACCCGTTGAACGGGGCGACGTCCCCATGGCAGCGAGCATACGATAACGGATGGACCACGAGCGGGGAATGCCAGGCGGGCAGGAATTTGGAAGTCTGCTCGACGTTGCGGGGAGATGGGAAGTTGTGCATTCGAGCACCAAGGCAAACGAAAAGACATACGCGGGAATCCGTGCACCACTTGTCACTCGTCATGATTACTTAGAGAGGCTAGGCTATGGTTAGGGTACCCGAGTGCCTAGGGGCGCCTCGAGTCCCTTGAGGGGCTTATAAAAAGGGGATCAGTCTGTGCCATTTGCACGTTTCCCTCTTCTTCGCTCCCTCTTTTTTGCTCCAAGTCTCTCCCGTCTCCTTTTTGCTTCCACCTCCGTCTCGCCGTTGTACCGTCGTACCGGAACTCGTCACCACCGTCACAAGTAAGGTTTTCTCCTTTTTCTTCGCGTTTTACGTTTTCTACGGTGGTTCTCCGATGAACTGATGAAGTTCCCGGGGAGGCCACGGAGTTTCCGGCGAAAACGGCGAATCTCCTTTAAACTTTTTGATGAATCTCGCGGGGAGATGGGATGAATGTCCCGGGGACCTGGGAAAGATCCCGAGGAGAAAGGATGAATTTCTCGGGGGCACCAAACGAAGATACCGGGGGCGCTGGCGTGATTGTTTCGGGGACACGCGACAGAGGTACCAAACACACCTGAGCGTCTCCCGATCATCGTGGCCAGATAGTCGTCTCCCCGTATCTCTTCGCCCTTTTACTTGATCAGTGGTGGAAGGGTGAATTTGATATAGGACATCGAATTCACCAGTTTCCTCTGCTTTTCAGGTCAAAATGGTTGTCGAGTGGATTGAAGGGAATATTGAAACGGACAACGAGCCCGACTCCCCTGTGTCCTCGGAGAATGATGCCTCACCTCCCGAGGACTGGATCGGGGATGAGCCTCTCAACATCCCTTCATTATTTATCCATGGTGGTCTCGGTGCCTTCACCACTATTGAGGATGTTAGTCCAGGTTCCCTGCTGAGTTGGTGGGCATACAGGCCACTAGAGCACCACAGGATATGTTCGACATTCAAAAGGACCCGATTTCCTATGTACGAATTCGCGTTCCAGGTGGCGGGCATCCGTATGTCCTTCAGTGCTTTCCAGATGGGGGTGTTTTCTTGGATACACCTGGCGCCTTCCCAACTCCATCCAAATACCCTTGCCTTTGTGTGGGCATATGAACTTATTTGTAAATACCTCAATTTCGAGGCCACTGTCCCCCTCTTTTTCCAGATCTTTCACCTACAACGATAAACGGTGGATGGTCGTCACTGTTTGGTGTCGTTTAAGCATCCAAGGAGTCTGTTCCGGGCGTATATGGACTCTGTCCGTAATTTCAACGGTCGATGGTATGTCGTCAAGCCTCTCACCCGGGCAGCCACTGACACTCTCTACCATCGTAGGATAGTGGAGCTAGAAGGTGGTCGACAAAAAGACATCCTCGAGTCGAAGTGTCCCCTGGAATGGATAGAGGAGCACTTCCAGCAGAGCCTTGAGAGCTACATCGTCAGTCTGAGTGCCTTGGGCGAAGAGGACCATCCGGCCTATGATAAGATATTGAAGTTCATCCAAAGGTTTAGCAAAGTGAAGTTGGTGACCCCGGATGGAAACTTTATAACCAACGCCCACGGGGAGACCCTTACCAAAGCCCGACTCATAAACACCAAGGCCCTCCTCGAGTGTGACACTGAGGGGGAGGCTCTTCGGTTCTTAGGTAGTGTGCACACCCCTAATACGGGGCCTGTTATCATTTTTGCTTGTTAGATTACTGATGTTCGTTCCCTTTTTCTGCAGGTGCCATGTCTACCCTGGAAGAACGCGTGAAGAAGTTGACCTCCGCTCGAGGCTCGAAAAAACTTAGGAAAGGACGGGTCGAGCAGGTCAAACACCAGACCCTGGGTCCTGTCCCGTCCCCCGGGGGCTCCTCCAGTTCTGCGCAGGGAAGTCAGTCTTCAGACTCGCAGAGATCTCCGAAGAGACAGAGGACCGTCGAGCAGACCCACGTCAATCTCACCGAAAGCCCTCCCCGTGAAGGATTTGTGTTTCCACCCTGTCATCTGAGGCCTAACGTCTTCTCGGGAGCCAACTCCCTGACCGTGTCTGGTTCCAAAGTTCAGGCCATCTTGGGGGCTGACCGGATTTCGAAGAGAAAAAACTTGGTGGAGGATATGGCCGCGATGATGCGGGTTTGTGCCACTGTGCTAGTGCTGAACGACGAAACATGTCCGTTGTCGGAGCTGACAAAACTGCAGAACAATTTTAAATCACTTGAAGCTGAAATGGGGAAGGTGAGCGAAGACCTTGCGGAGTGCCGGAAGCAGAACGGGGACCAGGTCGAGCTTCGGAAGCAGCTGGAAGGGAAACTGGAGAAAGCCACCGAGGAGAGGAAAACCCTCCTGGCGTGGATCGACGAGCTGGAGCGGGTTGTCTGACCTGCCGAGGATGAAACTGGGGACGAAAAGCTGTCGACCTCCCGAGCTGAGCTGATTTCTAAACTCCGGTTGACCGAGCAAGATGTTCTTCAGTCTGTTGAGTTTGGTTTAAAAAAATCCTTGAAGCAGCTCCAGGTGTTGAACCCTGACCTTATCACCGAGGGAACTGGCCCTTATCACGACGTCGTCGATGGTCAGATTGTCCCCCCGGCGTCCGAAGAGGAAGACGACGAGACTGCAGAGGAAGGACAGCCCGTATGGGACGTGACTGCTTAGATTTTCCGTTTAGCTTGTTCGGCCTGCGCGCCACTTATCTTTTGGCTTTGTTCGGTTTGGCCTGCATGCCGTGAATTTTGTAATGACTTTTTCCCGGCCAGCGTGCCAAGGGTCTTATAACCTTTTTGTAGGTATAATTCGCACAATGGGCTTTCGCCCGGCTTAATGCTTTGAATTTTGCTTATTTGTGTGTGAGATGCTTGTATGCTTGATATACTTATTGTTTTTTGTCTAAGTAACTTGGTAATTTGGGGGCTTGCTCTACCTCGTTGATCCTCGGCAGTGTAGGGAACTGGTCGAGTGGTCGGAGCTGTATTCCGACCTTTGACGAGGCTAAGAGCTCGGTCGAGGTCTTAGCTTTGTGGCGTGAACTTCCCATCGCGAGCTGGGTGTTCGGCCTAGCTGGTACGGGCGACGATGGAGCTCGTTCGAGGTATCCTTGTCAGAGCAAGGGTCTTTGCGCACACACAACGCAGGCCCTTGTCTTCGCGTTTCATGAAGGGGAGTCACGCTGGTACCTTAGTGCATACACGTAATCGCGACGTAGTTGTATCGCAGGCAGTGTTTAACTGTAGTACTGTTTAAGCTTCTCAGCATTCCATGGTCGAGCAAGTTCCTCCCCGTGTAGATTTTTGAGGTAGTAGGCTCCCGTCCCCGTCTTCGCACGGACGCGGTAGGGGCCTTCCCAGTTCGCGGCGAGCTTGCCATGTTGTGAATCTTTCTGGTTCCTTCGTAGGACGAGGGTGCCTACTTGAATATCACGTTTAATAACTTTATTGTTATAACGCAAAGTTATTTTCTGTTTAAGTGAGGCTTCTCGCAGGGACGCGCCAGACCTTATCTCCTCGACAAAGTCGAGCTCCTCTCTTAGGGCCTCATCGTTTGTCCCCCCGTCGAGGGGAGATTCCGTTCTCCTCGATGGTTCCCTTATTTCCACGGTGATGACCACTTTTGTTCCGTAGGTTAAGCGAAAGGGGGTCTCCCCGGTCGTGGAATATGGGGTTGTCCGGTAGGTCCAGAGGACGCTGTGTAGTTCCTCGACCCACCTTTGCTTGGCGTCGCCTAGTCGGCGTTTCAGTCATCGCAGCATCACTCTGTTCGCCGCTTCAGCTTGCCCGTTCGTTTGAGGGTGTTCGACCGACGTGAAGTGCTGCTTCGTGCCCAGCTTGGTGACGAAGTCTTGAAGTTCCTTTTGGTGAACTATGTCCCGTTGTCGGTGAAAATCTCCTGGGGCACGCCGAACCGGGCTAGTATGTTCCTCTTATAGAAACGTAGTATGTTATGGGATGTGATTTTGGCCAAGGCCTTATCCTCGATCCACTTTGTGAAATATTCGACGCCGATGATCAGGTACTTGTTTTGGTATAATCCCTGGATGAAGGGCCGAGGATATCCATCCTCTACCACTTAAATGGCCACGGGGACGACAGTATTTTGAGCTCACTAGGAGGGGCCAGGTGCATGTCCCCGTGTCGCTGGCATATGTCGCACTTCCTGACGTGCTCTTTGGTGTCCTGTTGCATGGTGGGCCAGTAGTATCCTGCTCGTAACGCCTTGCGAGCCAAGGACCGTCCGCCGAGGTGTTGTGCATTGATCCCTTCGTGGATTTCTTGGAGAATACCGAGGACCTTGGTCTCTTCGACGCACCTGAGGAGGGGGATCGAAAAGCCTCGACGGTATAGTTTGTCTTCGATAATTGTGTATGAGCATGCTCGTCGCTTAACCACCCGACCTCCTTGGGGTCGTCGGGCAGTTTTCCAGTGGTGAGATACTCGTATATCGGGGTCATCCAACAGTTGCTGTCCCCAATGGCGTTCACGTCAGTCGCAGGGACGGGTTTATCGATGCTTGGGCGCAAAAGTACCTCGTGTATAACAGATTTGTTTCCGCCATTCTTTTTCGTGCTCGCCAACTTGGACAAGACATCTACTCGAGTGTTGTGCTTGCGTGGGATGTGGGTTACTTCTGCCAAGGTGAACTTTTTCATCTTTTCCTTCACCTGGGTCAAGTATTCGATGAGGCTTTCGTTCTTGGCTTGATACTCTCCTCGGACCTGGGAGGCCACGAGCTGGGAGGCGGTGAAGATTTTGACTTCTTGGGCACCGAGGTCCTCAGCCAGCCGTAACCCGGAGAGGAAAACCTCGTATTTAGCCTGGTTGTTGGACGTCGGGAAGGACAATTCTAGAGAGACTTCGATCAGGATGCCTTCCTCATTTTTGAAAATGATGGCCACCCCGCTACCTTTCGAGCTGGATGCCCCGTCGACGTAGATCATCCACTTTTGGGATCTGTTTGTTGTCGGTGCTGGGAGGGTCATTTCTGCCACGAAGTCGGCCAGTACCTGAGCCTTCAGGGCCTTTCTTCCTTTGTATTGAATGTCAAACTCGGCATGTTTGAGCGACCATCGGAGTATCCTCCACGCCATGTCTGGTCGACCGAGGAGTTGTCTTATGGGCTGCTTGGTCCTTACCACCATTGTGTGGGCCAAGAAGTAGTTTCGTAATCTTCTGGCTACGGTGACGAATGCCAGGGCGACTTTCTCGATCTGCTGATACTTGAGCTCGGGGCCTTGGAGGTCCTTGCTGGTGAAGTAGATCGGTTTCTACCCATCGCGGGTTTCCCGGATAAGAAGTACACTGACTGCTTTGCTCGTGATGACGAGGTACAGAAACAGCGTCTCCCCATTGTCTGGTCGGGAGAGAACTGGGGATTGTGAAAGGACCTGTTTGAGGTGGAGGAGTGTTTGCTCGCATTTCTCGGTCCATTCGAATGTGGCTTTCTGTCGTAGAAGCTTGAAAAATAGGAGTGCGTACTGTGCAGATTTGGCGACGAAGCGGGAAAGCGCAGTCAGCATCTCGTTTAGCGATTGTATCGACTTCTTCGAGTTCGGGGTTGGGATCTCGAAGAAAGCCCTACACTTGTCGGCGTTCGCCTCAATTCCTCGCTCTGTGAGATAGAAGCCGAGGAACTTGCCCGCCCGAACGTAGAAGGTGCATTTATCGGGGTTGAACCTCATCCTGCATCTCCTCGCCGTGTCGAAGACTTTCTTGAGATGGGTAGCGCGATCGACTTCTTCTGCGGATTTGACGATCATGTCGTCCATGTAGACCTCGAGCATGTCGCCGAGCTCTCCCCGAAAAACTTTGTTCATCATGCATTTGTAGGTTGCGCCGGTGTTCTTAAGGTCGAAGGGCATTACGTTGTAGTAGTAATTGCCCGACTCGGTCATGAAGGCGGTGTGCTGCTTGTCAGTCTTAGCCATCGGGATTTGGTTGTACCCCGAGTAGGCCTTCATGAAGGACAATAGTTTAAAACCTGCAAAATTGTCAACCAGCTGGTCGATGTTAGGCAAACGATAAGAGTCTTTCGGGCATGCCCGGTTAAGGTCGGTATAGTCAACACACATCCTCCATTTTCCATTATTCTTTTTTATAAGTACAACGTTGGATAGCCAGGTTGTGTACCTGGCCTCCGAAATGAAATTTGCCTCTAAGAGGTCTTTTACAGCTTTTTCAGCAGCCTCCTCTTTTTCGAGAGACTGCCTACGCCTACGTTGAACTATGGCCCTAGCGGTCGGATCTACGGTTAGCTGATGACAGACCACCTCTAGGTTGAGGCCAGGCATCTCGGAGGCGCTCCATGTGAACAGATCAGCGTTTTCTCGGAGACATGTCTTCAGCTGGTTCTTCGCCAGGTCGGGGAGTCCGATGCCAATCTTCACGCTCCAGTCTGGGTAGTCTCGGAGGGCAACGAGCTTAAAGTCTCTGTCTGGGATGGGGTACGTTGGGTGGAGAGGCTGCCCGTTGTTTTCCGCTTAGAGGTCGTGGTCAGCTGCTCCGCCTTCGTCCTGCTCGCCAAAAAGACATCCTCGAGTCGAAGTGTCCCCTGGAATGGACAGAGGAGCACTTCCAGTAGAGCCTTGAGAGCTACATTGTCAGTCCGAGTGCCTTGGGCGAAGAGGGCCATCCGGCCTATGATAAGATATTGAAGTTCGTCCAAAGGTTTAGCAAAGCGAAGTTGGTGACCCCGGATGGAAACTTTATAACCAACGCCCACGGGGAGACCCTTACCAAAGCCCGACTCATAAACACCAAGGCCCTCCTCGAGTGTGACACTGAGGGGGAGGCTCTTCGGTTCTTAGGTAGTGTGCACACCCCTAATACGGGGCCTGTTATCATTTCTGTTTGTTATATTACTGATGTTCGTTCCCTTTTTCTGCAGGTGCCATGTCGACCCTGGAAGAACGCGTGAATAAGTTGACCTCCGCTCGAGGCTCGAAAAAACCTGGGAAAGGACGGGCCGAGTAGCTCAAACACCAGACTCTGGGTCCTGTCCCGTCCCCCGGGGACTCCTCCAGTTCTGCGCAGGGAAGTCAGTCTTCAGACTCGCAGAGATCTCTGAAGAGACAGAGGACCGTCGAGCAGACCCACGTCGATCTCACCGAAAGCCCTCCCCGTGAAGGATTTGTGTTTCCACCCTGTCATCTGAGGCCTAACGTCTTCTCGGGAGCCAACTCCCTGACCGTGTCTGGTTCCAAAGTTCAGGCCATCTTGGGGGCTGACCGGATTTCGAAGAGAAAAAACTTAGTGTAGGATATGGCCGCGATGATGCGGGTTTGTGCCACTGTGCTAGGGCTGAACGACGAAACATGTCCGTTGTCGGAGCTGACAAAACTGCAGAACAATTTTAAATCACTTGAAGTTGAAATGGGGAAGGTGAGCGAAGACCTTGCGGAGTGCCGGAAGCAGAACGGGGACCAGGTCGAGCTTCGGAAGCAGCTGTAAGGGAAACTGGAGAAAGCCACCGAGGAGAGGAAAACCCTCCTGGCGAGGATCGACGAGCTGGAGCGGGTTGTCTGACCTGCCGAGGATGAAACTGGGGATGAAAAGCTGTCGACCTCCCGAGCTGAGTTGATTTCTAAACTCCGGTTGACCGAGCAAGATGTTCTTCAGTCTGTTGAGTTTGGTTAAAAAAAATCCTTAAAGCAGCTCCAGGTGTTGAACCCTGACCTTATCACCGAGGGAACTGGCCCTTATCACGACGTTGTCGATGGTCAGATTGTCCCCCCGGCGTCCGAAGAGGAAGACGACGAGACTGCAGAGGAAGGACAGCCCGGATGGGACGTGACTGCTTAGATTTTCCGTTTAGCTTGTTCGGCCTGCGCGCCACTTATCTTTTGGCTTTGTTCGGTTTGGCCTACATGCCGCGAATTTTGTAATGACTTTTGCCCAGCCTGCGTGCCAAGGGTCTTATAACCTTTTTGTAGGTATAATTCGCACAATGGGCTTTCGCCCAGCTTAATGCTTTGAATTTTTCTTATTTGTGTGTGAGATGCTTGTATGCTTGATATACTTATTGTTTTTTGTCTAAGTAACTTGGTAATTTGGGGGCTTGCTCTACTTCGTTGATCCTCGGCAGTGTAGGGAACTGGTCGAGTGGTCGGAGCTGTATTCCGACCTTTGAAGAGGCTAAGAGCTCGGTCGAGGTCTTAGCTTCGTGGCGTGAACTTCCCATCGCGAGCTGGGTGTTCGGGCTAGCTGGTACGACGACGATGGAGCTCGTTCGAGGTATCCTTGTCGGAGCAAGGGTCTTTGCACACACACAACGCAGGCCCTTGTCTTCGCGTTTCATGAAGGGGAGTCACGCTGGTACCTTAGTGCATCCCCGTAATCGCGACGTAGCTGTGTCGCAGGCAGTGTTTAACTGTAGTACTGTTTAAGCTTCTCAGCATTCCATGGTCGTGCAAGTTCCTCCCCGTGTAGATTTTTGAGGTAGTAGGCTCCCGTCCCCGTCTTCGCGCGGACGCGGTAGGGGCCTTCCCAGTTCGCGGTGAGCTTGCCATCTTGCGAATCTTTCTGGTTCCTTCGTAGGACGAGGGTGCCTACTTGAATATCACGTTAAATAACTTTATTGTTATAACGCAAAGTTATTTTCTGTTTAAGTGAGGCTTCTCGCAGGGACGCGCCAGACCTTATCTCCTCGACAAAGTCGAGCTCCTCCCTTAGGGCCTCATCGTTTGTCCCCCCGTCGAGGGGAGATTCCGTTCTCCTCGATGGTTCCCTTATTTCCACGGGGATGGCCGTTTTGTTCCGTAGGTTAAGCGAAAGGGGGTCTCCCCGGTCGTGGAATGTGGGGTTGTCCAGTAGGCCCAGAGGACGCTGTGTAGTTCCTCGACCCACCTTTGCTTGGCGTCGCCTAGTCGGCGTTTCAGTCATCGCAGAATCACTCTGTTCGCCGCTTCAGCTTGCCCGTTCATTTGAGGGTACTCGACCGACGTGAAGTGCTGCTTCGTGCCCAGCTTGGTGACGAAGTCTTGAAGTTCCTTTTGGTGAACTATGTCCCATTGTCGGTGACAATCTCCTGGGGCACGCCGAACCAGGCTAGTATGTTCCTCTTGTAGAAACGTAGTATGTTGTGGGATGTGATTTTGGCCAAGGCCTCAGCCTCGATCCACTTTGTGAAATATTCGATGCCGATGATCAGGTACTTGTTTTGGTATAATCCCTGGACGAAGGGCCGAGGATATCCATCCTCTACCACGTAAATGGCCATGGGGACGACAGTGTTTTGAGCTCACTAGGAGGGGCCAGGTGCATATCCTCGTGTCGCTGGCATATGTCGCACTTCCTGACGTGCTCTTTGATGTCCTGTTGCATGGTGGGCCAGTAGTATCCTGCTCGTAACGCCTTGCGAGCCAACGACCATCCGCCGAGGTGTTGTGCATTGATCCCTTCGTGGATTTCTTGGTGAATACCGAGGACCTTGGTCTCTTCGACGCACCTGAGGAGGGGGATCGAAAAGCCCCGACGGTATAGTTTGTCTTCGATAATTGTGTATAAGCATGTTCGTCGCTTAACCACCCGACCTCCTTGGGGTCGTCGGGCAGTTTGCCAGTGGTGAGATACTCGTATATCGGGGTCATCCAGTAGTTGCTGTCCCCAATGGCGTTCACGTCAGTCGCAGGGACGGGTTTATAGATGCTTGGGCGCAAAAGTACCTCGTGTATAACAGATTTGTTTCCGCCATTCTTTTTCGTGCTCGCCAGCTTGGACAAGACATCTACTCGAGTGTTGTGCTTGCGCGGGATGTGGGTTACTTCTGCTGAGGTGAAGTTTTTCATCTTTTTCTTCACCAGGGTCAAGTATTCGATGAGGCTGTCGTTCTTGGCTTGATACTCTCCTCGGACCTGGGAGGCCACGAGCTGGGAGTCGGTGAAGATTTTGACTTCTTGGGCACCGAGGTCCTCAGCCAGCCATAGTCCGGAGAGGAAAACCTCGTATTTAGCCTGGTTGTTCGACGTCGGGAAGGACAATTCTAGGGAGACTTCGATCAGGATGCCTTCCTCATTTTTGAAAATGATGGCCACCCCGCTACCTTTCGAGCTGGATGCCCCGTCGACGTAGATAATCCACTTTTGGGATCCGTTGGTCGTCGGTGCTGGGAGGGTCGTTTCTGCCACGAAGTCGGCCAGTACCTGAGCCTTAAGGGACTTTCTTCCTTTGTATTGAATGTCGAACTCGGAATGTTTGAGAGCCCATCGGAGCATCCTCCACGCCATGTCTGGTCGACCGAGGAGTTGTCTTATGGGCTGCTCGGTCCTTACCACCATTGTGTGGGCTAAGAAGTAGTGTCGTAATCTTCTGGTCGCGGTGACGAATGCCCGGGCGACTTTCTCGATCTGCTGATACTTGAGCTCGGGGCCTTGGAGGTCCTTGCTGGTGAAGTAGATCGGTTTCTACCCATCGCGGGTTTCCCGAATAAGAACTGCACTGACTGTTTTGCTCGTGATGACGAGGTACAGAAACAGCGTCTCCCCGTTGTCTGGTTGGGAGAGAACTGGGGGTTGTGAAAGGACCTGTTTGAGGTGGAGGAGTGTTTGCTCGCATTTTTCGGTCCATTCGAATGTGGCTTTCTGTCGTAGAAGCTTGAAAAATAGGAGTGTGTACTGTGCAGATTTGGCGACGAAGCGGGAAAGCGCGGTCAGCATCTCGTTTAGCGATTGTATCGACTTCTTCGAGTTCGGGGTTGGATCTCGAAGAAAGCCCTACACTTGTCGGCGTTCGCCTCAATTCCTCGCTCTGTGAGATAGAAACCGAGGAACTTGCCCGCCCGAACGTCGAAGGTGCATTTATCGGGGTTGAACCTCATCCTGCATCTCCTCGCCGTGTCGAAGACTTTCTTGAGATGGGTAGCTTGATCGACTTCTTCTGCGGATTTAACGATCATGTCGTCCATGTAGACCTCGAGCATGTCGCCGAGCTCTCCCCGAAAAACTTTGTTCATCATGCGTTTGTAGGTTGCGCCGGTGTTCTTAAGATCGAAGGGCATTACGTTGTAGTAGTAATTGCTCGACTCGGTCATGAAGGCGGTGTGCTGCTAGTCAGTCATAGCCATCGGGATTTGGTTGTACCTCGAGTAGGCCTTCATGAAGGACAGTAGTTTAAAACCTGCAAAATTGTCAACCAGCTGGTCGATGTTAGGCAAAGGATAAGAGTCTTTCGGGCATGCCCGGTTAAGGTCGGTATAGTCAACACACATCCTCCATTTTCCATTATTCTTTTTGACAAGTACAACGTTGGACAGCCAGGTTGTGTACCTGGCCTCCGAAATGAAATTTGCCTCTAAGAGGTCTTTTACAGCTTTTTCAGCAGCCTCTGCTTTTTCGAGAGACTGCCTACGCCTACGTTGAACTATGGCCCTAGCACTCGGATCTACGGTTAGCTGATGACAGGCCACCTCTAGGTCGAGTCCAAGCATCTCGGAGGCGCTCCATGCGAACAGATTAGCGTTCTCTCGGAGACATGTCTTCAGCTGGTTCTTCGCCAGGTCGGGGAGTCCGATGCCAATCTTCACGCTCCAGTCTGGGTCGTCTCCGAGGACAACGAGCTCAAAGTCTCTGTCTGGGATGGGGCACGTTGGGTGGAGAGGCTGCCCGTTGTTTTCCGCTTGGAGGTCGTGGTCAGCTGCTCCGCCTTCGTCCTGCTCGCCAGGGAACCTGCTGTCGAGGTCGACTGCGTTGACGCGTGGGAGTGGCTTCTGCACTACGTCCGAGGATGGCTTTGCTCCGGTCTTGGGCTTGGTGCAGATGTAACCCAGGCATTTGGTCACGGCATCGAAGCACCTCCTGGCCGCCTCAATGTCACCTTGCATGGTGACGACCCGGCCCCTGGCCGTGTAGTACTTCATCTTCAGATGGATTGTCGATGATACCG
Source organism: Lathyrus tuberosus (assembly GCA_022829125.1). Lineage (NCBI taxonomy): Eukaryota > Viridiplantae > Streptophyta > Magnoliopsida > Fabales > Fabaceae > Lathyrus > Lathyrus tuberosus. The sequence continues at coordinate 2,480,324 of JALAZF010000452.1, forward strand.
CTGTGAGTTCGGCCAGAGTGGTCCTCCCCAGGATGCAGTTGTAGAGGGACGGACATTCGACCACCAAGAAGCGGGTCTTCACCTGTCGGGCAGTATCCTCGACCCCGAAAGTGACCATCAGTTCAATATAACCCAATGGTCTGGTGGTGGTTCCATTGAACCCTTGTAGATCCGAGCCCACATATGGGGTCAAATGCTTCTCTTCGAGCTGGAGGGTCTCGAAGAGGTGGGCGTACATGATGTCCACCAAACTCCCCTAGTCGACCGGGATCCTACGAACGTCGAAATTGGCCATTTGTGCCCAGGTCAAGAGGGGAATAGTGGCATTAGGCGCTCCGCCTGGCAGCTCCTCCAGGTAGAAAGTGATGGGGTTTGAATTCCCTCGCACCTTCTCGAGGGTGGGGGTCTTTGCTGAGGTCGCGGATTCCAACTCGTCAAATTTCCGCTTGATCGACCCGAGGGCGACCTTCTCGAAACATCCGCCTGATATGACCATTGCCTTGGGGAAGCTCTCCCATGTGCTACGGGCAGTGACGGGGTCTTCATGGGGGAAGTTCGCCCACATGTTGCGAACTGCCTCTTAGTTCTCGATTCCCTCAGGGACGAAGAAGTCCTCGGGTCGAGTGACGCTGAGGGCGACTTACAGTCTATTTTCCCTGGCAGGAGGCGTCGTCTCCTCGACGCTTTGAGCATCTCGGGTATCTGACCGAGGAGCGTCGTTCCTCTTAGCGTACTGCTTTAGATGCCCTTCTTTGATCAGGATCTCAATTGCATCCTTGAGGTGGATGCAATCTTCCGTGACATGTCCATGGCTCCGGTGGAACCTGCAGTACTTGGACTTGTCCGTGTTTGATTTGGGGGGGCGTCAGCTTTGGAAAGTGGACACCCCCTTTTTGAAACTCCGAGTTGGCGCATTCGTTGAGAATTCGCTCGCAGGGAGCGTTGAGCGGAGTGTACTCCATGAATCAGCCATCTGGTTCCCTCAGTTCACGAGAGTCCCTAGGACGGGCCTCGCGTCTTCTCTCTCCCCTGCGCAGAGGGGGAGGGGAGCCTTCGTCTCTTTGGCCGTGGGGGCCATCCCGACGTCTTGAGTCAAGGGAGATTTGGGCAGCCTCTGATTCTTCGAACTCGATGTATAATTGAGCTCGGTGGAGGAGGTCTTCCAAGTTGCGGGGTCTATGAATGCCCACAGAATTGGCGAACTCGGTCCCGATCCGTAGTCCCCGTATGATCAGGAACTTCTTCATGTCGTCGGTCGTGTGGACCTCGACAGCTTCTCGATTGAATCTCTCAATGTAGTCTCTGAGAGATTCGCTCTTCCCCTGGAAGATGCCTTCCAACGAGGCTACCGTCTTCGGATGTCGGCGAGATGCAGTGAAATGTTTAGAGAAACGTCCCTTCAGTTTCCTCCAGGACGTGATTGATTCAGGCGCGAGACTTTTGTACCAAGTCATGGCGCCTTTTCGAAGAGTGTTCGGGAAGAGCCTGCACTTGATATCTCCCCGACATTCCTATAGTCGAGCATGGCTTCAAAACTCTCGACGTGATCGTCGGGTCAGCTGTGCCGTCGTAGGTCCCCAGTGGTGGAGGCTTCTCCATTCCCACCGGGATAGGGGTGTCCATGATCTCCCTGGATAGAGGGGTCATCTGGTCATCCTCATCGCTTCTGATAGGTGACTGTTACGAGGAGTGATGGCCTCGACCAGGTCCATGTCGTCGAGGAGAGTTTCTAGGGCAGTTCTTCGGCTTTTCCACGTCAGCCTTGCTCCTCTTTCTGGTCGGGGAGTGCCTTGGCTCCTGCTGAGGAGGGGAGCGATGGCGCTTCTGGGTGGCTATAGGCTAGGGTCGCTCCAAGCGTGGTCGGCGGCCCTCACGCTGCGGAGAGGCGCTGCGAGAGTCCGCCGGGGAAGTCCTTCGCGGGGAAGGAGGATGGTTGAGAGATGGCGGGTGACGATGTCTTCGCGGGGAAGAGCGTCGTGGTCGCCCTCTCTCGAGTGCTTTGATCCTGAGATTCTGCTGGGCAATCAATTGGTTGGTCTGGCTGACCAAGGCGAACAGGGCCGCCATGCCCGGATCCGCGTTTAGTGGTGGAGCGACTGGCTGGTAGACAATCGGCAGGATGTCCTATTGGGCGGCGTCATACGCCGCGTCTTCAGAAAAAGGGGAGGCGATCCTCCGGTCCCTTACATCGACTTCCTCGACGTGGATGGCAGCATTGTCTTCAGGTGGTCTCCGTTGTCGGGCTGCGTGAAGACGGTGTCCGGAGCTTTGTTCCCAGGTTGGGTGCTGACCATGGTTGTCAAAAGAGGTAGAAACTGGTTTGGTTTAACGGTGAGGAAAACGGGGAAGCAAGTGTTCCCACAGACGGCGCCACTAGTCTTACCTGGATCAGAAAGTATGATAATAGCCAACAACGTCGTGAGATCTTCAACTCCGGTAGTGATGGAATGGGGGGAGGGGGGAGGGGGTGTACCTGTAAGGTACTCCGATGCCAAAGTCAGGAAACGGGAGTAACCAAGTACAAAATATAGGTGTAAGAGTAGGAATGAACATAACCTGACCCTCTCAAATTAGAGGGTATTTACAGGATGCCCCCAGCGCGGGGCCAATGGTCACCTGCACTGGGCTGGATTGTCAGGCCCAATCCAGGTGACTGCCAGGGCTTACGTGGCGTAGGGAAGACCAGCATGTGGTCTTCGCCCTGGGGTAACGGTCCCGAGATCTCCGAAAGGTTGGCAGACCGACTCTTTCGGAGGTGGGAGGTTACGAGGTGACGTGTCCTCGCGGGGAGGAACACACAGAGGTCGGGGAGAGGCGTGCCCCATAAGGACCAAAGGCTCTACTTGACGATGTCTGCTCAACGTGGCCGACACTGGTGAAGATGGCACATGCTCGACACTGGACAAAAAAGGGTTCTTGTTGGGCCACCTCAGATCATTGGGTTGGGTCTGCCCGACTGGTGGGCAGGCGCTGGCCCAGTCCAGAACAGTTTCAATATGAAACCTTGAGCGTTCAGGGATGGGAGCTTTGCTGAAGAAGTTTGGGAGATTTGCGCAGGGATAGTCTTAGGGTCTGCTTTTTTCTTCTGAATTCTTTAGCTTATATAGGTGAAAAATTAGGTTTAGAATTTATTAGATTAGATTTAGTTTAGGAATTTCCAGATTTGATTATGTAATTTCGATCTAATTTGATCCATTTGTAAATAAATTTTAGGTTTTTTTGCTATAATTTTAGATTCTGATTCATTTTAGGATTTTGCAATCTGAGTGTATAAAGATCGACTTTTGTATTTGATTTTTCTATTAATGGAAAGTTTGAAATTCAAAATCGTTTTTTATCCATTTGCCTTGATGATGCGCGTAGATTAGGGTTCGTAGCAAAACAAATTGGGGTTTTTATTGGTCAATTATTTTGACCAAAACACAAACAAAAATAATATTACCTGAAAAAAATTAAATAATAAAAATAATCTTAATTAAAGTTAAACATTATTCTGACTCATATTAATAAAAATAATCTTAATTAAAGTTAAACATTATTCTGACTCATATTAACAAAAATAACCGCCTCAAGTTCATCTAATACAAAGTCAACTGACGCAGAAAGTTAACTGACGCAAAAAGTCAAAGTTTGACTTTTCGTCAACTTTGAGCTTCACAAGCCATTACTCAAGAAAATATGATGGATGATTTAATTTGATCAAATTTTAATCAAGAAATCACGCAAAATTGCAAAATTGATGAAATTGAAAGAAACTTAGAAATTTTTTCTAAGTTAAAATCATGTTCAAGTGCACAACTTTTCAAGGTTGTAACTATTGATCCAAGCATCCATTAATTTTGAGTAAAAGCTACTTTTAAAGAGGGTATTTGATACTTCAACATTGTAGAAGGAATCAACTCAAAATATCATAAGGATTGAAAGATATAAGCGATCAAAGTTGGGAATTCTTAATGTCCAATGTTCTGACATTGCATAGGGACATCATTAATATTTTTTCAGCAAGAATGCCCCAACTTCAAGGACGTTTTTCTCCATGATCCAAGTTGAACCAGGTCTGGAGTCAAACATGAAAGTTGAAGTACGTTGTCTCAGCTTTCCAGAAAGGTGTAGAACGTCCTTGTAGCATACTCGAGCAGGGAGATATGATTTTCGCAAGAAGCAGTGATAAAGCAGAATTTTCATGATAGCTTTTGGGACAGATTTGACTACACAAGTTCAAGACCATTTTTGATGACTTTGCAAGCTGAACCAAGACCAAAGTCAAACATCAAAGTTAAAGTATGTCATTAGGGCTTTCCAAAATATATTAGAACTCCCATTAATTCAACTTGAGCAAGGAGTTATGAAGCTCACAACAGGCCTTGCTCGAGCTGATTTTTTAGGACAGATTTTGCGCACTTTTCTTGTGCCACCCAATTTTCAAGCTTTGTCACCATGCAAGACAAGCATCAAAGATGCAATTCACTTCAATTCAAAATATCATAGTGGATTAAAAGATACAAGTGATTAAAGTTTGGAATTATTAATGTTCAATGTCTAATGTTTCAACATTGCATAGGGACATTATTAATATTTTTTCAGCAAGAATGTCCCAACTTCAAGGACGTTTTTCTCCATGATCCAAGTTGAACCAGGTCTGGAGTCAAACATGAAAGTTGAAGTACGTTGTCTCAGCTTTCCAGAAAGGTGTAGAACGTCCTTGTAGCATACTCGAGCAGGGAGTTATGAATTTTACAAAACGGCTTGCTGCAGCTGAATTTTTCATGGGACAGATTTGCACATTTCTTGTGCCACACGAATTTCCAAGCCTTGTCATCACTTTGGACACCTCTTAGGATCAAATCTAAAGGGGGAAATCACTGAGCCAAGCCTCCAAAGTCCTTGGAACAAGAAGTAGCATGCTATTCCTAAAAATCCCTAAAAGAGGGACAAGACTCCAATTTTGGATTGGAGCATTTAATAGATGTTTAGAGGTGGCATGGACTGACACATTTGCAACTGAATTCAGTCAACATTCCTCCAACATGTAGGGAACCAAAGCTCTGTGCCCTAACCTCTAGTCAATGGCTAGAGGAGACTTGGATTCTCATTGGACAACATTGGCCAAACCTCTGCTGCAGCCACCATTCACTGTTGCTGCGAAAACAAACTTGCTCTACTATAAATAGAGCTTATTTGTGTTCAGTTTGAGTACACCAAAGCCATCAAACAGATGCTTTCCTCAAAATCTCTTCTTTCACCTCAAATTTGCCTTCCAAAGCAAGTAATTCTGAGTTTTTGAGTTAGAGAGCAATTCCACTCAAACTAATCACACACACACCTCATATATATCATATGTAAGCTGTGCAAACTATCACAAGTGACCTGTAATCACAAAATCACAAAGTCACTTCTCAAAACCTCAAAATGGCACTTTTTTGCATTTTTCAAGCCATGTCTTGATTCAGTCACTTTCCAAACCAGATAAAACCTCAAACACACTCCAAATATTATCCTTGAACTGTCCCAAATGGTTCCCAACATCTGGAACACCATTTGAGAGAGTTGCTATTTTGGTCACTTTTAACCCCTTTTGCAAGAAAGGGACAGTTTGTGTTTTTCCAGGTACCAGTTGATTCTAATCATCCTAAAAGCTTCTAAGGGATCATTTGAGTGTGTCTAAAGCATCAAATCATTTATGGAACAAGAGGCTTGACAGATTGCACAAAAGCTCCAAAAAGCTCAAAAAGAGGTAAGCATCACAACTTGGAATCCTTGAAATCATGCATTGCTTTGAAGTCCACTGATCATACACATCTCATACATGCTGTATATGTTGCGTTTGGGCTAATTCACCATGTAATCCATGCCTGTATCAAAGTGTAGCACAGAAAATGCAATTATAGGTCCTTTTCAAAACCACTATCGGGTTTTGAGGAGGGAGTGTGTTCTGAAAAAACTACCACCACCATTGGATTCCTTGTGAAATTCTGGGCCATATGCATATAAATTTTGTCTCAAACCATTGAGATTTGAGAAAGTTATGGGTGTTGAAAGTTTGATAAAAAAAGATGTTGAAAACTCATGAGTGATGTCTCATGAGTGATGTTGTGACATCACATTCCTCTTTTTCTTAGTTTATCTTCAAAACTCAACCAATTTTTTCACATAGCAAAAATTATCATTTTCCAAATCTGTTTTACACACTTCTTATTCATACTCCATAATATTTTAATCCACCAAAAAATCACAAAAAATATTATTATTTGATATATTTTTAATATATTCAAATATATTGTTTTAAATTGTTTTAAATGCTTTTAAAATGATTTCTTTTTCTTGATTTTTAAAACCAAAATGATTTTAAATATTCATGTGGATAAAATACTTTTTCATAAACCTTAATCACTGTTTATAACATGATTAATGATTTTATTTGATATTTTTTATCATTTTTTACTTGATTTTTCTTTGAAAAATGCTCTTTAAAAAATGAAATTAGGGTTTTTGATTAATTCAACCCTCATCAAACTTTTTCAAACATTCATGGGCCTCTATTAGAGTGTAAGACCCAACCCTTTGTAAATACAAAACATTTTGGGCCTCACTTATTGTATAAGTCCCGTTGTATTTCAAAAAGTTCGACGCGATCATCATCCGTTGAAAAACAAAATTTGGGCCTACCCTCGTGTTATAAGACCCAACTCTTTTTCTTTAAACTTTTTGGGCCTCTAATAGAGTGTAAGACCCAATCCTTTCTTGACCAAAACATTTTTGGGCCTCAGTGTATTGTATAAGTCCCGATACCGTAAAAAACAAACGGCGCGATCGTCGCCTTTTCAAAATAACCCTTGGGCCTCTCCTCGAGCTATAAGACCCATTCAAAACTTTTGGGCCTCTAATAGAGTGTAAGACCCAATCCCCTTTTAACCAAAATCATTTGGGCCTCACTTATTGTATAAGTCCCTCTGCGTTAAAAGAAAACCTCGGCGCGATCGCCATTTTTAACGAAAAATCAATTGGGCCTACCATCGTGTTATAAGCCCCACTCTTTTTATTTAAACTCTTTGGGCCTGTTGAGAGAGTGTAAGACCCATCCCTTTGTATAGAAAACATTTTGGGCCTCAGTCACTTGTATAAGTCCCTCTGTACAAATTCAACAGTGCGCTCACTGATAAAACCCTGGGCCTCTCCTTGAGCTGTAAGCCCCAAATCTTTCTTTTTCAAAGCACTTTCTCCTTTGATTTTGAATATACTATTGTTTTCAATCTTTCTTTGTTGAACAACTAACCAAACAGCATTGAAGCTCTACAACCGAGTAAGTGTTTACCCGCTTTCATTTACCGCTTTCATATGTATATAACTGTATTGTGGGGCCTTTTTCACTGTAAGTCTCCTTTCATAAACTCATATATATATATATAACTGTATTGTGGGGCTGTTTCACTATAAGTCTCCTTTCATAAACTCATATATATATATATATATATATATATATATATATATATATATAACTGTATTGTGGGGCTGTTCCGCTGTAAGTCTTCTTTCATAAACTCATCTCAACTGTGTAATAATAGTATAGATATTTAGAGTTTCCCCGGCAACTACATCTAGAACTAGGTGACGCCGTTTCGTTTATTCATAGAAATAGACAACTAGATCCCCAATAGGATCACCAGATACAGTCTTCTCTCAGGCTGTCCTCATTAGGAACTGTCAAGAAACTCTACTCCCCGGAGATGAATGTATTCTCCGTGAATGGCATCTTTGAGTTTCTTCCAAATTCTCGAACTTTCCTGACTTTGATCTATTCTCGGTGAATAGCATTGCCTTGAATTTCTCGGGGTTTGGGGACCCACAGGCTTCATAAAAGCATCGGCCTCCTCTTGGGCATTGTACAATGACCCACAGGCTTCCTAAAAGCAACCTCGCCTCCTCTTGTGCTTAGTACAAGGACCCTACGACTTCTTAGAAGTATTCACAGCCTCCTCTTAGGCTTCGTATAATGATCTCTTCCTTCGGGAATGATAGCCTCCTCTTGGGCTTCGTACAAGGACCACTCGGCTTCTTAAAAGTTTCCAGGCTCCTCTTGGGCTTCGTACAAATTGTCCCGACGACCTCCTAGAGGTATTAGAACATAACTTAATCATCTTCATAGAACAGTCCTTTCATAGAGTCTACTACTGTTTCTCAAAGCATAGCACAAAAGATGAAACTTGGACAGTCTAACTTCCTTGAGTCTCAAAGACATTCTCAAGTGACCCCTTCGTTAAATAGGAAGGAAACCCGTAGACTTGGACAGTCTCAATACCCTTCGGATTTCCCGCTTCCTTAAAGAACAGGAATAACCCGGATCCTTGAATCAAATCCTTGAGTACAGTGTTGCTCATATAAGAACTGGTTTTCTCTTTCAAAATCAGTATACTGGACCTGTCACTCAACTGAAACAGTCACCATAGCCTCCTCTTGGGCTTTGTACAATGATTCTCCCCAGTGGAGTCAAACAACGTTTAGCCTGTCTCTCGGGCTTTGTACGAGACACATAAGAGACTCCCTCGTTGAGTCAATCACCCTTTAGCCTCCATCTCGGACTTTATACGAGATACAAAAAGGTTCTTATTGAGCCAAACAAATTTCAGCCTCCATCTCGGGCTTCGTACAAGATACAAAGACTCTCTTGTTGAGTCAAACCTTTAGCCTCCATCTCGGGCTTCGTACGAGATACAAAATCACTCTCTTGTTGAGATAAAAGATTCTCTTGTTGAGTCAACCCTTTTAGCCTCTCTCTCGGGCTTCGTACGAGACACACAAAAACTCCCTCTTGTTGGGCCAATAGCCTCCTCTTAGGCTTTGTATAAGAAAACCACTGGTTGATCTAATCAACCTTTTAGCATCAAAGTTGTGCCTCATTCACAGTACACAAACATCAATAACTCCTTCCCCTTCATCTAATCGCTGTAAGCGGCAAGCCTCTGGATCATCTACGTCCACGCCACTGTCCCTCTTTTAGCATGAGAAATCCCTAAGGAAAGATAACATTGCTCTACACTGAGTTAAAGTCTTCTCCTTCAGGTTGGAACCCCCTTTAAAGGAAATTATGGCATTGCCGGATTCACACATCCTGGTTAAAATAATTCTCCTTTATAAACAGTTGTGACAGACAAACCCTTCTTTAGAGATGACAAATTCTCTCTAAAGTCGAGGTCCTTCAGCTTCACATCTTGGGCTTTGAACAAGACACAAATAGACCCTTTAGCTTCACATTTTGGGCTTTGAACAAGATACAAATCACCTTTCGCTTCACGTCTTGGGCTTTGAACAAGACACCAAAAACACCTATTTCCTCCCACAGAATAGGAGGAACTACGAACGCTCTGATTTCCCTGTTTCGGTAAACGGGAATACGTAGGCATAAGATCGAAAGAAAAGATCTTAGCGAGCATACTAAACAAAAAACCCAAATCCCATATCTCCATCAATCAAAAGCAGTAATTCAAAAACATCAGTCCTAACATCCTAATCCTTGTTCCCCGCCAGAAACCTTTTGTCAAGGTAAAAAGAAAGAAAACAGTATTGGCGAAAATACAAATAACCAGTACAAAGGCCCCCCCCACATTGATAGCATCCGTAACCTAACAGACCGCTGTTTAAACTCCGTATGCAAGCAGGGTTAATTGGAGACATCTATTTCCCTTCCTTAGTCAGCTCACAATAGGATAAAAAATGAATCAACCTGTAGTTTAAGCTCAACCGCAGAGAGCGACCAGCGCTTAAGAACCGCGTCCAAAATCGCTCGCTTCAGAAAAATGGCGCCCACCGTGGGGCCTGTCTTTCTTTCTTTCTGTTTTCCTTGTGTAGAAACCACAGATTGGGGCTTCCGCCGGGGAACCCATTTTCTGTCAGGAACTTAGGATTCTTAGCTTCATAGGTCTAGGATGATTAGGACAAATATATATATTGTTTTTCCTAATTGCTATACATGTTTATTTTTCTGCTAATGGGAATGCGGGTGATGCCGTATGTGGAATGAATGAGTATACACCTAAGATAAGTGATGGCGACGGGGTCGACCATCAACCTCAGTGGAGGCTGACCAACACAACCCATTCTCTCACCTAGACAATGGGTCAGTTGTTAAGTCTAAGAAGCTGAGGAGCCAAACCCTTTCGTAGTGCAGAAACTATCAGAAATAGTTGTTAGGCGATACTACCCTCATTTGAGGCTGGTGATCTATTCTCGGTGAATGGCACTTACTCTAAGATTGCTCTACAACTCGCTGGCGATCCGCTTGTTGTTTTGATTTCCTGGGAGGAGCTGATGATAATGAGTACAGGTACAAAAATCACCCTAGTATAAACCTTTGGGGATGGGTAGAGCCTTGACTTCATGACAACGACCCTTTGACCCCATGTTTTTTCTATGTTTTTGTGTGCTGCATTCATGCATTCATTTAATAAAACATTAAAACATTCAAAAAAGTTCTCTTCTAGTCTCTCTGTTTTTCAAATTAAACTAAGACTGTGATTGCAAATATCAGAGAAAAGGATTGCACTAATGGATTTCGGTAGAAGGAGAACTCATACGTACACCTTCAAGGTTCCAAAGCTAGAGGATTTGAGAAGGTTAGCAGGGATGATCACTAACCGAGAGGCTTTCAGAGCCAAACACGGAGGTTTGCTACCACTATTAAGAGTCCATGTGATTGAGGGAATCATGGATACGCTCATTCAGTTTTATGATCCGGTTTATCACTGTTTCACATTCCCGGATTACCAGCTCGCACCAACGCTGGAGGAGTATTCTCACATGATCGATCTACACATTACGGATCGAGCTCCATTTTCTGGACTGGAAGAAATTCCAAAGAATCAGACCATTGCAAGAGCAATTCATTTGGACGAGTCTGAGGTCAGGACTCACATGACTACTAAGGGTGGCATCCAAGGTTTGCCAGCCCAGTTCTTGATGAAGAAAGCCCTGTATTTTGCCAGTATAGGGAACGTGACTGCTTTTGAAAGCATCTTTGTCTTACTCACCTACGGATTATTTTTGTTCCCCAACATCAATAACTTCGTCGATATTAACTCCATTAAGGTTTTTCTCATTGGAAACCATGTACCGACTTTGCTCGCAGATGCGTATCATTCTGTACACCTGGGAAATTTGTATAGCAGAGGGGAGATCACATTTTGTGTACCTTTGCTTTACAAATGGTTTATCTCTCACTTGCCCAAGTCTGCTGCTTTTTGGGATTGCAAGAGTGCCTTACGTTGGTCGCAGAAGATCATGTCTCTTACCAACTCTGATATAGATTGGTGTAATAGGATTTATGAGGGAATCAGGATCATTGACCATTGTGGAAACTTCCCCAACGTACCCCTTATAGGAACTAAAGGAGGAATCAACTACCATCCAGTATTGGTTCGCCGTCAATTTGGATACCCGATGAGACACATCCCACGGGGTGTTCATCTGAAAGGTCTTTTCTTCAAGGAAGGAGAAAATGACAGAGCACTAAAAATGGAAATAGTGCATGCTTAGAAACACGTTCATAAGAAAGGACGAGAATCTCTAGGAGAACCGAACTGTGTCTCAGTGGAGCCTTATCTCCATTGGGTACAAACTAGAGCTCTCAAGCTAAAGATGCCTTATCCTCGTTATGGAATTCTTCCGCCGAGGGAATCTGTCATGTACTTCATGATGGAAACTGAAAGGCTTCAGGTTACTCTCAACAAAGTTCAACGGGAGAGGAGGTCTTGGAAGAATAAGTACCGCACCCTCGACATAGAGTGCATCAAAATACAGCAATTACTAAAAGAAAAAGATGCTCTGATTGAAATTTTGGAGCAGCATGCTGTAGATAATCAAGATGACCAAAGGAATTCGCTCGCTCCTTTCACTTGGAAAAGGAATGACAACCCGACAACGGCCCAAGAGCCCCGGTCAAAGAAAAGGAAGTCCTAGAATCAGCACCCGATTTCTCTTTAGAGAGGACTCGAGACCCATTAGCTTAGGTTTCTGTTTCTGCACCTTGTAATTTACTGTATTTCCATTTCTGTAATCCTTTGAATTTTAATAAAAAGGGGTTTCCCCACCGTTTGATATTTGCAATCTAATTGTTGAAGTTTACTTTAATTAAACCAAAAAAAAAACAATTAATATAATCATTGCATTCATCATTCTCACATCGTGTATTCTTCTTCCTTACGAATCTCACGTTTGTGTCTCGATTCTAGAGTCAAACTGTCTCATTCGTACAATACTCGGGCCAATCGTCAGAAAAAGATGGATGATCTTGAGGAAGAAAACAGAGAGTTGAAAGAAGAGATTGACGCTCTGAGAGAGGATATGAGAAAGCTTCGTAACGACATGCAAGCCATGGTAGAAGCTCAGCTACAAAGGACTGTGATCTCATAGATTACCTCAATGCCCATAGTGGAGAGGTATGATCCTAGGTATCAAATACCGAAAAATCGTCCTTGGGGCATGCCTGTTAACTATATCCCGGAAGGATATGTTCCGCCGATCACTGAAGATCAGGGAATCACAACAGAAGCTGCTGGGCCTGAAGGTTACAAACTTCAGGAAAGCGAAGATGCCAGGGGCATACTGAAGACTCATGAAGGTTACAAACTTCGGGAGACGCCATGAATCGCTGCCGTAGTCACGGTACCACCCCCTGTGGTGCACACTGTCCCGGAAGGACGGATTCCACAGATACCTGCTGGTAAAAAGGAAACTATGTTCGACCGAATGGATGAATTCCAGGAACAGTTCTTGGAAATGCAGAAAGAGCTGCAAGCCATTCGCGGTCAGGATTTATTTGGAAAGGACGCCGCAGACCTCTGCTTGGTCCCCAATGTGAAAGTCCCGCACAAGTTCCAAGTGCCCGACTTTGAAAAATACAAGGGTAACTCTTGCCCTCAGAGCCATCTGGTGATGTACGCGTGGCGAATGTCAGCTCAGACGGAGAATCAGGACCTACTGATTCACTACTTCTAGGATAGTTTAACCGGTGCCGCACTCAAATGGTACATGGGTTTAAACCGTACTACGATCAGCACATTCAGAGATCTTGGTACTGCCTTCGTCCAACAATACAAATACAATTTAGACATGGCACCCGACAGAGATCAACTCAGATCGATGTCGAAAAAGGACAAGGAAACCTTTAAGGAGTACGCTCAAAGGTGGCGTGAAATTACCGCTCAAATTTGTCCACCTCTTGAGGAAAAAGAGATGACAAAGATCTTTTTAAAGACCTTAAGCTCATTTTACTATGACCGAATGGTTGCCAGTGCGCCCAGTGATTTCACCGAGATGGTCGCCATGGGTGTACGTCTTGAGGAAGCCATCCGAGAAGGACATTTGGTAAAAGACACTGGATCGACGAGCAGTACTAAAAAATACGGTAGTGCTCTCCCTAAGAAAAAAGAGCAAGATATTGGGAATATCTCTCTCAGAAAGCAAAGACGACGTTATCAACCGGTAGCAGCCGTGACTCCTGCTATCAACCCTGCGTCTATTCCTACGTATCAACCTCAGGTTGCGCAGAGCCAACCTGATCAGCAAAGGACACAACAGCCTCCTCAGCAGGCTCGTCCTCCATACAATAACAACCGCACAACACGGCCACCAGGATTTGATCCTATACCCGTGACGTATGCAGAACTGTTTCCATTACTACTGGCTAAGGGGCACATTCAGACTAAATCTCCTCTTACAGTACCGGAAAATCCACATTTTTGGTTTAAGGTGGATCAAACATGCCCTTATCATCAAAGAGGTTCAGGGCATAACATAGAGACTTGTCTCAATTTCAAGTCCGACGTGCAAAAACTTGTTAGGAGCGGGGTCTTATCCTTCAAGGATATGAATCCTAATGTTCTCACAAACCTGCTGCCTCAACATGAGAAGGCTGTCGTCAACCTGATTGAGAAAGAGACTAACAATGTCTATCAAATTCACGATGTACTCTTATTGAAAACCAATTTGGTCAAGATGCATTGTAGACAGAGTGGATATGGCCTTGTGCCACCTCATAATTATCATCAGTGTGATATCTGCTCTAAAGACAATCAAGGATGTTCGGTAGTGCAAGCAGCTCTACAGGAACAAATGGACCTCGGATGGATCCAGGAGCACCGAGTTCGTGGAGTTAACATGGTTTACACGAATTCCAACGTCATTCAGAACCACGACATCCGTGCAATGAATGTCAACTTGGTGGCGATGCACTCAAGGCAAAGCCAGTATCATAATCTACCGCAGCACGATTACAGTTCCTGTCTGACTTGCTCGGTAAACAAACAGGGTTGCTCTTTTGTACAAGAAGCCCTCCAGCGTTAGATGGATCTTGGATGGATCCAAGACTACCATGATAGGAACTCCTATCAGATCAACATGGTTCAGATCTTCAATATTCGCGTGATGAATACCAGCCTGGTAGAGTTACATGCTGAGCAGGTCTGAGTCGGATTCTTAATATCACATGACTATCAAAGCTGTAAAGCGGGTTGCGAAAATGATCGAGGTTGTACCCTTGTCCAGGAGGCACTTCAGCACTTGTTAAATCATTGGTGGATGCCAATCTATATGGATGAAGATACTCAGCAGATTAGTATCAGTAACAGGAATCCTACCCAGTGTCAAAGTCAGGATGTCCGATCAGTGGAAGCTAACCTAGTAAGGTTACATTGTATTCAAAGTGAGTGTGGCCAGGTGCCACCACACAACTATGACAGTTATAGCGTCTATTCGGAAAGTAACCAAGGGTGTTACCTTGTGAGAGCAGCTCTTCAGGGTCAGGCGGATCGTGGAGAAATTCGTCCATATCCGGGTTCTGGACCCACCAACTGGTCGCCGAACTACCTTGCCGGGCAAGTTGAGGATGTTGTCACGATCTCTGGTCATCACAGGACCAGGGATGTTTTCGCCATTATCCCTCTACTTGACGAATCTAAAGTTCCCAACCGGGAACGAATCGAGATTACTTATGATGGTCAGAAAAATCAGAAGGCTCCTGTAGTCATCTACCTGCCGGGACCGCTACCGTATGAATCAGCTAAGGTGATCCCTTACAAATACGGTGCAACAATAATTGAAAATGGAACAGAAATTCCATTACCCTCCATTGTGAACATTACAGACATCAGTCGAGTAACACGGAGTGGTAGAATCTTCAACCGAGGGGTTGGGGAACTTAACAAGGAAAAGGAACTTCAGACGGAAGCTCCCGATCCCCCAGTCGGTCAATCCAGTAATCCCGACCTTTCAAAAAACAATGATGAGATGCTGAAGCTCATCCAAAGGAGTGAATATAACATTGTTGATCAACTGTTACAAACTCCTTCAAAGATCTCGATGCTATCACTTTTACTCAGTTCAGAAGCGCACAGGGAGGCTCTACAGAGAGTCTTGGAGCAAGCCTTTGTGGAACAGGATGTAACAATCAGACAGTTCGATAGTATTGTCTCTAACATCACTTCCTGCAACAATTTGGGATTTAGTGATGAGGAATTACCCGAAGAGGGCCGCCATCATAACATGGCGCTCAACATTACAGTTAACTGCCAGGACGATGCTTTAGCCAGCGTACTGGTAGACACAGGGTCAGCCCTGAATGTCATTCCGAAGTCCACTTTGATGCAATTATCATTCAAAGGCCCTCCGATGAGAGTCAGCGAGGTCGTCGTCAAAGCGTTCGACGGATCCAGAAAAATAGTTATCGGCGAAGTTGATCTTCCCATAACTATTGGTCCTCACACTTTCCAAGTCACTTTCCAGGTCATGGACATCCGGGCAATATACAGTTATTTATTAGGAAGACCTTGGATACACCAGGCTGGAGCGGTCACTTCGACCCTCCACCAAAAGCTAAAGTTCGTTCAGAACGATCAACTTGTCACGGTTTGTGGGGAACAAGCCTTGCTTGTGAGTAACTTGTCATCATCTACTGGTATAGAACCCGAGGAGGTTATTGGGACGCAGTTCCAAGCACTTTCGGTGAGCAAGAATAATCAGTTCAGAGGAGGAACCTCGATTTCCTCATACAAGGATGCTATCAAAGCGGTCGAGAGTACCGATACGAAAGGATGGGGACAGCTTGTCATTCCCATTGACAATAAAACAAAGAAGGGTCTTGGTTTTTCTGCAACCTGTACCCGGACAGCTGCCAACGATGAAAGTCTTCATCCCCTTCAAAACTTCTTCCACAGTGGAGGTTTTCTTCACCCAGTGTCTCAGACAGTTCATGCTATCAATGAGGAAGATCCCTCTGACACGGATGAAGAATGGAAGTCCTACCTTAACAAGGACAGTTATATGTCTCAGGAAGAGGTGTCTATGCCTTTTTGCTTTCCTACAGAAAGTTCGAGATTTATACCAAGATCAGATGTCGAAATGATCTACGGGGATTGTGATCCGGAAGGATGCCGCGCTCCGCCAAATTCATTAGAGGAAGACACTCCGATGAAAGATAATTTTGACTACACCTACTATGGCCCAATGGATGGTCTGCCAATGTGGCAACCTTACCCAGGAAACTTGGGGCAAGAAAGTCGGCCGAACAATGAAAATCAGCTGACCGTCATTGAGCGGAATACCTGTGTCCCCACCATGCCATGGGATCAACACTCAGGTCATTCAGAAACTACTCAACATGAAGATGAATTTGTAATGTTTACAGGACTTGAATTCATCAACTATGCTTTCCCCGAGGTCAACGTCATTGAGAGAGATGACTCCTCCAGTTCCAAAGAAGTTTGGGAAACTCTGGGAGAACCAAGTGGAAAATTTGACTATATGGTCAAGTACACCGCTCCCGAAAGCTCTCGTATCAGGCTCGAAGATATCCAGCCAACTGGATGGGTAGATACACCTGAGAGCACCACTACTATGCAAAATGCAACTGAGGAATCCTCCTACGACAGTTCTGCCTGGGAGACAGATTCCAATGATCCTGCTCCACCAGAAATCAGCGTCATTTCTGAAGACAAATCAAGGAAGGTGCTAGACTTTGTGATTCACCGAGGAGTTTGCCGCCAATGGGTTGTTGTCGATGTTCCGAAGGCCGTTCACCAGTCAAAGTAATTGCCATCTTTAACCTTTCACCCTGCCCAGGTGAAACAGATGTTTTGATAGGGCTCGTTTTCTGTAAATTTCCCTCTTCGCTTCGCCCAAAGCGACAGAGTTTTGTTTTATAGGTCTGTAGTTTCAAGATTCGACTTGTTCATTAATAAAATAATGTCGTTCTGTAATTTCCGCGTTAATTGTTGTTTTCTCTTTTTGCTTTTTCAGAAAATGGTAATCCTAAAAAAACAATTCAAAAATAAAAACAAGCAGTAAAAGAAATACACTGCACACACTTGCATTTTCTCTATCTCTTCTAAACACGAATCATCATGTCATGCAGATTGCTTGTTTTACACCCCGTTGAAACATACGATCCAATGCCTTCTCCCAACTTTGAGTTCCCGGTATTTGGGGCTAAAGAAGAAAATGACAACGAAATTCCAGAAGAGATCTCCCGACTACTCAGACAAGAGGAAAGGTCCATTGAACCTCATAAAGAACCGTTGGAAACAGTAAACTTGGGTTCAGAGCAAGAGAGAAAAGAAATCAGGATTGGGGCACTGCTCAATCCAACTGTCAAAGAAAGTTTGATAAAGCTTCTCAGAGAATTTCCTGATGTATTCGCTTGGTCCTATCAGGATATGCCAGGGTTGGATACCAGCATCGTGGAACATCACTTACCGTTAAGATCGGAATGTCCGCCAGTAAAGCAAAGGTTGAGACGGACTCACCCGGACATGGCCATCAAAATCAAAGAGGAGGTACAAAAGCAGATTGACGCGGGTTTCCTCGCTACAGCTGAATATCCTCAATGGTTAGCCAACATCGTACCCGTTCCCAAAAAGGACGAAAATGTCAGAATGTGTGTCGATTACAGGGATCTGAACAAGACTAGTCCAAAGGACGACTTTCCTTTACCACACATTGACATGCTGGTAGACAGTACAACAAAGTTCAAAGTTTTCTCCTTCATGGATGGATTCTCGGGCTATAATCAGATCAAAATGGCGCCGAAAGACATGGAGAAAACTTCATTCATTACCCCATGGGGTACCTTTTGTTACAAGGTAATGCCGTTCGGTTTGAAGAACGCCGAGGCAACCTATCAAAGGGCCATGACTACTCTCTTTCATGACACGATACACAAAGAAATCGAGGTATATGTCGATGATATGATTGCAAAATCAAAAACAGAGAGTGAGCACATTGAACATCTGTCAAAATTGTTCGAACGTTTGAGAAAATTCAAGCTCCGCTTGAATCCCAACAAGTGCACCTTCGGTGTCCGTTCAGGGAAACTACTAGGGTTCATCGTCAGCCAGAAAGGAATTGAGGTTGATCCTGACAAGGTCAAGGCCATTCCAGAAATGCCTTCTCCGAAAACTGAAAAGCAAGTCAGAGGATTCCTGGGACGTTTGAACTACATCTCCAGCTTCATATTCCTTATGACCGCGACATGCGCGCCAATCTTCAAACTGCTCAAGAAGATACAATCATTTCTCACTGATTCGCGAGGCAAATGGACTCCGAATTATGATGGCCCCTATGTGGTCAAGAAAGCTTTCTCAGGCGGCGCCTTGAGACTTGCAACCATGGATGGAGAGGAATTTTCCTACCCCACGAATATTGATGTAGTCAAGAAATACTTCGCCTAAACTAAAAAAAAAAAATGTCTCGGTGGATTGAAAACCCGAAAGGACGGTCCAGGTAAAAATTAGAGACATGAAAAAATCATCCCGGTGGATTGGAAATCTCATAGTTCAATCCAGGAAAAAATTAGGGATAATGGCAAGTAACTATGTTCAACAGAGGCAAGTCCCTCAGCAGCAGCAGTTACATCATCCATCGGAGGAAAACTCCAGCCAAGGTCATCTTCGACAGAAGCTCAGGATGCCCCGAATTCAAAGTTGGTAGAAGGATAGTGGTCGTTATGTTTCAACGTAGCCCTTTTCCCTGTAAATTACCATTTTCTAACTTTGTAATTACTCTTTGGAATCACGCGTTTGGCTGATCTCCATCTTATCAATAAAATTTGAGCCCTTGTGCTTTTGTTTGCAGCTCTTATTTGTTTTAGCTTTACAGAACGACGTTGTTAACATGATTAACGATTCTTGAAATAAAACAAAAATAAATTTACTTGTTAAAACTTTTTCTGCTTTTAAAATAAAGTCGGCAATTTCTTTTGACTGTTGAACATCAGAAGAGCATCAACCTCTTCTCCGGAAGTAAGCGAACTTCAAAGTGCAGAATCAAAGTACTCCTTCTACGCCAGTGCGGCTTAATGAAGGATCAACAACGTCGGATGCAACTATTCCATCTGACATCTTCGGCCGAGTTCCCATCTCCTAAGCCCGACCAGCGTCGTTCCCAACAGGGACCATTTCTCCTACGCAAGGCAGAATTGCTATCTTGAACCAGCGATATTTCTTCCACACCCCGCGATGGCCGAGTATCCAGTCATGTTCATCTTTTAGTTTGTATGTCGCGTCAGTTTTGTCCGCATAAACATACATACATCATGCATTATTGATTTGCATTCACATTCATATTGCATCGCTATCACTCTAGCCGGTCTTGTCCCTTAGTGATAGGAGTTCTCTCAATCGAGTTGTCAGTTCTTTCCTCGTCAGGAAACGTTGTGTCTGAACTATCTCGCCACCAGTGTATCTTTAGATCAGAGTCGGCACTTGACCACTTTGATAACTTGAACCTCTGAAGAGCCAGAGAAGCTTTCAATAAATATCACTCTTCGCCATTGAAGATGATATCCTTGCTTTCCCGGATTAAGGAAAATCCCCAGAGAAATCCTCTTAATCAAAGGTTCGGCAGTACATCAGTATTCCTCCAAAAATCCGCTGATGAAAAGGTCATCGGCACCTCAAAATTGGACCCCATCACATGGCATTTCTCTGGAAAGATCCCGAGAAAAGTATGATGTAAGATCCCAAACGAAAGCAGTCTCTCACAAGACTCGTTTTCCCCAGATAGAGTCGACAAATGGCGTCTCCAAACAGAGAAGTTGGTACACCTCTACAACGCAGACGACTGGGTTCCCCAACAAGTCTGACATCGAAACTTTTTCCACTCAAATGGCATCTCCCCAGGAAAATTCGGCGAGAAGTTTGAGGAAAACCGCTACAAATAGCGTCCCTTGTCAAGAAAGTTTATTGACAAAAGAAACTAAGACCAGTTCCTTGGTAGGAAACCAGGATCGAGGGGAAGTTTATTTCAGAAACTAAGACCAGTTCCTTGGTAGGAAACCAGGATCGAGGGGAAGTTTAAATCAGAAACTAAGACCAGTTCCTTGGTAGGAAACCAGAATCGAGGGAAAGTTTATTGACAAAAGAAACTGAGACCAGTTCCTTGGTAGGAAACTAGGATTGAGGGGAAGTTGACAAAAGAAACTAAGACCAGTTCCTTGGTAGGAAACCAGGATCGAGGGGAAGTTTATTTCAAAAGAAAACTGAGACCAGCTCCTTGGCTGAAGACCAGGATCGAGGGGAAGTTTACCTTTTCTAAGCATCATGGCTTAGCAAAAGAAGATGAATGCGCAAGCTGCCATTCATAGCCATCAAAATTTCGGGTATTCTGATATTTAATCCTCTTGCACCCCGAATGCCCGAATACCTTCGTCATTCACACCTTCGGGTCCAAGAAGATTAAATAGGGGCATCTGTCATACCCCAAATTTTGGCCACTAAGATTCCCATCATGGTGCAAATCATCAGCACAATACGGATGTACCTTTATGCCTCATCAATCTCCTCAAGGAATTGTTGAGCATTCACTACAATCAAGCTTAGGGTTTCAAGCCCTCTCAGAGTCTTTAGACAAAGAATCAATCAAGGAATGACATGATCTTCAACTTGTCTAACCTCTTAAACATCCAAAAAGGATCAAGAGGACTCCCACATCAAGAATTAGGCACAAGAGTGCAAAATTCCAGGTGGATCAAGCCTCAAGTTCATCTAATACAAAGTCAACTGACGCAGAAAGTTAACTGACGCAAAAAGTCAAAGTTTGACTTTTGGTCAACTTTGAGCTTCACAAGCCATTACTCAAGAAAATATGATGGATGATTTAATTTGATCAAATTTAAATCAAGAAATCACGCAAAATTGCAAAATTGATCAAATTGAAAGAAACTTAGAAATTTTTTCTAAGTTAAAATCATTTTCAAGTGCACAACTTTTCAAGGTTGTAACTATTGATCCAAGCATCCATTAATTTTGAGTAAGAGCTACTTTTAAAGAGGGTATTTGATACTTCAACATTGTAGAAGGAATCAACTCAAAATATCATAAGGATTGAAAGATATAAGCGATCAAAGTTGGGAATTCTTAATGTCCAATGTTCTGACATTGCATAGGGACATCATTAATATTTTTTCAGCAAGAATGCCCCAACTTCAAGGACGTTTTTCTCCATGATCCAAGTTGAACCAGGTCTGGAGTCAAACATGAAAGTTGAAGTACGTTGTCTCAACTTTCCAGCAAGATGTAGAACGTCCATGTATCATACTCGAGCAGGGAGATATGATTTTCGCAAGAAGCAGTGATAAAGCAGAATTTTCATGACAGCTTTTGGGACAGATTTGACTACACAAGTTCAAGACGATTTTTGATGACTTTGCAAGCTGAACCAAGACCAAAGTCAAACATCAAAGTTAAATTATGTCATTAGGGATTTCCAAAATGTATTAGAACTCCCATTAATTCAACTTGAGCAAGGAGTTATGAACCTCACAACAGGCCTTGCTCGAGCTGATTTTTTAGGACAGATTTTGCGCACTTTTCTTGTGCCACCCAATTTTCAAGCTTTGTCACCATGCAAGACAAGCATCAAAGATGCAATTCACTTCAATTTAAAATATCATAGTGGATTAAAAGATACAAGTGATTAAAGTTTGGAATTATTAATGTTCAATGTCTAATGTTTCAACATTGCATAGGGACATCATTAATATTTTTTCAGCAAGAATGCCCCAACTTCAAGGACGTTTTTCTCCATGATCCAAGTTGAACCAGGTCTGGAGTCAAACATGAAAGTTGAAGTACGTTGTCTCAGCTTTCCAGAAAGGTGTAGAACGTCCTTGTAGCATACTCGAGCAGGGAGTTATGAATTTTACAAAACGGCTTGCTGCAGCTGAATTTTTCATGGGACAGATTTGCACATTTCTTGTGCCACACGAATTTCCAAGCCTTGTCATCACTTTGGACACCTCTGAGGATCAAATCTAAAGGGGACAATCACTGAGCCAAGCCTCCAAAGTCCTTGGAACAAGAAGTAGCATGCTATTCCTAAAAATCCCTAAAAGAGGGACAAGACTCCAATTTTGGATTGGAGCATTTAATAGATGCTTAGAGGTGGCATGGACTGACACATTTGCAACTGAATTCAGTCAACATTCCTCCAACATGTAGGGAACCAAAGCTCTGTGCCCTAACCTCTAGTCAATGGCTAGAGGAGACTTGGATTCTCATTGGACAACATTGGCCAAACCTCTGCTGCAGCCACCATTCACTGTTGCTGCGAAAACAAACTTGCTCTACTATAAATAGAGCTCATTTGTGTTCAGTTTGAGTACACCAAAGCCTTTAAACAGATGCTTTCCTCAAAATCTCTTCTTTCACCTCAAATTTTCCTTCCAAAGCAAGTAATTCTGAGTTTTTAAGTTAGAGAGCAATTCCACTCAAACTAATCACACACACACCTCATATATATCATATGTAAGTTGTGCAAACTATCACAAGTGACCTGTAATCACAAAATCACAAAGTCACTTCTCAAAACCTCAAAATGGCACTTTTTTGCATTTTTCAAGCCATGTCTTGATTCAGTCACTTTCCAAACCAGATAAAACCACAAACACACTCCAAATATCATCCTTGAACTGTCCCAAATGGTTCCCAACATCTGGAACACCATTTGAGAGAGTTGCTATTTTGGTCACTTTTAACCCCTTTTGCAAGAAAGGGACAGTTTGTGTTTTTGCAGGTACCAGTTGATTCCAATCATCCTAAAAGCTTCTAAGGGATCATTTGAGTGTGTCTAAAGCATCAAATCATTTCTGGAACAAGAGGCTTGACAGATTGCACAAAAGCTCCAGAAAGCTCAAAAAGAGGTAAGCATCACAACTTGGAATCCTTGAAATCATGCATTGCTTTGAAGTCCACTGATCATACACATCTCATACATGTTGTATATGTTGCGTTTGGGCTAATTCACCATGTAATCCATGCCTGTATCAAAGTGTAGCACAGAAAATGCAATTATAGGTCCTTTTCAAAACCACTATCGGGTTTTGAGGAGGGAGTGTGTTCTGAAAAAACTACCACCACCATTGGATTCCTTGTGAAATTCTGGGCCATATGCATATAAATTTTGTCTCAAACCATTGAGATTTGAGAAAGTTATGGGTGTTGGAAGTTTGATAAAAAAAGATGTTGAAAACTCATGAGTGATGTCTCATGAGTGATGTTGTGACATCACATTCCTCTTTTTCTTAGTTTATCTTCAAAACTCAACCAATTTTTTCACATAGCAAAAATTATCATTTTCCAAATCTGTTTTACACACTTCTTATTCATACTCCATAATATTTTAATCCACCAAAAAATCACAAAAAATATTATTATTTGATATATTTTTAATATATTCAAAAATATTGTTTTAAATTGTTTTAAATGCTTTTAAAATGATTTCTTTTTCTTGATTTTTAAAACCAAAATGATTTTAAATATTCATGTGGATAAAATACTTTTTCATAAACCTTAATCACTATTTATAACATGATTAATGCTTTTATTTGATATTTTTTATCATTTTTTTCATGATTTTTCTTTGAAAAATGCTCTTTAAAAAATGAAATTAGGGTTTTTGATTAATTCAACCCTCATCAAACTTTTTCAAACATTCATGGGCCTCTATTAGAGTGTAAGACCTAACCCTTTGTAAATACAAAACATTTTGGGCCTCACTTATTGTATAAGTCCCGTTGTATTTCAAAAAGTTCGACGCGATCATCATCCGTTGAAAAACAAAATCTGGGCCTACCCTCGTGTTATAAGATCCAACTCTTTTTCTTTAAACTTTTTGGGCCTCTAATAGAGTGTAAGACCCAATCCTTTCTTGACCAAAACATTTTTGGGCCTCAGTGTATTGTATAAGTCCCGATACCGTCAAAAACAAATGGCGCGATCGTCGCCTTTTCAAAATAACCCTTGGGCCTCTCCTCGAGCTATAAGACCCATTCAAAACTTTTTGGCCTCTATTAGAGTGTAAGACCCAATCCCCTTTTAACCAAAATCATTTGGGCCTCACTTATTGTATAAGTCCCTCTGCGTTAAAAGAAAACCTCGACGCGATCGCCATTTTTAACGAAAAATCAATTGGGCCTACCCTCGTGTTATAAGCCCCACTATTTTTATTTAAACTCTTTGGGCCTCTTGAGAGAGTGTAAGACCCATCCCTTTGTACAGAAAACATTTTGGGCCTCAGTCACTTGTATAAGTCCCTCTGTACAAATTCAACAGTGCGCTCACTGATAAAACCTTGGGCCTCTTCTTGAGCTATAAGCCCCAAATCTTTCTTTTTCAAAGCACTTTCTCCTTTGATTTTGAATATACTATTGTTTTCAATCTTTCTTTGTTGAACAACTAACCAAACAGCATGGAAGCTCTACAACCGAGTAAGTGTTTACCCGCTTTCATTTACCGCTTTCATATGTATATAACTGTATTGTGGGGCTGTTTCACTGTAAGTCTCCTTTCATAAACTCATATATATATATATATATATATATATATATATATATAACTGTATTGTGGGGCTGTTTCACTGTAAGTCTCCTTTCATAAACTCATATATATATATAACTGTATTGTGGGGCTGTTTCGCTGTAAGTCTCTTTTATAAACTCATATCAACTGTGTAATAATAGTATAGATATTTAGAGTTTCCCCGGCAACTACGTCTAGAACTAGGTGACGCCGTTTCGTTTATTCATAGAAATAGACAACTAGATCCCCAATAGGATCACCAGATACAGTCTTCTCTCAGGCTGTCCTCATTAGGAACTGTCAAGAAACTCTACTCCCCAGAGATGAATGTATTCTCCGTGAATGGCATCTTTGAGTTTCTTCCAAATTCTCGAACTTTCCTGACTTTGATCTATTCTCGGTGAATAGAATTGCCTTGAATTTCTCGGGGTTTGGGGACCCACAGGCTTCATAAAAGCATCGGCCTCCTCTTGGGCATTGTACAAGGACCCACAGGCTTCCTAAAAGCAACCCCGCCTCCTCTTGGGCTTAGTACAAGGATCCTACGGCTTCTTAGAAGTATTCACAGCCTCCTCTTAGGCTTCGTATAATGATCTCTTCCTTCGGGAATGATAGCCTCCTCTTGGGCTTCATACAAGGACCACTCGGCTTCTTAAAAGTTTCCAGCCTCCTCTTGGGCTTCATACAAATTGTCCCGACGACCTCCTAGAGGTATCGGAACAGAACTTAATCATCTTCATAGAACAGCCATTTCATAGAGTCTACTACTGTTTCTCAAAGCATAGCACAAAAGATGAAACTCTAGACTTGGACAGTCTAACTTCCTTGAGTCTCAAAGACATTCTCAAGTGACCCCTTCGTTAAATAGGAAGGAAACCCGTAGACTTGGACAGTCTCAATACCCTTCGGATTTCTCGCTTCCTTAAAGAACAGGAATAACCCGGATCCTTGAATCAAATCCTTGAGTACAGTGTTGCTCATATAAGAACTGATTTTCTCTTTCAAAATCAGTATACTGGACCTGTCACTTAACTGAAACAGTCACCATAGCCTCCTCTTGGGCTTTGTACAATGATTCTCCCCAGTGGAGTCAAACAACATTTAGCCTCTCTCTCGGGCTTTGTACGAGACACATAAGAGACTCCCTCGTTGAGTCAATCACCCTTTAGCCTCCATCTCGGGCTTTATAGGAGATACAAAAAGGTTCTTATTGAGCCAAAAAAATTTCAGCCTCCATCTCGGGCTTCGTACAAGATACAAAGACTCTCTTGTTGAGTCAAACCTTTAGCCTCCATCTCGGGCTTCGTACGAGATACAAAATCACTCTCTTGTTGAGATAAAAGATTCTCTTGTTGAGTCAACCCTTTTAGCATCTCTCTCGGGCTTCGTATGAGACACATAAAAACTCCCTCTTGTTGGGCCAATAGCCTCCTCTTAGGCTTTGTATAAGAAAACCACTGGTTGATCCAATCAACCTTTTAGCATCAAAGCTGTGCCTCGTTCACAGTACACAAACATCAACAACTCCTTCCCCTTCATCTAATTGCTGTAAGCGGCAAGCCTCTGGATCATCTACGTCCACGCCACTGTCCCTCTTTTAGCATGAGAAATCCCTAAGGAAAGATAGCATTGCTCTACACTGAGTTAAAGTCTTCTCCTTCAGGTTGGAACCCCCCTTTAAAGGAAATTATGGCATTGCCGGATTCACACATCCTGGTTAAAGTAATTCTCCTTTATAAACAGTTGTGACAGACAAACTCTTCTTTAGAGATGACAAATTCTCTCTAAAGTCGAGGTCCTTCAGCTTCACGTCTTGGGCTTTGAACAAGACACAAATAGACCCTTTAGCTTCACATCTTGGGCTTTGAACAAGATACAAATCACCTTTCGCTTCACGTCTTGGGCTTTGAACAAGACACCAAAAACACCCATTTCCTCCCATAGAATAGGAGGAACTACGAACGCTCTGATTTCCCTGTTTCGGTAAACGGGAATACGTAGGCATAAGATCGAAAGAAAAGATCTTAGCGAGCACACTAAATAAAAAACCCAAATCCCATATCTCCATCAATCAAAAGCAGTAATTCAAAAACATCAGTCCTAACATCCTAATCCTTGTTCCCTGCCAGAAACCTTCTGTCAAGGTAAAAAGAAAGAAAACAGTATTGGCGAAAATACAAATAACCAGTACAAAGTCCCCCCCACATTGATAGCATCTGTAACCTAACAGGCCGCTGTTTAAACTCAGTATGCAAGCAGGGTTAATTGGAGACATCTATTTCCCTTCCTTAGTCAGCTCACAATAGGATAAAAAATGAATCAACCTGTAGTTTAAGCTCAACCGCAGAGAGCAACCAGCGCTTAAGAACCGCGTCCAAAATCGCTCGCTACAGTACGACAAATAACATGGAAGAAATCTTATGAAGAAAAAGAAGAATGATAAAACGTATGAACATGACTACCTTTTAGTATGAAGAAGCTTATGAGGACGAGTTTGCTGCATGTGAATGAGAGAGATGTTAGGGTTTTGTTTTGAGAGTGAGAGCTATTATGTACGAAAGCTTTATAGCTTCGCTTATATATGTATGTAAAATTTATCAGCACGATTGTTAGCCAAAAACCTTAATAAAATGTAAGTATTATTCACAACAGTTTCTGGTAATAACCATTGTAATAAGTATTTTAATATTAATATATTTAAGGATTAAGCTTAATTTTTGCAGGGATGCTGTCATACTCCAAATTTTATCCTTAGGTTCATTGATCTTTTGCATAACATTCTAGGTCAATCATCTTTGCATAACTAACCAAACTATCAAGCTTTGTGGTTTTGTTTCTTTTGTGGAATTAGGGTTTTGTACAAGAAATGAAAAGCTATGATTAATCAAGATTTGAAGGAGGGGTCAACCAAACAAGTCCTCATGCACTTCAAAGGTCCCTAAAATGCCTTTTGGTTCAATACAATTCATTTCAAGGGCTTCCTAAGTAAATGGGAGAGGTTTTGAATTCATCTGATTAAAAAGTCAACCTTTGAGTTTTTTGTCAACTATGAATATTTCAAGTCATATTCCATGATCTCATGTGGTTAGATCAAGAAAAATCAAGGTGGAACAATAAAATCAGGAGATTTAGAAAATTAGGGTTTTGGATGAATTTTTCTAAGTATGGAAATCATGATTTTTAGCCATCTTTCAAGGATCATATCTCACTCATTCTTGAGCCAAATGGAGTACCCTAGTACTCATTTTAAAGAGGACATTCCCCACTACAAGTTTGTAGAAGGAATCAAGATCAAAAGATAAAAGGATTTGAAGTTATGATTGATCAAAGTTGGAAGAAATCATGATTTGGCACTTATACTTAGAAATTTGCTAAGTCTTAAAATTCATGTTTTTGCACCAACTTCAAGCCAAGTTCTCATGGGTTTCTTGACCTCAAATTAAAATTCAATAAACATGAAAGTAATTCCTTGTTTTTGAAGCTTTCCAAAGAGTCCAAGAACTCATTTTTTCCATGCTTGAGTTAGGAGATTCGAAGAGATGAAGTTGGCTCCTCCATGCTGAATTTCAAGTCATGTTCATGCCAAATCCTTGCTGCAAATCCATGCCAAATTGCATAATCTCACTTTACAGGTCATGTAACTTGTAAATCTCCCCATAATCAGAGTATTACACAAGCCCTTAGTGCATTACACAAGAGATTCATGCATTGTCCAAGTTTCATGCCATCTATGGGAAGTTTGTTTAAAGCATTGTGCCTATTTTGATAAAGTTTGTTTCTTGCCAATCACTTGAGCCTCCAAGCTGCTACATCAGATCAAAAGCAAATCTTTCTTGACTAGAAGCAACATATAGATCACAAAAGCAAACCTATATCCTTTAAATCACTCCAATGCTTCATCATGATCCATGAAACTACCAATTAGTTTCCAACCAAACCACAAATTGAATTCTGCAGTATATTTGCTCCTCAATCTTTCCCTATAAATAGAGGGTCTCTCCTCATTCAAAAAACACACAAGGAAATACATCTCAAAGTCTTGCAAACTCCTCTGCACCAAAATCACACTTTCTCTCACTTTTCAACCTCCATTGAAGTGAAAATTGTGATTACTCAAACCAGAAGTTTTCCACTTCATTTAACCATCAAAACACCTCATATACACCACATATAATCCATCCATACACTCAAATTATATATGTATCATCCACACCATCATACATCATCTTCACCTTCTTACTTTGCAAAGAGTCACTAAGAAGAGGCATTGGACCTTTCTCCAATAGGTAAGTGTTTTTACACCTTAAAACTCTTGAATCATACATCATTTATGACTATCTATTGAATAAAAATGTAGACATGATTGTGTTTAATGTGTTCCTTCTATTGTTGGTAATATATCATGTTCATATTTGAAGTTTACAATGTTTGAAATCTAAGGTTTTCTTTATTTTTTTACCCTTTTGTGTGTTATAAAATGTTTTTTGGTTATGAAAATAATACCATTGGATTCCTTGCGAAAATTCAAGCAACTTTCATTTTTACATTTTTGCGTTTCGTTGAGCTATGAGAAAGTTATGAGGCTTAGAAAAAAACAAAGAATTTGCATACGGCCTTGCTAGCGTCGACCCATGTGTTGACGCATAATGTAATGGAAACATTTTGAAACTCGTTGGCTTGTTTGCGTCGACGCATGCGTCCCTACAGGTCGATGCAAAGACCATTTTCTTACTTTTTTTTTCCATCTTTTTCAAAACTTGAAAACATCATAACTATAGCTCGATTTTTGTGGTTTCGAATCACTATCGCTTTGGTACTACATTTCGATTCATTTTTTATCCTGTGAAGCTGATTAAGGAAGGGAAATAGATGTCTCCAATTAACCCTGCTTTCATACTGAGGTTAAACAGTCAAAACTGTTGGTTTACAGATGCTATCAAAAGAGGGGTCTGTCTTAGGTTATTTTGCTTAAGAACACAGTGTCTGGACTATTTGTGAGGTTTTTGGTAAGGTGTTAGATCTAATGCCTTTGGTTGACTGACAGAGGTACTGGATTTTGGTTTTTTGATTAGTATGCTCGCTAATATTTTTCAATCTTATGCCTATGTATTCCCATTTAACGAAACAAGGAAATCAGAGCGATCGTAGTTCCCTCTTATTCAAGGGGGGGGGAGATGGTTTGGTGTCTTGTTTAAAGCCCAAGACAGAGGCTAAACAGTTTATTTGTATCTTGTTCAAAGCCCAAGATGTGAAGCTGAAGGGTTTTTATGTCTTGTTCAAAGCCCAAGATTGAAGCTAAAAGGTTTGACTGAGAGAGAACTTGTCATCTCTAAAGAGGAATTGTTGATGTTCGTATGCCTTGATTGAAGTATAAGTTTGATGCTAAAAAGTTGATTGACTCAACCGGGGATTTCTCTATACAAAGCCTAAGAGGAGGCTATTGACCTAACAATAGGGTGTTTATTATTTGTCTCGTACGAAGCACGAGATAGAGGCTAAAAGGGTTGACTCAACAAGAGAATGTTAACGAGTGATTGACTCAACAAGAGAGTGCTTTTATATGTGTCTTGTATGAAGCCCAATACGGAGGCTGAAAAGGTTTAACTCAAGAAGAGAGTACTTTTATCTGTCTTATACGAAGCCTAAGACGGAGGCTAAAAAGGTTTGACTCAACAAGAGAGTCTTTTATACACAACAAGAGAGTGATTTAGTGTCTCGTACGAAGCCCGATATGGAGGCTGAAAGGATTTGACTCAATAAGAGAGTCTTTTATACTCAACAAGAGAGTGATTTAGTGTCTCGTACGAGGCCCGAGATGGAGGCTAAAAAGGAGATTGACTCAACAAGAGAGACTTTTATACTCAACAAGAGAGTCTGAAAAGGTTAGCTCCGTTGGGGAAAATCATTTGTACAAAGCCCAAGAGGAGGCTGACTTTCCAGAGGAAAGGATCATTATACAAAGCCTTAGAGGAGGCTATGTTACTGCCGAGGATTAGATCCATAGGCAGTTTCGAGTGGGAGAACCCTCATGAGAGAGGTCAGGTTTCTGCTGGAGATTTCTCCAGAATGATCGGGGTTTCTTCCTATGTTCGAAAGGAACTTGCAAATGTCTTTGAGACTCAAGGGGATTAGACTATCCAAGTCTACTGGTGTTGAAGTGTTTTATCTTTTGTAGGATGCCCAAAGGAGGGTAAGGGCTTTTAAGGGATGAAGATCAATCCTAAAGTGGCCAGACGTTTAACACTGGAAAGACTGCTCTAGCAAAGGATGACTAAATTCTGTCTTATACCTTTAAGAGGTCATTAGGGTCCTTGTATGAAGCCTAAGAGAAGGCATGAGAACTTCTAAGAAGCCGAAGGGTCCTTGTACAATGCCCAAGAGGAGGCGGGGATGCTTTTAGGAAGCCTATGGGTCCCCAAACCAAGGGAAGTTCAAGAAATGCAATTCACAAAGAAGAGATCATTCCAGGAAAGCTCGAGAATTTGGAAGAAACTCAAGAGATGCTATTCACGGGGAATAGATCAACTCTGGGGAATTAGAGTTTCTTTGAAAATTTCTAAGGGTAACAGTCTGAGAAAAGGTTCACCGAGAGTACTTCCTTTCTCTTTGTTCCATATTGATTAACCCCAAGAGAAGGGAAGACTGTATCTGGAATCCTATGGGGGATCTAGTTTTGTTTGTATTTAAGAGTGATCAACAGGGCTTTACCTAGTTCTAGACGTAGTTACCGGGGAAAACTCTAAATAACTATACTAGTATTACACAGTTGATATTTGACAAGTATATAAAAGGATGTGAAAGAAGACTTACAGTGAAACAGCCCCACAATACAGTTATATACATATGAAAGCGATAAATGAAAGTGGATAAACACTTACCCGTTGTAGAGCTTCCATGCTGTTTTGTTAGTTGTTCAACAAAGAAAGTTTTGATAACAATATTGTATTCAAAATCAAAGGAGAAAGTACTTTGAAAATATTGTTGGGGCTTACAGCTCAAGGAGAGGCCCAAGTTTTAACGATGATCGTACCATTGTTTTGAAAATCGTATAGAGAGACTTATACAATATGTGAGGCCCAAAAAGTTTTTATGTACAAGGGGGTTTGGTCTTACACTCTATTAGATGCCAAAAGAGTTTTTGTACAAATGACGGGGCTTACAACTCAGGGAGAGGCCTAAGGTTTTTGTAAAAGAAAAAGGCGACGATCGTGCCGAATCTTTTGACTGTATCGGGACTTATACAATACAATGAGGCCCAAAGAAGGTTTTTATTTACAAAAAGATGGGACTTACACTCTATCAAAAGACCCAAGGTTTTTTAAGAAAGAAATGGGTCTTATAGCTCAAGGAGAGGCCCAGTTGTTTTTGTTTTAAACTGGCGATCGCGCCGAGATTTTTCTTTTAACGCAGAGGGACTTATACACGCGCCACCCCTCTCTTTCTGCAGATTTGCATTTTCTTACCAATCTCACTGAATATTTGATGAAATCATGCAATCCACATATCAATCTACTCGTTTTCACCTCACGATCATGTCTATGGTCTTTAATTTCATTTATTTTAAGCATGGAATAAGAAATCAAGACAAAACCTCAAGAACCCTAAAATTTGCATGAAGGCTGAGAATTTTGATACACGATTCAAACAAAGCAATTAATTGAGGGGAAACATTCTATGCATGATTATGAACATATGGCAAAATTATTGTGCGAGAAAATATGCATGAATCATGAGATGCCCAAGTTGAGGCTTACCTCTTGCAGCTGGTGATCGTGTTTTGTATTGGAGGTGTTACAGCTAGGTTCCAATGATGTGGATAGCTTCCCTAGGTGCCAATTGATGTGCCTGAATGCTTGGGATGGTTTGAAACAAGCTGGAACTGAAGATGGTACCCCAACTTCAACTCTGCTAAAAGCTTGAGCAGTTGGATGGTGATTTTGAGAAATCAGTGTTCTAGATGTTGTTTAATTGTTTGGATCACTTCTATATGATGTTTATGAGGTGTGTGTGTGTGTGTGTGTGTGTGTGTGATTGGTTTGGTTGGAATTGCTCTCAAACTCAAAACCCGATAGTGCCTTGCTTTGGAAGGCAATTTTGGAGTGAAAGAAGAGATTTTGAGGAAAGCATCAGTTTGATGGCTTTGGTGTACTTAAACTGAGAACAAATGAGCTCTATTTATAGTAGAGCAAGTTTGTTTTGCAAGCAATAGTGAATGGCAACTACAGGAGAGGTTTGGCCAATCGTATCACTTTGGAATCTCAAGTCTCCTCTAGCCATTGACTAGAGGTTAGAGCACATGCATATGTGTCTTTGGTGTAGAGCTTATCCTTGACTCATCCAGTTAGAAATGGCTCAGTTCATGCCACCTTGGTGCATCCATTGAATGCCCCAAAACAAAATTGGAGTCTTGTCCCCTCTTTAGGAATTTTTAGGTTTGGCATGCTACTTTTAGTTCCAAAGACTTGGGAGGCTTATGGATTAGTGTTTGTCCCTCCTTGGTCTCCCCTTGAGGTGTTCAGATGGATAAACTTGTTTGTCATTTGCACAAATTTCTCAAATCGAGCAAAATACACAAATCTGCCTTGTTATGACAGTTGCAGCAAGGCATATTGCCACTGTCATAACTCTTAGCTCAAATGGAATTTGATGGAGTTCTTGGCCATTTTGGAAAGCTATCATATGATACAACACATGTGTGATCATAGTTTATTTTGATACTTTTTGGATCTAAGTGAAAAATCCCCCTACTTTTGAAAAAAAAAGCAAGACAGATTCTGACTTAGTGAAAATTTCACTAAGTGTTGGAAAAAGTGACATTTCATGTTTTCAGCCATTTTGATCACTCCATAACTAAAAATCCATGAGGAATTGGAATGAGGTGTAGTTAACACTTTTAAAGTATGCCATGAGAGCTACAAATCCATCTTTGGATCAGCCCAAATGGTTGCATGGATCACAAGTTATGATCCTTGGAAGTTGGTACCCTATCCACTTTGTTCCATAACTTAGAAAATTCCTAAGTTTTTTATGGTTACCCCTTTTACAAGTTATCCCACTTTCTTTGATTTTTCTTGATGAATGATGATTCCAATCACACATTAACATCATTTTAGGGTTAGGGAACCATAATTGATCAAAAAATCAAAAAGTCAAACTTTGACTTTTGGGCACAGTTGATTTTTTATCAGATGAACTCCAAACTGTGTGATCCTCTATGAAATCAAGTCCTTGACCTAAATCAAACTTGATGGATTGATTTCATAGGTGTTATAGGGTGTATTGAATCATGTCCCAAGGTTTGGGAGCATGTCTTGGTCAAAA
Organism: Lathyrus tuberosus; assembly: GCA_022829125.1. NCBI lineage: Eukaryota > Viridiplantae > Streptophyta > Magnoliopsida > Fabales > Fabaceae > Lathyrus > Lathyrus tuberosus. Next base: position 2,514,484 of record JALAZF010000452.1, read on the forward strand.
GTCAAAGGTACAGTTGACTTTTTCCTCAAAACCCTAATTGTGGTCCAGATGAAATTGAAACTTGTAGATCAAGCTTCTTGGATCAATCCATTGTTGCAAATGGATCAATGTAGTGTGTTAGAGACCCTCAAACCATGTCTTGAGGTCTTGGCTCATGATTTGTCCCAAAAGTCAACTTAGGGGTGAATTAGGTCAAGAAACCCTAATTCCTGATTTTTTTAGTGAATGCATCCCATGAGGCTAAATTGACTTGATGATTGGGTCCATGAGGTCCCATGGAGTATCTTAGGTTGTGTTTTGAAGCATTAGCTCATGCCCAGAGGAAAATTTCCATCCGGAGGCCTTGGTCGACCAAAACCCTAATTTGGTGACACTGGCGATCTCGAGGCTTAATCCACTTGGAATGTTGCAGCCTTGTGCTTAATCCTTGATGTGGGAGTCCTCTTGATCCTTTGTGAATGTTTAAGAGGTTAGACAAGTTGAAGATCATGTAATTACTTGATTGATCCTTTATCTAACGCTCAGAGAGGGCTTGAAACCCTGATTATTGTTTGTAGTGAATGCTCACCCATCTTTGGGGAGATTGTTGAGGCATAATGGTTCATCCATATTGTGGTGATGATTTACACAATGATGGGAAATCTTAGTGGTCAAAATTTGGGGTATGACAATAACTTCTTCATCCATAGGGCTTTTTGGTCTGCTCTTTTTGATAAATGATCGTGTTAATGTCTAGTTTCTATTTAAAGAAAGAAATTCCATAATTGATTAATTTTTCATGAATTTATGCTTATTCAAAGTAGGCACCTTTTTAGGTTTGTGTTAGGGTTCCAAATGCATTTCTTTGGTTGATTCTTTGATTTTTCTTGATCACCATGACTTGTATGAATGCTATACACCTTGTATGCACCTTGTTTGTTGTTTTTAACATGTACCTTTTGGTTTTGGTTTGAGTTTGACACACGTTAATACATGTGTACATGTTTACGTGCTTTTGAAGTTTTGTGTGCTTATACCATGAACTTTGGTTTGATTGCCTTGCCATGATACCACGATGTTTTACCGTGTGCTTTATATTTGCTCCACGATGCTTTGTCGTGATTGTTTGAAGATTTTATTCGCGATGCTTTTCCGCGTATCTCTGTTTATTTACTACGTGATGCGCTTTCGCGTACCTGTTATTTATTACTCGCAATGCATTGCCACATACTTTTGTCTGTTGATTACATGATGTTTTTCTGTGTATTTCAGTTGACTTTTCACTGTTTGATTACCATGATGTTTTTCCATGCGTAATCTGTGATATCTTACTTGTATGACCATGCATAATGTTTTTGTCGTGTATTGTGTATGTGTCTTGTCTATCATTTACATGATGTTTTTCCGTGTATCTATGGCTTTCTTTGATCCTTGTTGACTGAATCCAAGGGAAGGGCTTGTATGATGACTTATTGTCATTGTGTGTGTCTCTTGTTTGTACACTTTACTTGTGTTTGTTGTTCTTGGTTCTTAGAACCTGGCAACTCGTAGTTACGAACTACGGACGCTCTGATTTCTCAAGTTCCTTTTGAGAATACGTAGGCATAGAATTACGAGATCCTAGCGAGCAACCATTTCTTTTTTCAATCTTTTCTTTTTGCAACCTTTTCTTTTTTCACCCCTTTTCCCTTTCACACGTAGTTTCTAAACTACGATTGCTCTGACATCCTATTAAGGATATGTAGGCATATGATTGCGATGATCCTAACGAGTTACCTTTTTCGTTTTCCACATTTTCTCTTTTCTTTATCCATTTTTACCCTTAGTAAACAATTTTATCCAAAACACAAATATTTCAATAGGTTCCTGTAGAGTACTACAGATGCTTAGGGTGTTAGTATCTTCCCTTAGTATAACCAACCCCCGAACCTTAGATCTATAGTTGTGTTGTTACATAGCGCACTTAGGGTTTTTGCGATCTTTACCCTTTCCTTTAGATAAATCAAAGCTCGGTGATGAACTTCATGTTTTGTGATTCAAGTTAATCCAATAGCTTGATATTCGATTCTCACCGCGACAAATGCCTAAGTATGTTTTTATGTTATAAGTTATAGGAATATTGAGGATGGACTTGATCCTATCTTTTGTAGTGGAATTGACATTTCTACTAAAAAAAAATTCAAATTTTGTGAGGTTTATTTGCTTCCTAGAGGATTCTTGGTAGATGTTGAGAATGTTGATGAGGTAATTTTACTCCATATCTTCACCCTTGTTGAATATTAGTCTGGCATCTACAAAGAAAATGTGGGTTATATTAGGAGCATTCTTTCCAATGGATATCCCATGTATTTGATTTTTGTCTTGGATTTTTTTTTAGTATATTAGATAGTACACCAGCACAAATAATAAAGAGGTAATGGAAAAAGGGGATTTCCTTGTCTAATTCCTATAAAGGAGGATAAATCGTCAATGGAATTTTCGTTTATAAGAATAAAGAAAGAGACAATTGTGATGTAAATCATGATAGTAGTGGTAATTGTGGGAGGAAGCCCCAAGGCTAAGAAAGTGTACTAGATGAAATCTCACTCAAGCTTGTCATATGCCTTAGCCATATCCATTTTAATTCCCATATACCTGTTTTTTTTCCTTTTTATTATTATTAAGATAATGGAAATTCGCATACGTAATATTAGTGTTGTCATTAATGAGCCTATTGTGAACGAAAGCACTTTCGTTCTCACTAATGATGTGAGGAAATATTTTCTTCACCATATTGGCTATGACTTTAGTGACAATTTTAAGAATAACATTACATAATGCAATGGGTCTGTAATTCGAGGGGGTCCTAGGATTGTTAATCTTAGGAATCAAGGCAATGTAAGTACTATTAATTTTGTTTTAAGGGTGATTATTATTTAAAATATTGAGAGATATAGAACTGACTTAGGTACAAAGTTTGATAGAAGAGATCTAGGATACCCTCTGACCCAGGGGAAGCCATAACTTTAATATTGGTCATGGCTTTAAAAATTTCAACCTCAGTAAATGGCTTGTTCAAATCCTTGTTCATGTTCCCATTGATTTTTTTAACATAAGATTGGGCCAGTTTCGATTACTTGGGTTAGAAGACTTAAATTGAGTCTTTAAAAACTGGTAGAAAGTATCAAGAATTTCCTCTTTGTCGTGGGTGATGTTAGCGTCCTTGTTAACTATACTAAGGATTTTTGTTTATGTTTTTTCTTTGGTTTGTTTTGTTATGAAAGCACTTGGTGTTACAGTTGCCCTCTTTGAGCCAATGAAGTTTGGATCTTTGGATCCATCATGTCTCCTCCTGGTAGAGAATAGTGTCAATATCATTCTGAATGTGAAGTATGTGGTCTTTATTTCTATTATTGTTGTTGTTGTTGTGAGCTATGGTAAGTTCATCTTGTAAACATTTATGTTCTGCTGATATTACCATAAGTTTTCCTTCCCTAATCCTACATTCGTTGAGATTGAAATTAAAATTTGCAATTGGATTAATGTGTCCCTTGTCCCAAAGGTCTTTAATAATCTCATTAATGTCTGGATGCTCAATCCAGTTCGTTCAAACCTCATGAGCTTTTTGTTTTTGGTGTTAGCCCACTTATGGTAACTTGTAGGGCTAAACGTGAGAAGGATGAGGCTGTGATCAGAATTCTGCCTAGGAAGGAAGAAATTGAGATAATGGTGGAAAGTATTTATCCAACCATTTGTAGTCATAAATTTTTCCAGCCTAACAGAAATAAAATGGTGGTCTCCTTGGTTATTGCACCATGTCACCATATTGTTTTGGAAACCTAGATCATTGAGCTAATAGTTCAAAATAATGTTATTAAAATTGTTAGTGATGTTAAGGTCCAAAGGGTTACCCTCGTTTTTTCCTTGTCATTAGAAATCAGATTCATATTACCAAAATTAAGCCAATTAGGATAATCATAACATTGAGAAAGCTAAGATGAAAAAGAGCAAGTAAGAGTTTTTTTATTACTTTGTGTGTAGCCATATAAACTTGTTCCTTTCTAAATACATCATAATTATTATTATTAACATTAGAATTAGGCATGATATAGAAATCTATGAAATTTTTAATAGAATTTCGGTGCACATCTTTACACTATGATAATTGGTAAGGTTTCCAAGGTTAAGGAGAATGTTGTGGATATTACCGTTAGCATGATTTTTTTTTTCACATAGAAAAAGAATTACAGGGGACTTAGAGAGAATAATCATTTTAAGATTTCTTATGATTTGGGGATTTCCGTGACAGAATTTTCACGTTTCTTTATTGGCCTTCTTCCCAAGGTCTGCTTATTGTGTTGGAGTTATAACTTGTTATGGTTAATTCATGGTTATGCTTAGAGAGTCAGTAGGAGAAGGAAATCCACTGGTTCTTCTTCATTTATTGTTGACTTTGTCATTGTCTAACTTTAGGAACTCAATAACCTGAGACTATTCTGCATTCCGTTCTGTGTCAGAAATTCAGCAGTCTGAAGTTGTTTTGCATTCTGATTATGCATCTTTTCTCCCTATGAAATAAAATTCAGTTGTTGTAGCATTATTTTTAACACAATATTAAATTGGCTGATGCTAAGCTTATTTGTAGGGTTGCCCCTGAAATTCCTATATGTTTGATGTTTTTGTTCTTAGCTCCAATCCTTAAGGATTGATCTCTTTACTCTCATTATTAGGTATGATTAGGTTCTAATTTTTCATACCAAAAATCCACCAATTGCACAACTATAAATAAGTTGGTTTAAGAGGACTATTTTTTTTTTAATTTTAATAATGTAACAATATGGTATTTTGTTATTCAAAATTGATATAAATAATGGGTTAATACCTATTCTCCCCTTGGCATATGGGTAATTTTCAGAAAACCACCTGTAAAAAAAGTTTGATGAATTCCCCCAATATTTGAAGATTCTCTCACTTTTGACCTTCGTCAAGCTAACTCATCAAAAAAGATGATATGGTACAATTTTTTTTATAGTTTTTTCATTTAATCAAATTCCACATGTGTATTATGGTGTGTAAGATGACAAAAATGCCCCCAATGTTTAAACAAAACCTTTTGAGCTGAGAGAGAAGGATTCATTAAAAGGAAAAACCCTAATCTACTTTCTTCTTTGTCGTTTAATTCTTGTGTTGCGTTTGTTGCAGTCGTCTTCAACATATTCTTTGATGTTCCCTTCTTTTTCATTGTTCATTTCTTCTTCGTTGATGCTTCCGTAGTCTCCCTATTCATCCAATGAAAATGAAAATCTCAGAATGTTCTAACTCTAGCATGTCTTCTAACGGAAGAATCACTCCCAAATATGGACATAATCTTTCCATGAAGATGTTTGTTTCAAAGTCAAATGCAAATCTTGTGAGAAAATTCTTGAAGTGCAAGTATTATGGTAAAAAGGATGACTATCACTTATTCCATTGGGATGATGAATCTTTTGGTGAAAGAGAAACAAATCTAACTGAAGGAGAAATCATAGAACTAATGAGAAAAATGGGGAAATAGTCAGGTAAAGAGATCGGTAATGAGCTGTGTTCAAGAAAGATGGAAAATATGAACAAAAATATTGACTGCATAAGGAAGAATATTAACATTGTAATAGTTGTAGTTATTTGTTTTTGGATTTTTTCTTCTAGGTTTAGGATCACGTAACAGAATTTGATGTAACTTTATAGTAAAATGCTATATGTAATTTGTTTTGATGTAATTGTTTTGTAAGGTATTTGACCGTACCTGGATCAGACAGTTATTCAGTGGCCAGCAACGTCGTATAGACTTCAACTCCGGTGAGGTTGAAAGACGGCCGGGGGGGTGTACCTGCTAGGTACTCCGACGCTCAAGTAAGGCAAGGGTCACAAGTAAAAGCAAGTACAGAAAGAGGTTAGAGTGTATGAGATTGTGTAACCTGACCCTCTCAAGTGAGAGGGTATTTATAGAGAGCCCCCAGCGTGGGGCCAATGGTTACTTACATTGGGCTGGATTGCCAGGCCCAATCCAAGTAACTGTCAGGGCTTACGTGGCATAGTCAAGACCAGCACGTGGTCTTCACCCCGGGGTAACCGTTCCTAGATCTCCGGAATTAAGGCAGACCGATTCCATCGGGAGTGGGTGGTTACATGAGAATGTGTCCTCGCGGGGAGGAGTCTTGCGTGTCGGGGAGAGACGTGTCCTTGCGGGGAGGATTCTCATATGCAGAAGGAGATGGCTCCTCGAGGGGGTAGCACCTGAGTGTCAAGGAGGAGCGAGCCCGGAGAGGCTTAGCGACTCTGCCCGATGCTCTATACCGTGTGTGCCCGAACACCGCCGAGGTGTGGCGTGTGCCCGACACTGTTGAGGTGAGGCATGTACTCGATGTTGGTCGTGCTAAGGGCCTTTGTTAGGCCCTGCCAGGATGTGTGGGTTGGGCCTGCTCGATTAAGGGGAAGACCCGGCCCAGTCCAGAACAGGAGCCCCCCAAGTCGTTGCGCTGAGGTGTCAGGGTAATGACTTTAGGGTCGGTACTATGTCGGGGACGTGCCCAGTCAGGGAAGGGGCTCTAAACAAGGAGTAGTTGGCAAACCGGACAGGAACAAATCGATCTGTCTATGCCAGACTGACCACGGATGGGCGACGACGCGGGGAGAAGTCTGAAACGAGGTGAATGAAAAGACGTGTTGGGGAATGAAAAGATGTGCCTGGGGAAGCGTACACCACGTGTCACACCTCATCATTGCCTAGGGAGGCTACACTAGGGTAGCGTAATCGATTTCCTAGGAAGTCCTCGAGTCTCGTGAGGAGCCTATAAAAGGGATCGAGTTTGTGTCAGTTGCACTTTTCACCTTTTTCGCTCTCCTCTTCTTCCTATCTCCGTCGCCGCTCCACCGTCATTCTCTGCCGTACGTCGCTGCATCTACTGCTCCGGTCAGGCTTCAACCACCGTTCCAAGTAAGCTTATGATCTCTTTCTTTTCCGTTTTGTATTCTGTTGGTGGTTTTCCGGTGAACTGATGAAGTTCCCGGTAATCCCTTGAGGGTTCCGGCCGAAAACGGCGGGATGTTCCTAGGGTTCCGGTAGGTTTGGGGGAGGCTTGGGATGAATATCCCAAGGACCCGATGAATACCCCGAGGAACGCGATGAATGTCGTGGGGAAGTGAGGTGAGAGGATTGGAGACCCGAAGAAGGGACGACGGTAACGGCCTCGTGCAGTTCGCCGTGTCCCCGAACGTTTTCTTTGCTCTCGCTGCCCTTTCACTTGATCGGCGGTGGAAGGGTGGATTTGGTCGCGGCCAACGTGTTCACCTATTTCCTCTGCTTTTCAGGTGAAAAATGGCCGAGAGGCTTCCAGGGATTCTCCAGATAGACATTGAACCCGACGTCGACGGACCCGCGCAGATCCCTGGAGAGGAGCTCGTGCGTCCGGCCTCCGAATGGGCCGGCGAGGAGCCTCTACACATAAAATCAAGTTTTGCTGCCGACGACACGGACGCTTTCGCCTTCGTTGAGAACGTCCCTGAGGGCGAGCAGGCGAAGTGGACGGTCTTCCAGCCTCGGGCACACCACCGCATCTGCTCGAATTACTGTGGGTTAAGGTTCCCCATGTATGAGTTTGCCTTTAAAGAGGATGGTATTCGTCTCCCCTTCAACAGCTTTCAACTGGGGGTTTTCAACCGGCTGCACCTGGCGCCGTCTCAGCTTCATCCTAACGCACTTGCCTTCATGCGGGCATTTGAGATCGTGTGTGACTACTTCAGGATCGGGACCACCCTCACGCTCTTTTTCCGCGTCTTCCATCTCCAACGTTCAACGGACCAGGGGCGACACAGTTGGGTCTCCTTCAAACAACCGAGGAAGCTGTTCAAGGCGTACTCAGATTCGATTAGGAATTTCAAAGATAGGTTCTACTATGTCATGCCCGTGACGCACGACGCTGTGGGTACACTTTACGACATCGTGACCGCAGTTCCGGGGAGGAGAGGTTTGTGTCCAAGTGTCCCCTGGAGTGGAAGGATGCGCACTTCGCGCTTGGTATGGACGAATACCTCGTGAAGTCTGGCGAGCTGTCGGAGGAGGGCAAAGGAGCGTACGCCACGCTGGTCGCATATGTTGCAAGTTTTAACCGGGCAGAGTGTGTTGGTAGGGATGGAAAATACATCCTCGACCCACGAGGAAGGGTTATGACCACTCCCCGTTACATAAACACCAGGGGTCTCCTTGAGTGCAAGTCTCCCGATGAGGCCAAGCGGTTCTTAGCTAGGAGCTCCTCGTCCTGTTCGGACATCCGTTCAGTTTTGTTTCTTTGTGCTAACTTTTTTCATGTTTTCTCTTGCAGCTCAAATGTCGAACGCCACCGAGCGTATCCTGAAGTTGGCCGCTGAACGGGCACCTAAGCGAACCAAGAGCCACGTTCGGGATGTTATTCAGGCTGCGGCGTCGACTGGGAAGACGAGCGGCTCGGCCTCTCCACAGTGTAGCCAGTCTCTTCCTCTTAAGGGAACCCCTGCCAAGAAAGCAAGGACCGAGGGACCTGTCCTCGTGGATCTCGTGAACCCTACCTCACCGGAGAAGTTTCTAATGCCCGCCTGTCACCTTCAGCGGAATTTCTTCGGGGGAACCCCCCCCCCTCCCCCCCCCCCTCCCCCGCGTCATTGTCGAGGCCGAGGTGAAGGCAGTTCTGGGAATGGACGGTATGGTCAGGAGAAAGGCACTTTTCGAGGATCTTGCGGCCATGATACGAGTCTTCGAGACTGCCTGGATATTGAACGAGGGGACCCCCTCCGCCTCCGAGTTACAGAAGCTGAAGGATGGATATACTGCCCTCGAGAAAGAGAAGGGCAAGGTCGCGGCTGATCTGCAAAGGGCCCAGGCCAAATGCGAGGACTATGCTAACACCCTCCGCGGGCTGAATGAGGCCAAGGCTGCACTGAAGGCGACTCAAGAGGAGCGTGATCGCTTTTGGACCAGTATTGAAGAATTGGAAACCGTTGTCCGTCCCGCAGAGAAAGAATCCGCCGAGGAGAAAAGCTTCGCCGACCGCGCGAGCTTGATCGCTAAGATTTGGGAACTTCAGCAAGATAGTCTGGAGGTCCTCGAGATAGGCTTTAAGAATGTAGTGGAGCAGGTTGGTGCCGAGAATCCGGGTGTTCAGCTTGTGCTCGACAGAATCATCCCGTTCTTTCGTGTGGTTAATGGCAAGTTGGACCTGCCAGAGGAGGAGGACGAGGAGGATGGACGTCGGGTTGAGGATGAGATTGTTGTTTAGTTTTGCTTGTTCGGTCTACGTGCCAATCTCTTTTGATCTCAGTTTATCTGGCCTACGCGCCATTTTTTCTTTGTAATGACTTCTGCTCGGCCTGCGTGTCAGGGGCTTTTTGACACTTGTTTGTAACATTTGTACGCTGGGCTTCTGCCCGCTTCAATGCATTTTTGTTTATCTGCTCGTGTGCTGTTTGTATGTTTTCAATTGTGTTTGATGTTATTGCATTTGCTATACTTTGTTTGTTTTTGTCTAATAGAGATTTTGGGTCTTGCTCGACTTCGATAATCCTCGACTGCGTGGAGAGTTGGTCGAGTGGCCGGGGGTGTATCCCGACCTTCAATGAGGCTAAGAGCTCGGTCGAGGTCTTAGCTTCGCAGCGTGAACTTCGCATCGCGAGTTGGGTGTTCTGCCTAATTGGTACGGTGACGAAGGAGCTCAATCGAGGTGTCCTCGTCGGACCAAAGTGCTCGCGCACACACAACGCGGCCCTTAATTATCGTGTTCTGTATAGGGGTCTTGCACTTGTACCCTAGTGTGTCCCCGTAACCGCGATGCTGGTGTGTCGCGGGCAGTGTTTAACTGTAGTACTGTTTGAACTTCTCAGCGTTCCATGGTCGATCAAGTTCTTCCCCGTGCATATTTTTGAGGAAGTAGGCTCTTGTCCCCGTTGTTGCGCAGCCACGGTACAGGCCCTCCCAGTTCGCAGCGAGTTTGCCTTCTCGCGAATCTTTCTGGTTCCTTCTTAGGACGAGGGTGCCTACCTGAAAATCACGTTTAATAACTTTGTCGTTATAACGTAAAGTTATTTTCTGTTTAAGTGAAGCTTCTCGGAGGGAAGCGCCCGAACGTGTCTCCTCGACGAAATCGAGTTTTTCCCTTAGGGCGTCGTTGTTCGCGTCCCCGTCGAGGGGGGCTTCTGTCCTCCTCGAGGGTTCCCTGATTTCCACGGGGATCACCGCTTCCGTTCTGTAGGTCAGACGAAAGGGGGTCTCCCTGGTCGTGGAATGTGGGGTCGTTCGGTAGGCCCAGAGGACGCTGTGCAGTTCCTCGACCCACCGTTGTTTGGCGTCGCCTAATCGACGTTTCAATCCTCGGAGGATTACCCTGTTCGCCGCTTCAGCCTGCCCGTTCGTTTGAGGGTGCTCGACCGACGTGAAGTGCTGCTTCGTGCCTAGTTTGGTGACGAAGTCTTGGAAGTTCCTGTCAGTGAACTGTGTTCCGTTGTCGGTGACAATAGCTTGAGGCACGCCGAATCGGGCGAGGATGTTTCTTTTGTAAAAACGCAGTATGTTGAAGGCTGTGATTTTGGCCAATGCTTCCGCCTCGATCCACTTCGTAAAGTAGTCCACTCCGACGATGAGGTACTTGTTTTGATATGATCCTATGACGAAAGGTCCAAGGATGTCCATTCCCCACCATGCAAACGGCCACGGGGAGGACAGTGTTTTGAGCTCGCTAGGAGGAGCGAGGTGCATGTCCCCATGTCGCTGGCATCTATCGCACTTCTTGACGTGTTCCTTGGCGTCTTGTTGCATGGTGGGCCAGTAATACCCTGCTCGAAGTGCCTTACGGGCTAAGGATCGCCCGCCGAGGTGCTGCCATTAATTCCCTCGTGGATTTCCTAGAGGATGCCGGGGACCCTGGTCTCCTCGACGCATCTGAGGAGAGGGATAGCAAACCCTCGCCGGTATAGCTTGTCTTCGACTACCGTGTATGAGCACGCCCGCTGCTTTACCATCCCCGCTTCTTTGGGATCTTCAGGCAGTCTGCCCGTCGTGAGGTACTCGTACACTAGGGTCATCCAGCAGTTGTTGTCCCCAATGGTGTTCACGTCTGTCCTTGGAACGGGTTTGTCAATGCTCAGGCGGGAAAGCACTTCTTGTATGACGGATTTGTTTCTGCCCTTCTTTTTTGTATTTGCCAATTTGGACAAGACATCTGCTCGGGAATTATGCTCGCGAGGGATGTGGGTTACTTCCGCGGAGGTGAATTTTTTCATTTTTCTTTCACCAAGGTCAAGTATTCGATGAGGCTGTCGTTCTTGGCCTGGTACTCTCCTCGGAATTGCGAGGCCACGAGCTGGGAGTCGGTGAAGATTTTGACCTCCTTGGCGTCGAGGTCCTCGGCCAGCCGAAGCCCGGCGAGGAAAGCCTCGTACTCTGCTTGGTTGTTCGACGTCGGGAAGGATAGTTTGAGGGATACCTCGATCAGGATGCCTTCCTCGTTTTCGAGGATGATGCCCGCCCCGCTTCCCTTTGGGCTAGATGCTCCATCGACATAGATTGTCCATTTTTTGGATCTGTTGGTCGAAGGTTCTGGGACGGTCATCTCTGCCACAAAGTCAGCCAATACCTGAGCCTTCAGGGCCTTCCTTTCCTTGTATTGGATGTCAAACTCGGCGAGTTCTAGAGACCACCTGAGCATCCTCCCCGCTATATCTGGCCGTCCCAGAAGTTGCCTTATGGGTTGTTCGGTCCTTACGATGACAGTGTGGGCTAGGAAGTAATGGCGTAGCCTCTTGGCCGCAGTGACGAGGGAAATGGCGACTTTCTCTATCTGCTGATACCTGAGCTCGGGGCCTTGGAGGGCTTTGCTCGTGAAGTAAATCGGTTTCTGCCCATCCGGGGTTTCTCGAATGAGGACAGCACTGACCGCTTCACTCGTGATTGCGAGATACAAGAAAAGTGTCTCCCCGCTCTAGGGCCGTGAGAGGACCGAGGGTTGCGATAGGACTTGTTTTAGGTGGAGGAGCGCCTGCTCGCATTCTTCGCTCCATTCAAACGTCGCTTTTTGTCGAAGAAGTTTGAAAAATGGGAGTGCGTATTGCGCAGACTTGGCGACGAAGCGGGAGAGGGCGGTGAACATCCCGTTCAACGATTGTATTGACTTCTTCGAGTCTGGAGTGGGGATCTCGGAGAAAGCCCTACACTTGTCGGGGTTGGCTTCGATTCCTCACTCTGTGAGGTAGAAGCCGAGGAATTTTCTTGCCCGAACGTCGAATGTGCATTTGTCGGGGTTGAACCTCATGCGGCATCTCCACGCTGTGTCGAACACCTTCTTGAGGTGCGCGGCGTGGTTGACTTCTTCCGCAGATTTGACGATCATGTCGTCCATATAAACCTCGAGCATGTCGCCGATTTCAGCCCGGAAAACCTTGTTCATCATCCGTTGGTAGGTCGCACCGGCGTTCTTCAGGCCGAAGGGCATTACGTTGTAGTAGTAATTGCCTGACTCGGTCATGAAAGGCGTGTGCTGTTTGTCAGCCTTATCCATGGGAATTTGGTTGTATCCTGAGTAGGCATCCATGAAGGATAATAGTTTGTAACCTGCATAATTGTCGACCAGCTGGTCGATGTTAGGCAAAGGATATCAGTCTTTCGGGCAAGCCCGATTAAGATCAGTATAATCAACACACATCCTCCATTTTCCATTATTCTTTTTGACGAGTACAACGTTGGACATCCAAGTTGTGTACCTGGCCTCCAAAATAAAATTCTCCTTTAGGAGGTCTTTTACAGCTTTTTTGGCAGCCTCCGCTTTTTCGGGAGACTGCTTACGCCTACGTTGAGCTATGGCCCTAGCGGTCGGATCTACTGCGAGTTGATGGCAAGCCACCCCGGGGTCAAGGCCAGGCATCTCGGAGGCGCTCCATGTGAACAGATCAGCATTCTCCCAGAGCATGCCTTCAGTTTCTCCTTCGCCGGGTCGGGGATCCCCGTGCCAATCTTCACGTTACGGTCTGGATCTTCCCCGAGGGCTACGGGCTCAAAGTCTCCTTCTGGGATGGGGCGCGCTGGGTGGAGAGGTCGCCCGTTGTTTTCCACTTGGAGGTCGAGGTCTTCTTCCCCGTCTTCATCAGGTTCGCCCGGGAACCTGTTGTCGAGTTCGACCGCGTTGACCCGCGGGAGAGGTACCTGTTCGGTGTCCGGGGATGGCTTTGCTATGGTCTTGGGTTTGGTGCCGATGGAACTCATGCCTTTGATGGCAGCGTCAAAGCACCTCCTGGCCGCATCTATGTCCCCGTGCATCATAACTACTCGTCCCCTGGCCGTGTAGTACTTCATTTTGAGGTGGACCGTTTATGGTACCGCTGTAAGTTCGGCCAGGGTGGTCCTCCCGAGGATGCAGTTGTAAAGGGATGGACATTCGACCACCAGGAAGCGGGTCTTCACTTGTCGGGTAGTGTCTTCGGCCCCGAATGTGACCATCAGCTCAACGTAGCCCCATGGTCTGGTGGTGGTTCCGTTGAATCCCTGCAGATCTGAGCCGACGTATGGGGTCAGATGTCTCTCGTCGAGTTGGAGAGTCCCAAAAAGATGAGCGTACATGATGTCGACCGAGCTGCCCTGGTCGACAAGGATCCTTCGAACGTTAAAATTCGCCATCTGTGCCCTGACCAGAAGGGGGATGATGGCGTTGGACGCTCTGTCGGGGAGCTCCTCGAGGTAGAAGGTGATAGGGTTTGAGTTCCCTCGCACCTTCTCGAGAGTGGTTGTCTTCGCCGACGTTGCTGATTCCAGTTCGTCAAGTTTCCTCTTGATCGACCAGACGGACAACTTCTCGTAACCACCCCCGAAGATGACCATTGCCTTGGGGAAGCCTTCCCAGGTGCTACGGGAAGCGACGGGGTCCTCGTGGGGGAAGTTCGCCCACATGTTGCGAACTGCTTCCTGGCCCTCAAGATCCCCGGGGCGAAAAAGTCTTCGGGTCGAGTCACACTGAGGGCGACCTGAAGCCGACTCTCGTCGGGAGGAGGGGATGTCTCCTCGATGGTCTGGGCTTCCCGGGAGCTGGGTCGAGGAGTATCATTCTTCTGGGCGTATTTATTCAAGTGCCCTTCCTTGATGAGGATTTCAATTGCATCCTTGAGATGGATGCAGTCTTCTATGACATGTCCATGGCTCCGGTGGAACCTGCAGTACTTTGACTTGTCCGTGTTTGACTTGGGGGTAGTCGGCTTCAGAAAACCGACGCCTCTTTTTAGAAACTCCGAGTTCTGGCACTCGGAGAGGATTCGAGCGCGGGGAGCGTTGAGCGGGGTGTATTCCGTGAACCGACCAGCTGGTCCGCGCGGTTCACGAGGATCCCGGGGGCAATTTTATTTCTTTCTTTCTCCTCCTCGCCGGGGAGGAGAGTCTTCTTCTTTGTGGCCGCGGGGGCCCTCCTTGCGTCTCGACTCAAGGGCGATCTGCGCTGCCTCTGACTCCTCGAGATCGATGTACGACTGAGCTCATTGGAGGAGGTCCTCCAGACGGCGGGGTCTGCGGAGGCCCACGGACTTGGCAAAATCAGATACAAAACATAGTCCATGGATGATTAAATACTTCTTTATGTCGTCGGTCGTATGAACCTCGACAGCTTCTCTGTTGAATCTCTCAATATAGTTCCTGAGAGATTCGTTCTTACCTTGGAAGATGCTCTCTAGGGCAGCCTCTGTCTTCGGGTGTCGACGAGATGCAGTAAAGTGTTTGGTGAAGCGTTGTCTTAGTTGCTTCTAGGATGTGATCGACCTAGGTGCCAGACCCTTGTACCATGTCATGGCGCCTTTCCGCAAGGTGGTGAGGAAAAAGCTGTACTTAATGGCTCCCCTGACGTTCCTGAAGTCGAGCATGGCTTCAAAACTTTCGACGTGATCGTTGGGGTCTGCCAGTCCGTCGTAGGTTCCCAACGGTGGGGGTTTCTCCATGCCCGCAGGAATTGGGGCGTTCATGATCTCCCATGATAGAAGGGTCCTCTGGTCGTCGTCGTCACTTTCGGCCGGGGACCTCGAAGGGGATCGGTGATGCCGTGGAGGGGAATTCCTCGAACGGTTCCTTGGCCTCTCCTCGGTGGTTTTGGACTTCTTGGTAGTGGAGGGCCTGGGTTCCTTCCGAGGCGGGGAACGATGGCGCTTCTGGGAGATCGCCGACTGGGGGCGTTCAAGGCGTGGACGACGGCCCTCGCGCACCGGTGAGGGGGTTCGAGATTCTTCGGATAGGGTCCTCCGCGGGGAAGGAGAACGGAGAGGTGAAGGTGGGCGACGATGTCTTCGCGGGGAAGATCGCCGTGTCCACCCTCGCTCTAGTGCTTCAATTCTGAGGTTCTGGTGTGCGATCAGTTGGTTGGTCTGATTGACCAAGGCAAATAGGGCCACGGTGCTCGAATCTGCATTGGGCGGAGGAGCAACTGGCTGAAAGACGGCTTGCTGGTCGTCCTGGCAGGCGGCGTCGTAAGCCGGGTCTTGGGAGTCCGGGGAGGCGGTTTGCCCGTCCCTGACGTCACCTTCTTCGACGTTGAGGGCGGTAACGTCCTCATAGTGGCTTCCGTTCTCGAGTTGCACGACGACGATGTCCAGAGCTTTGTTAGCAGACGGGTTGTTGGCCATGCTGGTGATGAACGAGAGGATTGCTTTGGTTTATCGGAGGAAAAACGGGGAAGCAAGGGTTCCCACAGACGGCGCCACTGATCGTACCTGGATCAGACTGTTATTCAGTGGCCAGCAACGTTGTATGGACTTCAGCTCCGGTGAGGTTGAAAGACGGCCGGGGGGTGTACCTGCAAGGTACTCTGACGCTCAAGTAAGGCAAGGGTCACAAGTAAAAGCAAGTACAGAAAGAGGTTAGAGTGTATGAGATTGCGTAACCTGACCCTCTCAAGTGAGAGGTTATTTATAGAGAGCCCCCAGCGCGAGGTCAACGGTTACTTGCATTGGGCTGGATTGCCAGGCCCAATCCAAGTAACTGCCAGGGCTTACGTGGCGTAGTGAAGACCAGCACGTGGTCTTCGCACTGGGGTAACCGTTCCTAGATCTTCGGAATTAGGGCAGACTGATTCCATGTTTTTCAACACAAAGGCCCACAAATATGTAACCTATTTTTTAACACAACTGTGCACAAAATTGAAACATATTTTTCAATAAAAATGAGCACAAAATAGAATAACAGTAGATGAACACAAATGTGTACCAAATCATATAACAATAGAACATATTGTGGACAACATTACGTTACAAGACCATTACATGTTGATCTAAAATGTGCACTACAAAGATGTTCCTAAAAGTGGCACATATTATGCATAACATAGAAGTTACAAATAAATGTTTTTTAGATAAGCATTACTGAGTCATTCTCCTAATAAGTTACAAACTACCTAATAATAAGCAATATTGAGTCATTCTCCTTGAGATTTCCTCCCATTACCTCATTTTCTTCATAGAAGATTCCTCGCCAACTACCAATGATAGTTGAAGTTAAACCAGGTCCAACATTGTTTTTAGATCTCCAAATAAATTTCAACATGTCACTACTCTTTTTAGGTTTTTTTTCTTTAATTGAGGAATCACACTCCCGCAGCTCTCAAAAGGTTTTGTTTTAACATTGAGGGCATTTGTGTCATCTTTTACACCATAATACACTTGTAGAAATTAGATTAAATAAAAAAACTATAAAAAACTGTGTCACATCAGTTTTTTTATGAATCGGTTTGACAAAAATCAAAAGTGATCAGAATCTTCAAATGTTGAAGAAATTCATCAAACTTTTTTTTTTATAATTTTTTTTGAAAAACACCCGTATGACAGAAGAGGAGAATAAATATTAATTCTGAAATAATTCTACAATTATAATAGATCTCCACTCAACCTTGAAAATAAGAGGTCTCATTAAAGTTCATCTTTTTTTTTCTTTCTCTTTTTCTTCTTTGGTGTGGCTTAAAATAGGTGATTGGCGTGGTGTTAATACGCGTTTTGAAGGGGATGTTGCGAAGTTCTTCTTGTATTGGAGTGATGGAGGGTCTAGTTAGTTTTGTAAACATGCAGTTTGGATGGCGGTTGTTTGGGTCTTGTGGTTAGAACGAAATAATCGTATTTTTAATTCGGTTTCTAGTAGCATCGATGACGTTTGTTGGAATATCAAAATTTTCACTTAGAAGTGGGGGTGTATTAGAGATTCTCTATTTCAAATCTTCTTTTCTAAAATTTTGTATGAATCATTTTTAGTCTTCTATCTTAAAAGTAGTAGGGAATTTCTTTTCTTGTTTGTAAGGGCTTGACTACCCCTTATATTCTTTTTTATATATCAATTACTTTAGAAAAAAACTTAAATCAAAATACTTTTTTTAAAATTATAAAAGTATTACTACTATTTTTATTTTATTTTGTTAGAAGATACTCTAAACCCGAGC
This sequence comes from Lathyrus tuberosus, assembly GCA_022829125.1. NCBI lineage: Eukaryota > Viridiplantae > Streptophyta > Magnoliopsida > Fabales > Fabaceae > Lathyrus > Lathyrus tuberosus. The sequence goes on from JALAZF010000452.1 coordinate 2,531,889, forward strand.
TGGATTTTGCATGCCTTGAAACCTAAAAGTAATTTTGCTGGATTTTATTTCTTTTTGTTAGAGTATAGTTGTCGGTGGGTGAGGGTCCCATTTTTCTGAAAAACCTACTAAGCTAGAACTAAAGTAATTATGCATTCCCTTCTTTCCTTTAACTTCCCATTGAGTCTATTTCTTCATACGTTTTAGAGCACTGCTAGCTTGTTTGCTTGCAAATGAATCATGGAACAATTTACCTGTACAAGAACAAAATCTTTTTCATGTTCAAATCTGTCATGTTCCAACCGACACAAGATTTTTATACACATATAAAAACCATAACCTACAATGTCCATTTTTAATTAAACACTAGTCACATCACATCACGTAACATGACTATGTCGTGTACCGCCACCGGAAACGGTTTTCAGTCCAACTCCACGGTGGCGACGATGTTGGGGCGGAGGAGGATTCCGATACACACATCGTTTTATTGGGGACACAAAGCGGTCATACTATTCCGTTGCTGGCCTGGCGACAGCGCCGGCATGTACGCGGTGGCGTTGATTCTCGTTTTCGTCATGGCGGTTTTGGTGGAGTGGCTTTCATTCACTAACATTGTTAAACTCAAACCCGGGGCTGCAAACGACGTCGTTGGGTCGCTTCTTAGGACAGGACTGTACGGAGTTCGTACGGGATTCTCGTACTTGGTTATGTTGGCAGTTATGTCGTTTAATGGTGGCGTGTTTCTCGCCGCGATTTTCGGCCATGTTATTGGATTTATGGTTTTTGGTACTATGGCTATTCTCAAGAAATCGGGTGGGTTGGATTCCGCCAAAACTTAAAATTTGTTTGATGCATAGTTTTGGGTGTGCTTTAAAAAAATCATAAAACGGTGCGTTTTGGTGTTCTTGTGAGATATTACAGGTAATACGGTTCTTTGTTGTTAAAATGTGAGACTATGTATTGTGCTCATTTTGTATAATCTAAAATAAAGAGGTTTTTCTGGAACTTTGAGTTTAGGTTACCGAACAATTTCCATGCATTGCTTTGTGGAAGATAGTGTTTGTTCAAATTGATGTGAATGTCTTGAATACAAAATGAGTTAAATGGACCTTACTAATATTATTTCATTTTACAATTATTTAAATCATTTATGTATATTTTTATATTGCGCATAATCTAATATTAAAAATAGGATTAATAGACATTTACCCTCTGCAATATAGACGAGTTTTGATTTACCCTCCTTTAAAAAAAGATTTTTGGAGTACCCCCTGAAATTTTAAAATTCTAAGTCTTTTGACCTCAGGTAGAAAAATTATCCCCTGTAAATTTTTTTTTTTATTTACCCCCTGGTTTTTACACGCTTAGGGGTACCCAAAATTTCAAGGGGTTAATCCAAAATTATTTTTTTAAAGGGAGGTAAATTGCAGGAGGTAAATGACTATTAACCTTTAAAAATATTATAAATTTGAAGAATTTATATTATTATTATTATTATTATTATTATTATTATTATTATTATTATTATTATTATTATTATTATTATTATTATTATTATTATTGATTTAGTGGACAATATAAATATTTCTCAACAAAGAATTATACCATCTTAAAATAATTTTGTATCATACAAAGGTGTAATAATTATTAGGTTTAAATTATTTTTCGTCTTTTTAATTTGATATTTTTTAATTTTTAGTCTCTTTATTTTAAAAATTAGTTTTTTGGTCTATAAATTTTATTTCTCTCTTTTCATTTAAAAAAATAGTTTTTTGGTCTATAAATTTTATTTCTCTTGAGATTTGGTTGGTCTCTTCAATTTTGCAGATGTATGATTAGGATATAAAAATTATTTTTAATGACTTGAAATGATGAATATGATAATTTATTTTTTTTAATTCTTTTTTAATACTTTTTCAAGAATTAATAATTTTAGTTGTTTTTAATAAAATAATCAACTAAAAATTTTGAAATGCATTTTAGGGCCTAAACCCCATTTTTTTTATCACTTGTCCACTTCTCAAATATCCATTTCCACTTCAACTCACTTATGTAACATTCTCTACATGTTTAAATTTTATAAACCCTTTTATAGTTTGAAAACAAATTGATGTGGGACTCATTATCATCAGAATAAACTTTGAAACCAAGTGCAATGCATCATCTGCGCTAAAAAGAACCAATCTTCAGTTGCAAATATAATAACTTCAGGTCGAACCTGTTAGGGGAGATTTTCAACTAGGGAGCATTGAACATTGTGAAACTTTCTTTTTAGAGCAACATCTTTGTGAGAGACACATTACATATTCACCCAAAACCTTAAGGTGATAAGTGTATGGATTCTTCCACTTATAAATACTCAAGTCTTCACATTTCTAGCCAATGTGGGACCATTACCCATACTACTCACACTTGCTATACTCAACACCCCCTCAAGTGTGAGTCTATCCACAATGCTCTCCTTTAAGCGAAAGCTCTTTTCATCCACACATGTAACACCTTACTCTCCCCATTCGTTTAATAAAAAAAATATTAAAAAAAATAGTTTGCAGAAAACTCAGAGTTACACACGTAGGATGCCACATCAACATAAAATCTCATGAAGTATCAAGTCACCTCATATCTTATTTTCACATAAAAATAAGTAACAATATTAAACAGCGGAAATTCAAATAGTTCAGCATAATTACATCAATTCCACCAAAAACGTGGTTAAACAACATTAAACAAAATAAACTAAGATACATAATAAATAGAAAAATAACATAACAAAAAACAAATCCCCAATCCTTCCCATATTACGTATCAGAACAACTCCTAAGATTCGATCAATTGCAACATATGCTCCAAACACTACTCAGGTATCTGATTATCTATACTCCCCAAGGAACACAGACACAACAACAGAAAAGGGGTGAGAATTACATTCAATAACTATACGGTGAAAATCACATGTTAAGGAGTAGTAATTCACACAACTCACACCAATCAAACATTCAAAATGCACATACCAGTACCAGATCAACACTCGGCATATTCAGTCCACATTCAATCATACACATATGGAATGCGACTCAACTAACACGACACAATGCATGTGGTACCATCACAATCCATACGGTTCACTCTTTGAACCCGATTCCTGTCGGAATCCGGATAAGTCGTATGTGTTCCTCTAAACTACAACTTATCTCCACTCACCCCCACATGGAGTCCGGACGAGACTATGCACTCATCATGGATTCCCACCTAGGTTCATCTCCACAAGACACAACATGAATGCATGACATACAATTATGCATAATATAATTAGCACCAAGGCATAATACATGATCCACTATGATCACATGTGAGTCAAATACTCACTGTAATTCTCTCTAGAATTACACCGCTGCCCAAGACCGTCCACACAACAACAATCTTGGCACACAAGCATCAACTACATCTCATAAAGAAAAGCACATAAAATTCCATGTTTTATCATAGTTACTGTCATTACTGGTTCCCCTATGTCCAATTATATCATTTTAGTCTTAGGAACCAAGAGAAGTTGTATCGCACGCGAAATCGGGAAAGAAATTGCGAAAACGGAAAAATCATCACACAGTCTTACCCATACGCGTATGACCCTGCCCATACAAGTAAGGACTTGTTTCCTCACCCCAGGCATACGTATGCTATGCGTAGGGCCTCTTCTGCCCAAGCCTTCATACGTGTATTTCCCCGACTTTACGCGTATAACTAGAGGGTCGTTTCCCTTCAGTATTCCCCCTAAGAACTCCCCAGACGCGTAATGGCTACCTCATACGCGTATGACCTATTCCCCTTACGCATTTCCTATGCGTACGATCAGAAGGTCGTGCTGGCTTTGGGGACGGCTAGTCTGCTGCAGAAAATTCAGCTTTTCGCGTCACTGCGATTTTTCCCCCATTGGAGCACTTTCAAGCTCCTATTTCAGACCCAAAACAGTATCAATACCAGTTCACTCCTAATGGTTTCATTCTACTTCATTTAACTATTATTCTATCAAGGATTTTCACAATGAAAATCATGATTTCGTCATCTCCTAAAAACCCATTTTTACAAAATCTCTTTTCATGGTAGAATACAGCAACAACATTCAATTTACTTGAAAAATCCTACCAATATCGGTGCACAATTATGAATCCACAGCAACAATCACACAAACATGGAAATCAACCAAGAAGGAAGAAGAATTTGCATAAAACCCTAAGAGGGAAAGGAGCCCTCATTACCCTCTCATGTTCAGAACACCATTAAAGAACTCATTCTCCCCTCTTACCTTAATTTCCAAGCTTAAACTCTCTAACAATGGTGGAATCCCTTGATCACTTCTTACCCTAGCTCTCCTTCTTTCTTCTCCCCTTACTCTTTTCACGTGTAAACTGTTTGTCTGTAACCTTTCCACTACTCTTTCCTAATTATTCTTATTTTCTTTATTTTTAATAATAATAATTGTCATAATAATATTAGTAATCATAATAATACTAATAATAACATTAATAATAATAATAATAATAATAATAATAATAATAATAATAATAATAAAAATAATGGAATATCTCATCATTCATATCATTATTATTACAATATTATCCTAAGATTTAATTTCAATTAATTTACTCCACTACTCTCACACCCACCCTTACACATATACTCTTAACCAAGTCAATGCCAAAATAATCACACAAAATAAATCACAAAACGAATAAATATTTAAATGCGGTGTTACAACACACACTTATACCGCAGTTGACACTCTTCAACGGGACACCTCATACCCACCACCTGTGGGGAGTACTTCGATACAAGTCACTCGGTCCTTCACTCGAACCAAAGGCTTATGATACCACTGTTGGGGGAGCTTTTTTAATAAGGAGCATTGAACATTGTGAGACTTCCTTTTTAGAGCAACACCTTTGTGAGAGACACATCACATATTCACCCAAAAATTTAAGGTGATAGATGTATGAGTTCTTCCACTTATAAATGCTCAAGTCTCCATATTTCTAGCCAATATAGGACTATTACCCATATTACTCACACTTGCTATTCTCAACAAAACCAAAGCATACCAATCAATAACACCCAAGGATTTAAATTATTTAGAAAAAATGCTTACATAAGGAATTCCATCATTTTCGTTAAGAATGACAAAGCCAGTTGTCATTGATGTTGTGCTGAATGCTCCAAAAGCTTGAGGCTGCATGGGGTTTCCCGCAATGTGGTTGGACGCAAGCTCAGTTCCTCCACATAGTTCAATGATTAGATTGTAATAATATTTTGAAGAAATCCATTGATAATCATCAACATTTGATGTTTCTCCGGTGGAACAAAATAACCTGCATACAAGGGCAGCTTAGTCCATTTTTTGTAGTAGTTATTTTATTCTTTACACTTGCAATAGACATTACTTTATCTTTGTACAATCCAAGCCCTCCATACATTGAATACTCTTCGAATATTTCACTAAGCTTGGAATAATTCCCAAAATGATAATACCTGCATCCTCAACAGTCATAGTACAATTAATAAAGTTGTGCCTTAGTGTGAAGTAGTACAATGAATAAAGTTATGGCTTGGTGTGATGTATTTGTTGAGAAGGAAAAGAGATAGTAGATGTGTTATAGAATCTGTTTTTAAATTAAAATCAAGAGAATGTTATATGCATACAAAGAGTCATCCATGCATTATTGAGTTTCTAATATTGGCATGCAAGATGCTTGTTGTTAGTTTACTCATTCTTTGATTGTAAGGTACCATCACATGTACCATCCATACAATGTACTCCAGTGCTTGAGAAAGTATGGCTTACTTGTGATGGTGTGACAACAAGCTTAAAAATAAAGGAGAAGATGAGAATTGCATTGAGTCCAGTCCACAGCTTCACTGAATTGATTAGATACAAATTCTTGGGAGTGTTGAGCAGAAAGTAAACATAGATTCTACCTTGGCAGTAGAAAGAACAAAATGGGCATGTAAACTAATACATATCATTTAAGAAGCTTTACAATGAAGAAGCTTACTAGAATCAGGGTCGGCCCAATCAAACTGGAAGTCCAGTTTTAATTTAAAAATGAGTCAAAATTAAAAAAAAAACTAAATAAAAATATAATTATATATTAATAAAAATTGGACTTTTTAATAAATTGTGATTTGTTTTTTTAATAATATTTTTTATATTTATTAATATAAAAAAAATTGGACTTTTCAATATTTTGGAGCCCTCCAAAATATAGGGCCCTGTGCTGTAGAACCTGTTGCTCCTGCACAGGCCTGACTAGAATAGTCCCCTTTTGTAGTTACAATAAAGAAGCTCACATGAAGAAGTTATACAATCTCAACATCATAATTAGCAGCAAGCAATGAGTAGAATTTCAGAAAAAGGAGTGGGTAGAAGTCCCACTTCGTTTTCTCTACTAAAAACTTTAGTCTTTATATAACTTTGAAAATGATAACTAAAAGAACACTTGTAGGAACTTGTGGGTTGGATTGATTTTACATAAAATTGGGCCTATGCCCAAAAAATTTCTTTTAAAGTTTATACTAAATAATTTTAAAATATAATTATAAAAAAAATTTAATTATTAAATAAATTAAATTATTCTATAAAAAATATTAAATGATCCAAGTCATTAAAAATAATTTTTTTTGTCCGAATCATCATTGCCATGTATGCAAAACAGGAGGGAAACCATGGAAATCTCAAGGAAAGTATAGTTCGAGGACTAAAAACCTGCTTTTTAAAATTGAGGAACTAAAAGTTATAAAACATCAAATTAGGGGGATCAAAAGTGAATTTAAGCCTAATTAATATTATCAATACACATTTCATTGGTTTAACAACACTTAATGGTGCTAAATAGTTAGTCTCATACTAAGTCTCTCACTCAGAAATAAAAGACTTATGTTCATTCATTGTCCCTAATTAGAAAGGAAGACACATACTAAAATGAACAGTCATAAACGACTCAGAGTTTGGGAGACCTTATATAAATTAGCAATCACCGCACATTTAGAATAGACTTTTCGTTCCATTCGTGCTCATATATAAAACATTGTGACTTTTATTAGTCTAGTACCTATAGAGTTATCAAATTAGTATACCTTACATGTACATTAGCACCCATTGTGGATCTGATAAAACGGATCCGAAATGTGTAAGAACAAAAGTGGTTCTGCATCTGGCCTTAAGTTTTGATATAACTGCACATGTTTTCTTAGAGAACAATTCGGTACTCTATGGTTTCTATATAGTGTGTAGCTTTTTCTAAACAGTATCTGACTCTGATAGAAAGGCGTGTGACGTCATCAGACTCTAATCTAAACACTCTAGAAGAAAACGTATGTTGTGTACAAGATAAAGTCAAAGTTCAGGAATGTCTTTAATGTAATGGTTCTAAAGAACGTTTGTACTAACGCTTCTGATTGTGACTTTGTAAGTAAGCCATGAAGACTTTCTAAGAGATGTGCTTCTATCGCTACAAGTTCTGAAGATTCTGAAGATAAGGTTTTGTTGAACAAAGTTCTGAAGATTCTGAAGAGATCATTTCTGAAGTTCAAGTTCTGAAGATTCTGAAGACAAGGTTCTGTTGAACAAAGTTCTGAAGACATCATTTCTGAAGTTCAAGTTTTGAAGATTCTGAAGACAAGGTTCTGTTGAACAAAGTTCTGAAGATTCTGAAAGACGTCATTTCTGAAGTTCAAGTTCTGAATATTTTGAAGACAAGGTTCTGCTGAACAAAGTTCTGAAGACTCTGAAGACAAGAATGTGTTGAACAAGTTCTGAAGATTCTAAAGACGAGGTTCTGATTAAACAAGCTATGAAGTTTCTGAAGACATCACTTCTAAAGACCAAGTGTTGAAGACTCTTAAGAAAAGTTCTACTGAACGAAGATATGAGATTCTGAAGACTTAGGTTCTGAAGTTACAAGTATTGATCTCTCTACACATGTTTCATCAAATATACATCTGAAGTCTCTGAAGAAGTTAGAAGATAGAAGATCAAGAATGGTTGTGTGTTTTAATGAATATAAAAGTACAAAAGTACTCTGTGACCTCTACCTAGAAAAGGTGGCGCAAGGAAAACTCTTTTGTATTTTGATGTTGACCATTCCTTCAAATGACCGTTGGGAAACTACAGTTGGAATTTGTTTCCTATTATACCCTCCAACTGATCTATTCTCAAGCTCTATATATTAAAGATCTGAATGCTTGAAGAAAGAGCTTAAGAGCCAGAAGAGCTGCGAGATGAAAAAGAGAGAATAACGAAAAAGAAAAAGAAGAAAAGAAAGTGCTGAAGAAAACACGAGAGTATGTGTGCAAAGCAGAAGCAAAGTACTAAGTTGTAAGCTCAAAAAGAAGATGCTTGATGCTAAACCAAAATAGAGCGTTGCTATACAAGAAAAAGATAGAAGCATTAAAAGAAGCTTTTAAGAAATAAAACTCATGCTGATACGCTTCAAATCTCTTCGAGATTATTCTTAAGATAGTTTTCTAAATTAGCAAGGAGCTGTTGTTCATAACTTTCTAGAACACACTTTTGTGTTATTGTACTTAAACTTGTGTAATCTGCTTGTTTAGAAGCAATTTGTTGTACACACATATGTAACACTTTTCAAAGTGGTGATTCCTCAAGTGACTAAGTCGTTAGTCTGTATACTTGAGAGGGCTAAGTTGCTTTCTAACACTTAGAGGTTGTAATCTTTCTAGATTATTGGATTAAGTCCTTTTCTAAGGTGAAATCACCTTGGTGGGTGGACTGGAGTAACTTTGTTAACAGTGAACCAGGATTAAAATAATTGTGCCTATTTATTCTTTTTCTCTTGTTAGCATTGAAGTTTGAATTTCAAGAAAACTATCATATTTGGTGAAACCCAATTCAAACCCCCCAACTTCTTGTGTTTCTCGCCCCTTCAAACACTTAACCGTGTCAGATAAAGATCCAGACGAGCTTTGAGAAACACCTTGATGTTTTCCACTCCACCACCTGCTGTTCCAGCCTCAAATGTTCTTAGTTCTATCTTCCACCATTGTTGGTGAAAAGGTTGAGTACTGGAAAGCTGAACTAGAAAGTTCTTCCTAGACTGTGATACTGATATTTGGAATATGGTAGTTGATAACTACATATCTCCCTCAGGTGAAGCTGGTAAAAGGCTGAAAGCAAATCTGAATGATCAGTTGGAAAAAGATGATAAGAATCATCAGAAAGCAAGAAGTTCCTTGTTTGCTGAAAGTCAATTCTTACTGAGTATGAGATGTTTTCAAAGCAAGACTGCTAAGTCTACATTTGACTTTCTCAGAATAACTCATTAAGAAATCTTTTAAGTCAAGGAAACAAATGCTCGTGTTTTGATTCAGAAGCATGGATATCTCAAGATGAAGAATGCTGAAACTGTTTGAGATGTTATTCTTAATTTTTTGAAGACTTTGGTTGCAGAACTCTGAACTAAGGCTATTCTTCATCTAATCACTTGAAGAAAGTTATCAGAAGCTCGCTATCCGAATGAAGTTTTTTTGTAACTACTCTCAAATTTGCAGAAGATCTAAACAGCACCTCTGTCAAAAGATCCGAGAAGACCAAAGCGGCTTCAAGTCTATTACTATTGCATGCGTTGGTACTTGTTGAGCCTCTTCGTTAGGCTTTTACATACTCCTTCCTAAAACATTTTAACTCCTTATTTTCCTTTCTATTTAAACTCTTTTTTACCTCTTTTCTTTTCATCTCATCCTACACTTGCTAAAATATCCTTCTAAAAGATCAATCTTCCTTCTTCATTTTAAAATCTCAAAATGTCTTCTATTTGTGAAGTAGCCTGCCCCTTCACCATTGCTTCTGAAATATTTGTTGACTTCAACGAATTTAAGAAACACGGTCTTGATATTCTAAGTCATATTTGTTCCCAAAAGTGGGAGAATTACTTTTACATGCTTGAAGGACCCATATATCTTGTTCTCATTAGAGAATTATGGACAAATATGTTCCTCTTGCAAATTAGACAAGATGCTTCGTGCATTAAGTCTAATGTTTTTGGAATTCCCATCACTCTAACTCCTGCTCTGATTTCTAAGGAAATCGTGTGTGAGGAGGTTGGGGTTCATATGGACATGTACCCAAGGACAAGTCAATTCCTTGACATAATTCCAGATAAGATCCTTTCTACCTAGAATAATTTGATAAGTGTTTCCTCTTTTCTTCCCAAGGCAAATATCTGGCATCAACTATTGGTGTCAAACTTTCAGCCACATGAAGATGCACTGGAAACACTCACCTATGTTGACAAGCATATTATCTTCTTCATCTTGTCGAGGACTAGGGTTAACTTTCCCCTCACAATCTTAAACTTCTTCAGGAAGAAGATTATTGCCTCTCACGAGGGAGTATCTTCTCTCATACCTTTTGGAATAGTTCTTTCTGAAATTTTCCTTTAACAAGGAATTATTGAGAATGTGTAAGAGGCTGGGTTAACGAAGGCTCTAGAGACTAGCCGGAGTCAGAAGCTCGAAGCAGCTTAAAACCCTCTAGGGTTAGATTATCTCCACTCTAATTTCTCCTTTCCCCAATTTTCTTTTATTGTTAACTTCTTGCTTTTTATCTTCTTTTGTATTATTTTGTTCATTTATTAAAAAAAATTCTCTTGTGTTAACTTTTTGTCTTGCATTTTTTTCCTTTTGATTGATGGCAAAGGGGGAGAAAATAAATATGATTTTGATATATCTTGTGACCCCAATTAAACCCAAACATAGCTAAAATCATACCGATCAACAACTATTATTTTTCTAAGTCTCATCTCAGGGGAGCTTACAAACCTCACTCTGAAGAAACTAAGAAAACGTGATAAGTACTAAGGGGGAGCTTACCAACATCACTCTGAAGAAACTATCAATTTTGTTAATTATAAAACTCAATGGGAGCTTACAAACCTATCTCTGATGTTTTATAAAAATGATTATCCAAGTAAAATCTGTCCATCAAAATACATGGATTTGTCATCATAGAAAATGGGAAGATTGTTGGAACAAGTTTGCCTCTTCAACTATCCTTGAGTTTTGATGATAACAAAGTGTAAAGAACAATTTTGTACTTTAACTATTTTGTTGATTGTGCAGAAAATTGGAAATAGACTCTGACTCTGAAGATATCCAAACTCTAAACCAAATGATAAAAGGGTGTTTACAAACAAGTCAACTCAGAAGTATCAAGTCAACGTTTTTGAACATAAACCATCCAGTCAGACTCTAATAAAGGTTATGACTACCAACTTCTGAAATTCTCAGAGCTCAGTACTCCAAATACTCTAAAGTCACACCAAGTTTTGAAGACATACTCTGATCTCAAATCAAGCTTCAATCCACTTGCATAAGAAGCCTCTGACTAGAAGATTTGTATAAAAAGGTTAACTTTGATTAATGTGACTAAAGTACAAAAGCAAATCTATTTTCTATGTAAAGTATTGTACTTTCTAGCAAAGAAGCTTCTCACGTCCAATCATCCTCACCAACTCTCTGCTGCAAGCATCACTCTAATGTTGCAAATAAAGTGACCTTCATACAACGTTTACCTTGAGGATATTCCATCTTTACCCTCCAACAAATCTATTTGTTATCTATAAAAAGAGGCCTCTGAAAATTGGAAAAAGAAGAAGCATTGAACAAACATCAAAGCTTACACACAAAGTAAATATGCAATATAAAAAGAAATGTTTCTCAAACTTATACACTTAGAACATAAACTCTTTGAATAGTTTTGTTAAGTGTAATATTTGGTTTTAAACTTGTGTAACTGCTTGTTGAAGCATCTTGTAAACACCAAACCTATTATATTAACTTTGGATAATTTTCTTGAAAGACTAAGTGTAGTCAGAACTCTCAAGAATTCATTGACGTTTAGTCTTTGAGTTGTTTCCATTGAAAGAGTAGGGTATAGTCAGAATTTCTCAAGAAGTCTTAGACAATTGGTCTTTGAGTTGTATAATCAATTTGATTATTGGATAAAGTCATTTTTGAAGGCGAAATCACTTAGGCAGGTGAACTTGACGTAGCTTTGTTAACACCGAACTAGGATAAAATACTCATTTTATTATCTTTATCATAATCTCAATTGTTTGATATATTGAGTGGCAAAAAGTTTTAAATCTAGAAACCCAATTCAGACCCCTCTTTCTTGTGTTTCTTGCACCTTTAATTGGTATCAGAACTCTGGTTCTAGTTTTTAACTCCTTGTGTCAAACACTTAACCGTGTCAGATAAAGATTCTTTTTATAGAAACACAATATGGCAAATGCAAACAATGATAAATATCATTATTCTACAAAACCTCTAATCTTTGATGGAGAAAATTTTTACTATTGGAAAGATAGAATTAAAAGTTTCTTCATAGGTTGTGATACTGATCTATGGGATATGGTTACGTATGGTTACTGTCATACCCCAAATTTTGATCACTAAGAATTCCCATCATTGTGTCAATAATCATCATAATATGGAGGAACCATCATACTTCATCAGTCTCCCCAAAGATGGGTGAGCATCCACTACAATCAAAATTAGGGTTTCAAGCCCTCTCAGAGCCTTAGACAAAGGATCAATCAAGGAATGACATGATCTTCAACTTGTCTAACCTCTCAAACATCCACAATTGGTCAAAAGGACTCCCACTTCAAGGATCAAGCACAAGGTTGCTCCCTTCTAGGTGGATTAAGTCTCAAGATCGACAGTGTCACCAAATTAGGGTTTTAGTCGACCAGGGCCTCCAGATGGAAATTTTTCATCTGGGCACAAGCCAATAATCCAAAACCTAACCTAATATACTCCATGGAACCTCATGGACCCAATCATCAAGTCAATTTTGCCTCAGGGCGTGCATTCATAAAAAATCTGGAATTAGGGTTTCTTGACTTAATTCACCCCTAAGTTGACTTTTAGGGCAAATCATGAGCCAAGACCTCAAGAGAGGGTTTGAGGGTCTCTAATAAACTATATTGATCCATTTGTAACAATGGATTAATCCAAGAAGATTGAGCAATAAGTCTCAATTTCATCTGCACCACAATTAGGGTTTCGCGAGGAAAGTCAACTGTAACTTTGACTTTTGACCAGGACATGCTCCCAAGCCCTATGACATGCATCAATATACCCTATGACACCCATGGAACATGTCCATCAAGTTTGATTTAGGTCAAGGACATGATTTCCTGAAGAATTGCACAGTTTGGAATTCATCTGATAAAAAGTCAACTGAGCACAAAAGTCAACTTTGACTTTTTGAGATTTTTCACCAAAATGGATTTTTAACCCTAAAATGATGTTAATGTATGATTTTAATCATCATTCATCAAGAAAAATCAAGAAAAGTTGGGTAACTTGTAAAAGGGGTAACCATAAAAAACTTAGAAAATTTTCTAAGTTAAAATTAAAGTGGCTAGGGTACTAACTTTGGAGGGTCATAACTCCTAAACCACAAAGCCATTTTCTCCCATCCAAGGCTTGATTTGTAGATATCATTGCCCTATACAAAAACTTCAACTAGACCTAATTCCAATTCATTGTGGATTTTGAGTTATTGAGTGATCAAAATCAAGAAAAGTCACTTTGTTCCAACACTCAGTGAAAATTTCACTAAGTCAGATTTTACCCTACTTTTTGGCAAATGTAGGGGGATTTTTCACTTGGATTCAAAAGAGATCAAAACCAAATATGTTCAAATAGTTGTTGTATCATGTAAGGGCTTTCCAAAATGACCAAGAACATTACCAAGTTCAATTTGAGTCATGAGATATGACATTGGAAAGTTGCCTTGCTGAAATCTGCCAAGGCAAGGCAGAATTTGCATTTTTGCTCGATTTGCCAAAATCAGCCAAATCCAAATGCTCCTATCCACTTGGACACCTCTGAGGATTGAATCTAAAGGGGACACCCACTGAGCCAAGCCTTCAAAGTCTTTGGAACAAGAAATAGCATGTTGAACCTAGAATGGCCAAAATAGGGACAAGACTCCAATTTTGGATTTGAGCATTCAATGGAAGCATCAAGGTGGCATGGACTGAGCCATTTGCAATTGAATTCAGTCAAGACTTATCCAAGACCAAGGGAACCACAGCCCTGTGCCCTAACCTCTAGTCAATGGCTAGAGGAGACTTGGATTTCCATTGGCCAACATTGAACAAACACCTGCTGCAGTTGCCATTCACTGTGGATCCCAAAACAAACTTGCTCTACTATAAATAGAGCTCAATTGTGATCAGTTTGAGTACACCAAAGCCATCAAACAGATGCTTTCCTCAAAACCTCTTTCTCTTGGCAAAAATGCCTTCTTTAGCAAGGCAACTTTGAGTTTTTGAGCTTGAGAGCTTTTTCATCACAATCAATCACACACACACCTCATATATATCATATGTAAGCTGTGCAAACTATCACAAGTGACCTGTAATCACAAAATCACAAAGTCACCTCTCAAAACCTCAAAATAGGCTTTGTTTGCATTTTTCAAGCCATGTCTTGATTCAGTCACTTTCCAAACCAGATAAAACCTCAAACACACTCCAAATATCATCCTTGAACTGTCCCAAATGGTTCCCCTCCTCTGGAACACCATTTGAGGGAGTTGCTATTTTGGTCACTTTTAACCCCTTTTGCAAGAAAGGGACTGTTTGTGTTTTTGCAGGTACCAGTCAATTCCAATCATCCTAAAAGCTTCTAAGGGACCATTTGAGTGTGTATAAAGCATCAAATCATTTCTGGAACAAGAGGTTTGACAGATTGCACAAAAGCTCCAAAATCTCAAAAAAGAGGTAAGCCTCACAACTTGGAATATTTCAAACATGCAATGCTTTGAAGTCCATTGATCATAAACATCTCATACATGTTGTATATGTTGTGTTTGAGCTAATTCACCATGTAATCCATGCTTGTACCAAGCTGTAGCATAGAAAATGCATTTATAGGTCATTTTCAAAACCACTATCGGGTTTTGAGGAGGGAGTGTGATATGAAAAAACTACCACCACCATTGAATTCCTTATGAAATTCTGGTCCAGATGCATATAAATTTTGTCTCAAGCCATTAAGAATTGAGAAAGTTATGACCTTCACGTTTCTGAGCCAAAACTTGCCAAAACTTGCCTTGGGCCAGGCCTAAAACCAAGTCATGCCTTGTATATTTGTTGTTTTGTTTCAAACAATGGATGTATCACCATCCCAGTGGTAAGGCGCGCGCCTTGTAATCTTGAGGTCTTGGGTTCAAACCCCACCCATGCCATTTTGTGTTTTTTCACATTTTGCCATTTTTTCCAATATTTTCATGGTTTATTAATTAATTGGAAAATTAATAACTCTTTCAATTTTAATTATTTTTGATTGGTTCTTTTTGCAAAAAATCACAAAAATGTTGAAATATTTTATTCCACAAAAAAATTGAATTTATATTATTTATTTAATATAATTAGTATTTTTGTGAATAAATTCATTTTTATTTGTTTTTAAACATTTTAAAATGAATATTCATCTTGAAAAATCAAGACCAAATGAGTTTTAATATCTTTTGTGATTTATACCTCACTTTTCAAACCTTAAACAAAAATCACAAGTGGTTTATTCAAACCTATTTGGTATTTTTCATTGATTTTCTTTAAATATTTACTTTTAAAGAATAAAATTAGGGTTTCTTTGATTTTCACTCAAACAAATCATTGTCAAACACTCATGGGCCTCTAATAGAGTGTAAGACCCAATCTTTTTTTTAACCAAACCATTTTTGGGCCTCAGTGTATTGTATAAGTCCCGATACCGTCAAAAACAAACGGCGCGATCGTCGCCTTTTGAAAAATAACCTTTTGGGCCTCTCCTCGAGCTATAAGACCCATTTAAAACTTTTTGGGCCTCTAATAGAGTGTAAGACCCAACCCCCTTTTAACCAAAATCACTTTGGGCCTCAGATATTGTATAAGCCCCTCTGCGTTAAAAGAAAACCTCGGCGCGATCGCCATTTTTAAACGAAAAGTCAAACTAAGCCTACCCTCGTGTTATAAGCCCCACTCTTTTTATTTAAACCTTTTGGGCCTCTAATAGAGTGTAAGACCCATCCCTTTGTACAGAAAACAATTTTTGGGCCACAGTCACTTGTATAAGTCCCTCTGTACAAATTCAAACAGTGCGCTCACTGATAAAACCCTGGGTCTCTCCTTGAGCTGTAAGCCCCAAATCTTTCTTTTTCAAAGCACTTCCTCCTTTGATTTTGAATGTACTGTTGTTTTCAATCTTTCTTTGTTGAACAACTAACCAAACAGCATGGAAGCTCTATAACTGAGTAAGTGGTTATTGCTTTCATTTACCGCTTTCATATACATATAACTGTATTGTGGGGCTGTTTCGCTGTAAGTCTTCTTTCATAAACTCATATCAACTGTGTAATAATAGTATAGATATTTAGAGTTTCCCCGGCAACTATGTCTAGAACTAGGTGACACCGTTTCGTTTATTCGTAGAAATAGACAACTAGATCCCCAATAGGATCACCAGATACAGTCTTCTCTTCGGCTGTCCTCATTAGGAATTGTCAAGAAACTCTACTCCCAGAGATGAATGTATTCTCCGTGAATGGCATCTTTGAGTTTCTTCCAAATTCTCGAACTTTCCTGACTTGATCTATTCCTTGTGAATAGCTTGCCTTAAATTTCTCGGGGTTTGGGGACCCACGGGCTTCTTAAAAGCATCGGCCTCCTATTGGGCATCATACAAGGACCCACAGGCTTCCTAAAAGCAAACCCCGCCTCCTCTTGGGCTTAGTACAAGGACCCGCCGACTTCTTAGAAGTATTCACAACCTCCTCTTAGGCTTTGTATAATGATTCTTCCTCTGGGAATGATAGCCTCCTCTTGGGCTTCGTACAAGGACCGATCGACTTCTTAAAAGTTTCCAGCCTCCTCTTGGGCTTCGTACAAATTGTCCCGACGACCTCCTAGAGGTATAGGAACAGAAATTAGTCATCTGCATAGAGCAGTCCTTTCAAAGAGTCTACTACTGTTTCTCAAAGCATGGTATAAAAGATGAAACTCTAGACACGGACAGTCTAATCTCCTTGAGTTTTCCAGACATTCTCAAGTGACCCCTTCATTAAATAGGAAGAAAACCCGTAGACTCAGACAGTCTCAATACCCTTCGGATTTCCCACTTCCTTAAAGAACAGGAATAACCCGGATCCTCGAATCAAATCCTTGAGTACAGTGTTGCTCATATAAGAACTGATTTTCTCTTTCAAAATCAGTATACCGGACCTGTCACTTAACTGAAACAGTCACCATAGCCTCCTCTTGGGCTTTGTACAATGATCCTCCCCAGCGGAGTCAAACAACATTCAGCCTCTCTCTCTCGGGCCTTGTACGAGACACAAAAGAGACTCCCTCGTTGAGTCAATCACCCCTTTCGCCTCCATCTCAGGCTTTATACGAGATACAAAAAGGTTCTTATTGAGCCAAATAAATTTTAGCCTCCATCTCAGGCTTTATACGAGATACAAAAAACTCTCTTGTTGAGTCAAATAGCCTCCATCTCGGGCTTCATACGAGATACCAAAAGATTCCCTCGTTGAGTCAACCTTTTTAGCCTCTCTCTCGGGCTTTGTACGAGACACATAATATCCTCCTCTTAGGCTTTATATAAGAAAACCACTGGTTGATCCAATCAACCTTTTAGCATCAAAGCTGTGCCTCGTTCACAGTACACAAACATCAACAACTCCTTCCCTCCATCTAATTGCTGTAAGCGGCAAGCCTCTGGATCATCTACATCCATGCCACTGTCCCTATTTTAGCATGAGAAATTCCTAAGGAAAGATGGCATTACTCTACACTGAGTTAAAGTCTTCTCCTTCAGGTTGAAATCCCCTATAAAGGAAATTATGGCATTGCCGGATTCACATATCCCGGTTAAAGTAATTCTCCTTTATAAACAGTCGTAACAGACAAACCCCTCTTTAGAGATGACAAATTCTCTCTAAGGTCAACACTTTTAGCTTCACATCTTAGGCTTCGAACAAGATACAAATAAAACCTTCAGCTTCACATCTTGGGCTTTGAACAAGATACAAACCACCTTTCGCTTCACGTCTTGGGCTTTGAACAAGACACCAAAATAACCATTTACGAACGCTCTGATTTCCCTGTTTCGGAAAAACGGGAATACGTAGGCATAAGATTGAAAGAAAAATCTTAGCGAGCACACTAAACAAAAACCCAAAATCCCATACTTTCATATATATCCGTCCTAACATCTCAACCAATAGCCTAAAGCACCCCTCGTCAATAAAATAAACCTAGAAGAAACCCCGAATCTTTGTAGCATCTGTAAACCAACAGTTTTGACTGTTTAATCTCAGTATGCAAGCAGGGTTAGTTGGAGATATCTATTTTCCTTCCTTCATCAGCTTTAATAGGATAAAAAATGAATCGAGTTGTAGACACCCAAAGAGAGATAGCACTTCGCAACCGCGTCCAAAATCGCTCGCTACAGTTACACACATCCTCTCGATACAGATGACACTAAGCTTGATATAAGAAAAATGGATGATTAGTAAAAGAAGGATCACAAGAATCATCATAGATTCATAGCTATACTTTTTAATTCTATTTCCTACTATGAGTATTAAAAGGTAAAAAATAGAGACTTTGATAAGTCTATATTTAATTCTCTAAAATTACTCATGAAGGAAATAAGCAAGTTAAAGAGACTAAAGCCTTGACTTTAATCTAGAAATATGAATCTTTCAAAATGGAAGATAATGAAATGGTTGAGGAAATGTTCTCAAGATTTCAAACTCTTATAGCTGGATTAAACGTCCTGAACAGAGACTATACCAGTTTAGATCATGTAAAGAAAATCATCAAAAGTATGCCTAAGAAATGGAGACTAATGGTGACAGCACTAAAAGGTGTTTAAATATATGAACAACATAAATCTAGATTATAATTTCTCTGGGGAGTCATGAGCTTGAACTTGAGGAAGATGAGCCTCAAAAAATGATCAAGTATGTGGCTCTAAAATCTAAAGGTAAATCTGAGAAGGCCAAAGCACTTCAAGCTAAAGAAGAAGATGAGTTGTCTCTCCTCTCGAAAAGGGTCAACCAACTATGGAAGAAAAGGAAGAAGAAGTTCAGGGGCCACAAAAGAACATGTGGACATACTGAGTCGACCTCTGGGCAGAAGAACTCTAGAGCTGACAAAGAAGTCACTTATTTTGAGTGCAAGAATCCTTGGCATTACAGATATGAGTGTCCTAAACTCATGCCGAAAAGGAAATTCTCCAGAGAAAAGAATAAGGTTCTTATGGATACCTGAGATGACTCAGAAGCCTTAAAGGATGACTCTAAAAAAGAGCAGACGCACGTGAAATTGATGGCTAGCTCAGAAGCATCTGACTCTAGATCAGAATCAGATTCAGACCCAAATGAGGTATTCTTTAATCTTAATTGTTCGGAAGTTGAGTCTTGTTTTACTGAAATTCTTGAAAAAGTTTCAGAGTCTTCATAATAGACACTAGGATATGAAAATAATCCATATAGGTGACTCTGAAGCCTTTAGTGAGTTAAAGAAAGAATGTTCTAGTTTGAAAGAAAAAATTTATGTTCTTGAAACAAATAACTTTTCTCTAAAAAGCAAGAGTAAAAAACTTGAAAAGGAAATTCTTTCTTAAGCTCCTATGGAATCTGATGAGGTCATAAAGAAAAATGACATGGCTTTTAAAAAATTTCTTACACAAAACATAGATAGAAGCAAAATGCTACAAAATCAAAATCTCTATACTCCCATTTCATTTATTGGCACACACATGATTATGTTGCACAAAAACCCCAGGGTAAGAAAACCTCTGGGAAAACTAACAAAAAAGGATCTAAATGATATGGGTACCTAAAGATAAAATTATTTATATTGCATACATCCTTAGCAGCAGAGTTGAAACATCAGTCATGGTACCTGGACTCTGGATGCTCACGGAACATGACGGGAAAAAAGTATATTTTCCAAAGACTGGAACTTAAGCCTGGAGGCACTGTAGGATTCAAAGGCAATCAAAAGGGTAAGATTATTGGTATTAGAACTATTGGTAATGTCTCTCTCTCTCTCTCTCTCTCTCTCTCTCTCTCTCTCTCTCTCTCTCTCTCTCTCTCTCTCTTCTATAAATAATGTTTTACTTGTTAAAGGTTTAATGCATAACTTATTGTACATAAGTCAATTAAGTGACAATGGTTATGGCATTATCTTTAATTAAAAGTCCCGCAAAGTTGTTAGTCAGAAGGATGAATTTGTACTCTTCAATGGCAAGAAGAATGATAAAATTTATAACATTAAACTTTTTGACTTAGAAAATCAAAATGTTGAGTGCCTCATATCTGTAAACGAAGAGCAATGGACCTGGCATAAAAGGTTAGGCCATGTTAGCATGAGAAGGATTTGAATGCTTAACAAGCTAAACTTAGTCAGAGGCCTTCCAAAGTTGAAGTTTTCTTCAGATGTTATTAGTGAGGCATGTCAGAAAGACAAGTGTTCAAAAACATCTTTGAAACCAAGAATGTTGTTTCAACCTCTAGGCCTTTGTAACTTTTGCTCAGTGACATGTTTAGGCCAATGAAAATAGCCTCTGTCAATGGTAAAAAGTATGGTTTAGTCATTGTTGATGACTACAACAGGTGGACATAAGTGAAGTTTCTTAAACACAAGGATGAGTCACATGTTGTGTTTGCTACCTTCTTCTCCCAAGTACAAAATGAGAAAGACTTTAAGATTAACAAAGTCAGAAGTGATCATGGTGGAGAATTTGAAAATAAAGATTTTGAAAAACTCTTTGATAAACATGGCATTTCACATGATTTCTCTTGCCCTAGAACTCCTCAACATAATGGAGTTGTAAAGAGGAAAAATAGAAATTTACAAGAAATGGCCAGAACCATGATCAATGAAACAAATGTTGCAAAGTACTTTTGGGAAGAAGCAGTTAACACAACTTATTAGATTCAAAACAAGATTTCTATAAGACCTATTCCTGGTAAGACTCCTTATGAATTGTCAAAAAACATAAAACCCAACATTTCATATTTTCATCCTTTTGGATGGTCCTGTTTTATTATGAACACTAAAGAGAAATTAAACAAGTTTGATTCCAAAGAACAAAAGTTTATCATGTTAGGATACTCTGAACGCTCAAAAGGCTACATAGTATATATCACTAAAACAAGAAGTGTTGAGGAATTAATTCATGTTAATTTTGATAATGAGAATGACCTTGACAAGTCAAAGCTAGTTGAAAATTTTGCAGATCTGGAGATTAGCTACTTAGATTCTAAAGGCAAGGAATCTGAAGTTAAAGACTCTGAAGATTCTGAACACAAAGCTTCTCAACCTAAATTAGAAGTTGTAGCTTCTTAATTACCTCTGAGGAAACAAAACCAAAGTTCTTCACATCTTGAAGAATTGATTATGGGAGATAAATATGAACCCATCAGAACCAGATCCTCATTTAAACCTTCTGAAGAAATGCTTTTGGGATTGGTATCTGTAATAGAACCTACCTCCATTGATAAAGCACTTCTAGACACTGATTAGATTCTGGTTATACAAGAAGAGATTAATCAATTCTCCAGAAATGATGTATGGGATCTTGTGCCCAGACCCAAAGGAACCTATGTGATAGGAACCAAATGGGTCTTCAGAAACAAGTTGAATGAGCAAGGAGAAGTGGTAAGAAACAAAGCCAAACTTGTTAATCAAGGCTATAGTCAACAAGAGGGAATTAACTATACTGAGACCTCTGCACAAGTGACAAGGTTTGAGTCTATTCATCTCTTAAGTTCCTTTGATGTAAATTATAACATCATTCTTTATCAGATGTATGTTAAGAGTGATTTTTTGAATGGCTACATTACTGAAGAAGTGCATGTACATCAACCTCCTGGTTTTGAAAATCACAAAAATCTAGACTTTGTTTACAAACTCAAGAAATCTTTGTATGGTCTGAAACAAGCTCCTAGAGCATGGTATGAAAGACTAAGAAAATTTCTTTTAAATAATGATTTACAAGAGGAAAAGTAGATACAACCTTGTTTTATAAAACAACTCAAATATGATATCTTAATTGTTCAAATTTATGCTGATGATATTATTTTTGGTTCTGCTAATGCAACTCTTTGCAAAGAATTCTCTCAGTCTATGCGGGCAGAATTTGAGATGACTCTGATGGGAGAATTAAAGTTCTTTATGGGAATTCAGATCAATCAAAATTTAGAAGGAACATATATCCGTTAAAGCAAATATACAAAGGAACTAAGATGCTATATGAATTAAGTTGTCAAATTTTTATGACACAAAGCCAATGTTTTGATGATATATTTGTGTGAAATAAGATGTGAATATGTTTAGAGTTGAGTTTGAGAATTAAATGAGTTGAGTTTTGAGTTATTTGATATTTTTGGCATTGAGTTTGATATGTTTAGAGTTGTATTTAATTAAATGATTTGAGTTTTGAGCTATTTGATATGTTTAGAGATGAGTTTGATATATTTAGAGTTGTGTTGAATTAAATGAGTTGAGTTTGAGTCATCTAATATGTCCAGACTTGGGTTGAAGAGTAATTAAGTTAAGGTTAGAATATACTTGGTGACTCTTAACCTATGAGTAAAAGCTATTAGAGTTAATTGTGAGCTTTATTGTGTTATGAGTATGCCTTGTTGAATGTTGATGGTTGTTTGATGTTATTTTGATGACGTCGATGAGCATTGTCGAGAAATTTTATGATTTAATTATTATGCTAAGTTATAATAAAAATTGTTGTGTTGTGTTGAGATGTTTGGTTTAGAGAGGAACCATTGTTGTGGCCTTATATTGGCGATGTCCATGTTAAGTTTTAGGTTTGGAGAGGAACCGACAACTAGTATTGGAGTTGGAGGTTAGTGACAAGTACTACATTTTTTGTTGCATTCATGCATCTTGCCCATCCCAAAATTGCAAGAAGTCAAGCACGCTTAACTATGGAGTTCTTATAGGACGGGTTTTCCCTAGAAGCTCCTATAAGAACTTCTAGGAGTGTCTCTTTGTCATGCCTCGTGCATCGAAATACCACTCATTCGCCATCGGGTGTTACATGTAACCACTCTCTACCCTCTTCGGCCTCGGGTGTTACATGCCCACCACCTTCCGCTTGGTTCGTCTCCGAACGACATTGAACTGGGAGATGTCTGGCTCTGATACCATTTGTAACACCCTTGATTACTTTCAGGGTTACCAACTGACCCCACAAACTAACACAATTCTTTTCAGCACGTTTTGTCCTCACTTACACGTTTTCGGAGAAACTTCCTAGAAGGTCACCTATCCCAAAATTGCTCCAAGTCAAGCCCGCTTAATTGTGGAGTTCTTATAGGACGGGCTACCGAAAAGTAGATGCATCTCGTTGATATAGGTAATACCAATTAATCCTTATAAGCCTTCCTTCAACCATGCAGTCCCATACCTGCACAGCCTCAGGATCCCTCTCATTCTGATGTGAATTCAGTTTTTCCTTAGAAGCTACGAGAAGTGTCTCATTGTCATGCCTCGTGCATCGAAAACCACTCATTTGCTCTCGGGTGTTACATGTAACCACTCTTTGCCCTCTTTGGTCTCGGGTGTTACATATATCGGAGATAGGTGACAGACTTCGGTCTTGTGACGAGTCTCGCGTTCAGAGAGAAACCTGTAACGAATCTGTTGGTTCAGAGATGGAACCAGATTCAGAGAGGAACCAATAATGAGTCTAATGGTTTAGATATGGAACCAGGTTTAGAGATGGAATCAGGATTAATCAATAACATACCTCTGATATCCAAAAACCTTGGTACCATATGCATCAGAATAAAGGAGATGAGATACATTGTATACATAACCACAATTGTGAATGATTATTAGTGTAGATGAATTGTATGATTGATTATCTATGCTAATTGTATTATCCTTGTTGTTTTATGCACCGTTAACATATGTAAATGTCTTCTCACCCCCTGTTTGTTCTTTATGTTATTTTTACACCTATGATGTGGGTACTCAGGTAGAAGAGCTTTAGTTGTTGCTTGTGTTGGAGAATGTCATAGTGACTTTCTTTGTTGTTTATTGTTTTGAGTTGTTTAGTTTCTGAGTGTCGCTATGATAGTGTAACACTAGGATGAGAATACTGTTTTATGCTTTATGTTCTGTGAGTTGTTGAACTATTTATTTTATGATTTAAAATGAATTTGATTTTTATTCATGAGACAATTGACAATGTGTTAAGATTTATTTCCACTACTATAATATGATAATTGAAAAAGATATTATGCTGAGAAAATGTGACACCCCGTTTGAGAATATTATTCTGCATGTTTTATGAATGAAGTGTTTAGGGTTTGGGGTGTTACACTTAACATGTATAATAGGTTTTTATGATGACAAATGGAATAGAAAAAAACTATCATTAGAATCATTGAGGGAGAAAAAGATTTAACTAAATCAAGAAGCGAGAATGTTCTGATATTTGGAAAATAATATCAATTGCTAAGAACAATATCAAAAGAACTGAAGTTTATGCAAGCTCTCCAGTGAACACATGCCTTACTTTAATTTTATATATGTAGGATCAATAATGTGTAATTAAGCATGTATAGCTTTCGAGGTGCAAAAGAAATGCATACATTCACTTAAAATGATTTCAAAATCCTTCTTTAAACCATTTACGAGCTCTTACTAATTGATTATGAAGCATACTAGCCAACCAGGAAAGAAAAATATCGCTCTCTAATCGATTAGAACGTGTATATAACTGATTAAGAAGGGAACTCCGTGTCTAATCGATTGAAACCCCTTTTAATCGAATAGGATGTGATCCTGGATAATTTGTTTCTTTATTTGGTTGGTTTAACAGATTATTGGCATATTCTATAACACCCTACTTTCTGACTTAATAATTAAATAAAAAACATGTATAACACAAATATCGTCAAAGTATGATGTTACTCAAACAAAAATGACACAGTCATGAACCACATAATTGAAAATCGAATCGTTTGATAAGCAACACAATTATGAAATAGTCGGCATAAAAAGCCTTAACAACAATAAGTTTGAAAAAAAGGTTCAATATTCAAATAAAGAAAAGAGATGCAACATAAAATAAATAACAGGACAACGTGTTCACCTCGTGTTACATATCAGAGCGAATCCAACTGTAAGACTCGATATACAAGCAACTAAAGAGGTATAACACTGTCCTCAACCTCAAGCTCCTACTTAGATACCTAATTGTCTATATTCTAGAGGAACACATACACAACAACTCAAAAATAGGGTGAGACTAAGTTCAAATAATAATCGGTGCATAAAAAAATAATGAGAGTAGATTCACACATCACAATTCATGCACCACAAAATCATGTATTCATATTTCACCCGCATCACAATCAATCACCAATCACACAAATCATACAAAAGTATTCATCATTACACAAACATCTCATTTGCATAACCATTATGTAATGTAATGCAACATCGACTCAACTTATGCTCATCACGATCCCCACTTTGAACCGAACTCATAACTAAACTCCATATGCATGCGGTACCGACTCAACATTTGGTTCTTCATTCGAACCGGGTCACCTATCTGAACCCTGACCCCTATCACTCTGAGCTTCAAGCCTCCACTATAAGCTTGGGACATGTCACTAGTCCCCTCTCTGAATTCGTGACTCGCCTGTTTCATAAAAACGATAAGCACTACTATAAAAACTCATATAACAAGGTTGTGAAAGATCTATAATAACGGTTGAACAACCGTTGTTAGGTAGGGTGTCGTTGTAAGTGCGTTATTTATAATCACGGTCTATTTCCCGTGGTAGTAAACTGGATAGCGCGCTACATACAACCACAGTTGTATTAAACAATCATTGTTGTATGTCTTTTAATAAAATTTAAAAAAATGCAGCAGTAGAACAACAACAACAGCAAGAACAACAATAACAACAACAAGACAAACAACAAGAACAACAACAAGAACAACAAAAACAAGAAGAATAATAACAATAACAACATCAACAAGAAAAACAACAACAACAACAACAACAACAACAAGAATAAGAAGAACAACAACAAAAACGACAACAACAACAACAACAATAATAACAACAACATAAAAAATAAAACAAGAATGACCATAATAACAACAAGAACAACAAAAACAACAACAACAACAATAACAAAAAAAATAAACAACAACAACTAACACTGCTAACTTGAATCATACTTTCTTTGTCTCATTCAAGTTGGAGAAGAGATGATGGAGTTATGAAATTTGTTAATGAAAGAAATGAAGTTTTCGAGTTTTGTTTATGGAAGAAATAATATTTTCGAGCTTGGTTTAGTGGAGAAATAGAGTGTCGTAAGTGAAAGATGATGTTTGGAGGTAGAAGATAAAGCTTGTATAAGTTGGAATTTCGTCTAAGTTTTAGGTTTCACGCGGATCACTAATGGTAGTGTTTTGATCGTTGATAATCACTAAATGGACGGAAAAGATTTGTTTATGGACGACAAAGATTTATATTAAATAATGTGCGATATTAGTACAACTTAGATAAACAAAACAATGAACAACACGCTACATACAACAATGGTTGTATTAAATAACCGTTGTTGTATGTCTTTTAATAAAATAAAATAAAATGTTAGTACATGTTGGAAAAACAAAACTGTGAACAACGCGCTACATACAACAACGATTGTAATAAATAACCGTTGTTGTATGTCTTAATAAAATAAAATGTTAGTACAGGTTGGAAAAACAAAAATGTGAATAACGCGCTACATACAACAACGGTTGTATTAAATAACCGTTGTTGTATGTCTTTTAATAAAATAAAATAAAATGCAGCATAGAACAACAACAACAAGATTCGAATTCATGACCATGCACCAACTTTCACCACGGTTGGAAGTTCCAATCGTGGTAAAAAAATGGCTTAAAAATAAATAAAAAACAAAACTCTATGTGCTAGGATTCGAACTCATGACTAGACACCACTTTTCACCACGGTTAGAAGTTCCAACTGTGGTGAAAAGTCACCTTAAAAATAAAAATAAAAGGAAAGCGCCTAATTGAATAGATTATACAACGGTGAATCCTTTGGTCAAGGTGAAATAAAATTTGGTGGCGTTACGAAAGATAATTTATGTAGTAGTGAACATATGATGCATAACATAAAATAATGCAATGATAATAACACTTCAATGAATACAACCCCACTCTGACTGTAAATAATCATACAACAACAACAACATAGCAATGAATACAGCCCCGCTCTGACCGTAATCAATCATGTAACAACAACCAAAAAGCTACGAGTACAACCACACTCTGACTGTAAATTATCATGCATTCAACGCATCACCAGTAGTTCTCACTCGAACAACTCATCTCATCAATTGTCAGTAAGTATGTACAATAAATCATGTAATTAAAAATTCATTTCACAAAAAAAACACCATATCAAATACTCAATCATGTTAAATCATCTTAACATCGATTCATCATTAAAACATGTACAATAAATCACACAACTATGCATACAATGGACAACATTTATCCACATATTAAACAAGCATCCCCATATTAATCAAAAATGTAAATTCACCTCACAAGGCACTACCATAATGTAGCTCGGTGCTTTATCTTTACAATGCTTCAAACGGCACCTAATTTGGACTTATAGAACTAAAACTACGATAAAAAAACAGTTGGAAGCGAAAAATTAACATTTCTAAAAAAACATAGCAGCTGTAATCGGTTAACCGAAACCCGTAACCGGTTACAATAATGAAAATTTCAAAAACAAATTTATCAGCTTCAGTTGTAATCGGTTACACTAATGTGATAACCAAATACCATTGTACATAAATGCAAAAACACGATTTTCACCATTGGAGCACTTCCAAACCTCCGATTTCAATCCCCCAAAACACCCGATTGCACAAAATTCATCATACATACAGTATATCACATTGAACATGTTAATTTCAAACAGATTAACACTTTAACTCACCATTTAATCATTGACTCAAGTTTATGTTCATAGAGTAAAAAATTCACCAATTGCAACACAAATTCATCATGTAATCAGTTAACGCATGAACATGAAGTAACACAACATCAAATACGAATTTCACATCAGTTCATGGTATAAAACATAATCACACTCATTATTTATTAGATTATTATCAGCCAATCAAGAAAAGAAAAACCCTATTGGAAATTAAGGAAGCTTCTCTACCCTTTCATGAATAAGGCACCCTTAATGGATAATTCTCTCTTGCCTTGTAATTCCATCAAAAGCAACAAGAAAACACTCCTAAGGTTCCTTCTTCCCAAACCCTAGCTCTCCAATGCTCTTGCTCTCTATTATCCTATTTTTCACGTTTACTGACAAATGCTCTAAAACCCTATTTTTTCAATTTCTCCATAAATATATACTAAACCAATTAAATTTCTTTTAATTAAATTCTTTGCTCAGCTAAACATAAACTCTTTGTTAGTAATCACCTCAATCTGTATTATTTCACTTTTTACCCCAACCTTCACTATTCTCTCAATTTCTATTTATTTAATTAATTAAAATCCCACCAAAACTAATTAATCAATTACAATTTACCACAAATGGCGTCACCGACCAAACACGTCATAAATCACATGAAATAATTATTTAAATAATTTAATCAATTAAATAAATAAATAAAGCTAATTAAGTCAGGTGTTACATATGCTAATAGATTAGAGAGTGACTAGAGCTCGTTGATTATTTCTTTTTTTAGCCAAAATTATTCTCCTATATAAACGAGACTCACTCACTCTCTTTTTATATACTACCTTTATACATTATTTATTATCTTAGTGCTGAGAGAGAAAAATGTTTAAAGTAAAATTATGTTATTATATTGTTTTGATCAAATTATAACGTAGTTATAATTAAAGGGCCTAGTTCTCTTGTAACATTGTAAGTGATATAAAGTTTTCAAGTTGGACATGTGTAAAAAAGCTTTGTGTAAGAAGGCTGTGGGTTGAATTTGGTTTATAAACTAAAAAATGTTAATTGAAATCTCAAGGGAAAAATCTTGTGAACTGGATTAGGTCACATGGTTTAAGGTTGAACCAATATAAATCTCAGTGTAATGTCTCTATCTCTTATCTCATTTTATTTGTGCATTTTATCTTCCGCTCGTATTTCTCTACTTCATATTACTTCTTAAAATTGACCAACCTTAACATCAACTATTTTTATAAAAGTTTTCGAAAATCAAATAACATAATTCACTCCCTCCTGTGTTTGAACTCACTTGGTGAACATCACCAAGCACGCTTTAACAACCAATGGAACTAACCCTCGGTCGGGGAACCGAACTAATCCAAGTCTCGCTAACTGACTAAACTTAAATCTTCTATATTGAAGAGATGATTAATCCACCATACTCTATGATAATTTAATTCACGTTCTACGTGGCCGGATTTTTAGGCAAAAATAGGGCTGGCAATGAACCGAACCAACTCGAAAATAGTTCAGAACTCGGTTCGACAATTAAATCATTGAACTAGGTTCATGAACCAAATGAGCTGAATATAAGCGAAAAACTATGTTCGTTAACTAAATGAGTCGAACTTGAACTATACATAGCTCGACTCGTTAGGTTCATGAGTCAACTCGATTATATATGAGAATGATTATATTATCTTTAAGAGTATGTTTAAAGATTTACTCCAAATTTTAACCCTATATTGTCCCTTATGTACAAGTTATGGAAATAAATATGACAATTGCATTTAGAGTCATTCTTCTTGGAGACATTATGGCATTGGCTAAAATAACATGTGCAATGAAGGTTACAAGTGGTGTAATTATTCTGTGATGAAAATGTATCAATTTCTAGTATTTTTTTGTACTATTTCATTAAATTTGTAATTTTCCTAAATATTTGATGAAGTTATAGTTTTTTAGATAAATTTAAACTTTAATTGAGTATTTTTTGAATTATACTTTCAAATGTGTCTCTTAAAAGTTGTATAGTTTTTGGATTAGTAGATTTTTGAAACAAAGTTAAATTACATACTCATAACTTTTATTTTATCTCAATATTTTCTTTTTTAAAAATATATTAATTTAAAATGTCAAATATATAAAAATAAAATAGACTTGAAAATGGCTTTTAAGTCTATGAAGCAAGTGAGTTGAACCTAATGAGATGAACCTAACGAGATGAACCGAATAGTTCGTGAACTTTTAACGAGTCGAGTTTGAGCTTAAAAAAAGTTCGTGTTGAACTCGAACCAAGATTTGAGCTAAACCAATTCTTAACGAGTCGAGTCGAGCTAAGGCGAGTTCGACTCGACTCGACTCATTTCCAGCCCTAGGCATAAATATTTGTTTTCCTCAAGGGAGAACTGAGGTTATAAATACTCGTCGAAAGAACCAGACCATCAATCATTTATTTAGATATCAGAAACCTAAAGGCCCTTGCTTGAATGATCATAGGAAATATCACCCATCCGAAATTTTAACGAGAAAAATATGGGAGAATAAATGACATATCATCTTATCGGTTATCTATTTAATTTTAAAATATAAAAAAATATAGAAATTATTATCACTAGTCTTTTCCACGTCAAAATGATAATCGAGAGTAATTATCTATTTATAACATATTAAAAAAGAAGTGCACATCCTAATACTATCACTTCAGTTTAATTTGTGCCCTATCACCTCATAGTCCTATGTGGCACCTCCCAAAACTCATTTTCATTATTCAAAAGGATAAATACAATATCTATTTTCTATTGAAGATCGCGAGTTCGAACCCCAACAAAGGCAAAAAAAATTGAACTAAATATCTAACAAGACAACCATTACTCCAATTATATTACTCCAACTATGTATTTCAAAATTAAAATAGATTTATGAATCCAAACACTAGAATATTTTTTGATTTTTTGAAATTATAGCAATAAAAATAACACTTTGAAAAAAAAATATCTTTAATCTCAAAGTAGTTCTTTCATAATTTTCAAAGATAATTCACTCTCAATTGATCTTAAAATATAATAGAATATGCAACAATATTTTACTGTGTATATATGCTTCACTACTATATTATTCATATCATATCAAACAAATAAATTAAAGATAAACAATAAGATTTTTGATTTCTTAAATACAATGATACATAATTTTCTCAAAGTGAATTATAGGTTACTTTTTTTTATAGGGTTAAATATACAACACCCCCTGCAATGTAGACATGTTTCGTTTTATCCCATGTAATATTTTTTTTTATTCCCCTAAATATTTTTTTTATTCCCCTTAATATTTTTTTTGTTCCCCTAAGCGTACAATTTGAACATTGAATTTGGAGGGTAAACCATAAAAAACAAATATTGCATGGGTAACTTTGACGCTTAGGGGACAAAAGACGTATAATATTAACATTTCAACGGGGATTCAAATTTTTTTTACGAAGGGTAAACCTGATTTCGCTAACATTGCAAGGGGTATCATATATTTAACATTTTGTTTATAATAGTGACCATAGGGAGTATGATAAAACCAAAGATAATAATGTCTAAAATAAGAATACTCATATTTCAATAAATATCAACGACAAAATCAGATAAAGTTTTTAAAATTCCATTATTAAAAATTAAAATAATTAATTCAAAAAATAAATTAAGCTAATATAATAATTAACATTTTCAACTTTTTATTCTATCATATAACAATAGTCTGACAAAAAAAAGATAAATATAGAGAATTTCTTAATACACCACATGAGTTTCTTAGGAACCACGCGAATTTCCGTTTTTGCACCCTGATTCCGGATGTGCACATCTAGATGCACCATTTTTTTTTTTAAAAACATTGATTTGTTCCGGATGTGCATATCAGGAATAATTCCTGATGTGCAAATCTGAAAAAATAGTAGAACTTTATTTTTTTTTTTTAAATCAGTTTTGTTGGTTGGTCGCAGATGTTAATATATCGTGGCAACTTAATATACATTCGAAAACATCCATATATAAAATAAAATGATATATATATATATATATACATAATAATACTCCTGTCAAAATACAGTATATAAATGTAATAAAAATAGAATACATCAAACAAAAAACTACTGTGTATGGCGAAGGATCTCTCCTGGCTCCCCTGCTCCTCTGCCCCTACCCGCTGTCCTGGCTCGATGTCTGCGGTACTGAAGTGCCCCCGAGCAATCTCAATAATCCTATCCATGGCAAGTCTGCCACCAGAGCCCTCAGGGAGGTGACCGTTCGCAATGGCCGCCCGCGCTCTCTCCTCTATCACACGACAGTGAGGTAGGACATCCTGAGTATAGTCCAGTTGAGACTGCCGCTCCTCTAATATCTCCTGATGTGCAGGTATGGGTGGCGATCCCTCAGTAGTGGGCATCATGCATGGGTGTGAGACGGTATAGAACCGCATGATGTACCCAACAGCAACGCTCCAAACTCTCGGCGCTCTGGTCGCTCGAGCCTCTTCCGGTACCAAGTGGGACTAGAAGTCAGCATATATCTCATCTATCTGCGTGTGGGTCAAGCCTAGAGAAGCAGACTCATGAGGCATCCCGGGGATCGTCTGCGTGTAACCGAACTGTCGCAAGATGCATTCCGGCAGGTATCGAGTAGTAATGGGCGAACTGCATGCCAACCATCCTGAGAACAGCAAAACCTCGGTGAAAGGGCGCGTTTCACGGTGATCGGCATAGGCGTGATAAAAAATGTCCTCAGCAGCCATCCGATCAAGATAAACTCTATAGGGTCGGGCGCCTGGTTCCCTCTAAGTAGGAGAAATGCAGCAGCACGCGGCATATCCTCAGTGTACCCCTGGACACTCCCCCAACCAGTAATCTTAGGAAAGTGCTATAATATCCATGCCTGAAATGGAAAACATAAAATTGGTGTCAAACATTATAATGAATAGAAAGAAAAGAAATGAAAAAAAGACTTAGAATATCAGATTGTTACCACGTATAGTGTACAGCTGCCTGCCACAGTCTTGGCTGCCTAGAGGCAACCATCTGAGAGCCTAGCATAGGTGTATGCCAGCGTAGCCGCCCTCCAGTTGTACCCATGGATCTCTGTGGGATCCAAAAGGTACCTGAGGTAAACGATATCAACGTAAGTGGCGCTGGTGTCCACAAATAGTTGCGTGCCAAGCAAAAACAAATAGTAGCATCTCAGGGCACGCTGCCTGTGGATCTCCACTTCAGTTGGATCACCTACTGCCCGTCCTGCCTCTGCAAGCTCCTCACGAAATCTGTGTGTCAGAAAGGAGAACCGGACGTGTGCACCTCTCAACTAGGTCACCTCCGCAAGTGCATCATCTGGGGTAGCCCCAAGCTCCCCAGTCAGCATCTCTATCGCCTCCACCTTCGACATCTTACCGTGACGGAGAAGGGTACCCATGATCGGTAGATGTAAAAGGCACGAGATGTCGTCGAGTGTGATCGTGAGCTCGTCGTACGGTAGATGGAATGAGGATGTCTAAGGGTGCCGTCTCTCAAAAAAGGCCATCAGCATACCGTACATGATATGGGGATACCCAATCCTAGAAAGGCCTCTGAGACCAGAGGTAGTAAGTGCAGACTGGAACCACTCATCCTCTGGCAGCTCCGTAGTCATGTCTATAACCTTGCCCCAATGGTTATAGGATTTCTAGGAATCCTTCTCCTGAAAATTTCCAAATAAAACAATGTTACAAATGAAATTATTTTCAACGAAAACAATTCTATAAATAAACCGAGAAAGGTTACCTGTCCTAGCCAGACATATCTGGCAGTATGCTCAGAGTACCCCAGGAGTATGGACATATCAGACTGTCCCCCGGGGTAACCCTCCAGCTCATCGAAATCGTCATCGCCGTCACCACCCTCATGTGTTCGGTGATCACCCTTAGGAACAGGAACAGGGGATGAAATAGGAGTAGGTGATGGAACTGGAGTCTCCCGACGACGCCTGCGTGCGGGCGGGGACCCTGATGAACCAGCAGTAGTACCTCGACGCCTCCGAGATGTAGAAACAGCGGCTAACGGGGGAGTGGCCTGAACCTGTGATGTGGAAGGTTGTCCTCAGCTGTAGGGGCTGCCGGAACTGCCTCTGCTGTAGACTGCGTCCGCTAATGTCGGACAAATGCATGCTGAGCTGTCCGTCCATGTATGATACGATCGTCTCTGGCAACCGTGTAATCTCCAAAGCATAATAAATAAATTAGAATTTTTTAAAAATAATTAAAAAAAACAACAAACAATAAAAAAAACAAAAATAGAAACCAAGTTTCTTTCGAATTTGCACGTCAGGAAAACTTCTGTGGATGCACATCCGGAAGTACTCAGAATATTTAACGTTGGGTTTTTCAGGATGTGCACATCAGGAAAGCAATCAACTTTAAAAATTTTCCGGATCTGCACATCCGGTACGTATTTCAAGTTCTTAAAAATGCAGCCATGGCTACTGTACCATAGAAAAGGGTATTGCAATGCCCTGATCGTCCGTTTGAAGCAGCAAACAATACCTACATTGTCTCTAACCTATGTTATTCATACTACCTAACAATTTCTACACCTAAATGTCTAATCTAAATCGATTACTCGAAAATAACTTCGAAACTCTAAAATTTGAAAACTTACCGATTAAATTGAGATACAGAGGATTTGGAGTGTCTTGATCGTTGTAGAAGTTGCTCTGCACCGAACTCGAGTGAAAAAAGTCGGGAGTTGTGGAAATGAGAAATTGAGAGTTTGAGAGAGTTTGATAGTTTGAAATGTAAAAATGTAAAGAATGAGGGGGGAGAAGCTCTGGCGCCAAGTTATAAGAAATGGTTCCTGATTTGCACATCAGAAATTATTCCTGATATGCACATCCGGAACAAATCAATGTTTTTTTAAAAAAATGGTGCGTCCGGATATGCACATCCAGAATCAGGGGACAAAAATGAAAATTCGCGTGGTGTCTAAGAAACCCATGTGGTGTATTAAGAAATTCTCTAAATTTATAAAACCAATGAAAATTTTATTTGATAATAGTTTCAAATAAATTTAAAAATTTATTTAAGACTAAAAATATATACACATCTTTAACAACTTAAAATAAAATATCTAAATCAAAGATAAGTAAAAAAAAAGAAACATAAGAATAAAAAAAAACTACTCCGTATTTGTTTAATTTGCAAACCTAAGTTTCAGATATCACTCTCAATTTACCAATTTACCATTACGCATTTTGTTTCAAATAAAACTAGTCAAACACCCGTGCTCCCGCACGGGTGAATGCAGATAATTCTAAAAGGTAAAAAATTTTTTTAATACAGATAAGTCTGAAAAAATGTAGAATATATTCAAATAATTATATTTAGTAAATTTTTAGAAAAAGTCCTATGATTTTAAAAGGTAATTGAAAAAAATGAAAAATATAATATAAGAAAAGTGGGTGATAACATAGTAAATTGTTAGAAAATTTCTTACTATTTTAAAAGTAAATGAAAAAAAATGAAAAATGTAATATAAAAAAAGTGGTTAAGTGGACCACTTAAAAATGTATAAAAAATAAAGAAATAGAAAATAAAGTGATAGTTAAATAAAAGCTTGAAAAAGAAAAAAAATTGTTTAAATCATCAACATGTTAAAGTTTGAGTTAATGTAAATGGATCATGTAATAGTAAGGGTTTTTGTGGCCCATTTCATTCAACCATCAGTAAAAAAAAGGAAGTGAGTAATGGTTTTTTGCAACCATCATTCAACCGT
This sequence comes from Lathyrus tuberosus, assembly GCA_022829125.1. NCBI lineage: Eukaryota > Viridiplantae > Streptophyta > Magnoliopsida > Fabales > Fabaceae > Lathyrus > Lathyrus tuberosus. The sequence continues at coordinate 2,567,735 of JALAZF010000452.1, forward strand.
GTTTCACACTCGAGGCAACGAAGCACAAATCCGAAGCTACAGCTTGAAGTCGCGAGGGTTCGTGCGTGATTTCGGTGAAAAGCGAAATGCATGACGACGCAAGGTAAAGCTAATGGTTTTGTGCATTACTGTTCTGAATGTATATGTTGTTTGGTTTTTACAGAAAGTTGAATGTTAAAATTTCATATGGTTCGGATTTCTTATGGGTCGGATTTACAGAAAGTTGTTTGGTTTTTACAGAAAGTTTATGCATGTTTATTTTCCGGTTTGCTTGTATGATTAAGTGTTCATGCAACGTCATTACAATATGTGTGACCCAGATTTCTTAATAAGCGTGTTTTAACATTGAAGAATAGTATTTAGAAATAAAAGTTATATATCAATGAAAGTATATGTTGATTTGGGATATGATGTTTGTTATACGATTGGTCTGGCAAGTGGAATTGTAATACCCACTCAATGCATGCGGTTTATAGGAAAAAGCGTAATCGCAAGTTATCAATAATGAGATAAGTTATCTTTCATTTTATTCTCAGATTGATTTGTCTATGACGTACGCTGGTTTTGTAGCATTGAAAGATGATATCTTACGTGTTATGGCTGGTCTGTGGATGGCTTAAGTGATGAAGATCTGTGCATGAGGCCAAAAATCTATCTATGGAATAAGCAGATATCTTCTACAAGAAAAGCTACAAATAACATTCTGGTGTGTCTCGTTCAATTGCATTTTGTTAATAGAAACCTGGATAATAGACATTGCAATGTATTGATATTTGTGTGTTTGTGTTATTTGCAGAACTTTCCTCAGAAATATATCGCCTCCGCGCTGGAGGGAGGTTGGCCACGAATGGTGTTGTATGACTTCGACACCAGAGAGAGGTATGAGTGTGAGCTCTTCAGTTCACGAAGAAATCCATCTGTCGAGAAATATATTTGGAAAGGGTGGAAATACTTTGTGAAAAAGAAGCAAATGCGAAGAGGCGATAAATTGCGATTCATGCTCAAGGACCCTCCAGGCAACAGGATCATGGTGCAGCTGTTAAACCGTTGATCATTTGAAGAATGTGAACCACTTCTTGGTAATGGTAGAATGGTGGGAAGCAGTTCGACAACCAATTTAGTATTTAAGTCTATTATGTATAAGTTATGTTTGAACTCAATATCGTAGTCAAAACTTAAGTTAAGTTTGTGGTATTTAAGTTTCGTTATGTATGTATTTTGAGGATGGCTGGATGTAATATACAATCATATAATTTGAATGCTATATTATTACTATCACTGTGTGTCTAAACCATAATATAATGGTGAATGAGAAATCAATATTCATTTGTGCGCCAAAAAGTGTGTATTTAAGTTTGCAGTCTGTTTCATTATGTTAGCATTCATCAGGTGGTTTAATTTATTGTGTATGGGCATGTGGAGTAGAACAATTTAAACTCAGTTGTTATATACAATAAATCTTTGAAAAACAGAATGTTTTTTCTGATTTTCTCTGATGTGAAAATCAGAAAAACAGCATGCAGTTTCAAGGATTGTGAGTTTCCATCCAATTAGAAGTTGAATTTCCATCCAAAACTGTAATGTTAGAACTTGTGAGGTCATGGTTGAACATATACACTGTTCCTCGTGCCAATGTTGGTCAGATTGGGAACGGCTATGCCCCTACCACATTTATGTAATGTTTGCTGAGCTTCTTACCAAGATTGACAGGAGATTGGGTGATGAGCTTGAAAAGGTGCCCAAATTCCTGGAGCATGGTGTTTCTGGTATATAAATGATGATTCCTATATAAGTGACGATTAAAACTGTGCATGTTTTAGTCATCAAGGCTGTGGAGAAGAAGGAGCCCTGTGGAGGACTTAAGCCCACCAAGTCAGCATTGAAGAAGAAGTGAACCGTGAAGGATGATCTAGGCTGATGATTCACGCTGCTTATTACAATTTCTGGTTTTGTTAAATGGTTGGATGGCCACAACTTTTAAGTCTGCGTCGTCATCTCGCAGCTTTTGTTCCCATAACTGGGTTGTAGTTCGACTGTGGCACGACTATTTCGTTTAGATTGTGATGTTTTAATATGTTGCGAATTGTGTGAAAACTTGGAGTCATAAGCAGCTATAAGCCTGCTTATTTGGTTAGGCAAACAACATTATGTTTTTTAGTATATGATGTTAGTTTATTCTTGTTGGACCATCTATCTGCCTGTTAAGTTTGCACTGCCAAAATATATGGGGTGGTTTATATCCTGTGTTAATTTTTCCTGCTGTTATATGTGTTTTAGAGGGTTAGGGTGGTACTGTGCACAACCTTTGAAACTGATCAGTGATTCGGTTTGATGTGGTTTGGAGATTATGAGTAGACTGTCATGTATCTTGACAGTCCAATTTAAGTGACAGGAAGCTGTTTGAGTTCTATCTTTGAATTTGTGAGGTGGTTATCTCAATATATGTTGTTTTGGCTGATGTCCTCATAATATATTGAAGTAACTTCTGTTACAACATTCAAAGAGTTTGCAACAAACCATTAAAGATTTCAAAAGAAGATAACAGAAAAGAAATTAACCATTATAGACATCTAGAAAACATTAAATCATGAATAGGAAAACAACATTGATAGAGTTTCCATTAAAGAAAAAGTTTCGGTCCGCCAATGCCTAATATATAGATGTATTGTACCATTGATAGAATTACAAAAAATAATGATAGAAATAAACAATTACAGCCGTAAAACTGTTACTTTTAGAAGTTTATGCAAGGCAGCAACAGATTGTTTTGAAGTTATATTTTTAGAGCAGGCTGTAAGGCAGATACATGGTTGCACTGCTGTTGTTTTTTATAGCAGACTACCATGAACCATCAGCCTTATATCACAAAATCGAATGACATGTTCAAAACAATTTGTTCCTTAAACCTGAAAATGGATAAAGAAACCATTTATAATGTTAGGTATGTAAGTTTGAAATGTTGACCATTGTAAGTATGAATGAAAAGACGTTCTCATAAAAATATACCTTTTAAATGTTTTGGAACACTTCCATGAAGACCACATTGGTTGTAGTACTCAATGCCTCTTTATCCTTGTCATGAATAAGAATCCTGAGACCATTTTTGGAATTAACCCTAGAAATAGCCACGTATAATTGGCCATGACTAAAAACATCTTTTGGCAAGTACAAACCAACATGGTTAAGAGATTGTCCTAGAGACTTGTTAATTGTCATGGCAAATGATACAATGATAGGGAACTGGCGTCTCACCAATTTAAAAGGCCATGGTGACTGTGACGGGGACAAAGACATTATAGGAATATAGATGATGTTGCCAATATTTTTTCCAGAAATGATCTTAGCCTCAATGACATGATTGGCAAGTCTCGTTACAGTGAGTCGTGTACCGTTGCACAACCCTTCAGACTGATCTAGATTGTGCATTAACATTATTGTTGCCCCTACTTTCAACCTAATTGAATGATTAGGTAATCCAGAAGTTTTAAGAGCATTCAGGAATTCGGGTTTGACATGTTCATAAGCATCAAACATAGTAGCATCAGATTTATCTATGGAATCGCTACTGAAGTATTCTTTCTCATCTCCTACAATATGTGAGAAAATATAATTAATGACAACGTAAGATATATAACCATACTTCTTATTAATACCATAAGAATCGTTAAATAAATGCGAGTTTCATACCTGTAAGAAGGTTTGTGATGTATTGGTTTATATCATCTACTACTTCAATTGTTGAAGCTAATATTGCACGACTTTGAAGATATTCAGCATCAAGATAATTATGAATCAGATCAGGGTATGTGTCCTCAACAATTGCCTGAATTGGATCAGAAAAATTTGATATCAAAAACTCTGGTGGAATCTCAACATCAGCATAACCTTCATTTGTCTCAGAAATGGTTCCGTCTCCAATTTTTAAAATCCACTCTGAAAATCCCCTTATGTCTTCAACTGTAGAAGTAGTTGCACCACTTGCCAAGCGCATGTTCTTCGTAAGCTTCAAGACTCTACAGTCATCCCAAATATAAGAAGCATTGATGGTTGCATGGATAATATCAGATCTAGTACCTCTGGGTACAACGGGGAGAATTTGTCTGAAGTCACCTCCAAAGACAACAACTTTACCTCCAAATATTTTCTTAGATGCATCTAGCACTCCACTCATAATATCCTTTAAGGATTTGTCAAGAGCCTCAAAGTAAAACCTGTTAGCCATAGGAGCCTCATCCCATATGATAAGATCTGTCATCTTTAGAAGCTCAGCGAGATCATCCTTTTTGTTAATGTTGCAAATAGAAGTTTCTAAGGTAGGAACTGGTATCTTAAATCTAGAATGAGCTGTTCTTCCACCTGGTAACAATAAACTTGCAATTCCACTCGAGGCAACAGGCAAGACAATTTTTCTCTTAGACCGAAATGCTGTTGATAAAGTGTTCCACATAAAAGTCTTACCAGTCCCGCCGTAGCCATATAAGAAAAACACCCCGCCTTGTTGCCTTTCTACCGCATCCATGATTTCGTTAAAAATCCCTCTCTGCTCATCTAAAAATTGGGGAAGATTCGTTTACATGTCAATGAAATGAAACTAATTCTTAATGTTAAACAACTTAAACCACAACCTAGGTACTTGTAAGAGAAGAGGACAAATTTAAATAAAGTTGTTCTTGAGCAACAGGATCATATTGATGCTCTTCAAAAAGTAGTCTATTGCCTACATCCACAACAACATAATCTCTTGGATATGGCATTGTCTTGTAGTCATTCAAACTTCTATTATTATTCTGTAACAGTTTCTCAATTGCCACCAGTGTAAGTTGTTTGAGCTCCTCATCAGTTAGGGTCAAACCTACAAAGAAATAAGGAATTAATACAGCTGATACGAAACCTGCGTATGAAATTATTGCAACGTAATTGAAATTTAAACCGGCCTATTGCTCAATGAAACGACCGCGGCAGGTTGAATTTCTGTATTTTGTTTCTCCAGATTAGATGTTAACTGTTACTTTTAGAAGTTTATGCAAGGCAGCAACAAATTGTTTTGAAGTTATATTTTTATAGCAGCCTGCAAGGCAGATACATGGTTGCACTGCTGTTGTTTTATAAAGCACACTGCCATGAAGTATAATACATACAGGCAGTTATTTGTCCACTTGTTTATGCCTTGCTACATGAGTGGTTACATATAAGTGGCATAACTTGTAAACAAATGTAGTAGAAAAATGAAATATAATAGAAAATGTGAAACCTCGATTTCCTGTCAACATTCGTTGTTCGTAGAGAATACCATCAGCTAAATACATCCAAGTCTTTCTCCATACATGTTCGGGTCTATTCATGGATGATGACAACAACAACGTTACAAATAACTTACGTAAGAACAAACCGGATCCCCAAAAATGCGCCTCTTTAATTGCCTCAACAAATTCCCTATCGTCTTGTAAAAAACCCATAGCAAAGCATGCTCCTCTAAAAGTTTTGTATTGTTTACCATCAACTTTCTTGATGTCTTGATAACACAATGGCCCTTTCGTGATAGTTAGCATCATCCTTAAATAAAAGAGTTCACCTGTACATTGAGGAACCCAAATAAGACGACCAATTGTATACCCTAGTTTCTGTGGCTTCCAACTCCTACTGCGCTTATCATAAACAAATTTAGAAACAAAGTCACCATAAGTGAGTAATCTTGCTTCTTCATAAGTTTTGTTTGCCTCGAACCAAGCCGTAAACATAGATTCGGATACACTTGGTTTGAGTAAAACATTTCCAACTCGCTCGTAGTCTTTGTAGTAAACCAAATTTTCACCTTCCATGTGAAAATATAATCTCTCAACGGCTGGCTTTCTACTGTGTATGGAATAAGAAAATATCCTCCAACATGCCTCACTCGGAGAGATGTATCGACAATCCAAATATTGCTTGATTTCATCAATGTTGTTTTTGTCTTGACCTTGTATGACAGCAGAAATTCTATCAGAACCTTTGTTAATGTATTTGAAAAGGTATTTGATAGAAGTACTTTGATTGCACCATTCCATGTTGATGTGTGCTTCGTACTTCAGTAATAAACCTGGGTTGTGGGGAACTACATGACCACTATGTAGAATGACACCGTTTTTCTCAATTGTGTTTCCATTGTTTCTTCGCCTATAAACAGGATAGCCATCTTGGTCCACTATAGTTGTTGGCTGAAATTTTTTTGGGAAATACTTGGAGCATTTTCTATCTTTCATGCAAGGAGAATTAAGATTTGCCAAACCACAAGGCCCATGAACCATATGAGATTTAACCAAATTGTACAGCCGGGGGTGTATCAACGGATCGGGAACTTCAGCACTAATGATCCTGTCAATGTCTTCAGGACCTGGATATTTGTTTGAAGGATGCAAAAAGATCAAAATATGTGCATGTGGAAGTCCTCTCTTCTGAAACTCAATTGTGTACATATCTAGCATTGGAATTAACTTATGTTAGAAGTGAATAAAGTACGAATTTATACATGAAACAGTAGTATAAAAAATTATCACAGTAGAGGAAGAAATAACTCACATGCTAGGACTTTGCCTAGGACACCTTTCTTGGTTAAATCTCATAGAAGTTCATCAAACTTGATTTTGAATACTCTTAAAATGATATCAGGCCGATCTTGTGGTTTCAAATGAAGCGGTGCAAGTACTCTTTGAATCTCATGCCAATTTGGATTGCAAGTAAAGGTTATGAACAAATCAGGAAATCCGACTTTACTACATATGACCATCCCATCATAGTACAATTGATCCATAAATCTACGACCGCCGACAAAGGTAGAGGGCAAAACAACTCTTTTACCTATGCTTGAACCGGGAGTTTGACTTTGATCCCCTTCTTCACATAGAGTATTGTACTTGGACACCCTAAGCTTTGGTTGATTTTTGCGAATCCATTCTAAATTCTCTGACTCTAACATTGTGTATCCATCTACCAGAAATTGTTGGAACAACCTTCGCGAGCATAACAAAGTCTTTGCCTCAGCTGCTCTGGTTTGAATGCGATATGAAAGCCATTCTCTGATTGTTAGCCTATTTCTTATGCTATTCGCGTTGAACGGCCTATCTCTATGAGAAATATTTGGTCTATATCCGTCCTCACCATACGGAAATATCAAATGATATTGGAAAGCCATGTAACTCGCATGAAGCTCATTGATTCTCTGAAGTCCTCCTCCTTTTGTTTGCATGATTATATCCCTCATTTCTGCGGTGTCAATATCACCAACTACTAACGCAACAACTTCAGAAACCGTTGGTTGATTATATACTCTACCATCTATGGATCTGTCTGAAATTAGTTTCAGCTTCATGTTTTGAGCGTCACCGCTATGTAACCACTGTTTAGCCATTTGGAAACACTTTGCATGAGCATTGTATTCATACAGCATTTCAGACAATTGATGTACAACTAACGGATCAATATTCGTGGTGTTCCTAAAGAATTTACGATAATGAAAATGGTTAGCATAATGGTTAGTAATGTTTATTTGGTAATTATATATATAGTGATGGGAACTATGAACTACAAAGATTAATGTTCAGTAACAGGATATTACCTCAAATCTTGCATTCTATTTTGGACCTCATTTTCTGTGTCATAAATATATAGTTGAGCAAACTTAGGTGGTTCACCATCAGGAGGTAACAAACTTCCAATTCGATGACAAGTCTGACCTTGTATCCTTATTGTTGGAGGACCACTTCCATTGTTAAGACGATTGTCCAACTTTGCCCTAGGTGATGTGAATGAAAACATCATATTGTAAGTTCTGATATGTTGCTGAAACTTCTTGCTAACTAAATCATTGTGATCAAACAAAAGCTTTGCAAGAACTCCAGGAGTTTGTTTTAATTTTGGTATCTCTACTTTGCCATTACCACAGCACAGCATAAATTACGGATTGGGAGAGTGCTTATTCTTGTGCATCCTCTCTTGATACCACATAATGGCATTACAGTAAGGACATTCAATAAGAGGGTCCCCGATGTCATAATAATCTACATAAGTAATCATTGCATCATACGATAACCATTATATACAAAATCCAAGGAAGGTTGTAATGTCACAACATATGGTGTAACAATGGCATACCTTCAGAAGTTCTCGATGAATTGGCATGAATTGTATATGGTGCGTCGACCTCATCTGATTCTGAATCGGCCTCATCTTCAGATACATTTGCTATTCACGAATAGAATCATTATAATTTATTTATTCACTGTCAGGATTACCTAATAGAATGATTCAAAAAATTGTTAGGACAGTCGGAAACCAAGTTGTATACGTACCTGCAAAAGGGTCACCATCTGAGTCATTATCGGAGTCGCTATTAAAATCCAAATTGACTGTAGGTGTAAAAACAGGGCATGTAGCCTGAGAGGTTTGCCTTGGAATATCTGCAAAATGTGAAACTGTTGTAGCCACGGGGAAACCCTGTCGATGCCCTTCATGGGGTACATTTGGACCACAGATCACTGTTTTAAGTACTCTGCCTTGTCTGTCAAGAAATTTTATGGTCAGGAGGATGGATGTGGTAGCGACTAATTCCAAATGAGTAAAGTGAGTTTAACATGTTACTTGTTTCATTATAATGACATGTACCTAGTTTCTGTTGAAATGTCTGTCATATGATTATTTGCTTCGTGTGGAAAATTTCTGGTCAAGTTAAACGCAAGATTTGGGACCCCAACTGTCCTAGGCCTCCCACGTCCTGGTTTGTTTTTGGTATGTACCCTGTTTACACAAGGAGAAAACTTGACAGTTGGTTTTTCTTACATGAACGCCTTGTGTTGTTTACAGTGGTATGACATTAAGTAACACAATCCTGTTAATGTCACGATATTTAATGAACGATTACCGAGCATTGGAGGTTGAACCGGCAGCTATGTTAGAAGTATAAGCTTCTGTGGCATTTGTGTTAACAGGATTAGCTGTTTTAGAAGTATAAGCTTCTGTGGCATTTGTGTTAACAGGATTGTTTAAGCCAGACTCTAACGGGCGATGTGGAATACCCAACCGTTGCCTATGCCTGCCCCGACCTGATGCATTTGTGCTTGTATTTCTGTATAAACCGTTATATTAAAACAAAGTTCATCATAAAGAATTATTCGGTTAAATGTAGTGGATAAATGTAGAACATACATAGCATAAATCAATGTAGAATACCATACATTTTTATACCTCTAAAAAAAAGTACTTAACTTACGTGATTGTATGAGAAGAGCTCCCAAACTCAATGACGGTGTTATGACGAAATGGCAATCCATGATGCGTATAATTGATTGTTGAAGAGGTAACAAATTCAGATGATTTGGCATTCGAATCAGACGAAAATTTTGACAATAAATTTGTTCCCAAAGCATGTATTTGGCAGGACCTTAAATGTGTCTTGAAACCGTGTCTTGAGAGGCTTGGTTCAGAACCGAGTATCGCTGCATTAATCATACTACTCTCTCCATCTGTCTGTGACATAGGCCCGATATTTTGAAACGACGGGGTGAGTTCGGACAACGGTTGTCTATTTGTAAAAATATTAGGAGTACTATGACTGCCCTCCATACCAAGCATCTCTTGAGTAGTATGTCGTTGTTGCTTTGAACAGTTTTCTTTCAGTATCATCGAGCGTCTGGCTCTTGCTTTTTTACCTGACCCAATGTTGTCAATAGGGTCCATTATTGTTGCCTCAAAGCACCCGTTATATAATGTTATTCTCAATGTTAAGCATAAAAAAATGTAACAGCAATAATGATATTCACATAATGTCATTTAATATAGCTATCATCAATGAAAGTTACATGGTGGTAATAGAACCTTAGTAAAGTCTCTTATTGAAAAGCATGTAGTTGAGTCATTTATTGAGTTAAACCAACTTAAATGATCTCTTCACAGAGAAACTAATGAGGTAGGTGGTGTATCATAAATGAGTTCAACCAACTTACAATATCCAAATTTTCCTATAAAAGTGGTTCTATATTGGATAGATTCTAAGAAATTGGTGGAAGGGATACAAAAATTTCTTACTCTATATGTGCTTCTGCGCAACTCCTAAAACAGGATTGTGGTTGTAATCCATTGTTTTAGCATACACTGTGAATCATGTCCAACATATATAATGAGGTAACCTTATTAGTGCTATGTTATGTAATCGAAATTGAATGAGCATTTTCATGTTTATCTGTGGATATATAGAGATATGTTATACTTGAAACAAAGATAAGCATTGTCTGTCCAATTAATATACTCACTGTCGTGCAGAAATATTTCTCTAACAGCAAGAAACTTGTTGGCTATGTTGGTCAGCAACAGTCCTAAAACTTCAATGGAAGGTCCACTCTCAGGTATGGCATTGATTATGTTCGTTGTTTTTCAACAACAAATATTGCTCATTCACTGAGTATACCCAATGTATAATATTATATTGAGGGCTCTTCTGCAAATATTTTTAAACTTAACTACCAACACCAACTAAAAAGGTCCTATTTGGAAGGACTTACTCAAACTTTTCCTACAAACCTTTGTCAGATATAGTTTATCATGACAATCTGCTAACCGGCTGCATTTAAGGGAAAAGCATTTAAAAAACAATTTAAATTCTGACATTACACAAAGTAGTGATTGGTAAAAGTGTACTTAAACTTGTCCAATGTCTAACAAAGTTCCATGATAAACTAATATGACACAGGCTGCACATAGGAAAAAGTGTTATGCATTTATGGATGATCTGACCATATAGCAAATATATTAACAAAAAACTGGAAATAGCAATCTCTCTCTTCTGAATTGTAGCAGGAAAATGTACAGATTTAAGTTATTGGCAGTTCCCAATGTAGGCTAAATTGTCCATAGGTTTGGGAAAAATATAGTTCCAAGAGCAACTCCACATCAACATGTTTCTGAAAGTCTATAAAACTTTAGCAACTATGATGGTTTGAAAAAACAGGTTAAGTGGAAAACCATTTTTACCTAATCCTCAACTGGGAGTCCGAATGCAAACTTGAATTTTGAGAAAACCACCAGTAGTTTGAAGGGTTTTTTACTGGACTTCCTGTCATAGCAAATGCTATATGATAATAAGAAGTACATATAAACTATATATAATTTTGCAGTATAGTGATAAAATTATGGGGGCTGGTTGTTGAGGGATTAGAGTTTGTAATATGGGGTCTGGTTGTTTGAGTCGTTATAGCATGATGATAAAATTATAGAGTTGTTGAGTGGTTAGAGTATGTATTTACTTTATGTTGTATAGAAAACATGGAGTACGATAACGAAATTAACTGAATAGATTCATTACTGCAAAATAGATTCATTACAACATTAATTTGAAATAAACTTAATAGATTCATTACAAAATTAATTTGAAATAAAACATTCAGGTGTCAAAATACAAATGAAATTGCATAGAAAATGCATAAAAACACGAAACAGTCAACAGATGGCCATCAAAGCTGGAAGTTAGCAATTAAAAAAGCGTTCCGTTTGTGATTATACATCAAAAAATGGATGTCTCCCGAGGTCCGCAAACCATTTCATTCTGTCTTGATAAGTTTGGCCTTCCTCCCAGGCTTGCCCTTAGTTGCGGATTGTTTGGGTGTAATTTCCTCAGCATGATCGAGATCATTTGCAGAGCTTGGTATGGCAACCCTCTTCGCAGGTGTAGTGTTGGAGCTTGTAGAAGGACTCCAAGGATGGTTTGCAGCAGAGGATGATTCTCCAGACTGTGACTGTTGAGATGAATCAGGAACCTACATATGCCATTTTGTAAATATTCACAAATCTTTGAGATTAATTAAGAATCATGTATAACAGTTTAGATAAGGTGGCATACCAAGAGTTGTTTTGGTTCATTGATTGGAGAGGAATTGGTGTAAAGACCATATAATAATACATGCATCAAATCATATATTATACATGAGTTTCACTTTTGGTACTGAAACATAATAAGTTCCTAGTTAACACATTATATACATAAATGCCTCTAATACAAAAGAACTAAAAGTCTAAGGCATTACATATACAAGATGTTCAAAAATGATAAAAACTAAGAACTAGATCAATACAATGATCTCAAAACATAACGCCATAGCGGAAGCCATGCCATCACAAAACCACGATCCGTAAGGAAAGTCAAATAACCTTGTCCTTACCCTTCGCTGAACCTGCAGAACCTGTGATGTAAACAACAACAGTGGGGTGAGATACATCAAATCTCAGTGAGTTCCCTATCTTAAAGTCCTCTCGGCTTTACAAGGTTCTAACAAAGTCCTAACTCATGTCCAAGGGGAAAGGGGAAGGACCATGAGTACACACACACCAGTAACCATCACGGTGAGCCTGTAAACTCACACTAGTACCGAAGTACGTTCTGAGTCCGTACACTCAAGAACTCACATATCAATAACCAATACCAAGGCATCCCCTTTTCCCGTACCCTTCTACGTCTAGAAGGCGATTCGAGTCATAAATCCTTGTAGCTACTTGGCATACGATTGGATTCGGGATCACCGGTCCGTACACCGTGATCCGTCACTTCTCACGGCCCGTACACCGTCACAAGTCTCTTTACCCGTAGGCTCCAATCGTACTTAACACGGGACTCAAACCTGCCAAGTAGTTGTGTATAATGTTCAGAGGAGGTGCTCGAGTCTCATGAACTACACCGCACAACTGTGGTTATTGATAAACAGAATGCACACGCCTCGGCCTTTCATGCACGAGCGTTGCCACACATGGAACAATTCACACTTCCGACACAGTTTTGGTAATAATCCTCACCCTGCCTAGTCCATATTTTAACATGCATACATTGTCAATAATAATTACACACAATTAACAGATAAAAGTCGACAAAACGACACTATTTCAGAAATCCCGACTTAATTAAATCGGCCGGCAATCTTAAAACCATTGAAATAAGAAAGTACATTTTATTATCTTTCCAACGATACCAAAATTGTTCAAATCCGAGTTACGTACAAAAAGTTACGGCATTGTGAACAATCGATCGGAAAATAAATCACAACAGCAGAATTTCTGCAACTCTCCTGGCCGTACGCGTATTGGCACTCCCCGTACGCGTATTGCCCAAATGCTCGCCCAGCCATACGCGTATTGCCCCAAGCGATATGCGTATTGCCCAAAGCCGTACGCGTATGGGCAGAAACGTTTTTCCTTGAAAATTCCTTTTAAAATTGCCGTACGCGTATTGCCCTTGCCGTACGCGTAATGACAAGCCCCATACGCGTATTGACATGCTCCATACGCGTATGGGCAGAGAAAAATGCAGAAGTTCCTGCAGAATTTCTTCTGCTACGGGTTGATCCAAAATCAACCCCAAATCCCATTTTCATCAATCAAAATGCATCAAAACATGTTATAACATCACAACCAGCATAACATATAATCAAACATTGAATTTTAACAGTTAGATTCATGATTTATACCAAAATACCCATTTTTCCCAATTTCCAATCTAACTCTAAACTCAAAATAATCCTACTCTAAAGAGTCTAACTAGAACCCACCTGGATTTCTAGACGAGGAGGTTGATACTGAGATGAATAGATGAAGAGTTGAAGCTTGATGATGATCTTGAGCTTCTTGAGAAATTTCTCTCCTTTTCCTTCTTCCACTTTTCCTTTCTCCTCCTTTTCCTTTGTTTTTCCTTCTTTCTATCTTTTGTTTGTTTTTCCAAGGAAAATGAAAAGAAAATAGATAGTATAGAAACTATCATTTTTTTTTAGTAACACTACTAAATGTCCAAAATTAGCTCAAATACATCAAATTATAAAAACTCAACGTTAAATACTATTAAATTAATCGACTCTGAGTTCGTCAGTTTACTCTAATTATTTTATCAAATAATTACTCAGAGTACCCCGGAACCCAGTTGATCATAATAATATTCACCAGAGCGTTTATCAAATTACGGGGTATTACATCCTCCCCCCCTTAAATAGAAATTCGTCCTCGAATTTAGAATATTACCTGAACAGATGCGGATAAGAATCTCGCATTTCCGATTCTAGTTCCCAAGTAGCATCGCCCGGATGCGTCATATCCCATTGCACCTTAACAAGTGGAATATCTTTGTTCCTTAACACTTTTGTTTCCCTTCCCACAATACAACTCGGTTGTGGTTCAAAAGTCAAATCCGCTTCAATTTCCACTGATTCGGGTAGAATCGGCTGAAGAGGATCAGGAATAAACTTACGGAGCTGAGATACGTGAAAAACGTCATGCATCTCGGATAGAGAGGGTGGTAAGGCTAATCTATAAGCAACTTCACCAATCCTTTCTAAAATCTGATACGGTCCCACGTATCTCGGACTTAACTTTCGCGACTTAAACGGTCCTTTCAATCTCAATCTCGGAGTAACTTTCAGAAATACATGGTCACCTTCCTCAAATTCCAAAGGTCTCCTACGATTGTCCGCATAACTCTTTTGACGATCTTGTGCTTGTTTAACCTTCTCGCGGATCATTCGAATCTTTTCCGTAGTCTCTTGAATAATCTCGGGTCCCAAAATCCTATCTTCGCCAATTTCAGCCCAACACAAAGGTGTCCTACACTTTCTCCCATACAATGCTTCATAAGGAGCCATACCGATGCTCGCATGGTAACTATTGTTATATGAAAACTCAATTAACGGTAAAAGTTCTTTCCAACTCCCCCTACTCTCTAGCACACAAGCTCTTAACATATCCTCCATCGTTTGTATTGTTCGTTCAGTCTGACCATCCGTTTGAGGATGATTCGACGTGCTCAAACGCAAATTCGTACCCATCGCTCGTTGGAACACTTTCCAAAATCTCGAAGTAAACTTCGGGTCTCTATCGAACACAATACTAGAAGGAATACCATGCAATCTCACAATCTCAGCAATAAACAACCTTGCAAGATGACTTGCCTTATAAGTAGTCTTTACGGCTAAGAAGTGTGCAGATTTCGTTAGTCGATCAACAATTACCCAAATAGAATCATACCCACCTTGGGTACGGGGTAAACCCACTGCAAAATCCATAGAAATACTATCCCACTTCCAAACTGGAATATCCAAAGGTTGTAACAAACCGCCCGGTCTTTGGTGTTCAATCTTCACCTGTTGGCACACCGCACATTCTGACACATAGCCCGCTATATCCTTTTTCATCCCAGGCCACCAATAATCCTTCTTTAAATCCTGATACATCTTCTTTGTCGCATATTCAACTCCTTTTGATCAAACAAATACTTCAAACTTTTGTGGTCACTGAACATTTCAAAACGTACACCATATAAATAATGACGCCACACCTTTAGTGCAAAAACCACTGCAGCTAGTTCCAAATCATGAGTCGGATAATTCTTCTCATGAACTTTTAACTGTCGAGAAGCATAAGCTACCACTTGACCATCTTGCATCAGAACACCCCGTAATCCCCTCTTAGAAGCATCACAGAATACTTCATAAGAGTTGTTAGGATCAGGAATAATTAATACTGGAGCACTCGTCAAACTTTCCTTCAAATGCATAAAACTTTGTTCGCAACCTGAATCCTATTCAAAAATAACATCTTTCCGAGTAAGTTTCGTCATTGGTAAGGCCAATTGAGAAAAGCCCTTAATAAACCTTCTATAGTAACCGGCCAATCCCAAGAAACTTCTGACTTCTGAAACATTTCTCGGTCTCTCCCAATTAATCACTGCTTCTACCTTCGATGGATCCACTGCCACACCACCTCGAGATATAACATGTCCAAGAAAATTAACTTCCGACATCCAAAACTCACACTTGCTCAACTTAGCAAACAATTGCTTCTCTTGCAAGACCGATAAGACAATCCTCAGATGTTCTCCGTGCTCTTGTGGAGTACGGGAATAAATAAGAATGTCGTCAATAAAGATTACCACAAATTGGTCTAAGTAAGCATGAAATATACGGTTCATGTAATCCATAAAAACAGCTGGAGCATTAGTCACACCGAAAGGCATCACTAAGAATTCATAATGACCGTAACGTGTCCTAAATGCAGCCTTTGGCACATCGGAACTCTTCACTCGAATCTGATGATAACCCAACCGTAAATCAATCTTCGAGAACACACAGGCTCCTTTCAATTGATCCAACAAGTCGTCTATCCTTGGTAAGGGATACTTGTTCTTAATGGTGACTTTATTCAACTTACGATAATCAATGCACAAACGCATTCCCCCATCTTTCTTCTTTACCAACAACACTGGAGCTCCCCAAGGTGAAACACTAGGTCTAACAAAATGCTTAGACATCAAGTCCTCCAATTGGTCCTTTAATTCTCTTAATTCAAGCGGTGCCATCCGATACGGAGAAACGGATATAGGAGTCGTTCCCGGTATCAGGTCAATAGAGAACTCAACTTCTCTCTCCGGAGGAAGAGAAGAAACATCCTCAGGAAACACTTCAGGAAATTCACACACTATTGGAATACTCAGAACTTGTTGTTCACTACTTCCTTCCTTAGTAAGAATCATTAAAACAGATTTCTCTTTCTCAAACAAGAAATTTACCATTCCCACCGTACCTTCTAAAATCGTTGATAATACATCTTTCGGAGTAGCCTCAGCAGATGGAATAATAATTAGCTTCTCCTCACAACCGATAAAAATCGAATTAGCTGAAAGCCAGTCCATTCCCAGAACAACATCCACTTTCTTGAGCGGCAAACAAATAAGATCAATCTGGAAGACTCTTTCGTTCACCGACAACACACAATTTTCACACATCAATGGCGTTTCAACCAATTCATCCATGGCAGTAGTAACCACCATAGGAGGAAACAAAGGAATAGTTTGCAACCCAAGTCGCTTCACACATCTCAAAGACACAAAAGAATGTGTAGCCCCACAGTCAAATAAAACAAAACAAGGTTGACCATTAACAAAACACGTACCCACAATCAAGGAATTATCACCCTTTGCTTTCCTTGCATCCAGAGTATATACTCGACCCGTAGTCTTCCCTTGTGCCTGATTCCTACTCTGAGGACAATCTCTCGCTACATGACCCATCTTGTTACACTGATAACACCGTATCCCATCCGAATAGCACCTACCAAAATGACTTCTCCCACACGTACGGCATACCGGAGGCACACTAGTTCTAGAGCCCTGTACTTGCTTCCCTTTGGAAGACTGTTGCCTTTGCCTAAACTGTTGATTCGACCTTCCACGGTCACTTTGAGTTACCCTGTTCGAATCCACCTCCATTTGTATCTTTTTCAAGATATTTTCCGCCACATAACATTGTCTTAACATTTCAGCATAAGTAGCAAATTCCCGTTGAGACACGCTGTGTGAAATCTCAGCCCTTAACCCAAACAGAAACTGATCTATCTTCCACCTCTTATCAGGAGCATACATGGCCTGTCTAGAATAGTCAGCCATGATCTCAAATTGTTCCGCATAAGAAGCCACTGATAAATTTCCCTGTCTCAACTGTTGGAACTCAAACTCCTTTTGAGACCTTAAAGAACTCGGAAAATATTTCTCCATAAAGATTACCTTAAACTGTTCCCACACTTTCGGCACCTCCTGAGTTGTCATCAAGGCTGAAGCGCTCTCCCACCACCTCATGGCAGGACCCTTCAACCAGTGAGAAGCAAAGACCACCTTATTCTCCTCACTGCAATGAACTATCAGAAAAATCCGTTCCATTCCTGTTATCCATTCGTGTGCCTTTACCGGATCTAGCCCTCCTTGAAACTCCGGAGGATTCATACGAACAAATTCCCTGTAGGTTCCTCCTGTAACTTCCGGAACAACCACTGGAGGATGCAGACCATCAGCCATTTGTTGCATCATTCCTTGCATGAACTGATTCTGCTGTTGCTGCATCTGTTGCATAAATTGGTACAACAGGGCATTCCCTTCATCACCTTGTGGAACTGTCCCAGCTGGAGTAGTCCTTGGTCTTCCACGGTTGTTTCTGCGTCTATCAGCCATGTTCCTGAATTCCATACAAATAGGATTAAGTTGATCAGACTCAATACCATAAGTATAACAGACAAGACCCATGGCGACACGCCGCATATGAAACGGAAAGAAAACTTATCCTATTTCATGGCTAGGTCGAGGATACAACCAGGCTCTGATACCAACTGTAAAGACTATATAATAATACATGCATCAAATCATATATTATACATGAGTTTCACTTTTGGTACTGAAACATAATAAGTTCCTAGTTAACACATTATATACATAAATGCCTCTAATACAAAAGAACTAAAAGTCTAAGGCATTACATATACAAGATGTTCAAAAATGATAAAAACTAAGAACTAGATCAATACAATGATCTCAAAACATAACGCCATAGCGGAAGCCATGCCATCACAAAACCACGATCCGTAAGGAAAGTCAAATAACCTTGTCCTTACCCTTCGCTGAACCTGCAGAACCTGTGATGTAAACAACAACAGTGGGGTGAGATGCATCAAATCTCAATGAGTTCCCTATCTTAAAGTCCTCTCGGCTTTACAAGGTTCTAACAAAGTCCTAACTCATGTCCAAGGGGAAAGGGGAAGGACCATGAGTACACACACACCAGTAACCATCACGGTGAGCCTGTAAACTCACACTAGTACCGAAGTACGTTCTGAGTCCGTACACTCAAGAACTCACATATCAATAACCAATACCAAGGCATCCCCTTTTCCCGTACCCTTCTACGTCTAGAAGGCGATCCGAGTCATAGATCCTTGTAGCTACTTGGCATACGATTGGATTCGGGATCACCGGTCCGTACACCGTGATCCGTCACTTCTCACAGCCCGTACACCGTCACAAGTCTCTTTACCCGTAGGCTCCAATCGTACTTAACACGGGACTCAAACCTGCCAAGTAGTTGTGTATAATGTTCAGAGGAGGTGCTCGAGTCTCATGAACTACACCGCACAACTGTGGTTATTGATAAACAGAATGCACACGCCTCGGCCTTTCATGCACGAGCGTTGCCACACATGGAACAATTCACACTTCCGACACAGTTTTGGTAATAATCCTCACCCTGCCTAGTCCATATTTTAACATGCATACATTGTCAATAATAATTACACACAATTAACAGATAAAAGTCGACAAAATGACACTATTTCAGAAATCCCAACTTAATTAAATCGGCCGGCAATCTTAAAACCATTGAAATAAGAAAGTACATTTTATTATCTTTCCAACGATACCAAAATTGTTCAAATCCGAGTTACGTACAAAAAGTTACGGCATTGTGAACAATCGATCGGAAAATAAATCACAACAGCAGAATTTCTGCAACTCTCCTGGCCGTACGCGTATTGGCACTCCCCGTACGCGTATTGCCCAAATGCTCGCCCAGCCATACGTGTATTGCCCCAAGCGATACGCGTATTGCTCAAAATGCCCGGCCATCCATACGCGTATTGCCCAAAGCCGTACGCGTATGGGCAGAAACGTTTTTCCTTGAAAATTCCTTTTAAAATTGCCGTACGCGTATTGCCCTTGCCGTACGCGTAATGACAAGCCCCATACGCGTATTGACATGCTCCATACGCGTATGGGCAGAGAAAAATGCAGAAGTTCCTGCAGAATTTCTTCTGCTATGGGTTGATCCAAAATCAACCCCAAATCCCATTTTCATCAATCAAAATGCATCAAAACATGTTATAACATCACAACCAGCATAACATATAATCAAACATTGAATTTTAACAGTTAGATTCATGATTTATACCAAAATACCCATTTTCCCAATTTCCAATCTAACTCTAAACTCAAAATAATCCTACTCTAAAGAGTCTAACTAGAACCCACCTGGATTTCTAGACGAGGAGGTTGATACTGAGATGAATAGATGAAGAGTTGAAGCTTGATGATGATCTTGAGCTTCTTGAGAAATTTCTCTCCTTTTCCTTCTTCCACTTTTCCTTTCTCCTCCTTTTCCTTTGTTTTTCCTTCTTTCTATCTTTTGTTTGTTTTTCCAAGGAAAATGAAAAGAAAATAGATAGTATAGAAACTATCAATTTTTTTTAGTAACACTACTAAATGTCCAAAATTAGCTCAAATACATCAAATTATAAAAACTCAACGTTAAATACTATTAAATTAATCGACTCTGAGTTCGTCAGTTTACTCTAATTATTTTATCAAATAATTACTCAGAGTACCCCGGAACCCAGTTGATCATAATAATATTCACCAGAGCGTTTATCAAATTACGGGGTATTACAATTGGAGATTTCCATAGCAGTTGGACGTGAAGTATGCTGCAAATGTTTAAACATACAAAATGAAACCATAATAAAACAGCAACCAATGAAACAGTGATTCTTAAAAACACAAATGAAGCACCTCATTTGGAGTGAGGAAGTTGTGCAGCTTATTGTAAAGATTGTCCTCATTGAGTATGGTAACCAGAGAGAATTTCTCGTAAAAGGATTGATACTTGATACGGAAAACCAACTCTCTATTCAACAGAACATCTAGATGAGCAGGCCATATTTTAGGATTGTCCTCTCTAGCCTACGCAAAAAAAAAAAACATTAGTATCTCAATGGTTACAATTTTCAGGACAGCCTTTCATATTAAATCATACATCAAGTAATGCTCAACAATACTAACCGCCTTCATTATTTGTCGTAATTCCTTTGCAGACTTCTTTGTGTAAGGAATACAATCCTTATCCCAAAACACGAAGGTTCCTCTGTGGGTTTCATACTCAACTTCAACTTCAATTTTGAATCTACGGCAACAAAACATAGGAAACGTCAATTAAATGACAGACAATGTTTTTAGCTGAAATAAAACATGTAAGCAACAGCATAGGCTTACTTTGTGACAGGTTCTACATCAGTAACTCCACAAGAACACACAAATTTTGCACCAACAGACTTGTTAGAAACTTTACAGTCAGGGCAAGTCTCAAAATACCAACCAAACTTTGAAGCTTTGAACCGTTTCGTAGTGCCAATAGTTGTTGCAAAACAATCCTATTGTGTTCAAGAATAGTTGATAACGGACAAATAATAAAACACATCTACAGAAAGAATTCATAATTATGTAAATAATTTGAAGAGTAAACACACCCTGCTGGCTTCATATATAGCACGGATACTCTTGACCTCGTTTAGGCTGGTCCAATTTTTGTTTGTGGATTGAATGGATGAATCACATGTTACAGATTGAGAAAGTGCAGCTGCAGTTGGTAAGTCAGTTGCTCCAAACCTGTAACAAAATTACGTAAGATGTTAGACGTCAAATTCTTTGTTAAGGGACATAGTACATAACTATCTAGTGTATGCATTGACTATAACCTGGACTTAAACTCTTCAACCTGTGGATGATCCAAGTTTAGGAGTAGTTTAGAACCGTTCCATGCGTTTGATAGACTTGGTAATCCTGAAACTGTGACATACCATAGGAAGAGGTAGTTACAAAAATTAAATAGTATATGATTGACATGTATTGAGAAACATTGTAGGAAAATGAAAATTTGAAACCTTTATTTGTCTTGCACCAAGCATGTGTCAAGATGATAATGGTATGAGCAGTGGCTTTGTTAGGGTTATCGTAATTGATGAATTGCTTTGCATAGTCATCCCACAACGCAACCTCAATGACATTGCCTTCAATATCACGCAATGTGATATTGGCGCAAGACTTCTTACCACCACCTCCCATCTGTGTCTTCAATACATCTTGTAAAACACCAATAACATCTGTAACAATGTAATATCAAAATACACAGGGGAAACACCATTGAGAAAATTCTGTATAGCGTGAAAGTGAAATTTGTGGGTAGGTATCTCTGGTATCGGCACATTAGTCACGGTAGTCCCTCCATTGAAGAACAGTTTCAGTGGGTTAGAACAGACCTTGAAAGGGCCATCATTAACAACTGGCTCTCCATTGTAGAGGGCATACGTTTCATTCTCTTTCAGCTGGTCAAGCCAATCTTTGAGGTCCCTGCTTCTGGTGGTAACATGAATCTGGTCTGCCTGTGAATGTTATTAACAACAAATGTTCAGTTAGACAGAAACATGTCACAAATGTGTCAAAATAATCTTACCGTTCCATCCTGAATGACCATTTCAACGTGTTCTTGACCATTTATCTCCTTAACAACCCACATATCAACAACCCTAATGAGCATCTTCCAAACTTGGTTTCCCTTGACCAGATCCTTAATAAGAATGGGAGCTCTTGACATAGTTCTTTTCCTAAACATACAAGCAGTACAACGTGTTACATAAGAATAACTGCAGATTCATATTGAACACATTATGCAGGAATATGAAACAGGGATGACGTTAATGATAAGAAAACGTGTTATTTTGTTAGACATACAAGCAGTAGAACGCGTTGCATAAAAATATTAAACAGCAAAACAACATCAACAGAATATAGAGGACACGTTTACGTGTTTACGAACTCGTACATATTCAGCAACACAATGTATGGAAAAAAACAGAGAGAGCAAAACAGGGATGATGTTCATCACAACACAACGACAACTTGGTGTAGCAACATTAAAACATAGAGTATTTCCACAGAAAAACAATAACAGGATAACAGGAACCGTGAAGGATCAGCATGCGGGTGGAAGAAGAAGTTTCGATGAAGGTGAAGAATCAATGGAAGAATGCGGAAGAACTCACCTGCGGTTGAAGAGAGAAGAAGTGCTTGGAGAGAGAGGCAATGAAGGTGAAAATGAAGGTGTAAGAAAACTGTGTCTCGTGTAATGTTATGATGAAGAGTGTGGAGGGAAAATCTGATTAGACTTGTCAACCAATGAGAGTGAAACAAATGGCCAGCTTTGTGTATCAAGAGATTGGAAATGTGTTGAATTGCCGTGTTACGTTTTTGCCCTTTTGTAAGTGTATTTAAATTTTGGGGAAAGGGCACAAATGGAAAATCAATGGACTTTTTTCCAATTGCTTTATAGTAGATATATATTTTTGTATGTCATTAATTCATATCAATGTCTCAATTATAATTTACAATAAATTATTATAATATAAATTTATTAATTATTTTGTCAATATAAATTTGTAACTTATTTAAAACTTAATAGAATACGAATAAACTAATTTGCAATCACACATCACACGCACATTAGTTTAGTTCAAATTATTTCCCTAGGTTTTCCATTTACGATGAACCTAGCCACAAACCCATCATAAATCCATGTTATACTAAAATTTGTATATGAAAAACATAAACTTATAATATGAAAAATGATGGCAACATAAACAAAAAAAGTAAAATAGATCCAAATGAATAACAAAACAAGGTACAAGGGTTGAAAACAAAAAACAACAAGATGAAAACAACAAACCACGACATCAACGTAAACAACTAAGATGAATACAAAACAAAGTCAACTAACAACAGCAACAACAGGATGAATACAACAGAATAAGACAAAATAACGAACCGTGTAGTGTAGTAATTTTTTATTAACAACAGCAATCATTATTGTAATTTTTTAATTAACTAAAGCATCACCCTTACATTAAAATCGTTTTTATTCTTAAGTACTTTCCATGTTCTTAAGTTTAAACATTCATCGGGTCAAAAAGTTGATCTTAAATATAATAGATATATTTATTATTAATATTTTAAATAAGTTTATAATTATTCTCTAAAATATTTTAGAGTATAAAAATTTGAGAATAATACATACAAATATAAAAATATATGTATTGATTCTAATAAGATTGAAATAAGTAGTAAATGCTTACATTTAAGAAAAGAGTAATGTGCTTCAAAATTAAGAGAAAAGTGATGGTGCACTGACAGTATAAATTATTTTTATATTGTAAATTAATCAATAAAATCATTTATATTATCAAGTTAGCTTGTAAATTTTAAATTACTTATATGATTTAATATTATAAAATATTTTGATTATGTTCTGGACTGGGCCGGGGTCTGCTCCTCAATCGAGCAGGCCTAACCCTCACGTCCTGGGGTGGCCCAACAAAGGTCTCTTATCACAACCAACGTCGAGCACAGAGCGTCGGGAAGAGGCGCTAAGCCTCTCCGAGCTCACCCCTCCTCGACACTCAGGTGCTCCTTCCCGCAAGGGGTCATCTCCTTCTGCACATAAGAGTCCTCCCCTCGAGGACACATCTCTCCCCGACACGCAAGACTCCTCCCCGCGAGGACACGTTCTCATGTAACCTCCCACTCCCGATGGAATTGGTCTGCCCTAGTTCCGGAGATCTAGGAGCGGTTACCCCAGGGCGAAGACCACGTGCTGGTCTTCACTACGCCACGTAAGCCCTGGCAGTTACTTGGATTGGGCCTGGCAATCCAGCCCAATGCAAGTAACCGTTGGCCCCGCGCTGGGGGCTCTCTATAAATACCCTCTCACTTGAGAGGGTCAGGGGACATACACTCTTTTACACTCTAACCTTGTACTTGCTTTTACTTGTGACCCTTGCCTTACTTGAGCGTCGGAGTACCTTGCAGGTACACCCCCCGACCGTCTTCCAACCTCACCGGAGCTAAAGACCACAAGACGTTGCTGGCCACCAAATACTGTCTGATCCAGGTACGATCAGTGGCGCTGACTGTGGGGACCCTTGCTTCCCCGTTTTCCCTCCGATAAGCCAAAGCAATCCTCTCGTTCATCACCAGCATGGCCAATAACCCGTCTGCTAACAAAGCTCTGGACACCGTCCTCGCGTAACTCGAGAACGGGAACCACCGCGAAGACACTGCTACCCTCCACGTCGAAGAAGGCGACGTGAGAGACGGGCAGACCGCCTTCCCAGACTCCCAAGACGCGGCTTACGACGTCGCCCAGCAGGACGACCAACAAGACGTCTTTCAGCCAGTTGCTCCTCCGCCCAATGCAGATTCGAGCACCGTGGCCCTGTTTGCCTTGATCAATCAGACCAATCAGCTGATAGCACACCAGAACACCAGAATTGAAGCACTAGAGCGAGGGAGGACACGGCGATCTTCCCCGCGAAGACATCGTCGTCCACCCTCACCCCGCCACTCTCCTTCCCCGCGAAGGACTCCTTCCGAAGAATCTCAAACCCCTTCGCCAGTGCGCGGGGGCCGTTGGCTACGCCTTGAACGCCCCTAGCCGGCGATCTCCCAGAAGCGCCATCGTTCCCCGCCTCGGAAGTAACTCAGGCCCTCCACAGCCACCAAGAAGTCCAAAACCACCGAGGAGAGACCGAGGAACCGTTCAAAGAATTCCCCTCCACGACATCACCGATCCCCTTCGAGATCCCCGGCCGGAAGCGACGACGACGACCAGAGGACCCCTCTATCGTGGGAAATCATGAATGACCCAATTCCTGCGGGCATGGAGAAACCCCCGCCACTGGGGACCTACGACGGTCTGGCTGACCCCGACGATCACGTTGAAAGTTTCGAAGCCATGCTCGAGTTCAGAAACGTCAGGGGAGCCATTAAGTGTAGACTTTTCCCCACCACCTTGCGGAAGGGCGCCATGACATGGAACAAGGGTCTGGCACTCGGGTCGATCACATCTTGGAAGCAACTAAGACAACGCTTCACCAAACACTTTACTGCGTCTCGTCGACACCCGAAGACGGAGGCTGCCCTAGAGAGCATCTTCCAGGGGAAGAACGAATCTCTCCGGAACTACATTGAGAGATTCAACAGAGAGGTTGTCGAGGTCCATACGACCGACGACATGAAGAAGTATCTGATCATCCATGAACTACGTTTTGGATATGATTTTGCCAAGTTCGTGGGCCTCCGTAAACCCCGCTGTCTCGAGGACCTCCTCCAACGAGCTCAGTCGTATATCGAGCTCGAGGAGTCGGAGGCAGCACAGATCGTCCTTGAGTCGAGACGCAAAGAAGGCCCCCGCAGTCACAAAGATGAAGACTCTCCTCCCCGACGAGGAGGAGAAAGAAAGAAAGAAAATTGCCCCCGTGATCCTCGGGAACCGCGCAGACCAGCTGGCCGGTTCACGGAATACACCCCGCTCAACGCTCCCCGCGCGCGGATCCTCTCCGAGTGCCAGAACTTGGAATTTCTGAAAGGAGGCGTCCGTTTCCTGAAGCCGACTACTCTCAAATCAAACACTGACAAGTCAAAGTACTGCAGGTTCCACCGGAGCCACGGGCATGTCACAGAAGACTGCATCCATCTCAAGGATGCAATTGAAATCCTCATCAAGGAGGGGCACTTG
Source organism: Lathyrus tuberosus (assembly GCA_022829125.1). Taxonomy (NCBI): domain Eukaryota; kingdom Viridiplantae; phylum Streptophyta; class Magnoliopsida; order Fabales; family Fabaceae; genus Lathyrus; species Lathyrus tuberosus. Next base: position 2,593,945 of record JALAZF010000452.1, read on the forward strand.
AAGAAATACGCCCAGAAGAATGATACTCCTCGTCCCAGCTCTCGGGAAGCCTAGAACGTCGAGGAGATGACACCTCACCCCGACGAGAGTCGGCTTCAGGTCGCCCTCAGTGTCACTCGACCCGAAGATTTCTTTGTCCCCGTAATCATTGAAGGTGTTAGATGTCAATCATGATATATTTTTGTATGAATTATTTGGCATTTTTCATGACTTTTCCATGTGGGATATGTTGATTTTAGTGTGGAATGTGGTTGTTGTGCATTATTTGAAATATACTTGTGGTGCTTGTAATGTGTGTGCTAATGTGCAGAAATAGGAGTGAAATGATCAAAGTTTGAAGACACAAAGAAATAGTGCAAGCTGCCAAAGAATTGAAATCAACAACTTCATTCGCTAGGCGAGTGTTGGTGAAGATGCCAGCGAAGGTTCGCCTAGCGAACGTTAGCGAAGATGCCAGCGAGGGGGTGGCAGAAAGTATGCAAAACTTACAGTAGGAAAACTGGGTAAATTCGCTGGGCGAGGAAACCAGCGAATGCTCGCTGTCTTGTTCGCGAGGCGAAGGTGCCAGCGAGGGGGTGGTAGAAACTTCCACTTTTGAAAACACCCAAACTTCGCTGGGGCGAGTGAGCTAGCGAAGCTTCGCGTTGCGAGTGAAATGGTTCGCCTAGCGAACCCGCGATAATTCCATTGGGCGGTTTAAGTCTGAGGCACTTAAATGTGCCATGTTTTTAGTCATTCGCTAGGCGAATGAATCCTTCTCTAGGCGAAGGGTGCTGAAAGTAAAGTGTATAAATAGATTTTTTACTTTTTGTAATGGGATCTTTTGATCATTTTCCATCAGAATTGATAGTTTACAGTATTTTGTTCCTCAAAGAGTGTATTTTCGATTGGAGAAGCTGAAGTCGCATCCATTCTCGATTAATCGTCGTGGATGCTCATTCATCTCCTCTCTTTATTTGTCATCCAAGCTACCATGAGAAGTGGTAGCTAATCACTAAATGTTGAGGTTGGATGTAGTTGATTCTGTTTTTATGTATTGCTTTTGATCTATTGTATATGAACAAAGTCTTTGATCAATATAGATGAAGTTGTTTTCTCTTAATACTTTATGTTTGATTTGTTTTACTCTAGACATAGATTCCACAAATCTTGACCTAACAATTTCATCTCTTAAAAACCAAACTCTAGACATAGATTTGGGATTTCCTATTCGCATTGTATTGATCTTAATGATCGTTGCTTAGATTGTTAGCGTGAGACATCATCTAACGGTCTAAACAACGGTACTCACGATTTCGCTTTAGACATAAACGTAGTCGGGAGGATACGCGGTTGTATTGGTCGGAAACTAAGTTCATATGCTTGATTAATTGTTTAAACATGGAAGGGATTAGCGAAACCTAACCTTAACATGTTTTTATAAAACCTTTTACAAAAAGCTTTGTCATAGCTTAATCTTTGCTACAAGTGAATGATAACACCAATTGAAACGTTTGAAACTATTAACTTAGAATAGCGCAACTATTGAACGGCAGGCATCAAATATCCGACAATCCCTGTGGATACGATAACAAAAACCCACACTATTACTCTTCTAACAAATTGGCGCCGTTGCCGGGGATTGTTAGTTGATATTGCAAGCATTGCGATAGTTGAGTTATTGTAAGTTGTTACCACTTTATCTTGAACTTGTTAATCTGTTTGTTTAGTGTGCAGACTTAGTTTATGCGAGGGAAACTACCGGCGGACCAACTTCTTTTCGATCCTGAGATTGAAAGAACCGCTCGTAGAATCAATAGCCGAACTAGAAGAAGGAGGCAGCTAGCGAAACAGAGGCGAGAACAAGAGGAAAGTACTTCTACACCACCACCATTTCCACAAATACTTCCAGTTATGGAGGGAGATCCACCACCACCTGCTTCTAGGCCATGTACAAATAGTCCAAGGCACAATGCTCAGTTCGCCCGTCATGCACACAATGGTCGTCATGCTGAGATGAAGACCGGAATCCTCCAACTGTTATACCAAAGTCCATTTACGGGTATGGATCATGAAGATCCTTTCACCCATTTGACAAAATTTTATGAAATCGCTGGAGCGACGGGTGCACCGGAAGCAGAAGAGGAGTCTCTATTCAAGAGACTATTCCCGCATTCCCTCATTGGGAAGTCCAAGGAATGGTACCTTGATCAGTCAACTACCATCATGACTGATTGGAATGCCTTGGAAGAAAAATTTTTGGAAAGATTTTTTCCGCACACTCGGTTTATGGAAGCAAAGACCGCCATTGCGGTATTCACACAAGGAGCTAATGAATCTCTCAATGAAGCTTGGGAGAGGTTCAAATCAATGTTACGAAAGTGCAAAGGCCATGGTTTCGATGAATTGTCACAAATTCATATATTCAGAAATGGGCTGCAGCTAGTACACAAAACCTTGTTGGATGCCACCGCGGGTGGGTCTTTGTTAAGCAAAACTGCAGCGGAAGCCACAACTATCATTGATAAAATGGCCTTGAACGATCATCAAGGTAGTCACAATCGTGGACCTGCTCAACGAACGCCGGGTGTGTTGGAATTAGGAACAAGTGACGCTATCCTTGCACAAAACAAATTGTTATCACAACAGGTTGAGCTGTTAACAAAGCAAATGTCTAAGCTGCCTCAACAATTCAAGGAGATGCATGAATCTTCAAGTAAAAATGTGCAAGTGTTAGTGTGTGAGTTATGCAGAGGTGACCATTTGACCGGTTATTGTCCTCCCGTTGAGGAGGAAGCAAATTATGCGGGAAATCAAGGTTACCAACCCCGACCTCCGTATCAACAAGCAAACCAAGGTTACCAACAAAGGCCTAACCAAGGTTATCAACAACAATGGAGACCACAAGAAGCCGGACCATCAAACCGCCAACAATATCAGAATTACACTCAACCTCCGCAAGCTCCCGTTGGAAATACAAAGATGGAAGATACTCTTACCCAATTTATGCAAATGGCAATCTCAAATCAAAAGAATACCGATGCCGCCATAAGGAACCTTGAAACACAAGTCGGGCAATTATCAAAACAATTGGCTGACCAACAAAAAGGGCCCTTTACGGCAAATACACTTCCTAATCCAAAGGATTGTAAAGTAATTCTCACAAGAAGTGGAAGAGAGATTGACATGGGTGTAGGTAAGAAGAGAGTGGAGGAGGAGGTTGTAGTTGAAAAAGAGAAAGATAGGGAAGAGATTGAAGTAGAAAAAAATGTTGAGGGTGTGTTAGTTGAAAATGAGATAGAAAAAAATGAGAAAGAAAAAGAAGAGAATGAGAAAAAAATAGAGAGTGAAGAAAGAGTGAAGAGAACCAAGAAGGGAAAGGAGCCGATGAACAACATTCCAATTCAACATCTACCATATCCGCATGCTCCTACAAAGAAAGATAGTGCGCGGCACTATTCTCGGTTTATGGATATCTTCAAGCAATTACAAATAAATATTCCATTTTCCGAGGCTTTGGAGCAGATGCCTAAGTATGCGAAATTCATGAAAGATATCCTCACGAAGAAGAAAAGGTATACTGATCAGGAGACAATTATGGTGGATGCAAGCTGTAGTGCAATCATTCAACGGACGCTCCCGCGAAAAGAGTGTGATCTGGGACGAGTTACATTGCCCGTTACGATAGGAAACATGTATGTAGGCAATGGGTTGATTGATTTGGGTTCTAGCATCAACTTGATACCATTGTCGATTGTGAAATGGCTAGGCCACATGGAATTGATGTCCACGCAAATGACGTTGCAACTCGCCGATAAATCCACTACCCGTCCACACGGTGTAGCGGAAGACGTGTTGGTCAAGGTGGACAAATTTTTGTTTCCAATTGATTTCGTTGTCATTGAAATGGAGGAGGACGATGATGCACCTTTGATTCTTGGAAGGCCTTTCATGAAAACTGCCCGTATGGCAATTGACATGGACGATGGTCTCATGAAAGTGAGAGTCCAAGATGAAGAGGTGTGTTTCAATCTTTACGATGCCATGAAGCACAAGAAGGATAAGGGTGATTGTTTCCGAATCGATGTAACGGAGGAAGAAAGTTTGGAAGTTACAAGGCAAATTAATATCATTGATCCTTTTCAAAGAGCTTTGGATGAATCCTTGGAAGTATTCTCGGTTGAAGAAGAGCAAGCTCTTGAAGAGTGTTTGTTGGAGCTTGACGCTTTGGAAGAATTGCAACCGTGGGAGTATGAAGAGGAAATTCTGAAAAAAGAGGTGAATGAGGAACCATCCAAACTTGAGCTGAAAGTGTTACCTTCCACATTGAAATATGCTTTTCTCGATGACGGTGGTAATAAACCGGTTATCATAAGTAGTATTTTGTCTGAAGTGGAGGAAAGCCGCTTAATTCAAGTGTTGAGGAAAAATCAAGATGCAATGGGATGGACGTTGTCTGATCTTAAAGGCATCAGCCCTTCGTATTGCATGCATAGGATATTCATGGAGGAGGACTTTAGACCGGTTGCTCAACCTCAACGCCGCTTAAATCCTGTCATGAAAGAAGTGGTTAGAAAAGAAGTAGTGAAGATGTTAGATGCCGGGATGATTTATCCTATTTCCGACAGCTCGTGGGTTAGTCCCGTGTATGTGGTACCCAAAAAAGGAGGATTAACGGTGGTCCGAAACGAGAACAATGAGCTTATACCAACAAAGACCATAACCGGGTGGAGAATGTGTATCGACTACCGTAGGTTGAACAAGGCCACGAGAAAAGATCACTTCCCTCTACCTTTTATGGATCAAATGCTTGAGAGGCTTTCCGGTCAACAATTTTACTGTTTTTTGGATGGTTATTCGGGTTACAACCAAATAATTATGAACCCGGATGATCATGAAAAAACAGCTTTTACATGTCCGTTTGGAATCTTTGCTTATAGGAGGATGCCTTTTGGATTATGTAATGCACCGGCGACTTTTCAGCGGTGTATGCAAGCTATCTTCTCGGATTTGATCGAAAAGACTATCGAGGTTTTTATGGATGACTTCTCTGTTTTTGGACAATCGTTTGATTTGTGCTTGAAAAATTTGGATACGGTGTTAGAACGGTGCGTGGAAACTAACTTGGTGCTTTATTGGGAGAAATGCAACTTCATGGTGAACGAGGGAATTGTGCTCGGTCACAAGGTTTCGGCAAAAGGCCTTGAATTTGATAAATCCAAAGTGGATGTTATCGAGAAATTACCACCGCCGATGAATGTCAAAGGTATAAGGAGCTTTCTTGGACACGCCGGGTTCTACCGGAGATTTATCAAGGACATCGCCAAGGTCGGAAAGCCGTTGAGTAACTTGCTTGTCCAAGGTAAGGTTTTCGACTTTGACGAGTCTTGTCATTTTTCTTTTAATTTTCTGAAAAAGAGTTTAACAACCTCACCCATAATCGTTGCACCAAACTGGAAATTAGATTTTGAATTGATGTGCGATGCGAGCGATTATGCGGTTGGGGCTATTTTGGGTCAAAGGAGAACGAAAGGTTTCCACGCTATACATTATGCGAGCAAGGTTTTAAACGAAGCTCAGATTAACTATGCAACAACTGAAAAAGAGTTGCTTGCCATAGTGTATGCGTTGGAGAAATTTCGTGCCTATTTGATTGGTTCATGTGTCATCGTTTATACGGACCATTCGGCTATAAGGTATCTGCTCACCAAGCCTGATTCAAAACAGCGGCTGATTCGGTGGATCCTTTTGTTACAAGAATTTGATCTTGAAATTCGTGACAAAAGGGGTTCCGAGAATTTGGTGGCAGATCACTTATCCCGCCTGGTCAATATTGACGTGACCAAGAATGAATTTGAGGTAAAAGAGGAGTTCCCAGATGAAAAACTTTTTAGAGTGCAGGTTAGACCGTGGTTCGCCGACATGGCTAACCACAAAGCCACCGGATTGATACCGGACGGTCTAACGCACCACCAAAAACGGAAATTTTTGTCTGATGCCAAGTCATTTGTATGGGATGAACCCCATTTATTTAAACTTGGTGTCGACAACCTCCTCAGAAGGTGTGTGTCAGTGGAGGAAGCCACGAGTATTCTGTGGCATTGTCATAACTCTCCTTACGGAGGACACTTTAATGGGTTGAGAACGACCACTAAAGTCCTACAATCGGGCTTTTATTGGCCGTCCTTATTCAAAGATGCGCATGCGCATGCCCTTAGTTGTGACAAGTGCCAGAGAAGCGGCGGTATTTCACAGCGGCAAGAAATGCCATTACAAAATATGTTAGAAATTAAAGTTTTTTACTGTTAGGGGATCGACTTTGTCGGTCCATTCCCATCTTCATTTTCTAATGAATATATTTTGGTCGCTGTGGATTACGTTTCCAAGTGGGTTGAGGCGATAGCATGTGCCAAAGCTGACGGAAAAACGGTGGTGAAGTTTTTGAAAAGAAATATTTTTGCGCGTTTTGGTACACCTCGAGTGTTAATAAGTGATGGAGGATCTCACTTCTGTAACACTCAGCTTGACAAAGCTCTTGAGCAATATGGTGTGAAGCACAAAGTTGCTACACCATATCATCCTCAAGCTAACGGTCAAGCAGAGGTATCCAATCGTGAGATTAAGCGTATTTTGGAGAAAACTGTTTTGGGCTCGAGAAAGGATTGGGCGAACAAACTTGATGACGCATTGTGGGCGTATCGGACCGCTTTTAAGGCTCCGATCGGTCTCACACCGTTTAAAATGGTTTATGGTAAGAATTGTCACTTGCCGGTAGAGTTGGAGCATAAGGCGTTTTGGGCCTTAAAATTTTTGAATTTTGATCCAACTCTAAGCGGCGAAAAGAGAAAAGTGCAATTACACGAGTTGGATGAAGTACGCCTTCAAGCGTACGATTCCAACAAATTGTATAAGGAACATGTAAAGTCTTACCATGACAGAAAAATTGTCATCAAACAGTTTGAGGTCGGACAGCTGGTCTTATTGTTCAATTCTCGATTAAAATTGTTTCCCGAAAAATTAAGATCTAAATGGTCCGGTCCGTTTCGGATTGTGGAAATCAAGCCTTATGGAGCAATCGTAATTGAGGACACAACGTCAAAAGAAAATTGGATAGTTAATGGACAGAGATTGAAAATTTATCTTGGAGGAGATTTCGAGCGGAATCCCGCCATTGTTCCCTTCCGCGATCCGTGAGATTGCGGTAGACCGTCGAGCTTAGCCGACGTTAAACAAGCGCTGGTTGGGAGGCACCCCAACATTGTAAGTATTACTGCTCATTTCTGTTTTAAGTCTGTTTAGTTATCATTTTGAAGCCTTTAAAGATGTGGAAAAATTTGAAAGTTTTTTGAAAATTCTGGTGTGTTCGCTGGCGTTCGCCTAGCGAGCTGGGGCGAGCATTCGCTGGCCTTCGCTCCGCGAACCCAGCGTGACAGACCAACCCAAGTTTTTACTACATCAGTAAAAATGAATTGTGGGTGGGCCATCCAAATTGGGCCCATGACCCATTTTGAAATCTGAATAGAGGGGGAAAAACCCTAATGCATTTGCCTCCATTTCCTTTTCCACCGTTTGCAATTTTCTTCTCCTTTTCTCTCAAGAACTAAGCAACACTCATCTCTTTCGATTTTCCAATTTCCCTAATCCACCACTAACCGTGCGAAATTCAGGTTTGCATACTCTTTATTGTTTATTTCGTTTTGCATTGTTTATGTTCTTGGTTGATCAAGTAGGATTTTGAGAAACATTTGGAACCTCTGTCATGATGATTTTGTATTGCATGTTAAAAATTACATTGGCATTATGACTAGAGTGATATTAGAAAATAGGAGATGGTTGTTGGACTGCTTGTGCTATGGTTTTTTTGAGATTTCGCGTATTCGCTGGTTTGTTCGCTTCGCGAGTCTGCTCGAACATTCGCCAGCATTCACCTCGCGAATCTGGGGCGAGTGTTCGCCAGACTTTGCCTAGCGAACCTGGCGCGAACAGAAGCAAATTTTCATATTTTTTTTATGCAATGCAGGTCTCTGGCTGATTGTTTTTAGTCGCTAATGCGTTTGTTTGTCTTTGTTTGGTTTTATTGTTTGTTATGTGCAGATGGCACCAAAAACTGCAATTCACGCGGCTAAGAAGCGAAAGGCTTCAACCTCGAGACAAGCGCCCGTGCGTTTTGATGAAGACAGATTCAGGGGTGCGAAGCAAGCAGTCAGATATGAAACCCTAGAGAGAAAGACCATTTTGGCCGAGAAACGATTTTTACTTAGTGATCGTGGAGATTACCGGACAATAGATGCTCTTTTTGTAGCGAAGAAATGGGATCGTCTAATGATGTCGCTGGATGGGTACAACATTGACATTGTTCGGGAATTTTATGCCAATGCTTTGCCGGATGATGGAGAAAGATTTAGCTGGGCCTCATGGGTTAGAGGCACTGTTATGAGATTTGATCGTAGGACGATCAACACTATTTTGGGAGACCCTTTGCCGTTGATTGGTACTGAGTTGGATGCATATCATCGAGACTTGCATCTCCACCGTGACATTGGCAAGATGACCCGGGAGTTACTTCTTGAAGGTAAGGAAGTTGAGCTGAATTCATCCGGGGCGCCAATTAGATTCAGACGGGTGGATATGCAGCCATTAGTTCAGCTTATTCTATTGTTTGTGCTCACTAACATTTGTCCCAGGTCGCATCATAGTATAGTTCCTATTGCTCTGGCTCATCTTATCCACATCATTCAGATGAATGTTCAAATTGACGTGGCCCGCATCATTGCGGATGAAATCAAGGCGATTATTTTAAGTGGTTTGGGAGGTACTGCGGCGCGCAAGAATGCCCCGCTTGCTTTTCCATGTCTTATTATGTCCTTGTGTGCTCATGCTGGTGTGGATATCCCAGCCCGCAGGCAGGTCACTATTCCTTCGGCAATTGATGATCGGTATGTGGATAAGTTCTGTAAAGCTAGAGGGGCTGGTGGAGAGTCTTCTAGGGCTGGTGCTGATGATGCTGCTGAAGCTGGGGGAGGTTCTGAACCGGCGTCGCCTGCCTTTTATCCATTTCAGCAGGAGATCTACCAATATTATTGGGATTAGATGGCTGCCCAGCAGCGTACCATGACAGATATTCATGATTCTTTGCAGGTTCTCCAATTGCAGATCCATGACCCTTCTTCTCAGCAGATGATGATGTCTAGGGAATAGTTCCTAGCGCATGCTGGTTGGCCTGAGGCCAGGCCAATTTTAGGAGGGGGTGAGGACGAGGCTGATGATGAAGAGGCTGCAGTTGAGACTGTTGGTGACGATGATGATGATGAGGAGGCTACTTCTGCTGGCGGTGATGAGGATATTGAGGTGTCGGATGAGGATTGATGTGATTTTTTTTGTGATCTTAGACTTGTACACTTCCTTTGGACTCCAAAGTGAAGTTTTCTTATTATTTTTATTTTTTTCAGCTTTTACTAGTCTTATGTATCCACATTAGTGGAATATTTTGATATGGGTGTACTTGTACCCTAGTGGTACTATTTTTGATATTGTAGGTGTTCTTACACCAAGCACTTTATTTATATTGAGTAATGTTAAGTGTTTTGTTAAAAAAAAAAATTTTGGTTTGCTTTTACTAATAATTTGGTAGTTTTTAATTGTTTGTATGTTTACATGTAATTTGTCTTTCTTGTATGATGGAAGTTTGAAAGTAGGTTGGACTCTTGATTTTAACGAAGGATTCCTCCAAGATGTGAGGGCTATGATAGTACCGTAAGCATTGTGTTACGACAAGGTATCGTTACCCTGTTCGAGAATTTTTTATGTTTTAGAACTTTGTGTCTTGGTGCGATTGAAATTGTGTTTCATGTACAACTTCTTTTGAATGCGTATGTCATTTTAGGATCATAAACCATTAAAGTGAGAAGCCTCCAATGTATTATTATATGCTAAGGATTGTGATTAATGTTGTCTTTACTTTTAATTCATGCCTTATCTTATGACCATGTGATTTTGTGGAAGTAGGAGAAGTGATCAAGGCACTTTTTGAAGTTGAGCACAACCATGTCCATATATTAATTCACCCGTGAGTAGTGAGCATTTGGTAACCCCTTTGAGCCTAAACAATTTAGAACTCAATTGAATGATGAACTTGTTTTATGTACATAATTTGCAAGTTTGGTTCATCATTGAATTTGGTGAGTTTCTAACATTTTCTTCTTTAACCTTTGAAAATTGTATACTTTGACTTCCTTGCCTTAAAAAGCAAGGAACATTCCCTTTAGGTTGAGTTGAAAATGAGTTGGGGAGAATAAAAAGAAGATGGGTGCATTACTCCAAATTTTGAAAAATATTCAAGTAAGCGTGTAAAGAAAAGAGTGTGAGTATGTTGTACAAATGCGAAAACGCTTGCTTGAATGAAAAAAAAAAAGAGAAATTCAATAATTGTGAGGTAGTTTGTGAAGGTGTGATGAAAATTTGGTGGAATGAAATTGAGATGTATGTGTATAGTGAATGTTCTTTTGCTTCGGCAATTTCGTTTCCATGACCTTTAGAAATGACCCTTTTTTGTTCACCCGACCAAGCTACATCCTTGTAGTCCTTAGTGATCTTGTACTTCCATGAGTTCTTTTGTGTTCATTGAGATATGATATGAATTGCTTAGTATTGCATCATTGGTCATTTGAGTGTAATTGTCCCGTGCTTGTATGCACGTTTGCCTTCAATCCTTTTTCGAAGAGGAGTGTAGAATGACATGTGTATGATGAGTTAGTTGTCTCTTGAAACATTGTTGAAATTGTTTAAGAGTCAAGTTCTTTTACATTCTGAGTTCTTGAATTGCGTAATTGTTGCATTGTTGTGATCGTTGTTTAGTTGAGCCGTTTTTCGTGTCTTGGTCGAATTGAATCCTTGAGCAAATCCTCGTAAGAGGCATACTTTGCTTGAGGACAAGCAATGAGTTAGTTGGGGAGAGTTTGTTAGATGTCAATCATGATATATTTTTGTATGAATTATTTGGCATTTTCCATGACTTTTCCATGTGGGATATGTTGATTTTAGTGTGGAATGTGGTTGTTGTGCATTATTTGAAATATACTTGTGATGCTTGTAATGTGTGTGCTAATGTGCAGAAATAGGAGTGAAATGATCAAAGTTTAAAGACACAAAGAAATAGTGCAAGCTGCCAAAGAATTGAAATCAACAACTGCATTCGCTAGGCGAGTGTTGGCGAAGATGCCAGCGAAGGTTCGCCTAGCGAACGTTAGCGAAGATGCCAGCGAGGGGGTGGCAGAAAGTATGCAAAACTTACAGTAGGAAAACTGGGTAAATTCGCTGGGCGAGGAAACCAGCGAATGCTCGCTGTCTTGTTCGCGAGGCGAAGGTGCCAGCGAGGGGGTGGCAGAAACTTCCACTTTTGAAAACACCCAAACTTCGCTGGGGCGAGTGAGCTAGCGAAGCTTCGCGTCGCGAGTGAAGTGGTTCGCCTAGCGAACCCGCGATAATTCCATTGGGCGGTTTAAGTCTGAGGCACTTAAATGTGCCATGTTTTTAATCATTCGCTAGGCGAATGAATCCTTCTCTAGGCGAAGGGTGCTGAAAGTAAAGTGTATAAATAGATTTTTTACTTTTTGTAATGGGATCTTTTGCTCATTTTCCATCAGAATTGATAGTTTACAGTATTTTGTTCCTCAAAGAGTGTATTTTCGATTGGAGAAGCTGAAGTCGCATCCATTCTCGATTAATCGTCGTGGATGCTCATTCATCTCCTCTCTTTACTTGTCATCTAAGATACCATGAGAAGTGGTAGCTAATCACTAAATGTTGAGGTTGGATGTAGTTGATTCTGTTTTTATGTATTGCTTTTGATCTATTGTATATGAACAAAGTCTTTGATCAATATAGATGAAGTTGTTTTCTCTTAATACTTTATGTTTGATTTGTTTTACTCTAGACATAGATTCCACAAATCTTGACCTAACAATTTCATCTCTTAAAAACCAAACTCTAGACATAGATTTGGGATTTGATATTCGCATTGTATTGATCTTAATGATCGTTGCTTAGATTGTTAGCGTGAGACATCATCTAACAGTCTAAACAACGGTACTCACGATTTCGTTTTAGACATAAACGTAGTCGGGAGGATATGCGGTTGTATTGGTCGGAAACTGAGTTCATATGCTTGATTAATCGTTTAAACATGGAAGGGATTAGCGAAACCTAACCTTAACATGTTTTTATAAAACCTTTTACAAAAAGCTTTGTCATAGCTTAATCTTTGCTACAAGTGAATGATAACACCAATTGAAACTTTTGAAACTATTAACTTAGAATAACGCAACTATTGAACGGCAGGCATCAAATATCCGACAATCCCTGTGGATACGATAACAAAAACCCACACTATTACTCTTCTAACAGAAGGCCAAGAAGCAATTCGCAACATGTGGGCAACCTTCCCCCACGAGGACCCCTTCGCTGCCCGTAGCTCCTGGGAAGGCTTCCCTAAGGCAATGGTCATCTCCGGGGGTGGTTATGAGAAGTTGTTCGTCGGGTCGATTAAGAGGAAATTTGATGAACTGGAATCAGCAACGTCGGCGAAGACAACCACTCTCGAGAAGGTGCGAGGGAACTCAAACCCTATCACCTTCTATCTCGAGGACCTCCCCGGAGGAGCTCCCAACGCCACTATCCCCCTCTTGGTCAGGGCCCAGATGGCTAATTTTGACGTTCGAAGGATCCTTGTCGACCAGGGCAACTCGGTCGAAATCATGTACGCTCACCTTTTCGGGACTCTCCAACTCGACGAGAGACATCTGACCCCATACGTTGGCTCAGACCTGCAGGGATTCAACGGAACCACCACCCGACCATGGAGCTACGTTGAACTAATGGTCACATTCGGGGCCGAAGACACAGCCCGACAGGTGAAGACCCGCTTCCTGGTGGTCGAATGTCCATCCCTTTACAACTGCATCCTCGGTAGGACCACCCTGGCCGAGCTTACGGCGGTACCATTAATGGTCCACCTTAAAATGAAGTACTACACGGCCAGGGGATGAGTAGTGACGATGCATGGGGACATAGACGCGGGCAGAAGATGCTTCGACGCCGCCATCAAAGGCATGAGTTCCATCGGCACCAAACCCAAGACCGTGGCCAAGCCACCCCCGGACGCCGAACATGTACCTCTCCCGCGCGTCAACGCGGTCGAACTCGACAGCAGGTTCCCGGGCGAACCCGATGAAGACGGGACAGAAGACCTCGACCCCCAGACGGAAAACAACAGGCGGCCTCTCCACCCAACGCGCCCCATCCTCGACAGAGACTTTGAGCTCGTGGTACTCGGGGATGATCCAGACCGTAACGTGAAGATTGGCACCGGAATCCCCGACCTGGCGAAGGAGCAGCTGAAGGCATGTCTAAGGGAGAACACTGATCTCTCCGCATGGAGCGCCTTCGAGATGGCTGGCCTCGACCCCGAGGTGGCTTGCCATCAGCTCGCAGTAGATCCGACCGCTAGGGCCATAGCTCAACGTAGGCGTAAGCAGTCTCCCAAAAAAGCAGAGGCTATTGAAAAAGCTGTAAAAGACCTCCTAGAGGCAAGTTTTATTTCAGAGGCCAAGTACACAACCTGGCTGTCCAACGTTGTACTCGTCAAAAAGAATAATGGAAAATGGAGGATGTATGTTGATTATACTGATCTTAACCGGGCTTTCCCAAAAGATTGCTATCCTTTGCCTAACATCGAATAACTGGTCGACAATTCTGCAGGTTACAAACTATTATCCTTCATGGACGCATACTTGGGATACAACCAAATTCCCATGGACAAGGTCGACAAACATCACACGGCTTTCATGACCGAGTCAGGCAATTACTACTACAACGAATGCCTTTCGGCCTGAAGAACGCCGGTGCGACCTACCAACGGATGATGAACAAGGTTTTCCGGGCTGAAATCGGCGACATGCTCGAGGTCTACATGAACGACATGATCGTCAAATCCGGAGAAGAAGTCGACCATGCCGTACACCTCAAGAAAGTATTCAACACAGCGAGGAGGTGCTGCATGAAGTTCAATCCCGACAAATGTACCTTCGGCGTTCGGGAAGGTAAGTTCCTCGGTTACTACCTCACAAAGCGAGGAATCGAAGCTAACCCTGACAAGTGTAGAGCTTTTTCCGAGATCCCTACTCCGGACTCAAAGAAGTCAATACAATCATTGAACGGGATGCTCACCGCCCTCTCCGCTTCGTCGCCAAGTCGGTGCAATACGCACTCCTATTTTTCAAACTTCTCCGACAAAAAGCGGAGTTTGAATGGAGCGAGGAGTGCGAGCAGGCGCTCTTCCACCTTAAACAAGTCTTATCGCAACCCCCGGTCCTCTCACGACCTGAGACCGAGGAGACGCTTTTCTTATATCTCGCAATCACGAGTGAAGCAGTCAGCACCGTCCTCATTCGAGAAACCCCGGACGGACAAAAACCAATCTACTTCATGAGCAAAGCCCTCCAAGGCCCCGAGCTCAGGTATCAGCAGATAGAGAAAGTCGCCCTGGCCCTCGTCACCGCGGCCAGGAGGCTACGCCACTACTTCCTCGCCCACACTGTCATCGTAAGGACCGAACAACCCATAAGGCAACTCCTTGGACGACCAGATATGGCAGGGAGGATGCTCAGGTGGTCGCTCGAACTCGCCGAGTTTGACATCCAATACGAGGGAAGGAAAGCCCTGAAGGCTCAGGTATTGGCTGACTTTGTGGCAGAGATGACCGTCCCAGAACCTTCGACCAACGGATCCCAAAAATGGACGATCTATGTCGACGGAGCATCCAGCCCGAAGGGAAGCGGGGTGGGCATCATCCTCGAAAACGAGGAAGGTATCTTAATCGAGGTATCCCTCGAACTATCCTTCCCGACGTCGAACAACCAAACGGAGTACGAGGCTTTCCTCGTCGGACTTCGGCTGGCCGAGGACCTCGGCACCAAGGAGGTCAAAATCTTCACCGACTCCCAACTCGTGGCCTCGCAAGTCCGAGGAGAGTACCAGGCGAAGAATGACAACCTCATTGAATACTTGACCTTGGTGAAAGAGAAGATGAAAAAGTTCACCTCCACGGAAGTAACTCACATCCCCCGCGAGCACAATTCCCGAGCAGATGTCTTGTCCAAATTGGCAAGCACAAAGAAGAAAGGCGGGAACAAATCCGTCATACAAGAAGTGCTTTCCCAGCCGAGCATCGACAAACCCGCTCCAGTGGTGGACGTGAACGCCATTGGTGATAGCAATTGCTGGATGACCCCCGTGTACGAGTGCCTCATGACGGGCAAACTTCCTGAAGATCCCAAGGAAGCCAGAATGGTCAAGCGGCGGGCATGCTCATACACGATAGTCGAGGACAAGCTATACTGGCGAAGGTTCTTTATCCCCCTCCTCAGGTGCGTCGAGGAGACCAAGGTCCCCGGCATCGTCCAAGAAATACATAAAGGAATCAATGCACATCACCTCGGCGGGCGATCGTTAGCCCGTAAGGCGCTTCGAGCAGGGTACTACTGGCCCACCATGCAATAGGACGCCAAGGAACACGTCAAGAAGTGCGATAGATGCCAACGGCATGGGGACATGCACCTTGCTCCTCCTAACGAGCTCAAAACACTGTCCTCCCCGTGGTCGTTTGCGTGGTGGGGGATGGATATCCTCGGACCTTTCGTCCAGGGGTCGTATCAAAACAAATACCACATCGTCGGGGTGGACTACTTCACGAAGTGGATTGAGGCGGAAACATTGGCCAAAATCACGGCCTTCAACATACTGCGTTTTTACAAAAGGAACGTCCTCGCTCGATTCGGTGTACCTCAAGCTATTGTCACCGACAACGGAACACAGTTCACCGACAAGAACTTCTAAGACTTCGTCTCCAAGCTAGGCACGAAGCAGCACTTCACGTCGGTCGAGCACCCTCAAACAAACGGACAAGCTGAGGCGGCAAACAGAGTAATCCTACGAGGATTGAAACGTCGATTAGGCGATGCCAAGCAGCGGTGGGTCGAGGAGCTACCCAGCGTCCTTTGGGCCTACCGAACGACCCCACATTCCACGACTGGGGAGACCCCTTTTCGTCTGACCTACGGAACGGAAGCGGTGATCCCCGTGGAAATCAGAGAACCCTCGAGGAGGACGGAAACCCCCCTCGACGGGGACGCGAACAATGAAGCCTGAGGGAAGAACTCGATTTCGTCGAGGAGACACGTTCGGGCGCTTCTCTCCGAGAAGCTTCACTAAAACAGAAAATAACACTGTGTTATAACGACAAAGTTATCAAACGTGATTTTCAGGTGGGAACCCTCGTCCTACGAAGGAACCAGAAAGACTCGTGAGAGGGCAAACTCACCGCGAACTGGGAGGGCCCGTACCGCGTCCGCACGAAAACGGGGACAGGAGCCTATTTCCTCGAAAATTTGCACAGGGAAGAACTCGCTCGACCATGGAACACTGAGAAGCTCAAGCAATACTACAGTTAAGCACTGCCCGCGACTCACGAACACCACATTTACGGGGACGCACTAAGGTACGAGCGTGACACCCATATACAGAACACGATGATCGAAGGCCGCGTTGTGTGTGCGCGAGGACTTTTGATCCGACGGGGATACCTCGATCGAGCTCCGTCGTCGTTGTACCAATTAGCCAGAACACTCAGATCGCGATGGGACGTTCACGCCACGAAGCTAAGATCTCGACCGAGCTCTTAGCCTCATTGAAGGTTGGAATACGTCTCCGACCACCCGACCAGCTCTCCACGCGGTCAGGGACTATCAAGGTCGAGCAAATCCCAAAGTCTTTATTACTTAGACAAAAACAAAGTATAGAAATCTTTATTACTTAGACAAAAACAAAGTATAGAAATCTTTATTACTTGGATAGAAACAAACAAAGTATAACCAATGCTATAACATCACACACAATATAAACCGTACAAACAACAAACGAGCAGATAAGCAAAAATGCATTGAAGCGGACAGAAGCCCATTGTACAGATATTACAAACAAGTATCAAAAGCCCCTGGCACGCAGGTCGGGCATACGTATTAAAAAATAAATAAAACGGCTCGCAGGCCGAACAAAATGAAGAAGAAAAGCCTACTCGACGACAGTCCCTTCGGGCTCCTCGCGTTCATGAACCTCATCCACTCGCATCGGCTGCACGATCTGACCATCGACCACCTCGGAGTCGGGGTCAATCCCTTCGGTTGTGAGGTCGGGGTTGAGAACCCGAAGTTGTTGCACGGCGTTCCTGAAACCTATGTCAGCCGATACGAGGTTGTCCTCCTCAGATTCCCGGTGCTTTGCTATCAGCGCCGCCCGCGAGGTCAGCAACCTATCTTCCTCAGTTTCCTCATCAGCTGGGCGGACAGCCTCCTCCAACTCGGCATTCCTCACCAAGAGACGATCCCTCTCCTCTTCAATCCCGACGAGACGTCTCCGCTCTTCCTCAGCATTCTTCAACTTTTCCTCCAACTTCCCTTGAAGCTCGACCTGGGCCTGGTTCTGGCTTTTGCAGTCGGCCAGCTCCTTGCCCACCTTCTCCATTTCGGCTGAGATAGACTGGAAACTCTCGCACAACCTGTTCAGTTAGCCTTCCGGGCACGCCTTGTCGTTCAGAACCAGGGCAGCCGTACAAACCCGCATCACAGCAGACACGTCCTCCACCAGCGCCCTTCTCCGAGAGACCTTGTCGACACCTAAGATGGCCTGAGCTTCGGGGGCACCCACGCATAGGGAATTATTCCCCATGACAAAGTTCGGCCTCGAGTGACAAGGCGGGAGCACAAATTTTACAGCAGGGGGACTCTCGTTCTCAGTAAGGTCGATGGCCACTGTGTCCGCAATCCGCTGCCTCTTCGGGGAGACCTGGGGGCTGGGAGAATTGTTATCCTGGTGAGAACCAGATGAACCCCCGGTTGTCTGAGTGGGAACGGATCCCTGCACTCGGATCTGCTCGAGACGGCTTTTGCCTCCCTTCTTCGTAGTGCGGTTAGCCTTCAACTTTTTGAGGCGCTCGTCAGCAGACGACATCTTACCTGCACAGAAAATAAAGAGGTCAGTAATTCAAAAAGAAGGACGAAGGGAAAGGCAGGTCGGGGAGGCCGCCCCACCTAACAGCTCGAGACCCTCCTCATCAGAAAAAGTCTCGAGGAGAACCCTAGTGTTGATCAATCGACGCTTCGTTAAGACCTCCCCATCGTCGCCCAGAAGGAAGTCCCCGTTCGGCATCACGAACTTGGCTTTGTTAAACCCACTGACGAACTTGACTATGGCCTCGTGAGCCAAGCAATCCCCTTCACAGAGTTTATCAGGGCTGACGATATAGTTGTCTGTTCCCCTCTTGAAGTGTTCTTCAGTCCAGAACAACGGAAACCTGGGCACAAGGGCCTCCTCTTGCCGCCCATCCACTTCTTCGACGACCCAACGGTACACTGTATTTACGGCCTCATGTGTGACCGGCCTGACGAGGAAGTACCGATACTTGAAGTCTCGCACGGAGTCCCGGTAAGTGTGAAACAGGCTGCTCACCTGCTTGAAGGACACCCAGCTGTAGCACCTCAAAATTTGCCCTACCTTTTTCTGGCTTGTGTTTCGCACTCATTTGCATTCCATTAGGCCATACTCATAATCATATCATTGCATTGGTTTTCTGAGACACGAGATCAGAGGATTTTCTTGTTATAAGCGTTTGCTCTATTCAGAGATGATTCTGCAAAGTTCATCAGTGCACATCTGGGTGATTTAGGTTCTATTCATGGTCGAGCTGATGGGTTGTTTATCAGTTGAGATTCTTCAATGGAGGTGTGGATTCAATAATCAGCGCAAGGTTTTCAATTGGATCAAATGGTCGTTGCAATTGGTTCGGGGTAACTGTACTTATTTTATCAGAGGATACTGTAAAAAGTGTGAGTGTGGTTCCTGGATTAAAATCAGTCAAGGTGCTCGTTAGTGGAAATATCACTGGAGGGCTTATACAAGTTCATCATTAAGTCATTTTTCACATTTCTAACCATTTTCTAATTTCCATTTTCTATTAACTTTCATCAAAATCCATTGTTCATTTTGTAATATCCATATCCTTTTTCTAACCATTTCTATCCGAGTCCATTTTACCTTTTATATTATCCATTTAACCATATTTCGTTTCAAATCCATTCTCATCCAAATTATTAAACCAATATCCATTTACTAAACCAATTATCCATTTTCACATCATTAACCAAAATCATTATCCAACATCCATTTACCAATTTTCACTTCATTTTATCCATTCCAAATGTTATGTCCATATTACTTTTCAATATCCACTTCAAATAACCATGTTTTCAATTTTAATTCTTGACTACTTGTCTAAATCTAAAACCAACTTAAACCATTTTTTCCCTAATTCAATTTTCCAAATACAATTCCATTCCTAAACCCACATTTTAATATCCATT
This sequence comes from Lathyrus tuberosus, assembly GCA_022829125.1. Classification (NCBI taxonomy): domain Eukaryota; kingdom Viridiplantae; phylum Streptophyta; class Magnoliopsida; order Fabales; family Fabaceae; genus Lathyrus; species Lathyrus tuberosus. The sequence continues at coordinate 2,613,393 of JALAZF010000452.1, forward strand.
CTTAATTTTGGTTATCCATTTCAACTTTATCCATTTTTTTGTCCATGATTTTTAAATCCAATCCATATCCATTTTAATCATTTTATTCAAAATTCAATTACTTTGTCATCCATTTTTCAATCTATTTTTCCCCTTAAACCAATGTCTATTTTTTTATTTGTTTCTAACTTTCAAATATCCATATCCAAAAAGAAAATATCCTTGAACCAATTTGTCCAAGTTCCATATCAGTCCAAAACAAGGAACGCAGCAACAATAAGTGATGACAACAGCAACTGCAGTGCCGCAAGAATTTCATGGCGCAGTGGTAATTTCAAAAAGGGAAAAGGAATAATAAAAAGTCCACACCAGAAAAATAATCACAACAGAAAACACAAAACCATAATAGAATTCATCTTCATTCTTGCAAGCTAATCAAGTTGTACACCAGAAATAAAGTTACAAACAAGTACATAGAAATTCTAACCTTTCCATTAACCAAATTCTCACAAACTCCTTCAAGCTTTTCTAACAGAATTTAACGAATATCAAGAAAACTCTAACTGAATTTCAATTGTAAATACCCAACTACCCTCACCTCATTCCTGTATATAAGCAGTTGCAGTTGAATTGAGAGGGGGATTATTCATTTTCACGATTCACCTTCAACTCTTCCACAAATCTCTACTTTGGTTCTTCATTCTGCGCAGTTTTTCACAATTCATTTTCACGATTCACCTTCAACAATTCCTCATCAATCTTCTTCAACAAGCTTCACTTGTCATCAAATTCATCACATGTAGAAAACCAGGAAAAAGAGAAGATGTAACAGAATTGAAAGTTTCTTCGCTCCTAATTCATCACCATCACGAACCTGTATATTCAACCACAACAACAGTTCAGAACCACAATAACTTACAACTCAGAAATCGGCGCACAACAACGCAAGAAGAAGAAGAACGATGCGGTAAGCTTGCAACAACAACACCATTTCAGAATCACAAAAAGGTAGAAGAAGGTGCAAGGTGCAGAAGTCAGATTAAAAGCTGAGAGGATCGAGAAATTGAATTGGAATCAGAAGGTGGACAAACAGGCTTACCTCGCGTAATTCATTTTCGTCGCAATCAAAGAGGCACCGGACTGTCTCCGGTAGGTACGTTGATCTGTTTCCGTTGATCCTGTGAAATTATCACTTCAGTGTTGTAGTTACGATAGATATGCTTAGTTCCTTTTCGAACATCACGATTCCGGTGTGACTTCGTTTCTCGGTGTGGTTTGGGAGGCGCGTGAGAGGCGAATTTTGTGTGAGCTGTCGAAGACGTTTGCGATGTAGGTGATGAGCTGTCGACTGGGAGCCTTGGTGCGGCGGAGATTGTCCTTGATACGGCTGAGCGCGATGGTTCGGAATCGTTGATGTTGACGATTTTAGGTGTTGAGGGCGATGCGGTTTGACGATGACGATGGAGCGTTGCATCGTTGAGGTTGAAGGAGGATGAACGAAGACGGAGAGATTTGAACTGAGAGTGAACTCCGGCGCGGTGTTTTTCGGTCACGGCGCGATGTTGATAAAAGGGGAGAGATGAAGTTGAGAAGTTGAACGTTGAGGAAGGATCGGAGTACAAGAGTTGCAACGAGGGATTCCAGCGCAGGTTGGGAGGGTGCGACGGCGCGATGCGAGAAAGAAGAGTTATTGTTGGCTGAGAAATTTGAGTTTTAGATAGGTTTTTTACCTTGCCTGTACTTGGAATGGATTCTTAAGCCCATCGCCAATTTTCCTTTCCACAACCCTTTGTTTCTTTTCACACCCTAGAATACTTCCGCACCACCCATGGCTATGATTGATGAAAAACATTGGGCCTACTGCATGTAAAGCCCACTTGCTTGGTTCCCTTTTCTCACCCTTTTTCAGTATTCGCATCCCCCTTGGCTAAGAATAAGTTCTTGGGCCATTAACAGAAAAGGCCCATACGCCTGAAATTGTTTCACACCCCCAGTTTCCTGCTGCACCATTCTGTTTTAATTTGTTTTAGTTTTTATTTTTGTTTTTAACTTTGTCTTTTTAATTAGAAGATTAGAATTTAATTTTGGTTTTGATTTTAATCATAATATTGGTTAACTCACTTTTAATGGTTAGTTTTAACTTTAGATTTTTGATTAGTTAGAATTTGATTTTAATTAGAATTTAATTTTGATTTTAGGATTAATATTAGTTTTAATTCTAGAATTAACTTTAGGACATGCTTTCTTTAGAGTTAGTTTAGAATTAACTTGAACTAATTTTAGAATTAATTTTCAATCTTAGATTAGCTTTTCTTGTTAGAATTTAATCTTGATTTTTTATTTTGCATTTTAACTCTAACTTGGTTATTGTTGATTAATTGTTGACCATAATTTCAATTGCTCATTGTTGATTAATTTTTTATTTCTCTTTTAGGAATAGCATGACATAATGCTTTGTGTACAACTTTCTCACACCCTTTGGGATCCTAGTTTATCTTTAATCTTTGATTAAAGTAAGGTAGGATATGCATTAGGTAGTGCTATCCCTCTTTTTCTTTTAGGATTAGTGCTCTTAAACCACGCTTAACCATAGGATCACCATAGATGACAACATTAAGATTGAGTCTTAGTCCCCCACTTAGATTTTTTCCTTTACTCCAACTTTGAGTCTTTCTTCTCTCATCTTAAAACAAAAATAAAAAAAACACTTAATAAAGGCATAACAAATATTGTATTTAGGCCTTCCATGTGAGAACAAGGGAGTGTGGGGTCTTCTCTCACTTTCTTGGAATGTTTAGCGTACGTCCCGTCTTGGGTCGATATGCGAGGCATTTGATCCTACATGAGGGACTTAAATACAATACATGTTACAAAACACACATAATCAAAAACACTTCTTTCCTAAAAGACAAACAAACAATAACCTCTTTCCTTCGGGAATTCTTTTCTCATCTCACTCACTCTCAACGTACGAACGTGCTCCTACTCGTTCTCTTGCAAGATGGTAACGCACTCGGACCAGCGAGCCTGCAACACCTGAGCTAGAACGTTAGTCATTCCTTAAAAAACACAAATAATCCATCCCTCGTTGAGGGGAACTACATCGCTCTGATTCTCATGCTCCCGATGAGATACGTAGGCAGTGGGGTAGGGCCCATTCGAGCACTTCTTTTATTTTCCCTACATTTGTTTCTCTTTCTCTTTTCGTTCCTTTTCCATTCTTTCTCCTTTCTTTCTTTCAGTTCCTTTTCCAGTATCCTTTTCTTACACCCTTTGATCGAGACAAGCAAGCGTGGATCCCATCGGGTACGATGGACGCGTGGGGGTGCTAATACCTTCCTCTCGCGTAACCGACTCCCGAATCCAGTTCTCTTGGTCGCAAGACCATGCTCTTTCCTTTCCCTTCAGGTTTAAGCAGTGTTTCCTTTCCCTCTCGTGGGATAAATACACATTGCTGGCGACTCTGTTTCGGTGCCACTTTCGCGTTTGTACTTGGATGAAAATCCCGGGAGCGACAGCTGGCGACTCTGCTGGGGAGAGGTTGACCTATTGCTGGTCCATCCTAAGCGAGTCAATCCTAGCGCTTGTTTGCTTTTTTTTCATTGGGTGTTTACTGTTATCTTGCATTTGCTGTTTACTGCATTTTATTACTTCTACCATATTTACAGCATGTTAGCATTTACATTTCATATATTATACTGTGTTGCACTGTTCTGTCTGTTTGGCGGGATGGGATTTCTGAGAGATGAGCTCATTACCAAGGCTCGAGTGCACACTTAGATTTAGAGTGGAGAGTAGTGGGACCTACGTACCATCTGTGTACGTTGGGTAATCACGAAATTCACAGCTAGACGAGGCTATCTTGGGACCCATCATGGCGTGCGCATCTTGCGTATTCCAGGATGTCGATCTAGAGAGCTGTCGACTCTAGTGACCGATCATGAGGACCTTAGTGGAAACATCTCTCTTTAGTGGTGACAGTGGCAGACCACATTCTGTGGCAAACCCACTCGCACCCGAGGGCCCACTTTGGAACTTGCATAGGATGACCTTTATTTTCTAAGGTGAGTCAGTGGACGACCTCTTTGATTGGCATAGCATTGTACCCTACGGGCTGAATGTGCTATCGCTTCTCAAACCTCCGAAGCTGACAAGCCTTGTTTTCTAGGAACCACACGTGAGAGGGATGGGTTGTTTACAGGTTTGTAGGTAACCTTGACCTTCAACATACCCGGTATTCTGGTTTTCCTATCAGTGTGGACTCATCAGCCTGGTATTATGGTATTCTGACATTCTGACCATCCCGGTATTCTGAGTAGGTCGGCGTTCTGATTATGCTGATATTCTGGCATTCTGGTATTCCGATTATTACGGTGTTCTGGCATTCGGGTATTCTGATTATTCGGATATTCTGGTATTCCGGTATTTTCTTCAGAACAGACCTATGAGCTTATTCAGTCGTTAGCACAGCATAATGATTATGCAGAATCTATGGAAGCTTTGATCCCATGTCTTTTTGCATCCATACCTTTGCATTGCATTTGCATCTGCATCATTTTGCATATCTTTCTCCAGGCCAGAACAGTGAGCTCATCCATCCTTTATCTGAATTGTAGTCGGATTTCCCTACTTTCGTATTGGACTAGAATCAGCTTTTGGAAGAATCATGAACTCTGGGGAGCAGAATCAGTTTGTGACTAGGGCCGATGTCGATTTGATGAAGAATCAGTTGGATCGGCTAATGGAAGTTGTGGCTACCATGACTAGGGGAGAAGCCAATGTTCAGAGGACTTCAGTTATTGGGAATGTCATTCCACCTCTGGTGAACAATGTTGCTCAAGCTCAACCTGTACGAATTCCTGTTGAGAATCATGATATACACGAGTGTACCATCATCCGAGACGGACATTCTTCTTCTTTTGATGCCACAGACTATCAGAGTTTTGCATTCTCTATGCCAGATGTCCAGGGAGTAGTTTCAAAGATGAACCCTAAGGATCCACAATCTGTTGATGACGAAAGATACCGTGTGTTGGACGAGAAAATTAAAGCCCTGGAGAGGCGTGATAATCTTGATTTGAGTGTTTCAAGCATGTGTCTGGTACCTGGCCTTGTGTTGCCTCTAAAGTTTAAGATGCCAAAGTTTGAGCAATACAAAGGAGATAGTTGTCTGAGGCTACATTTGGTGATGTTCTGCAGAAGAATGACCTCACATGTCGATAATGATAAGCTCATGATCTATTATTTCCTGGACAGTCTGAGTGGGGCATCTTTGTATTGGTATATGCAGTTGCAGAGTGGTAGCATCCGATCATGGACAGATCTAGCCAACGCCTTTGTGAAGCAGTACGATTATAATCTTGACATGGCTCCCATCCGGATGCATTTGCAAGACTTGTCTCAGGCAGATAACGAATCATTCCGAGAGTATGCTCAGAGATGGAGAGAGTTAACCGCTCGTGTTCAACCACCACTTTCGGATAGAGAATTTGTTGATTTGTTCATGGATACCTTGCAAGGGCCGTACTTGGAAAAGATGATTGTCAATGGGGCAACAAAATTTTCTGACCTCGTGATGGTGGGAGAACGTATTGAGAGATTGCTCAATTGTGGAAACCTCCAAGGCCTCTCGAACTTCCAAGCTAATGAAATCGAATCAGTTGTCAGTTCTCAAGAAGAATTCGAGGAGGAAAATAGTTCCATTCAGGAATCTTCACCACCTCGTTCTCGGTGTTCAAACATATCAACTGTTCAGAGTCAACAATTTTATGGGTCTTCATATCAGGGACAATATTCTTCTGAAAATTAGGGACCTTCTCAGAATCAATGGTCATATCGCCGTCAGCCGCGTCAGCACACCCGACAAAGGTCAAGAAAGCCAGAGAGGCAGTTCACTCAGTTGCCAATGTCGTACAGTCAGATGTTACCAGATTTGATCAAAGGTGGATTGATAGTGCCTAAGGAGTTGAAGCCAGTGCCTTTTCTATATCCACCAGGTTTTGATGTCAACGCCCGTTGTGACTATCATGCTGGGGCACAGGGGCATTCAACTGAAGACTGTAAGGTGCTCAGGAGCAAGATTCAGACTCTTCTTGACTCCAACATGTTCTCATTCACGCCTCAGGGTATTCAGATCAACAATCCTCCTTCGTCCAGTCAGGTGGGTTCATCAGTCCAGGTTATGGAAGAAGTCGCCGAGAGCAGTTATGCATATGATTATCAGACTGACTTTTATGAGCAATTCTAAAGATGGCTAGCATTTGCAAATCAAGCTTGGAAAGCCCAGTTCCTCGAAGCTGGCAATCATTTAGATCATGTCATTTCTGTGCATTTGTAGTTTCTTTTCTGTTAAAATGTACAAACTCATTTGTAAAACTTGTTGTTTTCGATTGATAATGATAATGAAATGAATATGCGTGTTTTGATTAAATCCAGTTGTGTTCACTCATACTTTTTATTGATATCATATGCTTGTTTAAGCAGGATCCTAGGGAGGTTGACGAAGTTGAAAGGCGTAAAACTTCTTATTGTATTCTTTTGAACAAAACCCTGCTGATGATGTACAGGCATTGTTTCAATTCCTCAAACACCGGAGACATAAGGAAGATAACCCCTTGTCAACCCCGTTGAGCCTAGAAGCAGGAGTTTCTTTCTGAAAACGAAAAAACCCTCTATCGTAACCCGGGGCAGGGTAGGTGTCAGTTAATTTGACCAAGCGTTCAAATTTCAAAGGAGTGTCTCATTCGAGGATCAAATCGCAAACGTTATCCCTCACCAACTGAAGAGTGAGGCAGTCACAACCCTGTCAAACAAGTCAGGCAAGCCAGTGTCACATGATTTGTTCAAAAAAAAAAAAAGAAGAGAGAGAGAAAAAGAATCAAAGAAAAATATCAAAAAAAAGAAAGCCCGCTAAGTTGAAACTTGAAAACAAATTACTTAGGCAAAAGTAGGGCATCCCGCTGGACTTCAAAATCGAAAATTCAAAAGGAATCAGTCCAGGCAAAATCAGGGATATCAAAAACAAAAGAATGAAAAAGCGAAAAGCAAAAAGGATTACAAAAGAAAAATCCTCGAATAAAGAACAAGTCGTGTGACTACAGACACCAAAGACAGAAAGGGTGACCGTCACTCCAAAACCGTGTGGGGTCCTGCTATCCTCCTACCATTCATTAACCTTTTTGAAAGGTGAGCGCATGTGTCAAGTTAGCTGAACGTAAGACTGAAGAATATCAAGGAGAATGGGTGGGTTAAAACAAAATTTTGAGCCTTATATCCTTTCTTTCTTAAAACGCGAACCAGGCCACGTTACAACCTTCGAAAGACCTAATTGAAGCAGGTTTGTTTTGAAAGCATACTTCGGTTAAAATCGCGTCAGTTCTGACTCCCAAAAGGACTTTCTTACCACTCATGTTGGTATCGATGTGACATTCTAATAAGTGATTCGTTCACCACACGTCATAACATTTTTCCAGTGAACAGACTTGGATTTCAAAACTGTCATATGCATCGCATTAAAATTACCTTTTCAACACGAACAGTTTTACTTGCGAGTAAGTGCTCGATCAGGAAAGTTTATACAATGGAAATATTGATTAATCTAAGGTGCAAAGTGCCCGAGTACTCCGTTGAGCCGGGGAAAGTCATATCAAATGGGCGATTCATTCCAAGATTCAGTTAATCTGGGGCAATTATGTCGAGAATCTGGGGCAATAAAGTTGAGAGTCGACAAATCTCTCGAAGGTCAGTCAGTCAGAGGTATTCCTTCACAAATCAGCCAGTCAGGGGCAAAATCATTTCAAGGCTGGGGCAGGCCGCCTCAAGAGCACAAAAAGTTATTCTCTCCGGAGAACGGTAAATCACAGTCTGGGGCATATATATCGGATCTTCACGAGACATCCTGAAGACATGTTCATTTATAGGTTATGTTGCATCGGGGCATTTCTTTTGGGTCATATCACATCTGCGAGGTTCACGTTGATAGTTAACACGTGACGTCCCCAGTAGAGTTTCTCTCCTCAACAGAGATAGCTAAAGTTTTATCACTCAGCAGAGCATTATGGAGATGGTGATTATTCTCCCCAGCAAGAGTTTATGAGTTCCCTCTCCCCTAGCCAGTTTGGCGAAGTTTATTGCTCTTCAGCAAGAGTTCATATTCCTATACAGAGTATTGGGTTTATGCTTCCCTAGCTTACGGTAAAGTTGTTTTCGTCTCCCCAACGGAGTAAGGGTAGAAGGTAGATTCCCAACAGAGGACCAAGTCTAATCTTGTCCCCTAGCAGAGCTGATATCATCAACCATTGTCCCTAAGCATATTTTTGGGTGGTGGTTAGCTTTCCCCAGCAAGTCAAAGGTCGATTGTCATTGGCACTTTTCTTCAGCAAGATTCCTGGGATGTTTCCTCCAGCAGAGGTTTGTTATTCATACTTTCCTGCATAATGGAGGTTTAGTCGAGATCTCGAGCAGTTTATGACCTTGAAGGCGATTCAGTTTGTTATCCCCAGCAGAGTTAGCCTCGTCTCTTCAGCATTTATTTTGCTGGAGTGCTCTTGTTGCATATCATAAACATCATGGCATAATCATCCTCGCATATCATTAGCATAGCGTTGCATGAAGCCTTGTAAAACCAAACAGAAAATCTCTAGCCCAATCTTGCTCGGCACCTTCATCAACAGCCCACTTTACTGGTTTATTTCAAAAACCTGAAATCCTATCCCTATTGGCGTTCCCTTCAAACTAAAAGTCCAATCCCTATTGGTACTTCATTTAAAATCCAATCCCCATTGGTACCCAGGAAGATTTCACCTTTGAAAAACAATCATCATCAGGTTTCACCTATCCTTGTCAGCAAAGTCCAATTGTAATTGGCACATCCTTCTTTTCCCGGTAGCCTGAGCATGCGTCTGTATTTTACATATAGTGATCATTGCATCCTCAAATTGCGTAGCATTTCCATTTCGTATGGAGCATTACGCCATAGAAAGAAAATGCAAACATATGCATGCGAAGCATAAGCCAGATTTGGTACCTTGCGCGAAATCCCAAATCAACTTTCAGTTAAGACGGTGACATATCCCCAGCAGACATTACAATAAACCTCTCTGCTTACCTTTCTTTTGGGTCGTAGATCATACGTCGATTTTACCCTCAACCAGTCTTTGTCCATCAACCCCTTGATGACGACATTTCGGTCAGGTTTCCTTTCCATCAAACCCTTTTGATGATGTGTTTCTTCGGATAGGTACTTCTTTCTGTCATCCCTATGACGATGTGTCCCTTCGGTCGGGTGTTCGGGCTGTCTTTCCGTCAATTCTTTGACGATGTGGTCTGTTGGTTATCTTTTCTTCCCGTCAACCCTTTGACGAGGTGTTTCTTGGGGTTCATCTTCTTTCGGTCATCCCTATGACGACGTGCTTCCTTCGGTTGAGTCTTCTTTCTGTCAAACCCCTTTGACGACGTGTTTCCCTCAGTCAGGTGTTCTTTTCGTCAACCCTTTGATGATGTGATTCCTTTGGTCGAGTCTCCTTCCTGTCATCCCTATGACAATGTGTTTCCTTTGGTCGAGTCTTCTTTCTGTCATCCCTATGATGATGTGTTCCTTAAGTTGGGTCTTTCTGTCATCCCCATGACAATGTGTCCCTACGGTGGAATTTTCTCCCTGTCATCCCTATGACAGTGGGTTATCTTCACTCAGGTTTTTCTTCATGTCATCCCTATGACAATGTGTCTCCTATGGTCAGATTTTCTTTCTGTCATCCCTATGACAATGTGTTTCCTTCGGTTAGGTTCTCTTTCCGTCAAACCCCTTTGACGAGGTGTTTCTTGGGTTTCATTCTGTCATCCCTATGACAATGTGTTTCCTTCGGTTAGATTTTCTTCCCGTCAACCCTTTGACGACGTGTTACCTTTTCAGCTTTCTTTCCCTCAAACCCCTTTGACAATGTGCTTTCTTTGGTCGAGTCCTCTTTCTGTCATCCCTATGACCATGTGTTTCTTTGGGTTCCATCTTCTTTCCGTCAAACCCCTTTGACGATGTGCTTCCTTCGTTTGAGTCTTCTTTCTGTCATCCCCATGACAATGCGTTCCTTCAGTTGAGTCTTCCTGCCGTCAAATTACTTTGACGATGTGTCATTTCAGTCGGGTTTCATTCTTCTTTCCGTCAAACCCCTTTGACGATGTGGTTCTTTGGGTATGTCGTCTTTCCGTCAAAATCCTTTGACGAAGTTTGATTGGGCTCCAATTTACATTTTCGTTCCTTGCGGCTAGCAAATTTTGCGGTTCTTTTTGTATTCAATCACCTTGTACCTTGAACGCCTGAAAGTCGTCGCTATCATCCTTTCAGGTCCAAGTTGATTGAATACGGGCAGCTGTAGCACCTCAAAATTTGCCCTACCTTTTTCTGGCTTGTGTTTCGCACTCATTTGCATTCCATTAGGCCATACTCATAATCATATCATTGCATTGGTTTTCTGAGACATGGGATCAGAGGATTTTCTGAGACAAGGTGCTCGTTAGTGGAAATATCACTGGAGGGCTTATACAAGTTCATCATTAAGTCATTTTTCACATTTCTAACCATTTTCTATTAACTTTCATCAAAATCCATTGTTCATTTTGTAATATCCATATCCTTTTTCTAACCATTTCTATCCGAGTCCATTTTACCTTTTATATTATCCATTTAACCATATTTCGTTTCAAATCCATTCTCATCCAAATTATTAAACCAATATCCATTTACTAAACCAATTATCCATTTTCACATCATTAACCAAAATCATTATCCAACATCCATTTACCAATTTTCACTTCATTTTATCCATTCCAAATGTTATGTCCATATTACTTTTCAATATCCACTTCAAATAACCATGTTTTCAATTTTAATTCTTGACTACTTGTCTAAATCTAAAACCACCTTAAACCATTGTTTCCCTAATTCAATTTTCCAAATACAATTCCATTCCTAAACCCACATTTTAATATCCATTCTTAATTTTGGTTATCCATTTCAACTTTATCCATTTTTTTGTCCATGATTTTTAAATCCAATCCATATCCATTTTAATCATTTTATTCAAAATTCAATTACTTTGTCATCCATTTTTCAATCTATTTTTCCCCTTAAACCAATGTCTATTTTTTTATTTGTTTCTAACTTTCAAATATCCATATCCAAAAAGAAAATATCCTTGAACCAATTTGTCCAAGTTCCATATCAGTCCAAAACCAGGAACGCAGCAACAATAAGTGATGACAACAGCAACTGCAGTGCCGCAAGAATTTCATGGCGCAGTGGTAATTTCAAAAAGGGAAAAGGAATAATAAAAAGTCCACACCAGAAAAATAATCACAACAGAAAACACAAAACCATAATAGAATTCATCTTCATTCTTGCAAGCTAATCAAGTTGTACCCCAGAAATAAAGTTACAAACAAGTACATAGAAATTCTAACCTTTCCATTAACCAAATTCTCACAAACTCCTTCAAGTTTTTCTAACAGAATTTAATGAATATCAAGAAAACTCTAACTGAATTTCAATTGTAAATACCAAACTACCCTCACCTCATTCCTGTATATAAGCAGTTGCAGCTGAATTGAGAGGGGGATTTTTCATTTTCACGATTCACCTTCAACTCTTCCACAAATCTCTACTTTGGTTCTTCATTCTGCGCAGTTTTTCACAATTCATTTTCACGATTCACCTTCAACAATTCCTCATCAATCTTCTTCAACAAGCTTCACTTGTCATCAAATTCATCACCTGTAGAAAACTAGAAAAAAAGAGAAGATGTAACACAATTGAAAGTTTCTTCGCTCCTAATTCATCACCATCACGAACCTGTATATTCAACCACAACAACAGTTCAGAACCACAACAACTTACAACTCAGAAATCGACGCACAACAACACAAGAAGAAGAAGAACGATGCATTAAGCTCATAACAACAACACCATTTCAGAATCACAAAAAGGTAGAAGAAGGTGCAAGGTGCAGAAGTCAGATTAAAAGCTGAGAGGATCGAGAAATTGAATTGGAATCAGAAGGTGGACAAACAGGCTTACCTCACGGAATTCTTTTTCGTCGCAATCGAAGAGGCACCGGACTGTCTCCGGTAGGTACGTTGATCTGTTTCCGTTGATCCTGTGAAATTATCACTTCAGTGTTGTAGTTGCGATAGATATGCTTAGTTCCTTTTCGAACATCACGATTCCGGTGTGACTTCGTTTCTCGGTGTGTTTTTGGAGGCGCGTGAGAGGCGAATTTTGTGTGAGCTGTCGAAGACGTTTGCGATGTAGGTGATGAGCGGTTTTCTGCCGCCGTCGACTAGGAGCCTTGGTGCGGCGGAGATTGTCCTTGATACGGCCGACCGCGATGTTTCGGAATCGTTGATGTTGACGATTTGAGGTGTTGAGGGCGACGCGGTTTGACGATGACGATGGAGCGTTGCATCGTTGAGGTTGAAGGAGGATGAACGAAGACGGAGAGATTTGAAATGAGAGCGAACTCCGACGCGGTGTTTTTCGGTCACGGCGCGATGTTGATAAAAGGGGAGAGATGAAGTTGAGAAGTTGAACGTTGAGGAAGGATCGGAGTACAAGAGTTGCAACGAGGGATTCCAGCGCAGGTTGGGAGGGTGCGACGGCGTGATGCGAGAAAGAAGAGGAACGTCAAAGTAAAGAAGAAGCATGGCTGAGACATTTGAGTTTTAGATAGGTTTTTTACCTTGCCTGTACTTGGAATGGATTCTTAAGCCCATCGCCTATTTTCCTTTCCACCACCCTTTGTTTCTTTTCACACCCTAGAATACTTCCGCACCACCCATGGCTATGATTGATGAAAAACATTGGGCCTACTGCATGTAAAGCACACTCGCTTGGTTCCCTTTTCTCACCGTTTTTCAGTATTCGCACCCCCCTTGGCTAAGAATATGTTCTTGGGCCATTAACAGAAAAGGCCCATACGCCTAACATTGTTTCACACCCCCAGTTTCCTGTTGCACCATTATGTTTTAATTTGTTTTAGTTTTTATTTTTGTTTTTAACTTTGTCTTTTTAATTAGAAGATTAGAATTTAATTTTGGTTTTGATTTTAATCATAATATTGGTTAACTCACTTTTAATGGTTAGTTTTAACTTTAGATTTTTTATTAGTTAGAATTTGATTTTAATTAGAATTTAATTTTGATTTTAGGATTAATATTAGTTTTAATTCTAGAATTAACTTTAGGACAGGCTTTCTTTAGAGTTAGTTTAGAATTAAATTGAACTAATTTTAGAATTAATTTTCAATCTTAGATTAGCTTTTCTTGTTAGAATTTAATCTTGATTTATTATTTCGCATTTTAACTCTAACTTGGTTATTGTTGATTAATTGTTGACCATAATTTCAATTGCTCATTGTTGATTAATTTTTTATTTCTCTTTTAGGAATAGCATGATATAATGCTTTGTGTACAACTTTCTCACACCCTTTGGGATCCTAGCTTATCTTTAATCTTTGATTAAAGTAAGGTAGGATATGCATTAGGTAGTGCTATCCCTCTTTTTCTTTTAGGATTAGTGCTCTTAAACCACACTTAACGATAGGATCACCATAGATGACAACATTAAGATTGAGTCTTAGTCCCCCACTTAGATTTTTTCCTTTACTCCAACATTGAGTCTTTCTACTCTCATCTTAAAACAAAAAAAAACACTTAATAAAGGCATAACAAATATTGTATTTAAGCCTTTCATGTGAGAACAAGGGAGTGTGGGGTCTTCTCTCACTTTCTTGGAATGTTTAGCGTACGTCCCGTCTTGGGTCGATATGCGAGGCATTCGATCCTACATGAGGGACTTAAATACAATACATGTTACAAAACACACATAATCAAAAACACTTCTTTCCTAAAAGATAAACAAATAATAACGTCTTTCCTTCGGGAATTCTTTTCTCATCTCACTCACTCTTAACGTACGAACGTGCTCCTACTCGTTCTCTTGCAAGATGGTAACGCACTCGGACCAGCGAGCCTGCAACACCTGAGCTAGAACGTTAGTCGTTCCTTAAAAAACACAAACAATCCATCCCTCGTTGAGGGGACTACGTCGCTCTGATTCTCATGCTCCCGATGAGATACGTAGGCAGTGGGGTAGGGCCCATTCGAGCACTTCTTTTATTTTCCCTACATTTGTTTCTCTTTCTCTTTTCGTTCCTTTTCCATTCTTTCTCCTTTCTTTCTTTCAGTTCCTTTTCCAGTATCCTTTTCTTACACCCTTTGATCTAGACAAGCAAGCGTGGATCCCATCGGGTACGATGGACGTGTGGGGGTGCTAATACCTTCCTCTCGCGTAACCGACTCCCGAATCCAGTTCTCTTGGTCTCAAGACCATGCTCTTTCCTTTCCCTTCAGGTTTACGCAGTGTTTCCTTTCCCTCTCGTGGGATAAATACACATTGCTGGCGACTCTGTTTCGGTTCCACTTTCGCGTTTGTACTTGGATGAAAATCCCGGGAGCGACACCAGCCATGCTTGTCGTCGACAGCCTGCCGTTGAAGATGGAAAATGCGAAAAAATAGGGGCACCGTCGCCCCAATCTTCAGGTATTTGCACACGAGCTCGAAAGCCCTGATGAAAGCGAGAGAGTTGGGGTGGAGTTGAGAAGGGGCCAAACGCAGGTGGACAAACACTAACTGTTGAAAATCCGTGAAGGGCAAACGCCACCCCTCCTCGTCGAACATAAACTCATATACGGGAAACCGCATCCCGCTATATGTCGAGCATATTTGATGATGTGGCAAAGGCCTGAACAGGTTCCACGACTTCTGTGAACCTATTAGTCGGTGCTCGATAGTACAAAATATGTCGACCTTGTTCAGGTCGACAAACTCGGAGATAATGTTCACTGCCTCTTCGCAGGCCCACTCGTCGGGAAGCCGCTCCCCGGTGCTGGTTGTCTCCGCCATAGGTGAATCTGGCCCGTCGTAAATATCCAAAGATCCCTCGGCCACTGGCAATACGTCCATTTACCTGAAAAGCAGAAGGAAATGGTGAATTCGATTACCCATATCAAATCTACCTCTTCCACCGCTGATCAAGTGAAAGGGCGAGGAGGGAACGTCGGGGAGCGCGAACCCGCGACCATCCTCAGGTCCGCAGGGAGCGAAATTGGGCGGGACCCCGGGGTATTCGACCCATATCCCAGAGATAAACGTCGGTTCCCCGGGGATTCCGTCCTTAATCCCCGGAATGTTCAACAAAAGAACTGAGAAACATTCATCTCATGACCCCGAGATATTCTTCGCGTCCTCGGGGATTTCATCGTCTATCCCCACGAGATTCAACAACTAAACTATGAAATTCTGCCGTTTTCGCCGGATATTTCGTGATTTCCATGAGAACTTCATCAGTTCACCACGAAACCACCCTAAAAAGACAAATGAAAGGAGAAAAAAGAAAGAAACTTACTTGAAATAACTTCCGGTAGGGTTCCGGCACGGCAGTTGGTGGCGGCGTACGGCGGCAAAATAAGAGAAGGAAGAAGGAGTGAATCTGAGAAAAGGGGGAGCCAAAAGTGCAAATGGGACGAGATGACCCTTATTTATAGGGCTCTCACAAGTTTCAAGGGCTCCTAGGCAATCGATTACGCTACCCTAGCGTAGCCGCCCTAGACAATGATGAGCTGCGACACGTGGCACACACTACCCCAAACGTGTCATTTCATTCCCCAACACACGTCTTTTCATTCACCTCGTTTCAGATTTCCCGCGTCCCCGCGATGTCGTCCATCCGCGACCAGTCTAGCACGAGCAGGTCGACTCGTTTTTGCACGGTTACTAACCGTTCCTCGTTTAGAGTCCCTTTCCCGGCTGGACCCGTCCTCGACATAGCACTGACCCTAAAGTCATTGCCCTGACACCTCAGAGCAACGACTTGGGGGGCTCCTGTTCTGGAATGGGTCGGGATCTGCTCCTCAATCGAGCAGGCCCAACCCACACGTCCTGGGGTGGCCCAACAAAGGCCTCTTATCACAACCAACGTCGAGTACAGAGCGTCAGGCAGAGGCGCTAAGCCTCTCCGAGCTCGCCCCTCCTCGACACTCAGGTGCTCCTTCCCGCGAGGGGCCATCTCCTTCTGCACATAAGAGTCCTCCCCGCGAGGACACGTCTCTCCCCAACACGCAAGACTCCTCCCCGCAAGGACACGTTCTCATGTAACCGCCCACTCCCGATGGAATCGGTCTGCCCTAGTTCTGGAGATCTAAGAGCGGTTACCCCAGGGCGAAGACCACGTGCTGGTCTTCACTACGCCACGTAAGCCGTGACAGTTACTTGGATTGGGCCTGGCAATCCAGCCCAATGCAAGTAACTGTTGGCCCCGCGCTGGGGTCTCTCTATAAATACCCTCTCACTTGAGAGGGTCAGGGGACACACACTCTTTTACACTCTAATCTTGTACTTGCTTTTACTTGTGACCCTTGCCTTACTTGAGCGTCGGAGTACCTTGCAGGTACACGCCAATACATTAGATATATGTTTAATAGCTTTTTATACTGACAGTGTCAATACATTACCAATAAACTCGAGAATTAAACAATTATATATCAAACTAAGAAATAATTCTTAAACATAAATAAATCAGGTAAATCAAAAAGAAAAAATAAAAGATGTAATAATAACGTTATTAAATTAAGACTTAATATCCTTTTTGGTCCCGTATTTTAATCTCGAGATTCATTTTGATTCCTTAACTTTAAAAGGTCCATATTGATCCCTTAACTCTTCAAAACGTTCTATATTAGTCTTTTTTGTCCTATTAGTGACGAAAAAATTCAAAAATCAGTCGTTAAATTCGTTGCTAATTAAACAAAAAGGATTAATATAAAATGTTTTAAAGAGTCAGAGGATCAATATAAACCTTTTTAAATTTAAGGGACTAAAATGAACCATGAAATTAAGATACGAGACAAAAAAAAATGTGTTAAGCTTTAAATTAAAGATATGTATTTTTTTAAAATCATATTGATATTTTAAAAATGAACGAGACAATTTGATATATTAGTGATTTTTTATTACATGATTGTTTAAAATTTCTTTACACGCCATACATATCCATTAAAATCAATAAGAAAATCATATCAAAATAAAATATGAAATCATGTTTTTAAATATGAACGAAGTGTTATTAAAAAGATCATGATCGATTATTTTTAATTTTTTATTATCCATTTTTACGAATATGAGAAACCATACTAAATGTTTCTCTCATCAATTAACAAAATTGATTTCAATTTGTGTATTTTTTTATATTATTAAAAAAAATTAAACTCCATTCAAATCAGCGACTTAACTCCCCTTCACTTCTTCTATTTTTTTTTTCTTCTTTCTTTGCTAATATTATATTAACACAACATTTTGTTAATATAAAATCAAATACCTTCTAAACGCCACTGTAGAGATTAATTTTTTAAGCTGATGATCTTTTTAAAAGAATTTAACATTGCTACATATTTCAAATATATTGGTTTCGAATCCATAACCTCTGCTTAAATTGGTTTTTTTATTTACCGTTTTAGCCAAATGATATTCCGTATATCAACACAACATTGGTACTACCATAACATAGGTGATACCATACTCAACATCCTAGTTTTTATAAAACATTTTAAATGTTACACACACCCAAAAAAAATCATTATTAAAAAAGACAAATGCATGTTGACGGCATTCATATTCTGAATTTTTTACCTAAATACCTCAGTTTTTAAAAAAAAAACTCTCAAAATACCTCACTTTTCAAAAATATTTTCAAACTACCCCACTTAGGATTTCTACATACATAAGGACGCCATACCAATTGGCGACCCATTGTTAAAGTCATAAGGGTGTCGCTAATTGGATTAGAGACACCTCATGAAGTCTCCAATCCAATTGGCGACTTGGTTCAAGACTTAA
Organism: Lathyrus tuberosus; assembly: GCA_022829125.1. NCBI lineage: Eukaryota > Viridiplantae > Streptophyta > Magnoliopsida > Fabales > Fabaceae > Lathyrus > Lathyrus tuberosus. The sequence goes on from JALAZF010000452.1 coordinate 2,631,313, forward strand.
AGCCCCGTCGCCAATTCATCTGGAGACAGAGTGTACTTTATAATTTTTTTTTCCAAAATTAAATAAAATTATCATTAATTAAATAAAGTATTATATAAATTAATGTTGGCGACCGGGTGGATCATACCGGCCACCGGTTCCACATCCCCTAGGCACTCTCACTCGTTGCACTTGTACATCTTGTTCCCCTCATTGTTGATTCACGCCAGGTGTTTGAGGATTTAAAGTCTCCAGAACATTCCTAGATGATTCCCTAAGGATTTCTTGCATTTCCATGAGGTATTGCGTGTTGAAACTGAGCGTGCGACCCATGCCAGAGTAGTTTGGATGTGATGAAGGGGCCATTGGTGTGCGGCCTGGACGATTGAAGGGGGACATTGGTGTGAAGGATTCGTTGGTGAAAGGTTGAAATGGTAGTGGTGTTTGAAAGCCATAAGGTTATTGAGATGGTTGAGTGTGTTGGCTACGGTATGATGTTTAGGCGTTATGGCTATGGAAAGATGTTTGCCCAATATGGCTATGGTATGATGTACCCTCATTCTGGCTGTATCTTGGTGTTGTGTTGGGGGCATAGCCATATTGGGTTTCTTGATAGTAATCATTTTGTTGGAGATGGTATGGGGGACGCTCTTGGTATTGTGGTTGGGTGTTTGACATGTTTAGATGGTTAATGGTTAATGGGGGACGCTCTCATATCGTGATGCGGTATAATTATACTCCCTCGTACAAGAAGGCGTGGATTGCAAGGACAAAGGTTGTTGAACATGTGTTTGGCAACTGGGAGGATTCGTACAAGGAATTACCGCGATTTTTGGTAGCCCTGAAGACATACACACCGGGAACTGTTGCAATCATGCAGATAGTGCCGAAATGTAGGCCAGATGGAACTATTGTTGATGGAAACACCATCTTTCACCGTCTCTTTTGGTCGTTTCAACCATGCATAAGAGGTTTTGCATTCTGCAAACCTGTTATTCAAATAGATGGAACATGGCTCTACGGAAAATACAAGGGAACCTTGCTTATGGCTATTGCACAAGACGGCAACAATAATGTCTTTCCCATATCCTTTACTCTGGTTGAGGGTGAGACCGCTTCTGCTTGGAGTTTCTTCCTTAAGAATCTCAGAACACGTGTCGCTCCACAAGCCAATCTTTGTTTGATTTCAGACAGGCATGCTTCTATAGAGAGTGCCTACACTAACCATGATAACGGGTGGCATAATCCTCCTTCTACCCATGTATATTGCATTAGACATATTGCACAAAACTTCATGCGTGCAATCAAAGATAAGAACCTTCGCAAAAAAGTAGTGAATACCGGGTATGCTCTAGCACAACCAATATTTCAATACTACCTTAAAGAAATTAGGATGTCAAATGCAGATGAAGGAAGCTGGTTGGATAACATTCCACTGGAAAAGTGGACAAGGGCTTTTGATGGTGGATGTCGTTAGGGCCATATGACAACAAACCTTGTGGAGACCTGTTAGGTGCAGATTTTACCTAAAAATGACATATCTTTCTTTGTACTTTTCCTTCTCTTTTCTCTTGTTTTCATTAGTTTTACTAATGATTGTTGTTGTTCTTCTAACAATGAGAATATACCTTTGGTGCTTGTAATGTGTGTGTTATTGTGCAGGAAAAGACACTAAATGATCAAAGTGTAAGACACAAGAAAATGATGCAAGCTGCCAAAGAGCAGAGGAATACATCAGTACATTCGCTTTGCGAATTGCTAGCGAAGGTTCGCTTTGCGAACTCTGACGAGGTCTCTAGCGAATGGTCCCAGAATTTGGCAGGGGCAAAAGGTACTAAAGTTCGCTTTGCGAACGGGAAAGGGAGTGTTCGCTTTGCGAGTGATCCTTCGCATTGCGAACTCACGAGAATTTCTGGGGCAGTTTAACTATTCAGAGGCACCTGAGGTGCCTAAATTTGACATTCGCTGTGCGAATAAATGGTTCGCTTTGCGAACAGTGAAATTTTTGATTGCATTATAAATAAAACTTTCACACTTTTTAGATTAAGCTTTTGGATTTTTGATACAACTTGTAATTAAAGATCAGAACTTGATATTTCTTCATTCCAAGGGAGAAAAGGTAGGATCTTTGATCTCTTGTTGGATGAGGATGTAATCTTTTAATACCTTATGTATTTCATCTAATGTATGTTTGTGAATATGTTTTGATTCTCTATTGTTTTTTGTCTTTGATTGATCATTTGTGGTCTCGACAAAACCTTTACAAATCCTTGATCTTAGATTTTCAACTATCAATGAACCAAACTTTTGACATGGTTTTGTGAGTTGATATTCATTTTATCTTTTGTTGTATTGTGTTGATTAAGTAACATGGCTAGCATGAGTAGGATCGATACGATATTGCAAGGATGCGTGATAATAGTGATGAAAAACGATATTCACATTCATTTGACAAATTAGTTGAATACATGTAAAAAGGGTTAAACGTGTGTACGTATTCTGATTGTTGGCATTTTATATGAAGTAGTCATTTATCTGATTTAGGTGTCATCTTTGTTTACCTGTTTATCTTTGATTTGAACCACTATAGACATATACTCTTCAGATCTGGATCTAAGATGATTATCTGTTTTGTTCTAAACTCTAGAAATAGATTTAGGCTTAACACTTGCGTGAGTATCAGCTCTTAATGCTCTGTGTTGGTTTTTGTTGCGTGAGACATCACCAATGAGGCAATACGGTCTTTCTCTCGACGTTGCGTTAGACATAACCTCTATCGTGGGTGATACGTGAGGATATTAGGCGAATGATTGATTTATGTATAATATGATTAGAAGAATGCATATGTTATTAATTGATGAGATCCGATTCCAACAAGGCTCCGTTTATAATTCAGTCTTTATTTTATATTTTCTGTCTTTACATTTTCTGCATTTACTTTTGGTTCCGCTTTAAACCAAAACTTTTGAACCATAAGCTTAGAAACATAGATATCGTTGAATGATATTCTTTCCCTCGCACTGATCCCTGTGGATACGACAAAACTGGGTTACTTATATATTTTTGCTTGCTGCTATTTTAGCTTCAACAAAATGGCGTTGTTGTCGGGGATCGGTGTTTAGATATTGAATCACATCGCGATAGTTTCTATATTTTTGAGCTTTGTACATTTGTTTATATTATATGTATATGTTTTCTTTTATGTTTTTTCTAGTGTGATCAGGAATGATGAAAACTCCTTGTAGATTGGTTGCATATGTATAAAAGTATTCAATGAAGCTTTGACCGAGTCTGGATGGTGAGATTTGAAAGTATGCATGGTAAATTGTACTGCTTTATAGAATGTTAGAATGATTTAAGAATTTTATGCTTTGTGCAAATGTGTATTCTTGTTTCATTTTTCAACTTGTTGGAATGCTTGTTTCACTTAGGTCCAAAAGCCACAAATTATGAGAAACCTCCATTGTTTACTATATGCTAGGATGACTCACAACTTTGTTTAATTCGTTTGATTCATGCTTTATCTTTTGATTATTGTGATTTTGTGGAAGCATTAGAAATGATCAAGGCATTTGTTTAGATTGAGCACAACCGTATCCAAAAGTACCTTACCCGTGATTAGTGAGTATTCATTAACCCCATTTGAGCCTAAACCAGTTTAGATTTCATTTTATTGATGAATTTGGTTTAAGTACATAATTGAAAGTGTGGTTCATCATTGAATTTTGTAAGGTTCTAAAAATTTCTTCTTGAACCTTTGAACATTATTTTAATTTGATTTCCTTGCCGTAAAAAGCAAGGAGTATTCACTTGAGGTTTGGTTGAATTCAAGTTAGGGAGAATGAAAAAGAAGATGGTAGGTTGCTAAAACTTTTGAAAAAGTTCAAACAAACATGAAAAGAAAAAGTGTGAATATGAATGTGAAAAATAAAAGAAAAAGAATGCTTGTTTGAATATGAAAAATAGAGAATGAAATAATTGTGCATAAGGAAGTTTGAGAAGGTTTGTGGTAAAGGAATGAAAATGGTGAATGAAGTTGTGATGTGTCAATACCATGTATAGTGAATGTTTCTTTTTGCATCGGCAATTTCGATTTAATGGCCTTTAGAAATGTCCCTTTGTTGTGAACCCGACCAAGCTACAACCTTTAAAGCCCTTAGTGATATTTTTGCTTCCATGTTTTCATTTATGATTGTTAGATGTTGTATGAATTGAGTTGCTATTAGCATTGTCTGTCAAGTGAGTGAAATTTCCCCGCGGTTGCAAACGCGTTAATTTCTTCATTCTTATTCTGAAGAGGAGTGTTAGAGTGATTCAAGTATGAAAATTTAGTTGTCATTTGAACCATTCCATGATATTTGTTTAAGAACTTAATTCTTTATCGTTGTTCGATTCTATTGAGTGGTGAACGCTGCTTGTGCGCATTTTCATATTTTCTTGGTTGAATCATAAGCTTGAGCAAATCCTCTTGTTTTCATGAGGAGCATACTTTGCTTGTGGACAAGAAAAAATCTAGTTGGGGAGAGTTGTTAGGTACAGATATTACCAAAATATGACATATCTTTCTTTGCACTTTTTCTTCTCTTTTCTCATGTTTTCATTAGTTTTACTAATGATTTTTGTTGTTCTTCTAACAACGAGAATATACCTTTGGTGCTTGTAATGTGTGTGTGTTATTGTGCAGGAAAAGGCACTAAATGATCAAAGTGTAAGACACAAGAAAATGATGCAAGCTGCCAAAGAGCAGAGGAATACATCAGTATATTTGCTTTGCGAATTGCTAGCGAAGGTTCGCTTTGCGAACTCTGGCGAGGTATCTAGCGAATGGTCCCAGAATTTGGCAGGGGCAAAAGGCACTAAAGTTCGCTTTGCGAACGGGAAAACGAGTGTTCTCTTTGCGAGTGATCCTTCGCATTACGAACTCACGAGAATTTCTGGGGCGGTTTAACTATTCAGAGGCACCTGAGGTGCCTAAATTTGACATTCGCTGTGCGAATAAATGGTTCGCTTTGCGAACTGTGAAATTTCTTATTGCATTATAAATAGAACTTTCACACTTTTTAGATTAAGCTTTTGGATTTTTGATACAACTTGTAATTAAAGATCAGAACTTGATATTTCTTCATTCCAAGGGAGAAAAGGTAGGATCCTTGATCTCTTGTTGGATGAGAATGTAATCTTTTGATACCTTATATATTTCATCTAATGTATGTTTGTGAAAATGTTTTGATTCTCTATTGTTTGTTGTCTTTGATTGATTATTTGTGATCTTGACAAAACCTTTAAAAATTCTTGATCTTAGATTTTCAACTATCAATGAACCAAACTTTTGACATGGTTTTGTGAGTTGATATTCATTTTATCTTTTGTTGTATTGTGTTGATTAAGTAGCATGGCTAGCATGAGTAGGATCGATACGGTATTGCGAGGATGCGCGATAATAGTGATGAAAAACGGTATTCACATTCATTTGACAAATTATTTGAATACATGTAAAAAGGGTTAAGCGTGTGTACGTATTCTGATCGTTGGCATTTTATATGAAGCAGACATTTATCTGATTTGGGTGTCATCTTTGTTTACTTATTTATCTTTGATTTGAACCGCTATATACATATACTCTTCAGATCTGGATCTAAGATGATTATCTATTTTGTTCTAAACTCTAGAATAGATTTAGGCTTAACACTTGCGTGAGTATCAGCTCTTAATGCTCTGTGTTGGTTTTTGTTGCGTGAGACATCACCAATGAGGCAATACAGTCGTTCTCTCGACGTTGCGTTAGACATAACCTCTGTCGTGGGTGATAGGATATTACGTGAATGATTGATTTATGAATAATATGATTAGAAGAATGCATATGTTATCAATTGATGAGATCCAATTCCAACAAGGCTCCGTTTATAATTCAGTCTTTATTTTATATTTTCCGTCTTTACATTTTCTGCATTTGCTTTTGGTTCCGCTTTAAACCAAAACTTTTGAACCATAAGCTTAGAAACATAGATACCGTCGAATGAAATTCTTTCCCTCGCACTGATCCCTATGGATACGACAAAACTAGGTTACTTATATATTTTTGCTTGCTGCTATTCTAGCTTCAACAAGTCCATGAACGGGGTATTCAAAGGAATTAGAAACCTTTCAATCACCGCTTTGGTGAGATCAACCTATTATAGGTTGGCATCACTTTTCGCAACAAGATGCGAAATATGGGCCGCAGTGTTAACGTCGGGTCAAGTATTCAGTGAAAGCATAATGAAATTGATGAAAGAGGATACTATCAGAGCCAGCACACATGCAGTTACAGTCTTTGACCGTCATAGGCAAACATTCAGTGTACAAGAAACAATGGACCATAATGAGGGAAAACGCAATCTATCCTATGCTATCAGATTAAACAAATGTTGGTGTGACTGTGGCAAGTACCAGGCCTTCCGTGTACCTTGCTCACATGCCATTGCGGCATGCGCACATGCTCGTCAGGATGCTTATGGCTATCAATCTGATAGTTACAAGGTGATTAATGTTATGAATGTATACAACGAAGGCTTCACAGTGCTACCAATGGAGGATTATTGGCCTCCATACCAAGGTGACATAGTTTGGCACAACGATGAGATGAGAAGAAAGAAAAGGGGATGCCCAAACAGCAAGCGTATAAGAACTGAAATGGATACCGCTGATAAAATGATAAGATTATGCAGTATATCTCGTCGGCCCGGACACAACCGAAAAAATTGTCCCAATGTCGGAGGAACATCTGCATTATGATTTAGCTTATCGTTTCTTTTGTTGTAACCAAATATTTTCATATATTGATGAGTCTTTGTTACAACAATGTCAACAACATACAACTGTAACACAAACAACAACCAACAATGTTAACAACAAACAACAATAACAACAATGTTAACAACATAATACATTCCTAACTGATTACAACAATCAAACCAATTTCATACGGTCCAAACATGACTTCCCTCGCATCTTTGTCAGTCTTAACACGAACCCATCCACGCAGCCGATCAAGTCTCTCGATACTTCAGATTTTTTCCCCTTCACCAATGTCTCCCTCTAACCACCGATTCAGCTCCCTCTTAAGTTGATTGAAACTTTGTATGTTCCAAAACACCATGTCCATCGGAGGCTTCTCTCTCGAATAGACGACTTTTCCCCACCGGCGACGATACATGTTATCAGTAGAACAAAGATATGAGATGAGATGTGGAACTAAATGATCAGAACACCTCTATTTATAGGAAAAAATTTCAGCTTCTAAGGAGTCTCCAGATGAATTAGCGACCTCCTTTAAGTCTTAAATCAAGTCGCCAATTAAATTTGAGATTGCATGAGGTGTCTTCAATCCAATTGGCGACACTCATATGACCTTAACAAAGGGTCGCCAATTGGAATGACGCCTTTAGGTAAACTCAAACCCTAAGTGGGGTAGTTTGGAAATATTTTTGAAAAGTAGGATATTTTGAGTATTTTTTTAAAACTGGATTATTTGGCTAAAAAATTCTCATATTCTAGGCTGTCACTTATTTTGTGTTGGTGAGTCATTGATTTTTCTCTCAAAGTCTTTCTCTCAGTTTCTTATCGTTTGTTCTCAATTAAACAATTAAGTTAAATAATTAAAATAGTTCAAGTGATTTGTCCTAATTGTATTAAAGCTTAAAAAAATTTAAAAGTTCTTGGTTCAATCTTTCATAAAAAATTACTAATAATTATCTTCAAACTGTTAAAAGTTTAATTTAACATGGGAAGAATATAAACGAAAAATCATAATAAAGATGAAAAAGCTTTGCATCATACACAATTTTCTTTTTACATTAAACATGCTCTTACTTATATAACAAACAACTAACGGCAAAAGCCACGTAATATTTTTTTGAACTGTTTTACAAGTTTGCTAAGCTCGGTTATAGTTTTGAAAATTTGAAAACTAACTAACTAGCCTTCTTATAACATTTAACATCCCCCTCAAGATAGAATGTATATCATTCATAGTTTGACTTGTAGAGTATCGAATGCACCTGGATGCAATGACTTGGTTAGAATGTATCCATCATGTTATTTTAATGTTAATGGTAGCAAATAAACAACTCCTACTTGTACTTTGCTTCGAAGTACATAGCAATCCAGCTCAATATGTTTTGGCAGATAAAAAAAATTGAATTGGCACATATGTGTATGACTGATTTTTTGTCACAATTGATGATAATTAGTATTTGATGTGGTATTTAAAATTCATGTGTTGTGAAAAACGATATCTTTAAGCAAAGTATAAAACGGTTTTTTGATAATTAAGAACCAAAACAAGAGTTAGGGTTTAACGGAAAAGAAAACAAGAAGAAGAAGAATAAGGAACAACAAAGATTGGACAAATATAAATTCTGTTTACTATTCACTTTCTCATTAAAGTCACAAATGATTACAAGTGAATATCACAATTTGCCACACTCAACAAACTGAGTGTACTAGCCTATTTATAGACTAACTAGGTAACTTGCAACCCACGAAACCTAAACAATTGAATCCTTAACACAAGGCCCAATTCGACAGAATAAAATATTTCGACACTACAAACTGGAACAGACTTCGACTACAATTTGTAACAATCAGGCATCATCATGTGAACAAGCTTCGACTGCATGCTTGCCTCATGTCGAAATACACATGAAAGCTTCTCCTTCGACACAACATGAGTTCGACTCAAATCTCACAAATCTCCACCTTGGATCTAACTCAGCAACAAGAGAAACAACTAGCTTTCATCATGCAGCTTTATCAACTGCATACAGTGGAAGAACTTGCAACTTGGCAACGTCTTGGTGATCATATCAACAGCATTGTCTTCAGTCGAAACCTTCAGCACCTGGACTTCACCACGCTCGATTATCTCTCTGACGAAATGCAGCCTCACATCAATGTGCTTGGTTCACTCATGATGGGCTGAATTCTTCGACGGGTGTATTTCACTTTGACTATCACATTTAACAGTGATACTTCGACCTTGAAGTTTCAGCTCATTTGCAAAACCTTCAAGCCATAATGCTTCTTTCACAGCTTCAGTAAGGGCAATATATTTAGCTTCAGTGGTTGATAAGGCAACAACCTTCTGAAGCGTCGCTTTCCAACTGATTGCTGTGCCAAACATTGTGAAAACATATCCAGAAATAGACTTTCTGGAATCCATACAACCTGCATAATCAGAGTTGACAAATCCTTCGATTTCGACTATGCTATCACCACCACAGGCTCCACCATAAATCAAGACTCTTTTCAGAGACCCATTTATGTACCTGAGAATCCACTTTACAGCTTGCCAGTGCGCCTTTCCAGGATTGGACATATACCTGCTCACAAGGCTCACTCCATATGCTATGTCTGGCCTCGTACAGACCATAACATACATCTAAGAACCCACTACACTAGCATATGGAATGCTATTCATATAGATTCTTTCAGCTTCAATACTCGGACTTTGAGTAGTACTAAGCTTAAATTGAGGATTTGTAGGTGTCACAACAGGCTTCGAATTCGACATACCAAACTTGTCGAGAAGCTTCCGTAGGTATGTCTCCTGAGATAAGCACAACTTCGACTGCTTTCTATCTCTCCGGATGTCAATCCCAAGAATCCTGGCTGCAGCTCCCAGATTCTTCATTTTTAACTCCTTACTGAGTTCAGCCTTCGCCTTCGTTACATCCTCAACACTGTTGCTAGCTATGAGGATATCATCCACATACAGCAGCAACATAACAAGTGAGCTTCCAGGTCGAAATCTGAAGTAAACACCGTGATCGAACTGACTTCTAGTGAAACCAATGTGTGCCATGAACTTGTCGAATCTCCTATTCCACTGTCGAGGAGATTGTTTCAGGCCATACAAAGACCTATTCAGCTTGCACTCATAATCTTCTTTACCCTTTTCTGCATACCCTTCAGGTTGACGCATCAGGATCGTTTCATCTAGATCACCATACAGAAATGTTGTCTTCACATCCATTTGCTCAAGTTCCAAGTCGAACTTTGCCACCATGGCCAACAACATTCGAATGGATTTATACTTTACAACAGGTGAGAACACATCATTGAAGTCGACTCCATATTTCTGAGTGAACCCCCTAGCAACCAGCCTCGCCTTAAAGTGCTTCGACATCACTCCTTTGATTCCTTCCTTGACCTTGAAAATCAACTTACAACTGACTAACCTTGCTCCTGCAGGTTTCTCAATCAGCTCCCAAGTGTTATTATCATGAAGAGATGTCATCTCATCATTCATGGATTTTCGCCATTCAGTCTTGTCTCGACTCCTTATAGCTTCCTTGTAATCTCTAGGTTCTTCGTCAAGTACCTCACTTGCAGAGATTAAGGCAAAAGTTATAAGATCTGCATAACCAAGTCTCTGAGGTGGCTTGATGACTCTTCTCGACCCATCTCTTGCCAGTAGGTAGTCATCGATAGTTTCCTCAGCCTCTTCAGCATCTTGCTCTTCGACTTCATCAGGGCTATGCACTTCAGCATCACTATGCTCCACCTCAACAGGCATCTCTACCTGTTCCAGCTCCTCTTCAGAGATTTCTGCACTTTGACCAACATCACCAGTTTTCTTGAAAGCCATTTCGACCTCATTGAAAATTACATCACGACTTGTGATACATCTTCTGTGACCTGGTTCTAGGCACCACAGCCTATAACCCTTGACTCCCTCAGGATATCCAAGGAACATGCATCTCAGAGCTCTAGGTTCGACCTTGTCTTGCCTAATGTGAGCATAGGCTAAACAGCCAAATACTCTCAGTTTTTCGAGATCTAGTGGATGACCCGACCAAACTTCTTCAGGTGTCTTCATTCCCAGCGCAGTCGAGGGACATCTATTAATCAGATAAGCTGTTGTCGAAACAGCCTCTGCCCAAAACACCTTCTTCAATCCAGCACTAACCAACATGCATCTAACCCTTTTAAGGATTGTTCGATTGAATCTCTCAGCTAAGCCATTTTGTTGAGGAGTACCTGCTACAGTCTTATGCCTTGAAATCCCAGATTCAACACAGTAACGGTTGAACGCTTCGTTGCAGAATTCAAGGCCATTGTCGGTTCTCAACCTCTTAACCTTTCTGCCAGTTTGAGTTTCGACCAGAACCTTCCAACTTTTGAAATTCTCAAAAGTTTCATCCTTCGTCTTCTGAATGAATACCCATAGCTTTCTGGAATAGTCATCAACGATGGATAAAAAATACCTTGCACCTGAGTGTGAAGGATTCCTTGCAGGCCCCCAAATATCAGCATGAATGTAATCAAGGGATCCATGTGTTCTTTGCTTGCCTTTGTTAAACTTCGCCCTGCAGGATTTACCAAATACACAAGATTCACAAAACTCCAGCTTTTCAACTTTGTCACCTCCTAGTAGGTTCTACTTCCCCAATTCGACCAGGCCTCTTTCGCTGACATGGCCCAATCTCATGTGCCATAATTCTATCTTCGACATAGGTTTCGTGGATATAAAATTTGTCGAACCACTTACAACCTCAGTCTCAAGGGTATACAGGCCTTGGGTTTTCACGCCTCTCAAGACTTCCTTCGACCCCTTCATGACTTTCAGGATACCTTGCTCTCCTTTGATAGCATATCCTTTCTTGTCGAATTCACCAAGAGAAATTAAATTCCTCTTAAGATCAGGTATATACCTAACCCCAGTCAATAACTTTATTGACTCATCATGGAGCTTGAATCTAACAGATCTAATACCTGCAATCTTGCAAGCTTTATTGTTCCCCAGTAGCACTGATCCACCTTCTTGATCATACAATTCTTCAAACACATTCTTGTTTGGAGTCATATGCCAAGTACATCCAGAATCCATAATCCACTCTTCGCAAGAGTTGTTGCTCGACACCACAAGGACATCAGATGATTCATAACCATCTTGCACATTAGCTGCATTCTCATTGTCCTTACCTCCATGATTATTCAGACCCTCAGGGCCCACCTTTCTTGTGTGACCCTCCTTCTTACAATGATAACATTTGATACGAGACATATCACCACCATAAGACTTCTGCTGAGCCTTTCCTTTCTTCTTGTCAAACCTACCATCTTTCTTTGACGATCTTCCTTTCACGGACAACCCTTCGCCAACTGATGAAGGTTTCTGCTCCTTTCTTTCGTTCAAATCCTTTGAATACAAGGCTGCTTGAACTTCTTCAAAGGTCAAGGACTCTCTTCCATACAAGAGAGTTTCTTTGAAGTGAGCATGTGATCTGGGTAAAGCACATAACAACAATAACGATTGATCTTCGTCATCGATCTTCACATCAATATTTTCAAGATCAAGAATCAGTTTGTTGAACATATTCAACTGCTCAGCCAAAGCTTTGTCTTCACTCATCTTGAATGAATACAAAGCTTGCTTCAGGTACAAATGATTTACCAACGATTTGGTCATGTATAAGCTTTCAAGCTTTACCCATAATCCTGACGCCGTCGTCTCTTTTGATACCTGCCGGAGAACTTTATCACCAAGGCTCAACAATATTGCGTTGTGTGCTTTCTCGATCATTGCCGTCTTTTCTCTTTTTGTCAACGCAACATCCATGGCTGCCTGTCCCTTCAACGCTTCCAAAAAACCCTGCTGAACCAGTAGGACTTTCATCTTCAAATGCCACAGACCGAAATCGTTCACTCCGGTGAACTTTTCAATCTCATACTTTGTTGAAGACATCTTCTCCATGCTCGGCGCACCAATTTGTAGTGAAAAACGATATCTTTAAGCAAAGTATAAAACGGTTTCTTGATAATCAAGAACCAAAACAAGGGTTAGGGTTTAATGGAAAAGAAAACAAGAAGAAGAAGAATAAGGAACAACAAGGATTGGGCAAATATAAATTCTGTTTACTATTCACTTTCTCATTAAAGTCACAAATGATTACAAGTGAATATCACAATTTGCCACACTCAACAAACTGAGTGTACTAGCCTATTTATAGACTAACTAGGTAACTTGCAGCCCAAGAAACCTAAACAATTGGATCCTTAACACAATGCCCAATTCGACAGAATAAAATATTTCGACACTACAAACTGGAACAAACTTCGACTACAATTTGTAACAATCAGGCATCAGCATGTGAACAAGCTTCGACTGCATGCTTGCCTCCTGTTGAAATACACATGAAAGCTTCTCCTTCGACACAGCATGAGTTCGACCCAAATCTCACATCATGTAATAAGTTGATGAGTCATTGTCCTTCATAATTGGCTTCAGCAGATGCTCTATATTATATCCCAGATGATGATTTAGAGACTAAAATTGTTTCTTGCTTTTCTAGCTTACCAGTGACTTACGAAGGAAGAAACATATGCATGTTATGGATCTCCTAGTATTAGGACATGCCCCTCATGTAGAATTAGAAAATCCTTTGAGGAAAAGTGTGGATGTTGAACTGAAGAATAATTCTTTTCCTGAATTATTCTTGAGGGTTTTCAATATGTGCACTCCTGTCAGCATATGCTCATCAGTGGGATCATCAAGGAATTAATTAACCCAATTTACTTAATGAATGGGCAGTATCTGGTCTCGAATGAGTAAGATATAATAGTCTTCGAATTAATTATGAAGTTATAAGTGTGGTTGCATTGGTGTAGGGCATAGTTTTTCTCCAATTAAACATGCATCTTGGATTAAATCTAAAGCGTATTTTCTATGACATATTGTAATTCCATCTTGTGTTCTAACGAGAATTTTTTTTAAGATAACATGTATTTTAAAAAAAATTACCAAAAAAACCAAATTTTGAAACAATTTACCAAAGTGACCTATTTTGGAAATCCCCCATCAGGGTGGCGCCATATGGGATGGCGCCTCAGTTAGAGGCAAGGAGCCAAACCATATGGCGCCTCGGGTGTCTGCCCAAACAAAAAATTCGTTTTGAAATTCAATTGAGATTCGCCATCCCAGATGGCGTCTCAGTTGAGTTTTTTTTTTAAATTTTTAAATGTTTACTATTCATTCGCATGCCTCTAGACTGATGAATCTGCATACTTATACTCTGCGTCTACTATTCATTCACATGCCTCTGCACCATTATTTTTGTTTCAGGCCACTGTTGACATGAAAATACAAGCATGCCTACACATGGCAGACTGCAAAGGCTAAGAAGCATGCAAGAAAACACATGCCTACTCATGTGACTCCCCCTTTACACCATTATAAAAACCATCTCAGCGTGTCACAATTTTCATCTCATCCCAAACTCTTCTTCTTCTTCTCTTATTTTCTGTTCAAACCTTTGCATCCATTCCATTATCTCACAACCAGTTACGAAAATGTCTTTACTCACGACGGGAAGCAACCACTGAGGAACGCCGGAAAACATTGAAGACTTCGTAAGTTTTCCTGTATTATTTTGTTTTACAATATTAAACCTTGATGTATTTTATTGTCTTAGTAATTTTGCTGGTTTTTTTTTGTTCAGGATGTTTCAAGGTTCCGTTGCCGTGGACACGCATACTTCCCTCACGACCCTATCACCGAACCATATCTAACAAGATGTGGATTTGGAGATGTGATTAAAATCCCATCATACCATGTAGACCCAAAGTTCATTCTGGCCTTGCTAGAAAGATGGAGGCCGGAGACCCACACATTTCACCTTCCTTTTGGTGAATGCACGGTCACCCTCCAAGACGTGTATATGTTACTGGGCCTCCGCATAGATGGCATGGCCGTCAACGGCCCCGTAAATATAAATAGCCAAGTATGCTTCGATTTGTTGGGCACCCCCCTAGAGATTGAAGAAGCTGAGCCTTCACCCGGTGGTAAACCTAGGGGGCAAGGTATTAACTTAAAACGCCTTAGGGAACACCATGACTCCATCGTATTAGACGAGGATTCCCTCCCCTTACACATAATACAAAAAACTAGATGTTATTTGTTGCTATTGTTTGGTCGTTTTTTGTTTCCAGAAAGCACTGGAAACAGTGTAAATATTATGTATCTCCCATTGTTGTTTAACATTAACAGTGTGCACGAATATAGTTGGGGTTCAGCTGTCCTGGCACATCTGTATAGTGTACTCTACAAAAATTCCAAAAAAAACGCGTGTACATTTTATGGTTGCGTTTATCTCCTTCAGGTGTGGGGTTGGTCGAGAATGCCAACACTAGCTCTAATAAACCGGAACCCCTTCACATTCCCCTACGCATTAAGGTAAGTCTATACACATCCCTGCGCCTATGACCTATACTGATATGTTCAGGTGTAACTAATTCATTTTCTAACTATATTTTCAGGTGGGCAGTTCCGAAAATGAGCTACGATAGAAACCCCGGGAACGCCATAATAGTCTACCGCAACCTGCTAGACCACATTGGCCTTGACGACGTATATTTTCCTACAAATTTTGTAACATTTCTTCCATAGATATTTCTAACATTTTGTATAGTTACTCATTAAATAATTTTTTCTTGTAGTTTGTCTGGAGGCCTTACGACGATCTCGACCACCAGTCCAACGCAAATGATGCTGCTGTGTGGACTTCTAAAACACCAATAATTCGGTTCACAACTGTTGAGATGCACCAAAGCGACCGAGTGAAACTACAATTCGGTATGCATCAGGACATTTCGGTGGATCCTACCAATTTGGGAAAGTGGCACCTGCGCAGAGTCGACACGCAGTGGAAGGATGGTGTGTGGACCAACTTTGCAGCAGCGTTGTGTCACCAGTGGGAGATGTGACACCAGCTCGTCTTAACAGACCCCGTTGTACAACATGCTCGGCCAACAGAACTATATATGAGCTGGTTTAGGTCTGTTACCACACCACAACCTTTCCTCTCTCAGCCGACGTATCTAGTTGACCCCCGCCAACGTGTGTCTTCCTCCCAGCAATATGCCCAACATCATTCACCAACCTCTCCACCACATCAACAAAACCCCTACTATAGCCCTAACGAGTCTTTCGAACCTACCGACGCACACCCAAGCCCCCCACAAATGAACCCCCCACAAATGATGACCCTATCTTCCTACCACTCAGAACCACAATCATCATACACCAAACAAACCCCCCTATTTTCAACTATCAAACCCCACATCAACCACTGCATCAATACCAACACCCATCAATGCATCATTTTGGCCAACCATACCGTATGGAACCAACCTAACCCCCTCATACAAATTACATAAACATGGGCATGCAGCTGGATTATGGAAGTGCTGTCGGCGACAACCCCCCGGCTATTGGGGACAGATGCTGCCGAATTTGTCTCATGCTCCGGGGTCATCGTCTGATGCGCCGGGGCCATCTCAACAAACACAGAGACCAACCACGCCTCAACAACCTCGTGGTGCTAGACAAAGACGTCAAACAAGAGCCCCTGATTGTGGGACCGGTGGTCGTTTAAATATGCACAATCATTGATTTTTTTTATCCAACTATTGTACTAAATATTAAAAAAAAAAATTTTATTTTTTTTTATTTTTGCATCTTAAAAAAAAAAAAGAAATACATAAGGCGCCATCTGGGATGACCCACCCTTAAAAAATTTTTTTAAAAAAATTAGGGCATCTGTTGTACTGATGCGCCATATGGTTTGGCTCCTCGCCTTTAAGGCATCATCCCATATGACGCCACCCTTAAAGGGTTTTCAAAAACCATGCCAATTTCGTAAATATTTTAAAAATAGAGTTTTTTTAGTAATTTTTTTGAAAAAACAAGTTACATTAAAAAAAATTCTTCTAACGACTTCTAACCGTACAAAGTATTTCAAAAATGCCAAGTATTTTATATTAAACTTGCCATTCAATAGAGTTATTGGTTTATGTTATTTCAACAAAATCACTCTTCCTATAAGACCAAATTATTAGCATAGAAAAGAATGAATATGAAGCGTGAAGAGCACTATTTTGTGAATAAAGAGGTATCTATCATTGATTATGTGTAACTACATTCAGTGAGGGTCTCAATAATTTGCATGTTTGTTTATTTCAAGCCATATATGGATTTTTGTAATTTGTATACCAAATTGCATTAACATCAAGTTGAAAAAGAGGCCAATTTTAGGATGTTACAATGGCAATGGATACTTGAATTTGGTAATTTTCACGACACAAATGAAGACATATCCATATAGTCAATCCCTTGAGTTTGTGTGAAGCTTTTGACAACTAGATTTTCCTTGTATCTCACAACTGTGCGATTGACATGCAATTTTAATTTGAACATCCATTTACATTCTAATGACAATCACTCACCATGTAATTTTATTATCAATTTATCATGTTTTTAATTAGTAACAATTAATGAATAATTGCATGGGTTTAGAGAAAATTTTGACAATATGTGAGTAATGGACTAAACTAGCAAGTGTACTAGTCTCGTCGAAATAATAACATAATTCGTCTTCATAGAGATTGCAAATTAAAACAAGGTAATAACAATGCGATTTAAAGAGGGTTTTCAATTATGATTTGGTATGAAAACAAAGATGAGAAAATCTTTCGGAGTAAAGTTCGATAAAAAAAAGCGATAAGATCTATTTATCAAATCCCCTAACTATACCCGTTGATGACTATGTATCAAATGAATAACAATTACGCGATAATATCACAGTGAATTAACAAGACCACCGTACAGACGTTGGCTATACAGCAGGTGCACGACGTTGTCAAGTAGTACAAAAATATCGAACCTGCAAGGAGATGTATATGATTACCAAAATACTATTCTAACCTTATTAAGCTAAAGCGATCGCAATAGTGATTTGTTTGGTGCAAAGTGAAATAAAATTAACAAATAATAAAATTCGGACACATGTTTGATTACAATAATATCTAAGTATTTTTATCTAAAAGTGTGTGTCACCCCAATGACTATCCATGTTTGATTACAATAATATCTAAGCATTTTTATAGAAAAATAGATAAAAGTATGTGTCACCCATTTTTGTGGCTGCACAAATACACGTATCTATGGCACAACTAAATGATTCAATAGAGAGCGAGAACGCCTTGTCACGCGATGTCGCATCTTGGATGATTATTAATTAAGATCAAGTCGCCTTAATAGTGTTGCCTCGAACTCAATTGTTTAGCAATCTGCGGTCAGACATTGATGCATATCCTTTCGGACTAAGATCATTCTATGTACATTTGCTTTCACAACCGACATAGACGTATTTTTTGCTCAGATTCTAAAATAAAAAGGACTTAAGATTCTCATAATTTATATTGGATTAATCAATTAGAGATTGTCATGAGATAGGTTCTCACAACCCTTTATCCTTATGGGACTACTCACACATGGTAAAATAAATAATAATCAAACAATGATAAGGCATATCTTGCAATTGAAATAAATAAAGTAATACAACAAAACTAAATGGAAATAAACTTAAAATAAAGAAGCAATAAATATTATACCAAAGTTGCTGAACAATTACAAGTGAAGGCAGGAAACAAATGACAAAAAAACTCCAAAATGGAAGCAAGCAACAATTGAAAAGTAGTAAGTGATGCCTAAGTGTACCTCTTAGGTCTCTCCCATTTCTCTCAAGTTCAAGGCATCTATTTATACTAAAACTAGCCATCAATCATCCATAAACACCCATAAATTTGTGTCAAGTCTTAATTACCAACTAGCATAAAGCCTAGGGAGGTTATGGATGTCAAAAAGTCACAAAAACACTTAAAAACCACTCAAATTTGTAACTACCTAGAAAGTTGACACGGGCGTGTTACGAGACACAACCAACCCTTGTCAGCTATAACACCCTGATTTTTCAATTAATTATTTAATTGAATTTTTAATTGATTTTATTTATTTAATTGAGTGTTGAATTGCTTTATTTGAGTTTTTATGAATTATTTGGGTATCATGGAGAATTATGAGATTATTATTTAATTAAAATAATAGAAAAATAGGGAATTAGAAGTTTGGTGTGAAAGCTTGAATAATGAGAAAAATTAGAGTGAGAAGGTGGAATAAAGGAAAGACAGGGGAAATGTGTTGAATTGTTAAAATTAATATTAGGTTATTTAAATAGAAAAGTGAAAGGGAGAAGGATTTTTACGGTACGTGAGAATTTGGGTAAAGAGGTAAGAGTGGTAAGAAGGCAACCCTAGGTTGGAGAGGAACGCCATAACCAAAAGCTTAGATCTTTTTTGGAAATTAAGATAGGAGGACTCTTTACTCATGGGTGGTTTAGGAAGATGGATATGAGGGGTACTCACCCTCCTGTCTTCTTGATATTATTCTCTGTGTTTTGTTGCTATTGTATGTGGCCAAAAGGGTTTGAGTAAAACCCTTTGGTCGATCAATTGATGTATTGATATATATCATTATTGTTATGATATAAAAAATATAATTGTTGTGGTTTGAATCCTTTGATGCATTGAGATGGTCTGTAGTTATGCTGTAGTTATGTTCATTGGGGAAATTTTCAATAATTGGATCATGATATATATATATATATATATATATATATATATAATTATTGTTGATCTTTGTTTTTTTGGAACATTTACCGTAAATGCCACGAAAATCCCAAATGGCATTTTTCCAAAAAAATCCAAATTTAATCAAATAGTCAAAAATCTGAAATCGAGTCGGGTAAATGGGAGGACCACGCAGCAAAACCGCAGCGGCCGAAGCGGTGGCAATCGGCGTCGACGGCGGTACCGCAGTGCGAGGCCGCAGCATGCGCTATGCGATCGCACATTGGAGGCATGCTTGGTCGGTGGCTGATTGCGCACAATGCGGCGGTTGGGCCGCAGTCGACGCCGACGGGGCGCACGACTTAGCGGCACGATGACGCGGTCAACAACTCCCGATGCGTGCGTGGCACCCGAGTAAGCGTTTGTTAGCGCTAGTTCTTATGTCGGTAGTTCACGGGTCGGGTTTGGTTCCAGTTTGGCGAGTTTCTAGCAACTTTTGTGTTCAGTGACTTTTCATTACCGTTTTGATGTGTTTTAAGATACATAATTATTACTTTGGATTGGTTTTGATTGTTATTATTATTTGAGTCAGGCCGCCAACCAATAGAGTTTAATCTGAATTATTATCAATCATGCAAGAGTTGTCAATTGAGTACTTTAGAATACTTTATAGTCATTTAGAGTTATATTAGAGTTGTAGAGATTATTTTAGAATTATTTAGAGTTCACCTTGAGAACTCTATTGAGTTGAAGACAAGAGTTGTTATCCTTATGATGAGTTGTGAGCATACATAAATTAATTATTACTCTGTTGATGTGTTTTCGAGTATTTTTCTTAGTTAATGAATAATTTTGAGTTATTGAGTAATAATATAATTTTACTCTATTGTGACTTGTGATTATTAATAAAATTATTGAGATGAAAATTTTGAGAGGAATTAGGGCGTTGGCCTCATATTGGCGAACTTATAATTCAGAGAGGAATCTTTTGAGTATGAGTTTTGAGTATAATTTATGCTATTTTGAGTTTTGTGAATTTTGTTGCCATGTTCATGCATAAATGTACCTTGGAGTGAGGTAGGACTTCGGTCCCGTGAGGTCGGGTTCATAGAGGAACCATGACGGTTATGTTCAGAGAGGAACACTGTTCATAGAGGAACCAGAGACAGGGATAAATCAGTAACACACCTCTAATACCCAAACACCTGGTACCACATGCTTATTAGAGGAGTATAGAGCATTATGCATTTGCATTATAATAATTGTTGTTGCTTGTGAAATTTATGTGGGAATGATAATAGATGTTGTTATGACTATCCTGCTGTTTAATTTCCCGTTAACACTTGTAAGGTTATCCTCACCCCTGTTTAATTATTTGTGGTGTTATGTACTCTCTTGGGGTATAAATAATCAGGTATATGAGTAGTTGTTTTGAGTTGAAGGATGGCGTTGAGGCCTCCTTGTTTACTTGTTGTTTTTCTCGTTTTTTTAGTACCCAATGTTGCTCTAATAATGTAAGGCAGAAGGTGATACTTTTGTTTCCTTTTATTTTGCTAATTGTTGATTTGTTATAAAACTGATGTTTTATTTGAGTAATTCTGTTCTATGAGACCATGAGTAGGTGTTGTTAAATGTTTTATAATTCCACTGCGATATGTTTAAATTGATGAAAGATGCTTTATTTTGAGAATGTGTGACACCCTTTGGTGAAAATACTCTGATTTATTTTATAAACTACGCGCCTGGTTTAGGGTGTTAAATCAACCCCAAATTCTTTATATAGGTGCAGCTTCTAGGGCCAACACGGTGCGTGTCAGGGGACACAACCCGACCGTGTTGGCCATAAACTTTTTGTATAAAGAGAGCTTCCTTTTGGGCAATCTGTGGCTTTTTTTCGCTCCAATTTGACCAATTACCCTCGTATTATCTGAAATCAATAAAAAGAAGTCAAAATTTCATAAAATTGAACTAAAATGACGAAAACACACATGAAAACCAAAAGAAAACAAGAAAGAAATAAGTTGCATTTACAACTTACCTAAATTTGAACTGTTGTTTGTCCTCAAGCAACAAGCTTGCTTAGAAAAAGTTAGGAGCAAGCGGTTTTAGCTCTTCAAAAGCTTTAAAAGATGAATCACTGATACTCATACGTGGTTTGTTGTGCCGACCGGCTAAGACCTAATTTCCTTCGTACTCACTAACACAAAAAGCATTACAAGGACAAAAACCTTTAAAACAGATACATACAAAAGTTTCCTACTTTAGTCACCTCTCTAGCTATGCTTTGGACGTAAGTCTCTTTTTAAATTTTCCTTCCTTTTTTGTGTACAATCAAATTAAGGAATTTGGAATTATGATAATAATCACACGCACATGATCAATTGGTTTTTGTTTTTGTTTTTACATCAGATAAGCAATTGCTTGCTTTCTTTATTTGAAGATGAATTTACACACTTTTTGTGTGTTTATTTTTATTGACATTGGGGTGAATAATCGGGTGAGGGTTACCCAACTTAGAGAGTGCAATTTTCTTTTACAGCCTTTTTTTTTCATCTTTTCGGTATTTATATATTTTTATTTTTCTCTCAATCAATCATACATACATGTGAATCAAAAATATGTTAGATTGTTAAAATAAACTACTTAGGAAATACTTCTCATAATCCATATATTATAGTACAAAATACACGTTAAACTTGTATCCTACTTGGAAAACTTAGGGTGTTCGGGTAATATCGATTTTATCAACTTTCATAGGGTCCCTAAACTTAGCCTATCATCCCTTCAAACTTGTATACTTTCTCAGGTTTTTCTCAAACAAAAAAAAAATCGGAATTTTTTTGACAACTCATATTTTGGGGGCAATCTAACAATGATGCATGCAATCATATAAAAAGACTATCCTAAACAACAAAAAATCACACACAACAATAAGAAATTAAAATATTAAAATAAAAGTATAAATAGGGAAATACCTCCCCAAACTTAAACTAGACATTAGCTTTAATGTCCCAATATAATTAAAAGGAGGTAAGGAGAAAACACACAAAACACCACACTAGTTTATCATTCTCCTCTACCTTTTTCTAATTAGAGTTATCCTCAACCTCTTTATCATTCTCCTTATAATTTTTAACTTGTTTTCCACTTCTAGTTGTCACCACATTCATATGTCCCTCAGGGAAGGCTCAAAGAGGGATGTGTGCAAGCTGAGAGATTTAGGTTTCCAATGCCTTGGTGTGAGTTGCGAAGGCTCGACCATAGTGCTTATCTACCTAAGGACTTTAATAGGATGAAGATTTTGGTTTTTAAACTCTTTATTTTAGAGATTTTGTGTCGCCACAAAACTCTCCAACATAGATTCTAGGTTAGAGTGAGCTTGCGTCGCAATAAAATTCTCCATTAACATTTTATGGTTGGATTGTTGAAAATCTTGTGGTTCCTCGGTATATAGGGGGTGGTTATTGTTGAGAAAATTTGGGTGATCCATCCACCCTAGATTATAGGTATTAGGGTAAGGGTTACCATGGTTATTGTTCATATAATTGATTATATTTTGGATAGACCTCATACATACAATACAAACGAAACAACATAAAAGTAAAAGTTGCTTTAGTCTATACGGCGCTAGAATAAAATTTCAATATTAAAACTATCTCCCCAACAACGGCGCCAAAACTTGACGTGTGCTATACCGAAAGTGCGCGGCTTTTTCAAGTAGTACAAAGAGATTGAAACCGCAAGGAGATGTATATGATTACCAAAGTTCTATTATAACATTGTTTAGCTAAAGCGATCACAATAGTGATTCTTTTGGTGCAAAGTGAAACAAAATTAGAAAATAATAAAAATAGGACACTAGGTTTATGATTGTCCATCTAGACTAACCCCAATGACTATCCATGTTTGATTACGATAATATCTAAGCATTTTTATAGAAAAGTAGACAAATGTGTGCATCACCCACTTTTGTTGTGTGAGAAACTAGATATGTTTATGGCATAACTAAATGATTCAACCAAGAGCAGAACGCCTTGTCATGCGGCGCCGCATCTTGGTTGATTCTTAATTTAGATAAGTCGCCTTGTGAGTGGCTTCTCGAACTCAATTGTATAGAAATCTGCGGTTAGACATCAATGCACACTACTGCGGAAAACCCAATTAACAACGGTTGGGAAACATATATAATCACGCGGGCGCAGGCGTTGTTATGTAGGGTGTCGTTGTATATATGATACTTACTATCACGGCCCTGAAACCGTTGTAATAAACTGGAAAGCGCACGCCCTATCACAACGGGTTTTCCAAAGGACCGTTGTGATAAATTTAATGGTCCTAAGTTTAATTCCCAGCTGCGCCGTTTTGATATTTATTTTTTTCTGGACAGCACGCGAGATATTATAATGGTTATGATGTATAACCATTGTTATATTTTCTGCAGGATTAACAAATATTATCCTGCTTTTATAAATAATCCCATCTTTTAACCTGTATTATCGTTCACCATATCATAGCAGAAAATACAACTCACATTTGTGATAAAGTTATCATAATAATATTAATTGTATCATATTCATAATATCACAGAATTGTATCATATTCAATTGTATCAGAACAAACAACATAAAATTTATCAAAACAAATAACCTACAGTTTACACATTACATAACATCACATAATTGTAACTTGGTGTTTTGGTTTCTTGTCTCTTGGTGTCTTGACTCTAAAGAACTATGATTTTAAATAATTATACTTGTTAGTAAAAATACTTAGAAACTATAACATACAATTAATATATTATGAATAAAGAATAAATTACGTACTTGTTAATTTTCACATATGCCTTCTTCATGATCGATTCGAATAGCTTGCATGACATCTCCATCAACTTCATCATATGAGGTAGGAACTTGTGTTGTGTAAGAAGGTGCGAAAGGAATATCAAGACTTTCATCACTAAGAGGAATATGTTTTCCTTGGAGAACGATTGACCATTTCCCCGATATGTCCGATGGGTCGGTAACATAGAAAACTTGTTTTGCTTGAGAAGCCATGATGAATGGTTCGGTCATAAAAGATGCCTTACCAAGGTCGACCCAGGTGAATCCTAAGTCATCAATGTGTACACCAGTACTAAAGACTCTAAATATTTGAACAAATTTTGGTAAAATAAGTTGCTGCACAAGATGTTCCAACAACAAAGAAGAATCCTGCTAAAAGAAGACATGTCAGATAAGATGTCTGTCATACCCCAAATTTTACCCTTAGATATTCTGATCGTTGCATATCATTTTAAATCGGCCATTTTTGCATGTCATTCTTGACCATATTTATTTATATATTTACCTAAATATTTATTTTAAATTACTTAGATTTAATCTAGTTTAATTTTGATTTTTAAATTTAGTTTATATTTTAAACCTTATTTAATTTTAATTTTTAGTTTAGTTTTACCTTAGTTTAGTAATTAGGCTAGTTTTAATTCAGTAACTTTAATTTTAATTTGATTAGTTTAATTTTACTATCTATGTTTAGTTTAACTTTAATTCCTGATTTAACTTAATTTAATTTAATTAGTTTTATTTATTTGTGTTGAAACCACTTCCAAATCCCTACGCCATCTCCACACATAACAGTCCAAAAGAAACCTCTACATGGTCTGCACAAACACAGCAACTACACAATGACATATTTGGCACATCCTGCTAAACTTTGATTTATCTTGCTGAACTTTGACCCGCTACATCAGCAAAACCTGTTTCAACCTGCACAAAACCAGCTAGTGAGAGTAACATCTCAATGTCAACAGGACAAGGATTGAAAGGGAGTGAACAAGGTTGGTTCTGATTGAAAAAGAAAAAAAACAGAATGAAAAGTAGAGAGAAAAACTGCTGCTATGCTGAACAGCGACAACACTCCAAGACCTGCATTGAAAGTGATGACACATACACTCAGTCAAGGACATGACCTTTCAAGAAGGGAACTTGTGCAGAAAAAATTAAGGGGGGAAGCCAATAAATGAGGACAAGAAGAATGACAAAGAGATTGAAAAAACTGCTTCCAACTCTTCTTCAAACCTGAAACTCTCCGCCCTTCATTTAACCAGAAAAGAGTCTATTCCC
Source organism: Lathyrus tuberosus (assembly GCA_022829125.1). Classification (NCBI taxonomy): domain Eukaryota; kingdom Viridiplantae; phylum Streptophyta; class Magnoliopsida; order Fabales; family Fabaceae; genus Lathyrus; species Lathyrus tuberosus. Next base: position 2,656,863 of record JALAZF010000452.1, read on the forward strand.
AACCTTGAATCAATATCAACCTTAAACCGAATCCACCCACCCAATCTTCTCAAAACCAAATCCCAAAAAAATCCAAACCAGAAAGAATTCGAGATGAAAGAGTGAGAATCAAACAACCACAAATCTCCAATCCTGAAACCCTCTTCAACCGTCTCAGTTCGAAACCTCTTCCGTCTCAACCTCTCAACCTTTTTTTTTCACCATCACCTCTGAACCAATGTCATATCCTCACCACCAACCTTAAACCGTTTCAAAATATACCCCATTGTGGTTCCATGTTCAGAAAACAACTTCAAATCACGATCTGAAAACAACCCTTCACTTGCTTCACCTCACAATGTGACCTCCATGTTCAGCTTTACGCCAGGATTAGCTCCATGAATATTACTCCACACAAGCATTTTCTTTTTCCTCAATCTATGTTGTTGCGTCTCGCCGTCCGTACGTTTCGAAGAGGGATTTGGGAGTGATTCAACGAAGAGAGGAGGGCCATGAGCGAACGGAAGAAAACCAGAAGAGAAACATTAAAATGATGATTGGAGACGCATAGAAAAGAGGGAACCGCGAGACAGTGATGAGAAGGAGAGTGTCTGGAATGAAAAAGAGAGGTGTTTGTTTCTTTGTTTTCATCGTTTTTGTTTCACTTCAGAGAAAAAAAATCATGTTGAAACGGCTGCTAGGGTTTCCAAAAGCTTTTTTCCATGCTGATTAAAAACGGGTCAGTTCGACCCATCACATGCCACCGACCCGTATGCCTGATTCGCGACCCAGTATTCAAGCTATTCATCTGCAGCATTTATTGTTGTTTTTTTTATCAGTTTTAATAAACTTTTCTTTTTTTTTTTAATTTAACTTTTGGTTATCATTTGTATTTTAATTTTAACTAACAGATTTTGAATTTTACTTTTTATTATAAATATTTCTTTTGTTTATTTAAATCTCAATCTATTAGTTTTATTTATATTATTATTATTTATTTAATTCTTGTTAGCATTCTATAAATATTTTTTATTAAAATTTTTGTTAAATATTTTTATTAGATAATGTTTAAATATTTGTTAATAATTTTCAATATGTTTTTGTAATCATTTTGGTTATCACTTTATTTAGATTCATTTTTTTTATTTAATTTTCATTTTCATTTTGTTTTTTATTTTCGATTTTCTTTTAGATTGTGTTTTGAGCCAATGATATTACAAAAATCTTGATTGGTTGATTTTATTCAAATCACTAAAAATCTTGATAAATATGAGGCCATATTTCATTTTTTATTTTATCGGTCAATGAAAGTTAAATATCATTAGATTATCGATTCCTCGATTAAATCGTGATTGAGACGAGACCATTTCGATTCCATTTCGTTTTCCATTTCATTAAACAAAATTCAATTTCAAACCATTTCACAAATTATTTTCAACTTATGAATCAAACCTCGATCAAGTATCGAGTGACTTTAAAAATCGAATGTTAAAATCTGTTTCTAAATAAATGCGAAAGAAGATAACCGTTAGAATCTAGCATTCTAGCAGAAACCTCGAACGATTGGTCTCAAGTCTCTCACTTTGGGGTAGCCATTCATTCATTCTTTCGCTCCTCAAAATACCTTTAATTAATTTGGACAATTAAGAGCCGTCAAGATCTAGCATCTTGGCACAACTCTTCGAACAATTGATTCTCGTCAAGTGTTCATTGTCTACTAAGCAACTTTTATATCAACTTGGACAAATAAGGACCGTTAAGATCTAGCATCTTGACATAACCCTTTTGAGCTTTTTATCATCAAAAGCTTGTTGTCCATCAAATATTTTTCATTTCAACTTGGATGAATAAGAGCCGTCAAGATCTAGCATCTTGGCACAACTCTTCGAACAATTGATTTCCATCAATGTTCACTGTCCATTAAACATTTTTCATATCAATCTTGAATGAAAAGGACTGTTAGAGTCTAGCACTGTAGCATAACCCTTTGGCATTCTTAAAACATATTCAAGCCACTTTTAAACCACTAGCTTTTCCAAGAGATAGCCATTAATCTCTTGTGATTTTTAACCATTCCTTTAATTTTTTCATAAGAGATAGCCATTAATCTCTTCTCCTAAACAACCAATCCTCACAAGCTTTGCTTTCAAGCTTTTTACCGTAGTAACCAGAACTACGGACGCTCTGATTTCTCAAATTCATCTTGAGAATACATAGGCATAGGATTACGAGATCCTAGCGAGCCACCTTTTGTTTTTCTACCCTTTCTTTTTTCCACCTTTCACCTTTACATCCAATGCCTTCTTAGATTCCACCTTTTCTTTTTTCTACCTTTTCCTTTTCCTTTACATCCAATGCCTTCTTGGATTCCACCTTTCCATTTTTTCATCGTAGCCCCGAACTACGAAGGCTCTGAGTTCCTCATTGCACTATGAGGATACGTAGGCACGAGATTGCGAAGTCTTGTCGTGCCCCCTAGTAATAAAACCTTTAGGTCCTTTCTCTTTACTAAAAAATATAAAAACATTATTTCTCTCCCTTTCCTCAAGTAGAAGATTAGAAACAAACCTTAAGATAACATACATTCAACCCTAACTAAATGGTTCCCATTGAGTACAACGGACGTGAGGGGTGTTAATACCTTCCCCTTGCGTAACCGACTCCCGAACTCAGACATTGGTTGCGATGACCATATTCTTATCCTTTCTTTTTAGAGGTTTTATTCGATATTTTCCCTTTCCTTCTATGGAATAAATAAAGATCGGTGGCGACTCTGCTAAGTCCATCCCGCAGGCGTTCTATTGCGCTTCGTGAGGTCGTTCTCATTTTTCGAGGTACGACAGATGGCGACTCTGCTGGGGACTATCCTTAAGTGAGTCAAGCCTAGTTTAGTTAGGTTTTCATACATATGTTTAGCTTTTGTTTGTTTCTCTTCCTTCTTTGATTATATGTTTTATTGCTCTTGCTTTATTGCTTTTTCATATATATCTCTGTATATCCATGTGCGGGTTTTAGGGATTTGATATCATGATTAAAGCTCTACACCCGAGTTTTGGAAAAAGCAGAGAGAAAACATAGGTTTAGATTTGGTAGTTATTAGTGTTAGACTACGAGGGCAAGCTCCTTGTAGCAACTAACATGAAGGCTCCTCTAGAGTACACCTGTTTGTAGATCTCGTTATAAAACAGCTTGCCTGTTGCATGACGCTGATTCATGAAGGGTGCGTGACTCTAGGTTCCCTATTTAGAACCAGTGCTATTTTGGTGGTTGCGTAATATTGGACTTCAAGAACATCTCCTTGCTCCAACCAATATGAAAGCCCCGATCAGAATAGACATTTTCGTCACTCTCGTTGTAAAATGGCTAGCCCGTTGCATAACGTTGATACGACTAAGGTCCGTGACTCTGAAACCTTATCAAAAACATAGAAAATATCCTTTGAGTGGGCTTATTGGTAGATAATCTAGAACTATCCGTTATAGGGAGACCTACCTAATAGGATGATCTGATTTACCCGTGTTATCTCAGATCCTAACCATACCTACATTGCATTTTCTTTCTGCATCCCGTGTTGCATGACATTGCATATCATTTGCATCTTTGCATGATTATTTGCATGCGTCTGTTTGTCTAGTTACTCATCTCCAGTTGTCTATCTTTTGAGTTTTCTGTCAGTCGTCAAGCTGATTCCTCGACACCGACACAGGACTAGAGCTAACACCAGATGCAGAATGTCAAGAACAACCCTCTGCCAGAGCAAGTGAAGCTTCAGTCGACTTCAGCTCAGCTACTTCTTAAAGACAGGGTAACTCATTTTTGTTTCTGATTTGTCACTAGACCATGTTTCTTATTGTTTGCATTTCTCTTATCTTGTATTAGTTGTTTGCTTTCAAATGATGTTTGTACTTTCATGTTAATGAAATGAGCATTGCAACTTTTTGATTCAATTCATTTGTGTTTGCTGTTTACTTCTTAATGTTTTCCCTTTCAAAAATTTTTTTTCTTGTCCACTTTCTTTTGATTATGTAAAGATTGGAGGGAGGTTGATGAAAACGTCATACCCAAATTGTTGTTAGTATACTTTTAGATCAAAACTTTGCTGTCGATGTAAGGCATTGTTTCAATCCCTAAACACTGGAGAAATAAGGAAGTTAATCCCTCGTCAACCCCTTTGGGCCTTGAAGTAGGAGTTTCTTTTCTTTACAAATGAAAAACCTGCAATCTTAACCTTGGGGTGGGTAGTTCTCAGTTAACTTGATTGTGCATTCAAATACAAGAGTTTCATGCGAGACGCCTTTCAACAAAAGGGTGCATTCACAAATTTTCCTTCGCACACAACAAGCAAGTGTTGAAGATGTCTTTCAAGTTCAAACGCCAATGATGATTCACTGTAATCCTTAAGCTAAGCAGTCATTAAAAAAAAAGGAAAGAAAGAAAAGTTTGTATGACAACCAAAGGAGGAAATCTTTAAATCCTTTATCCTGGAAGTCCTCAATGGCAAACAATTTTGTAAGGAAGTAGTGACCGTCATTTCAAAGTCTCTTAACTTCTGAACCATCATCATTACTATCATTAGTGCAATTCCTAACCTATGGGAATCTGAGTGCATAGTCTAAGTTAACTGAGCGTAGGACTGGAGTTCATCACGTAGATTGGGTGGGTCACAAATAAACTTTGAGCCTTTATCCTTTGTTTCTTAAACCGTGAACCAGGCCACATTATAACCCTCAAAAGACCTAATTGAAGCGAGGTTATTTTGAAAGCATACTACAGCAAGATTGTGTAAACTGACTCCAAAAGGTCTTTACAGATCATCTATTTTGGGCATTACACCCTTTGCTTAAACTTTTCACTTTAATGTCTTGAACCACCGTGTTCTGACCAGTATCTCATATACTTTGCTTCTTTAAAAAGAAATAATTTTGATTTCAAAAGTTGCATGAACTTTGCATTTACCATGTTTGTACAAATACTTTTGTTTGCAAACTAGCTTTGTTCTTAAGGAATTTTCAAACATTTGAGAAACTTGGTCGGTGATCCAATCAGGGGTAAGTTCCTTCCATATCCTGTTGAGAATCAGTTCAAGATTTTTGGTTTAATGGCGACTTCTTAGAATTGGTTTATACAGAAGATTTTGCAAGACTCAGGCTGGGGCAAGCTTTCCTAGTGTACAGTAAAATATTCATCTTTCAAGACTCAGGCCGGGGCAAGCTTTCCAAGCGCACAGTATAACGGTCATTTCTAGAATCAATCAAGCTGAAGCAATGATCAGTTCATCTACAATAATCAGCTAGTCTGGGGCAGTTTACCTGAAGAATCCCCAAGCAACTCTTTATCCTCCCTACAAGGATCATCACTAGATACAGTTTACCAGTGTGGCAGAGATGTGTTCAGTAATAGCATCTCTAGTCCCAAGCAGAATGGGAGTGATCTCCGTGTTGAGGAATCAGTCTTCCAGTCTTGTCTTCTCCACAAAAGAGTCGAGTTGTGTCGTCTACATCTGCATTTGCATTTGATCATATATCATCTGCATAACTCATATACCATTTGCATAGCATGAGTGTTTCATCCTTATTTGCATTTCTCCCGAGGTCGTGTCGTTATCCGCGTCTTACCTTGTGGTCAAAGTCCAACTTACTTGGCGCCTACCAAAACGTTACATATCCTTTCATTCCAGTACTATTCCTGGATACTCATATTTCCTTCACTCCAGTGCCATTCCTGGATGTCTTTCTCACTATCATTTGATGCCATTCTTGAATATGGTGATTTGCCTTTACTTTTAGTGCCATTCCTGAAAGTTCTTTCCTCTTATCCAATGCTTTCTTGGACGTTGTTCTTTCTTTGTATCCAATGCTTTTTTGGGTATATCTTTGTTCACATTCATTTAATGATGTCTTGAATATTGTGGTTCCTCTTATCCAATGCTTTCTTGGGTATTTCTGTGTTCAATGCTTTCTTGAACGTTGTTCTTTCCTTGTATCCAATGCTTTCTTGGATACTGTGATTCCTTCTATCCAATGCTTTCTTGGGTATATCTTTTCTCACATTCATCCAATGCTTTCTTGGATACTGTGATTCTTTTTATCCAATGCTTTCTTGGGTATCTCTTTTCTCTCATTTATCCAATGTTTTCTTGGATTTTGTGATTCTTTGCATCCAATGCTTTCTTGGATCTCTACCTTTCTCACATATATCTGATGCTTTCTCAGGTATTGTGATTTACCTTCGCGTCCAATGCTTTCTTGGATGTCATCTTTGTTCACATATATCTGACGCTTTCTCAGGTATTGTGATTTACCTTCGTGTCCAACGCTTTCTTGGATACTGTGATTCTTTTTATCCAATGCTTTCTTGGATACTGTGATTCTTTTTATCCAATGCTTTCTTGGGTATCTCTTTGCTCACATTCATCCAATGCTTTCTTGGATTTTGTGATTCTTGTCATCCAATGCTTTCTTGGATCTCTACCTTTCTCACGTTTATCTGATTCTTTCTCAGGTATTGTGATTTACCTTCGCGTCCAATGCTTTCTTGGATGTCATCTTTATTCACATATATCTGATGCTTTCTCAGGTGTTGTGATTTACCTTCGTGTCCAATGGTTTCTTGGATGTCATCTTTGTTCACATATATCTGATGCTTTCTCAGGTATTATGATTTACCTTCGTGTCCAATGCTTTCTTGGATGTCATCTTTGTTCACATATATCTGATGCTTTCTCAGATATTGTGATTTTACCTTTCATTCAAAGCCATTATTGGATGACCGGTTCCTTTGTGTCCGATGCCTTCTCGGATTATCCTTTTTACCTCATTCTCATCTGACGCCTTCTCATATATTATGAGTTTACCTTTCATTCAAAGCCATTATTGGAGGTTTGGTCTCTTTTGTCATCTTATGCTCTTCCAGATGTGCCTTTTCCTTTCTGATGTTCTTCCAAATTGAGTCTTTGTTATTTGATTCCCCAGTGGAGGCCGTCTCTCCGGTGCTACTTCCATTGAGGATCTTGTGTTATCTTTTCTTTCTAATATGCCAGCCGATCATACTTGAGCATTGTTTCATCACCTTAGATTATTCCCCAGTTTTGTTCCAGCTTCTCCAGTGATGTTGACATCCCCAGTGACTGATTGCTCATTGTGTGGACTTTGTCCCTGTCTGCTTTTATTTTTGTCTGCATTTTGCATTTATCATTCTATCACTTTCATCATATTAGAGTTCATTGCATGTCAGCATTTTTGTCCATAGTATTGCATGTCAGTGCATCTAAGGGCAAAATTTTCGGTTATCTATATTTAAATACCTTCCACCATGATTTCATCATCACTCATTTCATCCGGTGAAGTTATTTAAATAGGGGAAACTGTTATACCCCAAATTTTACCCTTAGATATTCTGATCGTTGCATATCATTTTAAATCGGCCATTTTTGCATGTCATTCTTGACCATATTTATTTATATATTTACCTAAATATTTATTTTAAATTACTTACATTTAATCTAGTTTAATTTTGATTTTTAAATTTAGTTTATATTTTAAACCTTATTTAATTTTAATTTTTAGTTTAGTTTTACCTTAGTTTAGTAATTAGGCTAGTTTTAATTCAGTAACTTTAATTTTAATTTGATTAGATTAATTTTACTATCGTGTTTAGTTTAACTTTAATTCCTAATTTAACTTAATTTAATTTAATTAGTTTTATTTATTTGTTTTTCTTTTGTGCTGAAACCACTTCCAAATCCCTACGCCATCTCTACACATAACAGTCCAAAAGAAACCTCTACATGGTCTGCACAAACACAGCAACTACACAATGACATATTTGGCACATCCTGCTAAACTTTGATTTATCTTGCTGAAATTTGACCCGCTACATCAGCAAAACCTGTTTCAACCTGCACAAAACCAGCTAGTGAGAGTAACATCTCAATGTCAACAGGACAAGGATTGAAAGGGAGTGAACAAGGTTGGTTCTGATTGAAAAAGAAAAAAAAAACAGAATGAAAAGTAGAGAGAAAAACTGCTGCTATGCTCAACAACGACAACACTCCAAGACCTGCATTGAAAGTGATGACACATACACTCAGCCAAGGACATGACCTTTCAAGAAGGGAACTTGTGCAGACAAAATTAAGGGGGGAAGCCAATAAATGAGGACAAGAAGAATAACAAAGAGATTGAAAAAACTGATTCCAACTCTTCTTCAAACCTGAACCTCTCCGCCCTTCATTTAACCAGAAAAGTGTCTATTCCCATCCTTGAATCAACAGCAACCTTCTTCATTTTTCCATCTTCAAATCAAAGCTCCACCTCTTCGTGACTAAAACGAATTTCCTTCATCATTCAAACGAATCCACCCACCCAATCTTCTCAAAACCAAATCCCAAAAAATTCCAAACCAGAAAGAATTCGAGATGAAAGAGTGAGAATCAAACAACCACAAATCTCCAATCCTGAATCCCTCTTCAACCGTCTCAGTTCGAAACCTCTTTCGCCTCATCCTCTCAACCTTTTTTTTTTCACCATCACCTCTGAACCAATGTCAGATCCTCACCACCAACCTTAAACCGTTTCACAATATATCCCATTGTGGTTCCATGTTCAGAAAATAACTTCAAATCACGATCTGAAAACAACCCTTCACTTGCTTCACCTCACAATGTGACCTCCATGTTCAGCTTTACGCCACGATTAGCTCCATGAATATTACTCCACACAAGCATTTTCTTTTTCCTCAATCTATGTTGTTGCGTCTCGCCGTCAGTACGTTTCGAAGAGGGATTTGGGAGTGATTCAACGAAGAGAGGAGGCCATGAGCGAACGGAAGGAAACCAGAAGAGAAACATTAAAATGATGATTGGAGACGCAGAGAAAAGAGGGAACCGCGAGAGAGTGATGAGAAGGAGAATGTCTGGAATGAAAAAGAGAGATGTTTGTTTCTTTGTTTTCATCGTTTTTGTTTCACTTCAGAGAAAAAAAAATCATGTTGAAACGGCTGCTAGGGTTTCCAAAAGCTTTTTGCCCTGCTGATTAAAAACGGGTCAGTTCGACCCATCACATGCCACCGACCCGTATGCCTGATTCGCGACCCAGTATTCAAGCTGTTCATCTACAGCATTTGTTGTTGTTTTTTTTATCAGTTTTAATAAACTTTTTTTTTTTTTTTTTTAATTTAACTTTTGGTTATCATTTGTATTTTAATTTTAACTAACGGATTTTGAATTTTACTTTTTATTATAAATATTTCTTTTTTTTATTTAAATCTCAATCTATTTTTTTATTTATATTATTATTATTATTATTATTATTATTTATTTAATTCTTGTTAGCATTCTATAAATATTTTTTATTAAAATTTTTGTTAAATATTTTTATGAGATAATGTTTAAATATTTGTTAATAATTTTCAATATGTTTTTGTAATCATTTTGGTTATCACTTTATTTAGATTCATTTTTTTGATTTACTTTTCATTTCCATTTTGATTTTTATTTTCGATTTTCTTTTAGATTGTGTTTTGGGCCAATGATATTACAAAAATCTTGATTGGTTGATTTTATTCAAATCACTAAAAATCTTGATAAATATGAGGCCATATTTCATTTTTTATTTTATCGGTCAATGAAAGTCAAATATCATTAGATTATCGATTCCTCGATTAAATCGTGATTGAGACGAGACCATTTCGATTTCATTTCGTTTTCCATTTCATTAAACAATTTTCAATTTCAAACCATTTCACAAATTATTTTCAACTTATGAATCAAACCTCGATCAAGCATCGAGTGACTTTAAAAATCGAATGTTAAAATCTGTTTCTAAATAAATGCGAAAGAAGAGGACCGTTAGAATTTAGCATTCTAGCAGAAACCTCGAACGATTGGTCTCAAGTCTCTCACTTTGGGGTAGCCATTCATTCATTCTTTCGCTCCTCAAAATACCTTTAATTAATTTGGATAATTAAGAGCCGTCAAGATCTAGCATCTTGGCACAATTCTTCGAACAATTGATTCTCGTCAAGCGTTCATTGTCTACTAAGCAACTTTTATATCAACTTGGACAAATAAGGACCGTTAAGATCTAGCATCTTGACATAACCCTTTTGAGCTTTTTATCATCAAAAGCTTGTTGTCCATCAAATATTTTTCATTTCAACTTGGATGAATAAGAGCCGTCAAGATCTAGCATCTTGGCACAACTCTTCGAACAATTGATTTCCATCAATGTTCACTGTATATTAAACATTTTTCATACCAATCTTGAATGAAAAGGACTGTTCGAGTCTAGCACTGTAGCATAACCCTTTGGCATTCTTAAAACATATTCAAGCCACTTTTAAACCACTAGCTTTTCCAAGAGATAGCTGTTGCGGTGAAAATCGGATAACAAGCTATTAATTAACTTGCATCGTATTTCTTTGAATTCACAACCGACTTTGATTTATCCAAAAGAAAGGTTCAAGATCGAGAAAAACCTAAAGGGGGGAGATTTAAGGTCCAGGGGTTGGTTACGCCTAGGGAAGGTATTAGCATCCTAAACGTTCGTAGTACTCTACGGGAGCCTCTTGTTTAATGGTTATGTTGTATTATGTTGGCTTGCTTAAAATCTATGGGTAAAAAGGTTGAAACCCTAGGGGTTAGTATCTAAGTATACTCGACAAAGCATCGTACTTTGCGCCTACGTATCCTTACGGGAGTGGAATCAGAGTATCCGTAGTTCACCGATCTAAGGGTGAAGGAATAGGAACCATTGACTACGGCCAAAGTTCCAAGGGGAAAATGAGTATGACTCATTTTTAGAGTTCACGATAACTCTCTAAGTCTACGTTATAGGGGAAAGTGAGTTCTCATGATGATGAGAATCACATGGAGTTTAAGAACTCCAACCTACTTCTAAGTTATGATTTCAATGGCTCATGATAGCCAAGAAATAAGGGCAAACCTAGAAGGATAAGGTAAAGGTGACTTCAAGAGTCAATTAAGAGGGTCTCCCTTTGGAATGGGGGGGGGGGGGGGGGGGGGAAGGTAACAGTTGTAAGGATTACATAAAAGATAAAGAGATTAATTCAAACATGATGATGCAAGAAGATATGGATAAGATAATGATATGAGATAAAGTCATGATATTAATGCAAAGTGAGAAATATATATGTTAGACAAAGATCAACCATGATAAATGGAGATAACATGGCAAGATGCATCAAGAAGTGCAATAAAGACCTTAAAAAGATACTTTCAAATGATCAAGAATAAATGCCTCAAGAATAAATATTTTATCAATTTTCTTTTATGTTTAGAAAGAAAATTTAATTAGGAGAATATAGCAAAAGGAATGGTGTCAAAAAGATAAAAATTAAGCAAGTTATGATATTTTGAAAATGAAGCATAAACTTTTAAAAATAAGAAAAACAACAAGTGCTAAAACTATAAGGAAATGTCACACCTAGGGGTTGAATCCAGGTCCTCTCGTGTACATCCCAAAACAAGGGCCAACCAAGCTATGCGCGTGCGTTGAACAATGATGGAAACACAAGTATATATTGTAAAACAAGCGACATTCAGAAAAATAAATAAAAGACTGGGGCGAGGGGATTCGGACCCCAGTCCTATAGGTTCAAGGCGCGGCTCGCTTACCACTGGGGTGGCTATACATCCATTGTATAAGCCACCCCTAATAATACTTAAACAAAAAAAAAAAAACGCCCAGGATGCTAATGTCTTAAGGATCACATGAAATAAATGCAAACCAACATTAACCGGTCATACCAAACTTTAAGTCACAAAACACCAAAATTTCCATTGACCAATCACATTGCCACACTCTTCCTTCTCATTCATGTAACCATGCAACCAAACGCAAACTCATCATGAAACCACACCAAAACAGTGGCAATAATATGGCAACTCATCATCTTATTTCACCATTATTTCAACAAATCTTAATCAAATACATGAACTAACATCCTTTCCCAAACTAAACCCAGAACGAGGGGAAATGGACTATTCACAACTTAGAGTAAAGCCATGATTAGGGTGCAAAACAACGTGAATCAGTTGGATCCAGAAATAAGACCACACGCTTATTAGTAAAACATAGTCCAAAGACTCATGTTGATTAACCTGAGCTAACGCACAATGGGTTATATGAGAGTAACTTAAGGTTTAGGAACTTTCCCATGATAATACGAACACCATATATTCCATGCTTCCAAACTGGAAGTGCAAAAGATTTCATATAAACTCAAACTTTCATTCGTATTATCATGCTTCAAGACTGCAATAATATCAATACAAACCCAAACTGAAACTCAAGAGATCCACCCGAACTAACATGACAAAGGTATTTCAAACCAAATAAACTCTAAACATCTGAACATAAATTATGACAAAGGTATTTCAAACCAAATAAACTCTAAACATCTGAATATAAATTTGAACATGACAAAGGTATTATAGTCACCTAAAACCTGGGCATGAACATATGGTCAAGGGTATATGGAAAAGAGTGAGACGAAACACTCATCATGCCAAATTAAAACTCAAACAAATTCTCAACAACTGAAGATACAAACGTTTTATTGGCAAGAATTGACAGTGCCATAAATGCCACACGAATACACATAGTCATTAAACTTGGGTGTAAAACAAATAACATAGTAGCATGAAGACACAAACAAACTGATATAAAAAGTGATACGTGAGCCATGATTACAAATGACATTAGTGACGGGAAACTGCACCTAACACACACCACAACAACATGGCAAACTTCGTAACGACATGTCGAGAAAACCGTTAGCCTCTCGATCAAACACATATTGATTCTAATCTACTTATGGCAAGCAAATCCTACCACAACATATACACACACGTGCAACCTTAAACACTAACCAACAATAACAGACACAAATTTTCATGGCGACACACATGCGAACATTTGACAAGAACACTATACCTTCTTACTAAAAAAAACAAGTGTAACATGCTGACATAATGAGCAAGCATTAACATGGGAATCACACAAATTATGTATGTACTAATAAGAAACAAGATGATTTGCACCACATGATAATCTATAGATGACATTTGCGTGAAACAAAAAGAAACAACATGAAGAGCTATATGTCGCTAGGTGATCACACAAGCATGTAAAGTGGCAAAGAAACAAAACATATGAGAGGGTGAAGGGTAATAGGAATACCTCTATTTGCAGTACGTATCTTTGTAGTCGAAAGCGCCGAAACCGTCAAACTTACAGCAAGAGGATAGGGTGATGAGTAGAGTTCACTTGCATCAAAAGATATATGGTGATGGACAAAGCTTCGTCTCAAGTGAAGATGAGTAGCAAAAGTGTTGTTGATGAAATGACCATGGTGTTTTGTTGTTGAGTTGATGCTCTGATGTGTGTGTTCCTCTGCTAGTGTGGAGGGAGTTATTTTTAGTTTTTTTCGGTCCCCTATGAAGGTTGAAGAAGTCCCTATTTAAAGGGTGCTGAAAGTTTTGAAAACTCTCCCCAAAGAATTCGTCAGTTGTTGCTTCAGGTCATGTTGCAGGTTAACGTTGTGACAAGTCTTTGTCACTATCAGGCATGGCAACAGGGTTTTAAAGCTTTGGCATTGGTGTTTTTATGGAGCAGAGGTTTTTGGTACGGTAAAAAGAGATGGGCTTTACAAATTGTAGTTTGAATTTCCTTCTTGTATGACCTTGGATTGTGTTTGAACTTTCAACCGCCTAGTATTGGACTTGTATTGCATCATTTGTATTTGTAATGGTCTTGCAATTTGTATCTTGAATGCCACTTGGAAATTTGATATTGAATTTGGAATTAATTTGAAATAATGGTTTGAAACTTTGGTATTTGGAATTGGCAATGGAAATGAATTTTCTTTTCTTTTAAATTAATTATAACATGCTAAATAATAATAACTATTAATTAAAATGTTAATTAAATAAATGAAAAATAATAAACCAAATTGACAATTAATCTAAATAATTAAACTAATGCAAAATTAAATTAAATTGAGATTAATTTAAATTAATAAAAATAGGACAATAAAATTAAAAAAAAAATCCATATTGAAATTAAATTAAAATAAAAACAAATAAAATACTAAAATAAATACTAAATTAAAATATAGAGAGAAATAAATAAACACATCAACTAGCAGAAAAAATGAGGGTAAAATTTGGGGTGCAACAGTTGCCCCTATTTAAATATCTTCACCGGATGAAATGAGAGATGAAAATCCTCATGAAATCAAAGGTGAGAGATATTTAAATATAGATAACCGAAAATTTTGCCCTCAGATGCAAAGACATGCAATGCTACTAATATGATGATATGATGCCATGCAAGATGCAAAAATGCAGACAAAACAGGACACCAAAGAAAGAAGAGCTAACAACCATAGGGAAACTTCACTTGGGAAGCAAGAAGAAGGTTAGTATCCACAAGAAAGACACTCCTTGGGGATGCAGGCTAACCAACAAAAGAGACTCACAGGGGAGACTCCGAGGAAACACCGGGGATAAGAAACAAAAGGGGATTCTCCACTAGGGAAGGATCCAGGGAGGTGGACGACAGGTTCAAACATGACCGGGCGACACTGGGGAAAAAGCACAAACTTACTGGGCAAGAAACCAGAAAGAAAACCTGATCTCCACCGGGGATCAGTTGAAACAAAAGGATAGACACCCGAGAAGGATCTTCTGGGGATTTCTTAGGCTGAAGAGTTCAAACGGGATCTTTAAGAAAAACCAGAAAAGATAGGGATGAATCTGCGCGCCAGATAAAAAAACCTGGAGTTTGAGCAATACAGGTTCAAGATAACCTGATATAAGCAAACGATTCCCAATAACCGAAAATAAACAACTGGAGTTTAAATGGGAACAAGGTTAATGAGCCAAGAGTAGACTCTGGTACTCATAAGAGTTAGTTGAGATAACACATAATTTGCTTTATGAGGAAAACCAGTATGGGCTGGAAAAATAACCTCATTGGAGATAGAACCAAAATATGGGCTCCAATAAAGGTACCTAGAATGATTGATCATCAAGGCTAAACGCGACTAGATGACATTCTAGAAAAAATCCGCAATGAAGGTTGAACCGGAGAGACGGTCTTCACTGGGAGAAATACATCCAAAGTGATGGAACAACAGGTTCACGTATGACCGGTTGGCACTTTAGAAGGAGATATAACCTCATTGGAGATAGAACCAAAGATGGGCCCCAATAAAGCTATATAGAATGATTGATCATCGAGGCTAGATGACATTCTAGAAAGGAAGGATCTGCAATCAAGGTTGAACCGAAAAATGGTCTTCACTGGGAAAAAACATCCAAAATGATGGAACAACAGGTTCAAGCATGACCGGTTGGCACTTTAGAAGGAGAAACAACCTTATTGGAAGTAGAACTAAGAAATGGGCTCCAATAAAGGTACCTAGAATGATTGATCATCGAGGCTAAACGCGACTAGATGACATTCTAGAAAGAATCCGCAATGAAGGTTGAACCAGAGAGACGGTCTTCACTGGGAGAAATACATCCAAAGTGATGGAACAACAGGTTCAAGTATGACCGGTTGGCACTTTAGAAGAAAAACAACCTTATTGGAGATAGAACCAAAAAAATGGGCCCCAATAAAGGTATAGAATCTGATAGGTTAGTATCGGGGTTGCATAACTGAAGATAAGACTTCCATGGGAATACCCATTACAGTTGCAAAAAGGCTGAATAGTACCAGAGATAGATAAGTTGCTTATAGGAGACTGCCAAGCTTCTTCAAGAGATTACTGCTTCAAAGATATGTTGATATCACAATACTGTTGGAGAAATAATTATGTCTTCAATGTGGATCTGTAAAAGACTCTTCTTGCTAGAAACGGTGCAAATAAATGCACGTTCAAATATAGGTTAAAAAAACCACACCTGCCAGGGACCAAAGTTCAATCTAGGAACAAGCTAGAAAGAATCGGTCAAACAAGACTCTATTTGAGGAATGAACTCAAACGGGGACTTTTCTTATCCACAAGTGGGAAAGATAACTGAACCAACCATCATCTGCGAGAATCAAACTCGGCGGGGGAATTCAGAAAGGATGGGTATTTTATGCCTAGGACTGACTTTCTATTGGAGAGAATAGACAAACCCAGTCACTTGGGGAGATAAACGCCAAAGTGAACAAAAACAGGAAAACACCAGAAAAGGAAGCAGAAATGCTAAAATTCTATGCATATGAGTGCTTATGCCATGCTTATGCTTATGCTGACAAAACAGACAAGAAGCGAAGCTGGAGATGAAATAAACGTCTCGACAATGGATACCCAGCCGAACTCAACAGGTTAGACCAATACTGGGGATGAAGAAGAAGAATCAACAACTTCACTGGTGAAAAGAGTATTCCACTTGAGGTATAACATCATGAGGATTGCCGTCGTGAGCATGATTTCTTTGTTGAAGGAGAATCCATGGAGAATTGTCAAGATTAGCTGAAGTAACAGCTTATTGGGGAGCTAGCAAAGGATATCACAAGAAAAAAGTAATTCTGCATCCCCCTGGCATAATGATCATCTTCAAATTTTATCTGCCCCAGGCTATATGGTCTGTCAGAAGACGATAACAAGAGGATTTTATAGAAGAATTGGCATACAAGGTGTTTCAATATCTTCAAACTCTTGGAGAGATCTTGGCGTAACTGCCCTAGATTAATTGCGTTCACACAACAAAGTCCTTGAACTTGCTTCTGACTGATTGTTTGACGATTTGGGGAACAACCTTGCCCCAGTCAACTTGGTTGATCTATGAAGGAGATGTCCCTAACTAACTATTTTTTAGAGATTTGCCGAATCTCGACCTGACTGCTTCTGATTAATTGGTATGTGAGGGTAAGGCATCAAAAGGATTTCACAGAAGAATTGACATACCAGATGCTTCAATATCTTCAAACTCTTGAAAAGAAATGAACTTAGACATGATTGCCCCAGTTCAATTGTATTCGTGATACTCAAACTGTAGTAGAAACGATTGGGGAACAAATCTTGCCCCTGCTGATGAGTCACTGGAGTCCACACTTGTCATAAGATGATCTCAAGAAGACCTACCCCTGATTCGGTAGATTGGCAAATCCTTCTACTTGGTTGCCCCTGACTGAGCTTGATTTATCAAGTTGAATCCCCTAGCTGGCTGTATTTGTTGGGATTTCTTTGATATTGAATTGTCTTGCAAACAAGTATTGTTCATTAAAAATTGGCAATTTTAATGCAAAATTCATGCAAGCTTTTGAAAACAAAGTTTATTGATGAAACACACATGATGGAATGATTAAATAAAAAACAAAGTGAATCTAGTCATTTACAGAATGACAGATGAAGTGATCGACACACGTAGATAGCAAAGATTATTAGGAGTCAGGTTAATCAACCTTGTTGTAGTATGCTTTCAAAACAACCTTACCTCAATTAGGTCTTTTAAGGGTTGTAACGTGGCCTGGTTCACGGTTTTATGAAACAAAGGATAAAGGCTCAAAGTTTATTTGTCCCACCCAATCTTCGCGATGAACTCCAATCCTACACTCAGTTAACTCAAGCTATACATTCAAATTTCCAAAAGCTAGGAAGTCACTTGATTTGAGAGAGCTGATTGACGCCTTACATGAAGCATTTGCATTCGATTGCATAACCAAGTTAAACTGAGAACTACCCTGCCCCAAGGTTGAGATTTAAGGGTTTTTTGTGTAAGAAAAGGAAGCTCCTACTTCTAGGCTCGAAGGGTTAACAAGGGATTATCTTCCTTATTTCTCTAGTGTTTAGGAATTGAAACAATGCCTTATATCACCGGTAAGGGTTGAATCGGCAGCATACCACAGCAATTATGAACACGAGGTTTTCATCATCCTCCCTAATCCTTGCTTAACAATAAGTTTGATAAATGGAAAAGAAATAAGATGAAGATATTATTATATTTTTTGTGTGGCGATAAAAGTATATGAGTGAAACGAATGGACTTAATTCAAAAGATGCACAAACATTTCATTAACCTTGCCAATTTGAAAGTACAACAAAGCTTAAAAGCAAATATAAATTCAAAGTGCAAAGGAAATAAAATAAAATTGCTGAAGCAGCCAAAAGATTGCCAGCTTTAGGGAATCAAATACAGAAAATCAAAGAGGAGCACAATCGCAGACACCTAATCCCTCTTTGTCTTGATACATCCTCCACAACATTACTTATCTCATGAGCGGGTAAGGATTGTTCTTGATATTAGGCTGGGAGCCATCGAAAGACAAAATATTTCTCTCCACTAAGTCCTTCACAATATGCTTCAAAGCAAAAAAACCTTCTAAATTATGGCCTGGTGCACCTTCATGGAATGCACAATGAGCATTGGGATTGTAAGAAGGTGGAAGCGGATCAGGAGATGGGCCTGATGACCTTGTAGTTATTAATCCTTGTTGCACCAAAGCAGGATACAATGCCGTATACGTCACAGGAATGGGAGGAATCCGAGGCCTTCCACCCTTTCTTTTACCTGGAATATTCAGACGAGAAACTTGAGTCCATTGGAGATAAGCAGGAGCGTTGGGCGCTCGTTGATACACTGGTGGTTGAGGAACCGGCTAATAAACAGAAGCTTGGTGGTTGAATGTTGGCGCGATGGCGGCCACATAAGGTTACTGAACAGAATAACACTATTGTTGCTGCCGTCGTTTCCAGAACTGATTTTTCTTCTTTTTGTTTGTCATCACCACACTGGTATCTCCTTCCCTTTTGAAGGATATCTTGGCATCGTCACTCGAACTACCAGCTCTCTTGGTCATTTTCCCACTCTTCAGACCAAGCTCTACTTTAACCCCAATAGCCACAATATCGGAAAAACTAGCAGACACGCTACTGATCATCCTTTCGTAGAATTTCGGCCTCACCGTGTCGACAAACCAATCAGTTAACTCTTTTTCAGATAAAGATGGCTCTACCTGTGAAGCCAGCTCTCTCCATCTCTGTGCATACTCTTTAAAAGACTCAGTATCATTCTGAGACATGCTCAATAATTGTCTGCGATCGGGCGCCAGGTTCATGTTATATTTGTAATGCTTTACAAAAGCGTCAGATACATCTTGAAAGCGTTGGATCCTAGATTGGTCCAAAGTCAAATACCACTTTGCAGCAGCTCCTTTCAAACTATCTTGGAAGCAGTGGATCATTAACTTATCATTATCTATAAATTCAGCCATTCGTCGGTAATACATGACCAAATGCGACTTAGGACAGGTCGTTCCTGAGTATAGGTCAAAATTGGGTAGTTTGAACTTGGGTGGAATTACCAAGCCTGAGACTAAGCACATGTCTTTTGCATTAGTATTGAATACATTGCTCTTTTCCATTGCTTCCAATTTCTTCTGCATTGTCTCTACACTTTCCTTCAGCCTTTCATGTCGATTATCTCTTTCTTCAGACATATTGACATGATCATAAACCGGATGTGGGTTCTGAAAAACTGGGTGCACCTGAGCTTGCACTGCTGCTGGAGTGAAGATAGGAATAGCTTGAAAAGCCTCATTAACCAAGGGAACAACTTGTTGAGTAGAAGTGACAGCCGGAGCACGTGTAAAGTTAAAAGGCATGCCCAAAGTAGGGTTCACAGTAGTAACGGGAGGTTCTACAGTTGTAGTGATAATCTCGGAGACCACTGTCCCTCGTGTATCCCTCTTTTCCCTCATAACTTGAATTGCTTCCAGAATCTGCCCCATTCCTCCTCGGAGCTCACTTAATTCATTGTTGACTCTATCCATCTCACAGTACTGTTCAGACATCCTTTGTCGAGTTTGGGCTCGAGTGACGATTCAAAGACGATTCTGAAGGGAAAACGGTGACATGAGACGAAGACAGAGAGGAAATGCACATGCTATGACATGATGCAAATGGGATGCTAATGCAAGCCAAATGGTTTTAAGGAACTCAAAGGCAAGTTGCGAGAAATTATTTTTTGGAAAATTGAAGAGTTTTTGTTTTAAAATCCCTGATCTGTATTGATCTTTTGAAAAGGAAACAAACATTTGAGTTCCTCGAAACCAAAGGGCAAGGAATGCTTGAATGTATGGATGCATAAAGCACACGAGCACAAACATATGTACACACAAAAAAACATACAAATCCTAGGTTTATAGGTCTCATGAATGGAGCCATGGTCTACCCATCCCAATAGGTATGTACTACTAGTTTTCATCTGCAGAACAGAGTTCTAAAAAGTTCCCAGAGTCGACAACCCATCTTTCGGATTTTAACGATTTCCCAGATGACTTGGTAATCAATAAAATTCTCAAGAGGATCTCGTCTGAGTGTAGTATCGCGTGACAACTAATTCAGAAATAGACTCCATCATGGTCACCGCACTACGTCCTAAAAAGGCTTAGGTGGGGTTTAGAAACTACGGTTCTCAGTATCAATGGCACCTAGATTGAGAGTAGCACGCTTTCACGAATAAGATCGTTCAACATGACTAAACTCTCAAGAGGGCCTAAACTGAGTGATGGTGTCTCAAGTTAACTTTTTCAGGAATCGACTCCTTCAAAGACTCCTTGAATATACCATCGTCCTATCATAAGTGCACTCAAAATCAGGGTTAGGATTTATCTCACCACTCAACAATGTCAAACCCAAAGAAAGAACTCAAGCAAATATACAGACATACACAGATATGTACAAGCATAGTAAACAAACATAAATAACATAAGCAAAAGCAAGGTGGGCTTTACCCTCAAAAAAATTTATTTCCCTAGTGAAGTCGCCATTTCTGTTGCGGTGAAAATCGGATAACAAGCTATTAATTAACTTGCATCGCATTTCTTTGAATTCACAACCGACTTTGATTTATCCAAAGGAAAGGTTCAAGATCGAGAAAAACCTAAAGGGGGGAGATTTAAGGTCCGGGGGTTGGTTACGCCTAGGGAAGGTATTAGAATCCTAAACGTCCGTAGTACTCTACGGGAGCCTCTTGTTTAATGGTTATGTTGTATTATGTTGGCTTGCTTAAAATCTATGGGTAAAAAGGTTGAAACCCTAGGGGTTAGTATCTAAGTATACTCGACAAAGCATCGCAATTTGTGCCTACGTATCCTTACGGGAGTGGAATCAGAGTATCCGTAGTTCACCGATCTAAGGGTGGAGGAATAGGAACCATTGACTACGGCCAAAGTTCTAAGGGGAAAATGAGTATGACTCATTTTTAGAGTTCACGATAACTCTCTAAGTCTACGTTATAGGGGAAAGTGAGTTCTCATGATGATGAGAATAACATGGAGTTTAAGAACTCCAACCTACTTCTAAGTTATGATTTCAATGGCTCATGATAGCCAAGAAATAAGGGTAAACCTAGAAGGATAAGGTAAAGGTGACTTCAAGAGTCAATTAAGAGGGTCTCCCTTTGGAATGGGGGGGGGGGGGGGGGGGGGGAAGGTAACAGTTGTAAGGATTACATAAAAGATAAAGAGATTAATTCAAACATGATGATGCAAGAAGATATGGATAAGATAATGATATGAGATAAAGTCATGATATCAATGCAAAGTGAGAAATATATATGTTAGACAAAGATCAAACATGATAAATGGAGATAACATGGCAATATGCATCAAGAAGTGCAATAAAGACCTTAAAAAGATACTTTCAAATTATCAAGAATAAATGCCTCAAGAATAAATATTTTATCAATTTTATTTTATGTTTAGAAAGAAAATTTAATTAGGAGAATATAGCAAAAGGAATGGTGTCAAAAAGATAAAAATTAAGCAAGTTATGATATTTTGAAAATGAAGCATAAACTTTTAAAAATAAGAAAAACAACAAGTGCTAAAAATATAAGGAAATGTCACACCTAGGGGTTGAATCCAGGTCCTCTCGTGTACAACCCAAAACAAAGGCCAACCAAGCTATGCATGTGCGTTGAACAATGATGGAAACACAAGTATATATTGTAAAACAAGCGACATTCAGAAAAATAAATAAAAGACTGGGGCGAGGGGATTCGAACCCCAGTCCTATAGGTTCAAGGCGCGGCTCGCTTACCACTGGGGTGGCTATACATCCATTGTATAAGCCACCCCTAATAATACTTAAACAAAAAAAAAACGCTCAGAATGCTAATGTCTTAAAGATCACATGAAATAAATGCAAACTAACATTAACTTGTCATACCAAACTTTAAGTCACAAAACGCCAAAATTTCCATTGACCAATCACATTGCCACACTCTTCCTTCTCGTTCATGTAACCATGCAACCAAACACAAACTCATCGTGAAACCACACCAAAACAGTAGCAATAATATGGTAACTCATCATCTTATTTCACCATTATTTCAACAAATCTTAATCAAAGACATGAACTAACATCCTTTCCCAAACTAAACCCAGAACGAGGGGAAATGGACTATTCACAACTTAGAGTAAAGCCATGATTAGGGTGCAAAACAGCGTGAATCAGTTGGATCCATAAATAAGACCACACGCTTATTAGTAAAACATAGTCCAAAAACTCATGTTGATTAACCTGAGCTAACACACAGTGGGTTATATGAGAGTAACTTAAGGTTTAGGAACTTTCCCATGATAATACGAACACCATATATTCCATGCTTCCAAACTGGAAGTGCAAAAGATTTCATATAAACTCAAACTTTCATTCGTATTATCATGCTTCAAGACTGCAATAATATCAATACAAACCCAAACTGAAACTCAAGAGATCCACCCGAAGTAACATGACAAAGGTATTTCAAACCAAATAAACTCTAAACATCTGAACATAAATTTGAACATGACAAAGGTATTTCAAACCAAATAAACTCTAAACATCTGAACATAAATTTGAACATGATAAAGGTATTATAGTCACCTAAAAGCTGGGCATGAACATATGATCAAAGGTATATGGAAAAGAGTGAGACGAAACACTCATCTTGCCAAATTAAAACTCAAACAAATTCTCAACAACTGAAGATACAAACGTTTTATTGGAAAGAATTGACAGTGCCATAAATGCCACACGAATACACATAGTCATTCAACTTGGGTGTAAAACAAATAACATAGTAGCATGAAGACACAAACAAACTGATATAAAAAGTGATACGTGAGCCATGATTACAAATGACATTGGTGACGGGAAACTGCACCTAAAACACACCACAACAACATGGCAAACTTCGTAACGACATGTCGAGAAAACCGTTAGCCTCTTGATCAAACACATATTGATTATAATCTACTTATGGCAAGCAAAGCCTACCACAACATATACACACACGTGCAACCTTAAACACTAACCAATAATAACAGACACAAATTTTCATGGCGACACACATACGAACATTAACAAGAACACTATACCTTCTTACTAAAAAAACAAGTGTAACATGCTGACATAATGAGCAAGCATTAACATGGGAATCACACAAATTATGTATGTACTAATAAGAAACAAGATGATTTGCACTACATGATAATCTATAGATGACATTCGCGTGAAACAAAAAGAAACAACATGAAGAGCTATATGTCGCTAGGTGATCACACAAGCATGTAAAGTGGCAAAGAAACAAAACATATGAGAGGGTGAAGGGTAATATGAATACCTCTATTTGCAGTACGTATCTTTGTAGTCGAAAGCGCCGAAACCGTCAAACTTACAGCAAGAGGATATGGTGATGAGTAGAGTTCACTTGCATCAAAAGATATATGGTGATGGACAAAGCTTCGTCTCAAGTGAAGATGAGTAGCAAAAGTGTTGTTGATGAAATGACCATGGTGTTTTGTTGTTGAGTTGATGCTCTGATGTGTGTGTTCCTCTGATAGTGTGGAGGGAGTTATTTTTAGTTTTTTTCGGTCCCCTATGAAGGTTGAAGAAGTCCCTATTTAAAGGGTGCTGAAAGTTTTGAAAACTCTCCCCAAAGAATCCGTCCGTTGTTGCTTCAGGTCATGTTGCAGGTTAACGCTGTGACAAGTCTTTATCACTAACAGGTATGGCAACATGGTTTTAAAGCTTTGGCATTGGTGTCATTATGGAGCAGAGGTTTTTGGTACGGTAAAAAGAGATGGGCTTTACAAATTGTAGTTTGAATTTCCTTCTTGTATGACCTTGGATTGTGTTTGAACTTTCAACCGCCTGGTATTAGACTTGTATTGTATCATTTGTATTTGTAATGGTCTTGCAATTTGTATCTTGAATGCCACTTGGAAATTTGATATTGAATTTGGAATTAATTTGAAATAATGGTTTGAAACTTTGGTATTTGGAATTGGCAATGGAAATGAATTTTCTTTTCTTTTAAATTAATTATAACATGCTTAATAATAATAACTATTAATTAAAATGTTAATTAAATAAATTAAAAATAATAAACCAAATTTACAATTAATCTAAATAATTAAACTAATGCAAAATTAAATTAAATTGAGATTAATTTAAATTAATAAAAATAGGACAATAAAATTAAAAAAAAAAGCCATATTGAAATTAAATTAAAATAAAAACAAATAAAACACTAAAATAAATACTAAATTAAAATATAGAGAGAAATAAATAAACACATCAACTAGCAGAAAAAATGAGGGTAAAATTTGGGGTGCAACAATAGCCATTAATCTATTGTGATTTTTAACCATTCCTTTAATCTTTTCATAAGAGATAGCCATTAATCTCTTCTCCTAAACAACCAATCCTCACAAGCTTTGCTTTCAAGCTTTTTACCGTAGTAACCAGAACTACGGACGCTCCGATTTCTTAAATTCATCTTGAGAATACGTAGGCATAGGATTACGAGATCCTAGCGAGCCACCTTTTGTTTTTCTACCCTTTCTTTTTTCCACCTTTCACCTTTACATCCAATGCCTTCTTGGATTCCACCTTTTCTTTTTTCTACCTTTTCCTTTTCCTTTACATCTAATGCCTTATTGGATTCCACCTTTCCATTTTTTCATCGTAGCCCCGAACTACGAAGGCTCTGAGTTCCTCATTGCACTATGAGGATACGTAGGCACGAGATTGCGAAGTCTTGTCGAGCCCTCTAGTAATAAAACCTTTAGGTCCTTTCTCTTTAATAAAAAATATAAAAACATTATTTCTCTCCCTTTCCTCAAGTAGAAGATTAGAAACAAACCTTAAGATAACATACATTTAACCCTAACTAAATGGTTCTCGTTGAGTACAACGGACGTGAGGGGTGCTAATACCTTCCCCTTGCGTAACCGACTCCCGAACTCAGACATTGGTTGCGATGACCATATTCTTATTCTTTCTTTTTAGGGGTTTTATTCTACAATGTCCCAACACGATGTTAGGATATCGTGTCTGTTACTAACAACAGGATGTTTACAGACCAGTTGCAGGATTTAAGGAGCAATCAGAACATGAATCAAGGAAGAAATAAACAGAAGATTCGAACCCCAAGGCAGCAGAAGCTTATAAAAGAAGACCAAGACCTAGGACTGGAAAACTGAACCTATTGTAACACTTTTGTAAAGTATAAAATAAGGTTTAGGGTTTTTGAGAGTCGTAGGCTTTCTTGTAAGTCTTCCTTTGTATCGATTTGATACATTGTGGCAGACATAGATACTTGTACAGATTCCGAAACCCGTAGGTAATGAATCGTGTATTGTTCTTAGATGAAGCTTTTAAGCAAATCCAAGTTAACTTGTTAGTCAAGGATGCTTGACTGAATTTTGTATTGAAAGAGGTGTCATTCAATAGGATGATGCAGTTATGGTGTAGTAATTGTTAGATAATCACAGGTTGTAATTTAGGGAGTGAGATGGGTTTCTCTTATCTAGGATGGAGTTCTTAGATAAAGTTTTCATTGGGTAGTGATAGGTAAACATGGGTGTTTACTGTAAACCTGAGGTTGTTTACATAAAACTATACTACTGATAGTGGATTCTTCTTCCTGGCTTGGTATTTCCCAGATGTAGGTGATTTGCACCGAACCGGGTCATCATATTTTGTGTTGTTTATCATTCTATAATTTACAGTTAAGTTTTGATTAACATGTTGGAATAGATGTCGAAACATCTGTGTTTTTGCAATGACTGATATCCTGGGTATCAGTCTAATGTTCTGTTCCTTGTTTAATAATTATGCAGAATAATGTCTTGACATGTGTTAGGACATCTGCTGTCTGCTATTCCACAATTTCAATTACTATTATTAGGAATCCACTTACATATAAATAAAGCCACTTTGAAAATAACATAATAAATCTCCCAAATCTCATCAATGACACCATAAAACGCGGTAGTTGCCAATGCAGGATTCTTATATTTTGCACTAGAGAAATACATCGATTTGGCTTCAACCATAACCCCACTATTTTGCATTGTACTATGATCATCTTTTGATTTTGTATAAAAGGTATAATGACCAATGTCGTATGCAGTCCAAGTAATGACACAAAATTTTGGCTCGTACGACAACCATTTAAGTATCTCGAATGCACTATTATCTTTAGATACACTTTTATTAAACAAATCTGTGAATCTCTTGTGATGCTCTATCAACAAGAACTTGTCACTAATTCGGGGATATTTTTTCCTCAAAAGTCTTTTGTGCGTATCTATGAAAAGTTGAAATTCATCTATATTATTCAATATATAGAAAAGTGATTGAATAACTATATCCCGAGCCATTGACTTAGCATTTAGACCTTGAATACCTCTTCCGTCTGTGACAACATGACGAGACTTTGGAATTCCTATAGAATCTACGTCCGACAAATAGTTTGTAGAAAACTCAACAGCTTCTTTTGTGATGTACCTTTCAATAATCGAAGCTTTCGATCGGTGATGATTCTTCGTATATCCTTTAAAGATCTTCATATATCGCTCTATTGGATACATCCACCTTAAATAAATTGGACCACAAATTCTGATTTCTCTGACTAGATGAACAAGTAAGTGAACCATAATGTCAAAAAATGACGGAGGAAAATACATCTCCAATTGACACAAGATTATGGCAGCCTCATCTTCTAATTCATATAATTTTTTGAAATCAAGAACTTTATTACATATGGCATTGAAGAATAAACACAATCTCGTTATAGTTACTCTCACATTTTTTGGTAGGATCCCACGGATAGCCACTGGTAGAAGTTGTTGCATCAATACATGAAAATCATGAGATTTTAAACAAATTAACTTGAGATCTTTCATTGATACAAGTTTCTTGATGTTTGATGAGTAACCTTGCGAAACTTTAATACCTTGCAAACACTCGCAAAATTTTTTCTTTTCCTTTTTAGATAGAGTGTGACATGCTGGAGATAGATAAGTTCTTTTTCCTTTCTCTATTGGAGCCAACTATTTTTGAATACCCATCTTCTCCATATCAAGACGGGAAGTCTTACTATCTTTAGTATTGCCAGGAATGTTTAGAAGTGTTCCAATTAAACTATCACTCACATTTTTCTCCACGTGCATCACATCAAGACAATGTCTAACATCAAGACTTGACCAATATGGAAGATCAAAGAAAATGGACCTCTTTTTCCATATATTTTTTGCAACCTCCCCTTTTTCTTTTTCTCTCTTCCCAAAGACAACATTAATGTGTTCCTGCCGTTGATAAACTTAATCCCCGATTAAAGGTTTAGGAGCCTCATCAAACTCTTGCTCTCCATTAAAAGCCTTCCGCAATCTACGATAAGAATGACCGGGTTTTAAAAATTTTCAATGCCCAAGGTAAACAGTCTTTTTTCCAAACTCAAGTTGGTGATAACAAGTATCATCTTCACATATAGGACACGCTCTATGTCCTTTGATACTATATCCAACCAAGTTACCGTAAGCAGGAAAGTCATTGATTGTGCAAAATAACATTGCACGCATATTAAACTTTTCCCCAGAATATGCATCATCAACTTCAACGCCTTCATCCCACAAGAGTTGTAAATCATTAATTAATGGACTTATATAAACATCTATGTCGTTACCAGGTTGTCGTGGTCCAAAAATCATCATACTTAACAGTATATACTTGTGCTTCATGCACAACCCAGGAGATAGGTTGTAAATAGTGAGAAGAACATGCCACGAAGTATGATTAGTGCTCAGATTACAAAAGGGGTTCATTCCATCGGTTGCAAGCCCAAGCCTAAGGTTTCTTGGCTCAACTTTAAGATCTGGAAACAACGAATCAATTTTCTTCCATTGCAACGAATCGGCTACATGGCGAATGTTTCCATCACGAGTCCTTTCATCTGCATGCCATCTAAGATTCTTTGCGTCATTCGAATTAGCAAAAGGTCTCTTAAATCGTGAAATTATTGGCAAGTACCATAACAATTTAGCAGGAGGATGCTTCCTACTAACATTGTCATAGTCATTGTCATCACCATTGTTGGCCTTCAACTTGTAACGCGACGCACCACATTTCAGACATTGATACAAGTCTTCATACTCTTTCCAGTATAATATGCAATCATTATGGAAAACATGTATTTTGACATACTCCATACCCATTGGACACAATATCTTCTTGGCCTCATAGCAACGATCTGACAATTTGTTATCTTCTAGTAACATTTGCTTTAGCAATTCAAGTAATTCCGTGAAACTTTTATCCGACCATCCTTTTTTGCCTTTAGATTAAACAACTTTAACACCACCGACAATCGTGTAAAATATGTGCATCCCTTATATAAAGGGGTGTCTTTATCACTACATAAGTATCATAAATATGAGCATTCTTAAAAGAAGATTACCCAATATCACGGAACATATCCTCTAGTTGATCTTCCATATATTCATCTTCATCCACTCTTTGACTTTGTGACACCCGACTTTCCTCTTTATCCACCTCACCATGCCACGTCCATATTATAGAATTTTGACATATGCCATCACAACAAAGGTGATGGAATATTTCTTTCTTTGTACCCTTTTTGATATTCGCGCAAACAACACAAGGACAATAAAAGATACCATTATTATCGGGAAGATGTTTATCAACGTATTCAAGGGATTCAAGAACTCTGTTCTTATAAACCAAGCCTAATCTATTGGCTTTCGTCCAACTACGATCCATAACAACTTCTGAAATTTATACACGTATAATAATGTGAATGACACAACAAAATCTAATCCAAAAACTTAAGCATATGCATATGTAAATCTAAACCTAAAGCATATGAAACATGTACTCTTAGACTGACTTGAGCATATACAACATTAACAAAGAAAAAAAGAATGAAGATGTTGAAGAATACCGTACTTCGAAGCTGAAGAATCTTATGCACGTAAAGAATGAAGATGTTGAAGAGTACCGTACTTCGAAGCTGAGAAATCAAATGAACGAAGAGGGTGAATATTTAAGCATATACAACATAAACCAAGAAAAAAAGAATGAAGATGTTGAAGAGTATCATACTTCGAAGGTGAAGAATAAAATGAACGAAGAGGGTGAAGATTTGAGCTCCAAATGAATGGATCGAAGAGGGTAAAGATTACGCCACCGTTGTCGTCTCTGGCTCGCTTGTTCGCCTAGGGCGTCTTATGAAAGAAATACATAATAAGTTTTGTTTTAATTTATCAGTAAACCTTTTAATCTCAGTTGGGTAATGCAACTGTAGTGGAATTGTAAGTTCTCTAACAATGGTTGATTTCCATCACCGTTGTAAAATCATTTACAATTTATTTTTTAAATAATGGACTTAAGTGACACATGCTTCTAACTACAGTTGATTTACTTCACTGTTGTAAAATCATTTACATTTTATTTTTTAAATAATGGACTTAAGTGACACAAACTTTATGTACTCTAAAAACTGGAAAAAATGTAGTTGTTGGGAATCGAAGCTTGCTACACATCATTTATTACTACGGTGTTTTAAGACAATCGTCATTAAATTACTGTTTATAAATCCAGCTACTCACTGGGCGCGAAATTTTTTACCTATTACAATGGTGTATATGAATCCGTTGTAAACCTAGCGTTGTTGTTTGCGCGTTTTGTAGTAGTGGCATATCCTTTTAGACTATGATCGTGCTTATATTGCCTTTACTTTCACAACCGACATAAACATGTTTTGTAAGTTCTGTGTTGGCTGCATTTTTCCTAAAACATGTTTCTGCAGCTATATGTTGTGCAAGATATCTTGACATGTGGGTCAAATATCTCTGCAGGTTGTTTATTCAGGGTGTGTAGTGTTCAAGTACAGGATGTCAAGACTGATGTTCTAACATGTTATTACAAAACTAAACAACATTCTGTCAGAATGTTGTAATTTGCTTGTTACTATTTTTTAGCGGTCTTTTGTGCTATCCTAATGAGAGATTACTGGCGAAAATCATGGTGGAGAAATTTTTAAAACTAAAGTATTCTGTTGCATATTTAGTGGAGCTAATTATGGAATCTTTTGTGCTATTTTCATGCCTATAATCTTGAGAAGATTTGAAGTATTATTTGATTTGATTTTGTGAGATTTGGTTTGGATATATCTCACTTATTTTCAATCTTTCAAGAAGATTTAATCTGAAACATTTGATTTGATATTAAACTGTTCATAAGTTTCTAGAATTGGGTGTTGAGACAATTTAGGAAACTTGATGATTTGTTCCAAGATTCAAGGAGAGTTTTTCTGTACAATCTATGCAACCCTTAGCATGTGGATCAAGAAATATATAGGTAATGATTTCAAAGCCCATGGATTGCTGAGGAGTATTGAAAGAGTAACCTAAACCTAATGATAAGCATGGACTTTGACTATTGTAAAAAACTAGGGGAAGGGTTTAGAAACTTAGGTTTTGAGAGTCTCTTGTGTTGTGAATTTGTAAGTCACCCTTTGTATCTTTTGATGCACCGTGGTAGATATATTTAGGTTGTATATTGTTCGTACTCTAAAGCTTTTAAGCATATGAGTTAATTATTGTTCTTGGTTGAAGCTTTTAAGAAAAATCAAGTATTGTTCTTGGTCAAGAGTCTTGACCTAGTATTGTTCATGAAAGAAAGAGGGTACATCTTTCTTTTTGGATTCTTGTGGCATTCCCTGGGACTGGGAGTGTTTGTTTATCATTGCGGTGATTGGGAGTGAGATGGTGATTTCTCATATCTAGGAGTTCCTAGGTAGAAGTTGCACTGGGTAGGGATTAAGTGAGGGTTGTAAACGGGGGAGTTTAGCTATGAATTAGTACTGCTGATAGTGGATTTCCTTCCTGGCTTGGTAGCCCTCAGACGTAGATGTTGTTATACACTGAACCGGGTTAACAATCCATTGTGTTATTTATCTTTCAGCATTTAAAATTCTGCACAATTTAAATGGTTGAATAAATTGTTCTGTCAGTCTGCTAATGTTACAACATCAGTCATGACGTTGTACCCTTATGGTGGAACATCAGATTCCACATCATGTATTGCAAGTTCCAGAAAATTTCATGTTTTTTGAACTCAAATTCTAAAATAAAAAGGACTTAAGACTCTCGTAATTCATATTGAATGAATAAATTGGGATTTGTCATTAGATAGGCTTTCATAACACATTGTCCTTATAGTTCTACTCATAAATGGTGATGTAAACAATAATCAAACAATGATAAGGCATAACTAGCTATTTAAATAAAACAAAGTAATACAACAAAACTAAATGGAAATAAACTTAAAATAAAGAAGCAAGAAATGTTATACCAAAGTTGCTGAGCAATTACAAATGAAAACAAGAAACAAATGTTGGAAAAACTAAAAAATGGAAGCAAACAACAAATGGACAGTAGTAAGTGGTGCCTAAATGCCACCCTTAGGTATCTCTGCTTTCTCTCAAGCTCAAGACCTCTATTTATAATAAAACTAGCCATCAATCATCCATAAACAACCACAACTTCTTGCCAAGTCTTGAATACCCACTAATATAAAGCCTATGGAGGTTATAGATGTCAAGAAGTCATAAAAATGTTCAAAAACCATTCAAATTTGTAACTGCATGGGAAGCTGACACGACTAGCCAGTGTCAGCCTCAACTTCTTTATATGGGCACAACTTCAAGGGCTAACACGACCCGTGTCAGGGGACACGACCAGGCTGTGGTGACCACTTGATTTTTGTATAGACCTTTTGCGCAACCTTTGGCCTTTTTTGCTCCGATTTGGTCCATTACCCTCTTACTATTTGAAATCATAAAAAGAAGACAAAAGCGCATAAAATTGAACTAAAATGACGAAAACACACATGAAAACGGAAAGAAAACAAGCAAGAAATATGATGCATTTACCACTTATCATGTACAAATTTTCTTGGTGTACATATCACTAATTTACACAATAATCCCCTAATTCTGTAGTCCAATTCAGAGTTAAATCAGACGTTCTAAATTCGTTATTTCAAAAGCCACAACTTATAGGTACCCATTACTGGTTAATATTTAGTAAGTTTAATAATTATCCTAGTTCAGATCGTTAGATTTACGGTCAATAATCACTACTCATCTAAGATCTATTTGTGCGTTTGTCAACACACACAAAACAATGAACACAAAGGCCAACACGGCCCGTGTCGGGGGACACGACCAGACCGTGGTGAGCCCTTGATTTTTGTATGGACCTTTTGCACAATCTTTGACCTTTTTCGCCCTGATTTGGTCCATTACTCTCTTATTACTTGAAATCATAAAAAGAAGAGAAAAACACATAAAATTGAACTAAAATGACGAAAACACACATGAAAACTGAAAGAAAACAAGTCAGAAATATGATGCATTTACCACTTATCATGTACCCATTTCTTTTGTGTATATCTCACTAATTTACATAATAATTACCTAATTCTCTAGTCCAAATCAGAGTTAAATCAGTCGTTCTAAGTTCGTTATTTCAAAAGGCACAACTTATAGTTATCCATTACCGGGTAATTAGTAAGTTTAATAATTATTCTAGTTCAGATCGTTAGATTTACGGTCAATAATCTCTACTCATCTACGATCTATTTGTGTATTTGTCAACACACAAAAAATAATGAACACAAGAAAAATTAAATAATGATTATAATATAAAATCATTCAAATAATTTCAAACAATTATATGATCTAGGAGAGTACAATTAGGTTCTTCTCTAATGATCTAATCTAAAATAAGTTAACTACTCATAGTAAAATTAACAATTACCATAAATTAATAAGAAATATTCATCAAAATCAATGGAAAATATACTCAGCTCCAAAACTGTTCAAATAGAAATCACTTAACTTTCAATTTAATTTTAATATGATTCAATGTTGTACAATTAAATTACTAAAAGTCAATTTTTTTTTCTTTTTCATTATAGTTCCCTCTACGATATAATCAAGAGTTTACTATGCAATAATACCATAAATTAATCATTACACCTAAGGGTGTTTTTTCCCCAATTTTTTTCAACTATTCCAATCTTCAATAAGACAAACCGTAACTCTCCCATAAACGACAACAGCAAATAAACAAAACAATATAGAAACATTTGATAAAAAAAAACAATATAGAAACATCCTCAAAAATGACAGCTAAGAAGTTTATGTAACAAAGTTTCTATCATATTATTAAACATTGGTTTCTCACTTCATTATAAAATGTAATTCCTAAAAGAAATTAAACCCTTCCAAATCTCAAACCAATCTATTCATTACAATCATTCTTTGTTGTTGCCATGAACATGCCAATGCCTCCGTCTGCGTCAAATGGCACAACCACCATGATGATGATGAACATGCAAATGAGTTTCTACTGGGGCAGAAAAGCCACGGTGCTTTTCACCGGATGGCCTAATAACAACCTTGGAATGTACATCTTAGCTCTTTTGTTTGTGTTCTTTCTAGCCATGGCTGCTGAGGTTTTGTCGAACCAACCTCCCATCAAACGCGGGACTAATCCTCTCATTGGAGGGTTGATTCAGTCCTCGCTTCACTTCTTTCGAATCGTTTTCATTTACTTGCTCATGCTTGCTGTTATGTCCTTCAATGGTGGAATCTTTATTGCTGCTGTTGTTGGTCATACGTTGGGATTCTTTGTTGCCCGGTCGCGTGCTATTGCTGTTGCTAATGGAGAAGATCAACGGTCATCCTCAGTCACACTTAAAATTTGAATTATTATGTACTAGTACTACATGGTACATCCTCTGATTTTAAGTATAAGTTAAAAATCATATCAAATATATTTGATTTTTAGCTTATATTTAAAATTGGAGGAGTACATGATTTTATGTTGCATGGTTTTCTCAAAGCTTTTCACTTATGTATTATAGATTGGTGAGTACTTAGATGCTTTTGTTTGCTAATTAAGCTTTCTTTAGTATGCTATGTTAAAAGTTTGTTACCTTGTTTAAACTTATCTATGTATATGTAAACCAAGTTACTTTCGAAATCATGAGAACAGAGGATACTTACACACACAAATTAAGACACTTTAGTAAAATTTAAATACTATAAAAAGTAAACATAATTTTCGTCATACTAATTCGTATTCGAGCGAACTCAATCTCACAAAGCCGATTTTATTAGTTAATTTAAACGACATCAACTTTGATTTACAAAATACACCAATTAAACTAACATTTCCTTAGAAAACATTTAACTTTGATATTAATACACAACAACCAAGGTATAAAGACTACCATTGTCTTCCCTGTTAGCAACAAGAGATGATAATCTAAGAAAAATCATTATACAGATCCATATCTAAGAGAAAATCATCCCAATTCCATTGACTACTACTACAACCTTCTCCTCCATTTACCATAGTTTCAAATCCTTCTAATTGAAAATCCATTGGAAAATCACCACCACCAACCATACCTTGTTGGTCCAAGCATGAATACATCATCATGTCTTGTTGCGTTTCAAGCATATGGTTCTTTCCATCAGCATCCAATGTTGTTGTGTCATTCTCTTGTTGAACTAGAGCTTGGTCTGTTTGTGACGCTTTTTGGCCCTTTTTTTTGGTTGAGCTTGAAGCGATGTTTCTTGTTTGTGGCCTAATGATTTCAACATCTTTGGATAATTGGGATCCTTCTTGATCAGCTTCTAGAGCATTTAGTTTTTTGCTTAGATGACAGTTCCAATAGTTTTTCACATCATTCGCTGTTCTTCCAGGTAACCTTCCCGCAATTAAGGACCACCTGAAAAAACACCAGATCGTGTTTGGATAAACAACTTAATTAAACGTTCATCATCGTATAATACACATTTGTTACCTGTTGCCTAGTAATTTGTGGAGTTTGACAATCATTTCCACTTCCTCCTCAGCAAAGTTTCCTCTTTTGATGTTAGGACGAAGATAGTTCAACCATCTTAGCCTACAACTCTTTCGGCATCTGTTTAGACCTTTAACATACCATCATTTGAGAAAAATTGTAATCAGTTGGGTAAGGATCATAAATATATAGGATTATTATACAATTTCTATTAGTAGAACAGATTAATCTTAGTCATAGTCTTAAAATAAAATAAACATAGATTGATTCAGTTGATAAAGATGATGTTCTAATATCACAATTGTTGATATTAAGATTTCATGGGTAATAATATTTATGCGTTCCTATAAACGTTCTCTAAATTTTAGATGTTTTTCTAACTATTTGTAAATTTCCGAAAAAAAAATCCATCTCGGCTAAATTTACCTCTATATAAAAAGTCTTCAAACTCAAAGATTAATTATCAAACCCATATTTTAAATTAAAAGTTGAGACTAATTTTTTTTAAAGTAAAGAGATGTGTTTAAAATGTTGGTACTACACTCAAATTACTATAGATATCTCGAATTTCTGACCAAATATGTAAAATACTTGATTAATAATCCAATTTTTGTTACATAAATTGATTCGGTTGGTAAAGATGACATTCATATGCACTTCTATAAGCACTAAAGTTTAAATTTTTCTCTAATCTTGTAAATTTTTAATCAAAATCCTACTCCACTAAATTTACTTCTATATAAGAAATCTCGAAACTCAAAGGTTAATCAAAAAATTGAGACTAATCTTTCGAAACAGAATAATTGATTTAAAACATTTATGGTTAATTATTCTATATATAGATCGAATCTCTGGGAGACATGATTAATACTCCACTTTTTGTTACCATTAAACTTTAAAGATTAGCCTTGAAAAAATAAAAAGAGAAAATTCAGAGAATAATACAAGGAATTAATAAACTTTTACCGGCCAATAGAGGAACCCTATGCCACTTTCCTTCACCGTATTGTTGTATACATTTCTTGAGCAAATGATCTTCTTCTTCTGTCCATGCAACACCCCCCATCTCTCATAAAACTCCACAATCACTACCACTTTTTACCCTCATAATCAACCCACTTGCATCTTCTTTTATATACACATCAACACATGTTTCTTGAATTAAGATATGCCAACCAAACAAGCCAGCAAAGCAAAGAGTAATATACAATGTCGTTTGCCAAGAAAATGATAGTAAATGGTCCATTGCTCTTTCTAAAACTCTGATGCCAAGCTCTATGTTTTTAAATAGACATCATAAGTATCCAATTGTGGTCCTCATCATCTCTTAACACTTAGATCTCATCACATTACAAGATACCAATTTAACTATTCAAAGCCAAACCTATCCCATCTGTTTGTTTATGTCATTTGGCATCTCTTTCTTATTAGGATAGGTGTTATAACTAAAAAATGTCGACTATCTAAGTCTTTCGCAGTGCATAAAGTTAGTTATCAAACATGGACGTGGATCCTCTATGGCCCTTTTATATAAGACTTCAATCAATTCTCTTAATCATAATTTTAATTTGGATCTTCAGCTGTAATTGTGTACACAATTTAAATGTTGAGAAATGATGTAATGACACCCAAAAATGACACTACACGGTATTTTCATTCTATGTATTCTTCTTTTTTATTATATTTATTATTTTTATGAAAAATGAAATTTGTGTTGCAGCTAGGAACTACGGGGTAAACATGGGGTGTACACATTTTGGCGTAAGCATAGCACCTCTCTTAAATGTTTTAGAGGTCTTTCACATACAAGTTAATTTTTGAGATTGAGTTAGACTTAAGTCAAATTTTAAGATGATAATAAAATTTATTCAAAATGTATTTGATCACATGCCATTAGGCAAAAACTACTATCAGATAATTCGAGTTACAATGAGAAGTTTCATGTTAAATGTGATGCTATTAGGCCAACTACTATCAGATAATTCGAGTTACAATGAAAAGTTTCATGTTAAATGTAATGCTATTAGGTCAAATTCTATCAAACAACTCGAGTCATGATGAGAATTCTCATATTAATTGCAACATAACATTAAAAAAAGAAAAAAAAAGAGGTTATAAATGGCGGACTAACATAAATTAAAAGTAAAATAAATTGAGTAATATATTAGCTTTGTTGCAATTAATATGAGTTTGCTTTGTTGAATTTGATATTCTTATAAGATTGATATAATATATTAATTCAATTAAAGAAATATTTCATATAAACAACTTTAAAAAAGTGATGTGATATATACTTAAATGAATTAATAAATTATGGATCGATAAAATTAAACTTTATTTTGATTTTGAATATGACAATTTGGAGAATATAATTTTATTTATTATTATATCTTAATTTTAAATGATATATTTGAATATGTAAAAACATTAATATAAACAAATAAATATGTTTGGAAGAAATCTCGGAAGCATTAACTGAAGGAGATAGGAATAAGAGCCCTGGCCTGGACGGGTTTAACTTGGAGTTTATGAAACGGTGTTGGAATATGGTTGGAAGTGATGTGATAAATTGCGTTCATGAATTCTACTTTTCTATCTCTCTCCCCAAAGCTATATGCTCTTCCTTTATTGCTTTGATTTCAAAGATCTCTAACCCGTAATGTTTAGAAGATTTTTGCCCTATTAGCCTTGTAGGGTGTATTAACAAATTGATTTTCTAAGATTTTAGCGGGAAGGTTAAGTAATGTCATTAGGCAAATTGGTTTCAAGCTCCCAGACGGCTTTTGTACCAGGTAGACAAATCCTTGACGGTATGCTTGTTGTGAACGAGTTAATTAACTTTGCAAAAAGAAAAAATCGAAAGTGTATATGGTTTAAAGTTGATACACTACTACAAAACGCCCAAACAACAACGCCAGGTTTACAACGACATCCTATACACCGTTGTTATAGTGCGTACTGGATGTGCGCGCATTATTTTAATTAGAAATTCCAAGGATGTAATAACGGTTGTTGTGAACACCGTGGTGATACAATCAAGCTTTCATGGGTTCGAACCTCATCACCCTCAAATAGTTTATTCCTTTGACGTAAATGCGCCCTTTTTAAGTTTATTTATATTTAACTAAAAAATAATAAGGATATCACTACGGTTATTTCTTAAAACCGTTGTTACAAACTGAAGCTTCTTTTTATGTATTTTAAACACCAAGTATATATCAATTTATCCACTGAAAAAAGAAACAAGACAAAACAACCCTAACACCAACGTCGTCATCATTGTCAGGAAGAAGACAACAACAACAAGAAAGTGTTCTACTTTAAGGTGTTGCAATATCGCATTTGAAGACAAAATCATCCAAATGTGTTTCTATGTCTTCTTCCGCTGTAAAATCTCGATCTGGAAATTTTTATGGTTGTGATGGTCGTATGGTTTTGTACCAATGCAAGAGGGGACAAAATAAAGGAAGGTTTTTTTGGAGATGTTCATTTTGGAGGAGCGATGAAACATGTAATTTGTTCATATGGGATGAAGACGTGGGAGAAAGAGATGGAAATGAAGATGAGAGCATTATGAAGTCAGAGTTGGAAGCTGTGGGCTATTTGAAGGTTATGTATGAGGATTTAAAGAAAAAGAACAAGAATTTGAAGAACAAACTGAAATCAGAGATATTTTCTGGAAATCTCAAGATGTTATGTTTTCTCGTCTCCTTTATGTTTAATGTTTACTTTGTTATGAAATGTAATAGTTGAATTAGGGTTTGAACTACATTGTTGATGTTTAAACTGCAGATGCATTGTGAATTACATTGTTGATGTTTGAATTACATTATGAAGACAGGAATGCAACTTATAAAATTATAGAACCAACCGTTGTGATATACTCAAACTTTCGTCGGTTCGAACCTCAGCGCCATAAAATATTTTATTCCTTTAATGTTAAGGCGCACCTTTTCTTTTTTATTTATTTTAAAATTCACAAATAAAAGGGTTATCACTACGGTTCTTCTGGTTAACCGTAGTGATATATTTATAATAAATAAATACCTATCTATACGGTTTTTATTTATTTTAAAATTCACAGATAAAAGGGTTATCACTACGGTTCTTCTGGTTAATCGTAGTGATATATTTATAATAAATAAATACCTATCTATACGATTGGTATTGATAACCGTTGTGAAATAGTTTACCCCTATATAAGCGAAATAAATTTCACTTATTGACAGTAGCGTCGTTGCCTTCAAAGTGAAACCCTAGAACCCATTTTTTCTCTTCGTTTTCACCATTAGTCGTGAATCTTGTGCTTCATACATTAAGATATTCTTCTTCTTCCATCTATTGTTAGATATTTCCCATTATCTCGTTTGTTGCATGTTGTTTTTGTTGATTGTTCTCATTTTTTCAGATTCGTTTTCACTACCTTAACAAAGACCATACTTTGGAAACTTCATAATGTTTGTGTAGCTATGGAAAAATGTATAAGAAGCTTGAAGCTAGCTATGATGGAAACTTCATCCACCTTATACTTTTTTTTCATAGATTCATGAACAAGATGTTAGTAAATGAAGAAACAGCAGTGTAAGCAAACTTTATCTAGTTTTAGAAACAATGAAAAGAAATATAAGAAGTATGAAGCTTCTGTGTAAGCTTCTTCCTCCTTATATTTCTTCTTCATTGATTCCCAAACTAGTTGAACATCATAATTGATTCCTGTTCCGCGATTAGTTTCATTAAAAGGTGTGTTATTTATGTTCCTCTCTTTACTCTTCACTGGATTATTGTTTTAGGGTTTGGTTTCAACTGAGGATGCTCATTTTGTATGCTTGTTGTGTTTCCTTACAGGTTAAGGGGATGATACAGGGTGATGATGATGGTGGTAGCAAGCGTATTATATGAGTTTATAATATCTGGATCTGGTATAGAATGTTGTTTGAGTTTATTATATTCTATTTAGATTGTTTGTTTCACTAACCCTCACTTAAAGTTTGTTGGTGGTAGCAAGCGTATTATATGAGTTTATAATATCTGGATCTGGTATAGAATGTTGTTTGAGTTTATTATATTCTATGTAGATTGTTTGTTTCACTAACCCTCACTTAAAATACATTAATTTAATTTGACATAGATACTTATAATCTGCAAATTAAGTTGTAATTGACAACCAACTTATATGAATCAATGTTTTTGAATTGCATCCCTCTCATCGTTCATCTCACAATGTTTAATATATATATTATGGTATAATGATCTGGCTCCTTAGATGCATCGTCATCTTCCATTATAGTTAAATTTCATTAACAATAAATTATTAGTTAATCTGCCTCTCCATCAACACTTATAATCATAAAACTTCCGATTATAAAAATTATGATGATAAGTGATGATGATGAGGCAGATTATCTAATGTCTTGTTCTTATGGAAATTTAACTATAATCGAAGATAACGCTATATCAAAGGAGCCAGATCAATAAACCACAATATATATGTAAAACAACGCGAAATGCACGATGAGACGAATGCAATCAGAAAAACATTGGTTTGTTTACGTTGGTTTTCAAGAACAATTTAATTTGCAGATTATAGACTTCTTCATCAAATTGATTCCATGTATATTTCTTTAGTGAGGTGTTTGGAAAACAAGCAATCTACATTTAATATAATAAACTCAGGGTACTTACAACAACGGTTATCTATTATAACCGAGATCATAGGTAATTTATGTTTTACATAATTCGCTGCTGATGGGTTTCGAACCCAGTACCTAAGTGTATGTATCCCAACGGTTTAATATCATAACCGTTGTGATATATGGCGCGCGTCCTGCCTTTCAATAACGGTTTCCAGACCGTTGTAGAAACAACGACCTTACAACGACAATCTACATAACAACGCCTTTGCCCGCGTCATTATATGTCATTCCCAACCGTTGTTAAATGGATTTTTCGTAGTAGTGATATCGCACATGCCAATGATTGTGTAGAGTGGGAGTTTCTAGGGATGATTTTGAAAACCATGAATTTTGGTGACATGCGGATTTTATGGCTCAGAGGTGGTGTTCTAAACAACTTCCTGTCGGTATTGGTTAATGGAAGCGCGACCAAGGACTTCAAGGCTTCTAGGGGATTAAGACAAGGTGATCCCCTGTCAGCCTTTTTATTTTCTCTTGTGGTTGAATGTCTCGCTATTCTGGTAAGAAGAGTTATAGATAGGAATCTGTTCAGTGGTTTCAAAATAAATGAGGAGGAATCCATCAACATAGTACAATTTACGAACGATACATTGCTTGTTTATGATGTTTCTTGGTCCAACCTTTGGGGTATTAAGTCCATTCTTCATGGTTTTGAAATGATTTCGGGACATAGAATAAATTTTTGGAAAAGTTGTATTTATGGTGTGTGGGTTAGTGCTCCTTACTTGAATGTTGTAGCCCAATTCTTGGCATGTAAAACAGGTAAGACACCATTTAAATTTCTCGGTCTAACTGTTGGGGGGAACCATCGAAGGGTTGAATTTTGGAAGTCGGTGGTAGATTGTTTCTCAGCTAAGCTCTCATCTTGGAAAGGTAAATTGTTGTCCATGAGTGGAAGAGTAACACTCATAAACTCGGTGCTTACGAATCTCCCACTACACCATCTTGCTTTCTTTAAGGCACCAGTAAAAGTTATCGAGAGGTTGGTGGTAATTCAAAGGAATTTTTTGTGGTCTGGTTCATTGATTCGTCGTCTATGGCTTGGGTAAGCTGGGATAACGTCTGTAAAATTAAGATGCAGGGCGGTATACGAATCAAAAGTATAGCCTTATTTAATAAGGCTTTGTTGAATAAGTGGCTTTAGAGATTGATCCATGAGCCAAGGGCAATTTGGTCAAGGTTGCTGCATCACAGGTACGGGTGCATAGCAAAGAGAATTCTACTGGTGTTTGAATCTAGTTATGTTAAGGATACTTCCCCTTTGGTGGAGGGACATCTTGCTGCTTGGGAATTCGATAGAGCCTTATGGTTTTTCTTGGCAGCTGGGCTGTAGGTTGGGTGAAGGGTCCTTGGTATCTTTTTGGAATTTTAAATGGTTGTATGCAGTGCCATTGTGTGTTCGATTTCCGGCGCTTTATGCAATTTCACATAGGGAAGATTGAGCGATTGGTGATTG
Source organism: Lathyrus tuberosus (assembly GCA_022829125.1). Taxonomy (NCBI): domain Eukaryota; kingdom Viridiplantae; phylum Streptophyta; class Magnoliopsida; order Fabales; family Fabaceae; genus Lathyrus; species Lathyrus tuberosus. The sequence goes on from JALAZF010000452.1 coordinate 2,699,190, forward strand.
TGGGATATGGATCGAGGATTCCTGGTTTTGGAGGTTGGGCATCGAAGAAGATGATCTAGAGGCCGATGAAGCTGCTGATCTCGGTGATCTTTTGATGTTGCTAGCAGAAGTCAGGCCGAGGCTTGGTGAACCAGATTCTTTTGTCTTGCCAGGTGCGATCGGTTCTAAATTCTCTATAAAGTCTTGCTATGATTCATTGCTTAAGGATGTTAGTGCTTCTGAATTGGATATTTCCCTCAAGACTGCCCTCGAGTTATTGTGGCAAACCAATATTCCTATGAAGGTTAAAATATTTGGTTGGAGATTATGTTTGGATAGGCTTCCGTCGCTAACAAATCTGTCAGCCAGGGGTAATATCGAATTGCCACGAATTGGTTTGTGTGTTCTGCTTTAGCTTGCCTGAATCTATTCATCACTTGTTTTTTCTTGCCCTCGTTTACGACCTGTTTGGTTTGCAATATCTGATTGGGGGGGGGGGGGGGTTGTGTGGAGTGATCAAATTTCATGTTGTGACCATCTTATGGATTGGTTTTTGAAAATGGTAGGTAGATGTTCGAAGAATGATGTCTGTATGATTTGGTTTTGTACATGTTGGTGTATATGGTGGATGTGTAATCATATTATCTTTAACGATGCTATTGCTAAACCGGCTGAACTTGTTGAGATGATTATTCACTTTTCTTGGTGTTGGTGCGCTTTGTCTTCGAAATCTTGGATTATATGCAGTTATTACGACTGGTACAAAAGTCCTTCTAATTTTTTGTAAGATGTTAGGGGTAACTTTTAGGTCTATTTCTTAGGGATCTGAGTATGATCATTTTGTATAGTGACTGGTTGTTTGGAAATATTATTGGTATTCCCTTTTGATAATATTACAAATTGTGCGTATGAAAAATAAAACAAATTTATAATTTAATACAAATATAAAATTTGTTACAATGATATTTATAAAACATCATTCATATTTATTAATGTAAATTATTTAATAAATTCAAAAAGTTTTTATTTTTATTTTTATAATATGTGGCCTAACCATTTTAATTAAATTTGTTGTTGATTTAGGATGAGATAGTTCAACTTATTCATTCTTATAAATTACAAAGAAAATAAAACTAACTATGCTTTAAAAAAATTCTTATTCTTATTCATTTAAAATCGAGTTTAATCACAATTAAGTAGGACATTAGAAAAACCATTGGTTATTTTCAATTTATAATATTTATTTCCACCTCTTTTATATATTATTGTTCGGTTAGGAATTAGAAATAGAAGATGAGCTTGTAGAGTTGTGTCTCATTGCGGTAGAGTAATACTTCTGATGCAACGAGACACGACAGACCTATTAGATTAGTACTCAAATGTGTAAGTCAGTGATAGAATCATACGTAATGAATGTTAGAAAATAAATTTGAATGTCTAAAATAGCGCACTTCCCCCTTATATATCAAGTGCGGTAAAATTGTTCGTATGTGATGCCGTGTGTTGTCTGGAAAGTTGTTTGATGGAATTCGACAATGATTGATGTGCTGAAGAGCACAATTGTTTTCTTCTAATCAGAGTCAAAAGCAGTCTATTTTGTACATCTTTCAACTTGGAGTTGCTCATGAATATTTTGTCACGGGGCCTTTCAAGAAATATCCTTACATGTTTTCTAAATGCAAAGAAATACAACTACATGTAACATGCTATTCATTCAAAATATAGCTCATCATTTTAGCAATGTACTATATTCATACTTGAAAGACAGTTGGAGATGTAAGAGGGCCCCTATAAAATCCAGCTATCGCACCTTCGGTTAGGCCTTTTTCAATAAATTAAAAATAACAGAGATGGAGAGTACATAATTTTCTTAAAGAAAACATAATTAGTTCAAATTAATGATTGAAACTAGAAACATTGTACCAATAAAAGAAACTAAAAGAACACATCTTTGCACTTGAGCCATGGAACATTGAAGCAATCAAAAAGTGAACTAACTATCCATAAATGTAGTTTGGGATAGCCTTTATTGATGTCTTGGCCCTCTTAACTAGGTTGCTTGGGTAGATCTGTGTTTGCGGTCCATGCATGCATAGATTCTAAGATAAAGACAAATAGAAAGACTAGTTCAAATCACACTGGTCCTTGAATCTTGGTTTTTTGTTGTTGCTGTATGATGTGATGCTTATGTTGCTTTCATTATTGAAAGTTGGGACCTATCTTCGATTCTTACTTTCTCATGTTGCACATGGTTGTACTTCTATTTTCGGATAAAGCACTCTAATCATAACAAGAGAAAGCCATGCATAAAATGTGATAGACAACTATATAAAACATGATAATTTTTTTTTACCCTCAATCAATGAAACTCACTTTTCTTTTTTACTTCACCCATTTGCAAACCTTCATTTATTAGAAAAGCTAATGAATTATAGTAATACTCTATTTTCTTAGTTTTGCTATATGAACACAAGGAATCACCTAAGTTGGTGATGGAATTTTGAAGCCTCATCCATTCCTTTTTCAAATAGAGGGTTTTTAAATAGAGAATGTAGATCCAAAGACATTCTAATTTTAAAGTAAGACGTGATTTAATTGAGATATGAATGTAATGTTTATACTTTAGGGGCAAGTCCATATTTATAGAAGCTCTGAGCTCATATATGCTCTTAGTTGTTTCTATCTTCAATCAATGATTGTTGTAACCTAGTTAAGATAGAGATTGTGTGTATGTGCCCCAAATACATGATCGGTAGACACGCCGCTGTGAGTCAGACAAAAGGAAATAAACACTTATCACACTTTGCTTCGTTTCAACGTTGACTCAATTCTAATTACAAAACTTGCAAGTTTGCCAATCATCAAAATGAAAGAGACTGAAGTTGTTCTGCCTTCAAAGGTTTACCTATTTATGTTTTGTTGCTTGTCAATTTAGTAGTTTAGTTTATTTGTCATAATTGAGTCTTCTCAAATAGTTGCGCATTTTAAGGTTGGGTGTTAAATCGTTTTTAAGCATGTATAAATCGAGTCATTTGGTTAAAGTCAACACCAAATGTTTCTACTTAATTAGTCGAATATTTAAATAAAAAAACACGTGATAGCAAGATTCAAATCATGTCAATTCTCGATTCAGAATAGGATTTCATTTTTGTTAAAATTTGAAATCCTTGAAGTGTGATTCGAATAATGAGAATGGCTGACTCGAATCAAATTAAATGTGAAAAATCAGAAAATTAATTATGTCCACGTATTCGAATCACGGCATAAGTTGACTTGAATCAAACATAGTTGTGAAAAAATATTTTTGCTTATGTGCATTTGATTCGAATTATAAGAAAGTCTGACTCAAATCATAGAGATTTGATTTGAATAATGAAAATGCTTGACTCAAATCAAATCAACCATGTAAATCTTGGATTTTGATTTTGTTAAGTTGATTCAAATCATAGAGTTGTGTGACTCGAATCACATTACTCGATTCATAAAAAGTTTGATTCAAATCATACAGACAAATTTTATGATTTTCAAAGTCTTGATTCAAATCATTCACTCTCTTGACTCGACTCATACCATTTTTTCTTAACTCGAATCAAATGGGTATTTTTTGTCATTTGAGTGTCTTATCTCCAACACATATATTAATAATTTTTCAATCTCATAACAATTATATGATTTAGAACACACAACACATTTTTCTCTCAAACCTTTCAAAAGTATTTTGACAAAGTTTTCACCTCAACCTACTTACATCTGAGGTATAACCTCTGGACACACCATGTTTTAATTTTTTTAAAAAACAAATATGATTGAGTCCCTCGGTTTTGGAAAAGAACCGATAGGAGAGTTGATAAGAGATCACACTTCGAATCCCAACTCATGATGCTTTTGCTTTTTGTTTAGTTTTTAATTGGTGTCTTTCTAATATCTATTATCTATTATCTATTATCTATTTTTATATATTAAATTCAATGCATCACATAATTTTACAACACCTAACACTAACTTCTTTAAAAATGATCCACATCATCCTAATTGCTTATGTGTACATCTTCTATTAAGCTACCAATCAAAACACTTTTATCTGTCAACACATTATTTGGCTCTTTTCCTACCAAAACTCTCTTTCCACCTTCCCTAATTCTCTAATATCTAATATCTTTCCAATATCTCACCCTTTTCACCTTCCCTAATTCTCCAATATCTACTCATCTTTCTAATATCTCACAAAGCTTTGAGTTTCCCCATCCTACAATTTTCCACAATCATTATGCGTACACGAATTTCCTCTGCCTACAATTTCCGACAAATCAAATTAGGTGTGCAGCTGTTCTTGCAGAATTCAATTTTGAATATCTCCCATTCTGGTTTGATTTCTCTTTCCATAAATCTCTAATAGTTGGTTATAATTTCCGACAAATCAGCGATGCATGAGGCTTAGATGAGTTTTTTGATGTAATATTATAAAATTTAGATTTTATATTATTAAATAATATTATTAATATTTTATTATAATTTAACAATACATTATAGGATAATGTTAAGTAATGAATTATAAATTATAGTTGAAAAAATATGGTTTAGTTTTGTAATAAGTGTTTGCAATTGTTAGTCAAAATAATATATTAGAAATAATTTAAAAATAATTTAAAATATCTACTCATCTTTCCAATATCTCACAAAGCTTTGAGTTTTCCCTTCCTACAATTTTCCACAATCATTATGCGTACACGAATTTCCCCTGCCTACAATTTCCAACAAATCAAATTAGGTGTGCAGCTGTTCTTGCAGAACTCAATTTTGAATATCTCCGATTCTGGTTTGATTTCTCTTTCCCTAAATCTCCAATAGTTAGTTATAATTTCCGACAAATCAGCGATGCATGAGGCTTACATGAGTTTTTTATATAATATTATAAAATTTAGAATTTATATTATTAAATAATATTATTAATATTTTATTTATAATTTAACAATACATTATAGTATAATGTTAAGTAATGAATTATAAATTATGGTTTAAAAAATATGGTTTAGTTTTGTAATAAGTATTTGCAATTGTTGGTCAAAATAATATATTAGAAATAATTTAAAATATTTTTTATACTATTTAAAAATTCTAAATTAAAATTGAAATAATTAATTGATATTTTTTTTAGCATTTTAATGAGATTTAATATTTAAATTTAAATTTTATAACATATAACAACATTTATAATTAAGAATTATATTTTAAAAAGAATATTCAAATATTTGCTTTCCTATTTAAAATTATTATATATATATATATATATATATATATATATATATATATATATATATATATATATATAAATATATATAATTATTCTAGGTGAATTCTTATCTACCCACTTCAAAAAGTTGGGTAGAGTTATCCATAGAGTAAATTAGGCTACATTGCATTGGAAATCTACAAAATTTAAATCATTAAATAAATAATTAAGTATAATAAAATGATATGGCATTAGTGGATTGGTTGAAGGTAGACTACCCAACTTTTTGTGATGGGTAACGAAGTTGTCCCCTTATTCTATTATCGTTTAATTTGAATCATGAAAAATTAATATTATTAGATAAAAAAATAAAAATTGTATTCTCTATAAAAAATTAATGTTTATTTGTTACTAATAATAAAAGAGGGTCAATTATTTTTAAGACAAAACGTTATATGTTTATTTGTTACTAATAATAAAAGAGGGTCAATTATTTTTAAGACAAAACGTTATAGTAAAAAGTTATTAAAAACCTTAATGTCATAAAAATGATTGGCATCATTAAAAAAAATCAAACGTTGATAAAATGTTTATAATAAATTATATTTAAAGTTGTTCCCAAATAAATGCAATAATGACTATAATAAATATTTAAAATTTGTATTATTAACACTATAATAAATATTTAAAGTTGTTTAATTCAATTTTATTATAATTAAGTATAATTGGATTCTAATTAAATTATAATATAGAAATAATATTCATTTATTATTATGACGATTAACACTTAATCGAATTCTAATTGCATTATAATTTATTTTTATTTTTTTAGAAATAAGATATTATTAGATCCAAAAACAGATAATACAACGTGACTAGAAGGTCCAGCTGAAAGTAGACAAAAATTCAAACAAAAAGGAAACATATAAGTAAGCCATGTATATATATTATTAATTATAATTTGTAATTAATAATATATATACATGGTTTACTTATATATTATTATTATTATTATTATTATTATAAATATTCAAATCAATTTTTTATAAATATAACATAGGAAACAATCCATATAAAAGAGATGGTTTTGTGCATCATTTTATTCATCGTTATCATTAATTATATTTATTATTTTTAATAAACAAAATAATAATTTTTTTGGTTCAAAACAAATAATCAAAATAATATTCTTTATATTGTTGTTAAATTAAATATAATAAATATAAATATTAAATTACTAATTAAATTGTATACAATAAAAAAATTTATTTGTGATACTAATAAAAGAAATCAAATCTTAATAAAATATTTATAATTAACTCTAATTAAAGCTGTTCACAATTAAATTCGATAATGAAAATAATAAAAATTTAAAATTTATATTATTTCTGAAAATTAAAAAATATCATATAATATGCCATATAATATGCTATTGTAATAAAAAAGTCATATAATATTTTATTCCAAATATTAAAAACACAAAATAAAATTAAAAAAAAAAATATTTTCTAAAAAATGCCATGATTAAAAATACATATGTTGGTATAATATGTCTAATAAAGTATATTTTAAGATGTTCCCGATTAAATGCAATAATGATTATAATAAATATTTAAAATTTATATTATTAACATTATTACTGAAAATTGAATTAAACTAATTGAATTCAATTATATTAATTTTTAATTTTATTACTGAACAATATAATTACATCAAATTTATAACTATTTATTTTATAATGAAAGTTAAAAAATTTTCAATTTCATCTATGCATAAAATTGAAACATTTATATCATTTAAAAAATATAATAGACTATTTAAGTATTTAAGTATTGACAATTTCAATATTGTTATAATTAAGAATTAATTGAATTTGAATTTTATATTAAGTGTTTAACCGTTGCATATAATATTCATTTATTATTATCACAATTGCATTCAATTAGCCATTTAAAAATCATAAACATAAAAAATACATACGTTACAGTCATAGGAAAAGTTGTAGGAACACATTATCGTATATAAACAACAATCTATTAACTTTTTTAATATCACACAATAACAACGATCATATTAACTATATTTCAATATTACTAGACAATCAGCAATGGAAAATTTAATCTTAGATCTTAACACTGATCGTGATGATTGGTTACTTCGAGTCAGAGTTATTCGATTGTGGGACGTTTATAATCTGCGAAATGATGAAGAACAAACATTCGTAGAAATAATTTTGTTAGATGAGAAGGTATTAATTTTTTATCCAAAATTTTGAATTTGTTGTTAACAAATATACTTTTATATTCTAAATGTTTAACATTATTATTTTTTATTTAAAAAATAATTGATTTTAATATTTTATTGCTATATTTTTTTTCTTCATGGAACTCCTTTACATGCAAGGATAAACAAATATCTTATACCACAATTTAGAGAATTGATAAAAGAGGGAAATTTGTATACCATACAAAATATAAAAATAGTTTCCGCTAATGAAACATACAAACCAGTCAAAGGCTTAAAAAAGGCATGGTTTTTACGAACGACTGCTGTAACAAATATTCAAGACTCTGGATCCACAATTCCAAGCCATTATTTTGAATTTGTTACCATAGAAACAATTTCAGAAAGAATTGGAAACAACGATGTTCTTTCCGGTAGTGTTATACACAAGTTACCCTGCAACAATATAAATTATCTTATATAACTATATTTATATTTCTTTTCAGACATAGTTGGAGTGCTTCATGATATTATCCTCTGACGACGAGTCACTTCTCATACACAAATTAAAGACTCGAAAGTCCATTAAAGGAAAACAAAGGAACAAAGCCTCATCTAAGAAAAAAATAACCATAAACCATAAAAATCGATTTTATTTTGAAGACATCTTTCATGTTTTATCATTTAATTTTATGTCTCGCCTTGCTTTTCCATTATTTATAAATGTATTATTTTCAATTAAAATTAAACTATTTTCTTTTGTTATGGTAATCTTATTATCTATATTATAGAGTTTTTATAACAAATAATATCTACCATAAATAAATTTTTATATTATTTCAGCAACTTCTATTTACTATCTGCAGGATCTTCTGTACCACCCGCGCATCGCGCGGGTCTTAATCTAGTAATATATTAATTCCGAGTCACGAATTAATTTATTGACAACTCATCATCCTTCATGCCACATCAATTAAAATATGATGCACATGACACTCTTCAAAACTTCTCAATATAAACATTTTAATATACATCTTAGCATAATGTGTAAAGTTCTATTCATAATTTTTTTTAAACAATAATATTTATATTCTACAAATCATTTTCCTATTTTTTCGTATACTAATCAAATTTTTTATGTCTATTCCTTTTTTCCGAACTTAAAATACATTATATAATGTTTTACTATATAAAAATAATAAATAAAATATTTCTTTCAAAAATTTTAAAACCATAATAAATAAAAGAGTATCATATTACTTAAAATAAAATAATTAAATAATACTTTTAAATTTTACTTATCACTTTCAAAGAGTAAAAGAAAAATGTCTAACATTCTTTTAAAATATAATTCAATTATAATTGTAGTTATATATTAAAAAATTAAATTTTGAATATAAAATTAAACAATTATTTGTATGTCAATTTACGTATAAATTTTCTAAATATATTAATAAATTAAAAATAATTAATATGAAAAGACAATTCAATTGAATTAAATCAATTTTATATGTTGAAAATTAATAGGATAATGAAAGATAAATACAAAAAATAATATTCTTAGATTTATTTCAATACATAATTCACCATTCATCTCATAAAAACATATTCAACAATCATGCTCATTTCACTCTTAAACAACTAAGAATTTGCTAAATATAGAGTTTTATATTAGATCTAATGTCGACTCTGATAATTAATTACATAGTATTTGAATCGTACGACTCTAGAATATATATATATATATAGGAAACGCATCATATGAGAATGTCATTTTTATGTGAGAACATGAGAATGGATTTGAACCATTAGATTTTAAAATAAATGGTGGAGATTATGTGTCAGTTTTTTTCTCTCTCCTCCATCATTTATTTTAATAATAGAGGAGAGAGAAAAATAAAAATCACACATAATCTCCACCATTTATTTTAAAATCTAATGATTCAGATCTATTCTCATGTTCTTATATAAAAATGTCATTCTCATAAGATATGAACCCTATATATATATATATATATATATATATATATATATATATATATATATATATATATATATATATATATATATATATATATATATATAATAATGAAAACACATTCTTGAATATGATGGATAAGTGGAAAATGAAGCAATAAAAATTACATAAATTTTATGCACTTATTTTCACACTTTACATTTTAATTTTGATGTCTTATCTTATATTTCCCTAATTCAAACATATTTTTTTCAGTTAAAATTGCATTTTTAATACTCTCTTCATCTTATTGTCTTAATTAAAAGACTTTGTATATTCGACAAAATCAAAATTTATCTAATCTAATATTACTTAAATAATTCATTTAAATCTCGCGCAACCCGCATATCTTAATTTAGTTTTTTTATCATTTTTAAATCAATCAATATTATCTATTCTCTCGGTTGTAGGAACCAACAAATAAGAAATGTGTCTCCAGTACCAAGCTTCAAAATTCATATTTTGAAATTTTACTTTTACTTTTTTTTCAATTGACGCATTTTTTTATTTTTTTATTTATAATTTATCTATTCTCTCAACTTTTTAAATGGCGTTTTTCTCTTTTTTTTTTTTTCTTTTCAATTTATCTATTCTCTTGATTGGATGGTCCAATTGGGAGGAAATCTCTTTGGCATGTATTTCTCAAAACTATATTATAGATTTTCATTTATCTTTCAACACTTATTACTGAAGGTGAGACAAGTACACAAGAAGGGGGGTTGAATTGTGTTTTCTGTTTTCGTAGTTTGCATCTGATCAGAGTTCAGAATCTAAACTGATGTTCAAATTCTAGTTAATTCTTAGCAGCAGAATGTTAACAGAAGCAAATAAATAATAGCAGAAGACACAAAGATTTATACTGGTTCCTCCCAAACTGAGAGTAGTCTAGTCCCTTTGCTTCTCATGATATTTTCACTATAATCAAATCATGATTATAATCGCTTATGCATTCTGCATAAGACTTTCACAATTGCTCAGACTCAAGGTCCAAGACTTCTGCTCAAGCTCCTCACTCGAGACTTCCTGCTCAGGTTCCACGGACCCAAGACTTCCTTGCTCAGACTCTCAGCCCAAGACTTTTGCACCAAGTCCCGTGAAACGAGCCTCCCTGCTTGAATCCCTCTTGTCAAGACTTACTGCTCCAATTCCATGTAATGAGCTCTCCTGCTCAAGCCACACTAGCTCAAGACTTCTACTCCAGGTGCCATGAAACGAGCCTCCCTGCTTGATCCCTCAGATACATGACTTAGTGCTCCAAATTTCATGCACCGAGCTAACCTTTCTCAATCAATCTACTTGATTAAGACTTTCACTACTCAAGCACATAGCAAGAGATTTATGTGGCTCAAGCATCTTGGCTCAAGACTTCCTTTATTGTATCCCAATGATAGAAGACTTATGCTCAATCAATCCACTTAATTAAGACTTTCACAGCTCAAGCACATAGCAAGAGACTTATGTGGCTCAAACATCTTGGCTCGAGACTTCGTTTCTTGTATCCTAATGACACAAGACTTTTATCTAAACTGCAGAACAAAATCAGCAGAATGGAGAACAACGTATACATGATACAAGTATCAGAGGTACGGAAAATCACCATAGCAAAGACCTAAAGCACTTAAGATTTCTAAGATATTCAATGTGTAAGAAATCTTAAGGCTTTACGATTACAACCTATATCAAAAAAATTTGCATATACAATGTGTTGATAATTGCTGATCTTGTTACTCCTTCTTCTAGATGATCCTTGTTAAAGATTCAGTTTGAACCTTCAGCTATATTTATAGCCTTTTCAAAAACTAGTCATTGAAGAGGTAACTTGATCAAGAGTCTTTGTTGTTACTCCATAGTACAAGAGTCATTGAAGATAGATACACCAGAAGATCTTGATCCAATGTGTAACATATTTAACCTTTGAGTCTTCGAGAGTTAATGTACTATTAGAGTTATTGAGAGTAGATAACCATAAAGCATCTCAGCCTTTCTTGAGCTTTGCAATCTGTAGACTCTAGCTGACAAACTGATTTGACAACACAACTTGCTTTCTGCAGTACAGACAACTTCAGCTTTATCACCAACTCTGAATGGTACCAGAAGCCAATTTGCATTCACTAAGTGTAGAGACAATTATGTTGCTTCTTCTGATGCTGAGACCCTTAGCTTCAGAGTCTACGCCAGACATCACTTAGCAAATGTTCTTCAGATTCTGCCACTAGAAGCTAGCAATTCAGCAACTCTTAAAGTGTGTTTAATGTAACACAGATTCTGACTATAATATTTACAAGTATTAGAACCTGCACACGCGTAACATACATCAAATAAACGGTTGTTCTTTTAATATTATATTATCATCAAAATCCAAGGAAGATATGTCATGAACAAATCTTGTTCTAACAATCTGCCCCTTTTTTATGATGACAAACACAAGTATTTAAAGGACAATGTTGGGCAGTTATAATTTTCTCTGCAACATCAGGGTATGAGGTTTGTAATAAGCTCCTCCTAAGTCTAATAGTCCAAAGTTGAGTTTTGTAGACTTCATACTAGGTACTACTTTCAAGAAAAAGTAATTCAGTTTTCTTAGTAACATCAGAGTCTGACGTTTGTAAGCTCCCCCTGAGTTAAAATTTTCCAAGGTTGAGGTTTGTAAGCTCCCTTTAGTTCCGTATTTAAGAAAACCAAAATTAATATTTTAACTTCCTTTAGCAACATCAGAATACGAGGTTTGTAAGCTCCTTCTGAGTCTGATAGGCTAAGGCTGAGGTTTGTAAGCTCCTCCTTATTTCTATGTACAAGAAAGTTAAAATGTGTCGCCCGGGCATGATAACCTAATAGAAATATAAATACCAAAATTATAAATGACCAATATGTACAACTGAATAGGTCCTCAATGGGTTCAGTTACTAATTAAATACTTACCATTATTTCTCCCCCTTGTGTCACATCAAAAAGAAGTAAAAAGTGAAGAAGAAAATAATTACAGTCATAAATGCATCACAGACCATCATTACATGATCAGTTACCAAGAAATGAAAAACGATCAAGTAACATGGGTCATTAAGGATTGTATAGTGCATGCTTTAAATTTTTAGTGGTTGTTATTGTTCCAAGAGTCAAGCAAGGATTAAATCAGTCGTTTGAGTTACTCATAAGTCATTATAAAAGAAATCCAAACCTAGTTCATTTTCATCAACATCCACTAGAGTCATGGAGTCATCAGGTGAGAGTCATAATACTTTTGTAGTGACAGAAATATCTGAGAGCTCTACAAGAAAAGATGTCCAGAACGTACAGAAACGAGTTGTTTCTGAGACATCCACAACTAGGCATGTGCCCTCTACAAAGCTCACTTCTGAGAGGCAACGTAAGCAACTCCAACACAACCTATAGGGGTAGGCTCATCAGAAGTCGTGATGAAGTCTAGAAGGAAGATAATGAAGTGGTCAAAGAGAAAAAGGCGGTCCAACAAGATGTTCTATCGTCCAATCTCAGAGGTAGCGAGGAAGAAGCTGATGAGGATGAGATAAACATAGATTATGACAATTGTTATCATCACAAGGCTCGGGATGACTTAGATAGGGATCTATACTACGCATTAGCAATTCCTTATGAATTAATATTTTGTAATACTTCTGCTTCATTTAATGAAAAAGTACTTTTTGACCAAATTTTGTTTATTGCATGCAAATACTTTCAATAATTTCCCTTTGATTTTCTGAAAAACATTAATAAAGTAAAACTGACACCATAAGCAGCAGTTAAACTAGTTAACTATAATATTCATAACTGTTAAAGAATCTTTAATAGGTCAGACTGTTTGATAACATTTCCAAGATTTATTATTTAAGACATTGATTAAACTTAATCAATATTAAAACAGCAGATACTTGGAACAATGTATGTAACATGTCTATATAAGGACTCATAGCAAAATTACTTTCATAATCACTTAATCCTCAAAACACCAAGATGTATAAACAGAAACAAATATGGGTTCCAAAGAGAGATTTCAGAAAGACAGACATACTGAATACAGCAACTCAGGCAATAGAAAGTAAAGCAGCAGCTGAAGGATCCACTAGCAAGCAGATAACTTCAGAGGCTCTCACCTCTTCAGCATCCTTTGTGAAGACACACAGAAGAAGAAGATCTTTTGGGTCCAGACGCAGAAATCAACTGAGAAATGAGGCTTTGGAGTTTGCCAAGGAAGAATGGCAAGATTACTTACATAATCTGGACATGTCAGATGATCCTAGGGAATACCTTAGGGCCAATCCAACAAGCTAGAATGTCTAAATAATTTCTAATCCATCCATTTTATTAATGATAAAAGTTGCACACATTGAGTTCTTACTCCCATTACTTTTAATTATTTTGAACAACCATAAATAAATATATTCAACAATTAAACTGTACAAAAGCATGAACAAACTTTTAATTAATAATAAGATTGCTTAATACAAAGGTTTAACAATTACGAGGCATAACTATGCAGAAATCTAACATCAGAATCTTTCATAGATAGCTTCAAACTTGTCGCTCCAGATTTTAGACAAATCAGCCTCTGAACTTATGATAACTCCTTGCTGAATAAGTAATTATGAAAGAACTCGTCCAAAAGGAATGAAGAAAATATTTCCCTTGTTAAAGGAAAAAAGAGTCATCTTTAAATAGTCAAACATAACTTGAGGAAGATCAATCTGAAAGTCTGAATCAGAAGCAAATATTTTTCAATAGGATCCACGAGATCTAAATCGTTATCCTTAGGAAGTAAGTTTGAATTCAGGATCTTATTCCAAACCACTGCATCAGGACGAAGATTTGAGACCGCTGATGTATTAGATGGATCTACAAAGATACGCCAAGTAGGAATATACTGTTCCCAAACAAGAGTTCCTGGGATTTCTCCAATCTCCTTACAATTGATCACATTAGCAATCACTTTAGAGGTTACTATTATAGAAACACCAATTACTTTAGAAATAATAGCACACTCATCTCAACAATTGAAGCATTAATCCAAAACTCTTTGACAAGATCTGGATAAGTGAAACCACAGAGCATCTCAAAGTAACCATTCCATCCTTGTTCAGACACAGTCTTCCAGAAGTTAAAGCCTAACTTAAGAAACTCATCAAAATCCACAAACTTTTCGTTGATGATATCCAGTTGATTCAAAGAAGAATTGACTAGGAAACTCATCTGAAGTTTGGCTTGATCAGCACACAACCAAAGAGAAAATACAAAGAAAAGAACTGAACAAGATTCCTAAAGGAATAAGAATCTTGTCAGAAGAAGGACAAAATGATGTTTCACAAGACAGGGGATAGTGACAATAAGTATCCAAAAAGAAAACACCATTACCCAAAGGTTCTTATCTAGCAGATTTCATGAATCCACTAGATGAATTTCACCATTATGAAAACTTAAGTATTATAAAAGTTATTGAAAAAACCTTTTACTTAAACTGCTTTATCAGAAGTAAAGAATCCTCTTCTGAATCTCAGAATTTGACAACTTCTAGAAGCTATCATCCATCAGAGTCTACTAGAACTAGACTGAGAGAGAGAGAGAGAGAGAGAGAGAGAGAGAGAGAGAGATCTTTTGTCAGTCATTAGTCTCCAATATTCTATTCAAAACCAACATTTCCTCTTGAAACAGGAGTTTTAAGTGATAGATGAATATTTAATTGTTTCCTTTGACAGCTAACAAACAGCAGTAACATCACAAAAAGTGAGGAAATTGTTTCCATAAATATGATCATCATCTAGCTTAATGAAATATTCAGTATAGATAAATACAACAGAGTTTCTTCTTAAAGATTTTTTAAGATCCTTTTTTAAAAGAGCTTCTTTAGAAATCTAACATAAACTTTGTATTTACACCTACACAAACATCTCATTGAATCATGAGATAAGCCAGAAAAGAACAAGCATACCTTTTTTTTATTTTCTCGGTCAGACACGTATCAGTATTCAGACTTAATCATAGAATCTGAACACCGCTTTAACTGGATTCTGATTCAATGGATGTTAAAATAATGACACCACTTATCTCACCAAGCTCAGTACCTCTAGCACTTTAGTCTGGGTTGTGGGCTCTTCTTCTATCAAATTTTGTAAACAACCTTTGATAAATGTCATGAGAGATGCCTCTGCTCCTTTCTTTGATATCTGCAGCAAATACATTTAAATACTAACACTCATATTTCTATGAGACCATGCATAAATGTTCAGACACGCTTTCCTTCGCCTTATGCCACATTCTAATAGAAATACCATGATTCATTCGAGAGTATCAATATAGAATAAATCATAATATGAACAAGATCTTGTTCTTAGAAGAATCATTAATTTCATTGTCTTGACTCAAGACTTTGAGATCTTTGATAAGCAAAGAACCAGATGATGTTATCTATCAGAGAATGGCATAAAACAAAATAAAGCACCATCATCTAATTGCCTCCAGAACACAAAGAAAAATTGAAGGTTTCTCATAGACTTGTCCTTTAATATAAATTCCATGATGACCCTCAATCAAGGAGCAATGAAGTCTTAAGATATCACCTTAAAGAGCAGACTCCTTATTATCAAATATTGAAGCAAGATAGATTTGGAATAACCTCTTTCTGTTCAATACTTGATTTTTATTTCAGGATTCAGATGCTTCTTCAGAAGCAGTAATGACTGGTAGAGCTAGATTACTCTTTTATCTTAATCCTGCACTAATGTCATCTTCAAAAGAATATGCAGTGAAGATTAATTGACATTAGGTTCTAGTAGTGTTTCTCCTTGCTTTTAGATCTGGGAGATCAGTTGAAATACAAGTATTTCAGAAGCTTCTACATTTTCTCTTCTATCAACATATATTACAACCCATCCAACTGGTTAATATTCAGTGGAATCACCCTTTGAATATGGTAGGAAAAACGGTATAATATTTTTCATGTGGCACTTGATCCTTCTTGAAGGAAAGTCTTGACAAACATACTTTTCTTATTGGATCATTACCTGCACCATTGTTAAGTGTTAACCACATACCATGCTATGATGCCAATTGAAGGTGAGACAAGTACACAAGAAGGGGTGTTGAATTGTGTTTTCCATTTTCTTAGTTTGCATCTGATCAGAGTTCAAAATCTAAACTAGTGTTCAAATTCTAGTTAATTCTTAGCAGCGGAATGTTAACAGAAGCAAATAAATAATAGCAGAAGACACAAAGATTTATACTGGTTCCTCCCAATCTGAGAGTAGTCTAGTCCCTTTGCTTCACATGATATTTTCACTATAATCAAATCATGATTATAATCGCTTATGCATTCTGCACAAGACTTTCGCAATTGCCCAGACCCAAGGTCCAAGACTTCTGCTCAACTCCTCACTCGAGACTTCCTGCTCGGGTTCCACGAACCCAAGACTTCCTTGCTCAGACTCTCAACCTAAGACTTTTGCTCCAAGTCCCATGAAACGAGCCTCCTTGCTTGAACCCCTCTTGTCAAGACTTACTGCTCCAATTCCATGTAATGAGCTCTCCTGCTCAAGCCACACTAGCTCAAGACTTCTACTCTAGGTGCCATGACATGAGCCTCCCTGCTTGATCCCTCAGATACATGACTTAGTGCTCCAAATTTCATGCACTGAGCTAACCTTTCTCAATCAATCTACTTGATTAAGACTTTCACTGCTCAAGCACATAGCAAGAGACTTATGTGGCTCAAGCATCTTGGCTCGAGACTTCCTTTATTGTATCCTAATGATAGAAGATTTATACTCAATCAATCCACTTAATTAAGACGTTCATAGCTCAAGCACATAGAAAGAGACTTATGTGGCTCAAGCATCTTGGCTCGAGAATTCGTTGCTTGTATCCTAATGACACAAGACTTTTATCTAAACTGATGAACAATATCAGCAGAATAGAGAACAACGTGTACATGATACAAGTAACAGAGGTACGGGAAATCACCATAGCAAAGACCTAAAGCACTTAAGATTTCTAAGATATTCAATGTGTAATAAATCTTAAGGCTTTTACAATTACAGCCTATATCAGAAAAATATGCATATACAATGTGTTGATAATTGCTGATCTTGTTACTCCTTCTTCAAGATGATCCTTGTTAAAGATTCAGTTTGAACCTTCAGCTATATTTATAGCCTTTTCATAAACTAGCCATTGAAGAGGTAACTTGATCAAGAGTCTTTGTTGTTCCTCCATAGTACAAGAGCCGTTGAAGATAGATACTCCAGAAGATCTTGATCCAATGTGTAACATGTTTAACCTTTGAGTCTTCAAGAGTTTATGTAATATAGGAGTCATTGAGAGTAGATATCCATAAAGCATCTCAGCCTTTCTTGAGCCTTGCAATCTGTAGACTCTAGCTGACAAACTAATTTGACAATACAACTTGCTTTCTGCAGTACGGATAACTTCAGCTTTATCACCAACTCTAAATGGTACCAGAAGCTAATTTGCATTCACTAAGTGTAGAGACAATTATGTTGCTTCTTCTGATGCTGAGACCTTGAGCTTCAGAGTCTACGCTAGACATCACTTAGAAAATGTTCTTCAGATTCTGCCACTAGAAGCTAGCAATTCAGCAACTCTTAAAGTGTGTTTAATGTAACACATACTCTGACTATAATATTTACAAGTATTAGAACCTACACGCATGTAACACACATCAAATAAACGATTGTTCTTTTAATATTATATTATCATCAAAACCCAAGGAAGATATGTCATGAACAAATCTTGTTCTAACAATCTGCCCTTTTTTTATGATGATAAACACAAGTATTTATAGGACAATGTTGGGCAGTTATAATTTTCTCTGCAACATCAGGGTATGAGGTTTGTAAGCTCATCCTGAGTCTAATAGTCCAATGTTGAGTTTTGTAGACTTCATACTAGGTACTACTTTCAAGAAAACGTAATTCAGTTTTCTTAGTAACATCAGAGTCTGAGGTTTGTAAGCTCCCCCTGAGTCAAAATTTTCCAAGGTTGTGGTTTGTAAGCTCCCATTAGTTCCATATTTAATAAAACCAAAATTAATATTTTAACTTCCTTTAGTAACATCAGAATACGAGGTTTGTAAGCTCCTTCTGAGTCTGATAGGCTAAGGTTGTCGTTTGTAAGCTTCTCCTTAGTTCTATGTACAAGAAAGTTAAAATGTGTCGCCCGAGCAAGATAACCATAAAAATAGAAATATAAATAACAAAATTATAAATAACCAATATGTACAACTGAATAGGTACTCAATGGGTTCAGTTTCTAATTAAATACTTACCATTATTTCTCCCCCTTGTGCCACATCAAAAAGAAATAAAAAGTGAAGAAGAAAAGAAATACAGTCATAAATGCATCACAGACCATCATTACATGATCAGTTTCCAAGAAATGAAAAACGATCAAGTAACATGGGTCATTAAGGATTGGATAATGCATGCTTTAAATTTTTAGTGTTCGTTATTGTTCCAAGAGTCAAGCAAGGATTAAATCAGTCGTTTGAGTTACTCATAAGTCATTATAAAAGCAATCCAAACCTAGTTCATTTTCATCAACATCCACCAGAGTCATGGAGTCATCAGCTGAGAGTCATAAGAATTTTGTAGTGACAGAAATCTCTGAGAGCTCTACAAGAAAAGATGTCCAGAACGTACATAAACGAGTTGTTTCTGAGACATCCACGACTAGGCATGTGTCCTTTGCAAAGCTCACTTTTGAAGAGGTAACATCAGCAGCTCCAACACAACCTATAGAGGTAGGCTCATCAGAAGTCGTGATGAAGTCTAGAAGGAAGATAATGAAGAGGTCAAAGAGAAAAAGGTGGTCCAACAAGATGTTCTATCGTCTAATCCCAGAGGTAGACGAGGAAGAAGCTGATGAGTGTCGCAACTGCGAAAAAACAACCGGCAGAAACAGAACAGAAGAGTCGCCACTGAACGTTATTTATCCCGGTGCGGGGAAAGGAAATGATAGATGAAACCTCAAAAGGGAGAAGACATGGTCATCGCAACCATAGTCTGGGTTCGGGAGTCGGTTACGCGAAGGGAAGGTATTAGCACCCCCACGCATCCATCGTACTCGATGGTATTCACGCTTGTTGTCTAATCAAAGGGTGAGTTATCTAAAGCCTACTGCTAAACGGAAACGGAAGGGAAAAAACAAAAACAGACTCGCAAGGATTATTGCAATCCTATGCCTACATATCTTCGTGGATGAACGAAGAATCAGATTCGACGTAGTTCGACGGACTACGCACTAAAGAGGGTGGTTGCTCGCCAAGACACCACCGTCTTGTTCCTACGTATCCTCAATCGGACGAGAGAGAGGAAGTCAGAGCAGTCGTAGTTCGACATACGAGTCGATAAGTGTTTTTTATGAGCGACGAGCTCTTTTTTGAAAATGATTTGAAACCCAACCATCCCGAAGGATGAAAAAGATTTGAACTTGGTTTGTGTTTTTTAGACAGAAGTGGATTGAAGTTAGTTTGAAACTCACATTGCACTAAAGTCTATGACATAGGAGCGAATGCATCAGATGGTCGCCCCCAATGGGACGTATGCTAAACACTCTAGAAAAGTGAAGGGAGACCCCTCATTCTTCATTTCCCATGTCCTTAAGGCTCGTGGCGCACAATGCTCGTTGTATTTATTAAGTGTTTTGGACTTGTTTTGAGATGAGACGAGAATACTCAAAGTTGAAAGAAAAACACTAAGGGAGACTAGGTCCTAATGTTATCATGCAATGGTGGCCCTATAGTTGAGGTAAGAAGGGGAATTCTACCTAATGTTAGCATACATGGATTAGCTCCTAATGTCTATACTACTCCAAACTTAATCCAAAATTAAGTTGGACTAGGGAATCCTAAGGGAACATGCAAGAGCAAACCAAAACCAAGAAAATAAACCAAAAACAGCAGCTACAACAACGCTCCAGCACCTGCACATTGGTAAAATCTAGCCCATACACCAAACAACATTCAACAACTCAAGTTTCCAGCACAAAACAGGTGCAAGAAGCAACAAGGCAGCAAGGATACACAATTGACAGCACATAACAATCCAAGACAGCAGTTGTAAAAACTCTGGCAGCAAACAATGCATCCATACAAATGCTCATGGGAATATCTCACTAATGCACAATCATGTCAAGCATGCATCCAATTAAGCAACAAGCAAATAGGCATGAGCGAACCAAAGACAGTGCACGCATTAACATTTTTCAAAAGCAACATGGATGATCCACGAAAATGACACTTAATCATTTAGAATGAACATGCAATCATGGAATCGAATGCCAACATGAACACGAGTCATACATTCAGCAATGCAAACATTAAGATCAAGCAATCACAATGAAACATGCGATTATGCAATAGGAACAACACATCAAGAATGCAAAACCAAAGGATCATGCATATTCATTATGAAAACCAAAAACGCGTGTCGAAGAATCACATTCAAAGTGTATTGTGAAGTGAAATAGCTCAAGAATAATCCAAAAATCATCAACACATCAATCCCTGAAGTTTAGGCGTGCAAAGGATCTCAAGCGAGTAAGAAAAAACATGAAAAACACATCCGACAACATTGGTAACCGGTGTCATACCCCAAAATTTGACCACCAAGATTTCCCATCATTGTGAGAATCATCACCACAATATGGATGTACCATCATGCCTCATCAATCTCCTCAAGGATTGTTGAGCATTCACTGCAATCAAGAATTAGGGTTTTAAGCCCTCTCAGAGCACTTAGACAAAGGATCAATCAAGAAATGACATGATCTTCAACTTGTCTAACCTCTCAAACACCTATAAAGGGTCAATAGGACTCCCACATCAAGAATCAAGCACAAAGTTGCAACATTCCAAGTGGATCAAGCCTCAAGATCGCCAGTGTCACCAAATTAGGGCTTTGATCGACTGAGGCCTCCAGATGGAAATTTTCATCTGGGCATGACACAATGCTTCAAAGCACAACCCAAGATACTACAAGGGACCTCATGGACCCAATCATCAAGTTAATTTAACCTCAGGGGATGCATTTACCAAAAATCAGGAATTAGGGTTTCTTGACCTAATTCATCCCTAAGTTGACTTTTGGGACAAAGCTTGAGCCAAGACCTCAAGACATGATTTGAGGGCCTCCAATACACTACATTAATCTATTTGCAACAATGGATTAATCCAAGAAGCTTGATTCACAAGTTTCAATTTCATCTGGACCACAATTAGGGTTTCGAGGGAAAAGTCAACTGTACCTTTGACTTTTGACCAGGACATGCATCCAAACCTTGGGACATGATTCAATACACCTTATAACACCTATGGAATCCACCCATTAGGTTTGATTTAGGTCAAGGACTTGATTTCACAAAGGATCGCACAGTTTGGATTTCATCTGATAAAAAGTCAACTGTGCACAAAATCAAGTTTGACTTTTTGGAATTTTTTCACAAATATGGTTCCCCTAAGTCCAAAATAATGTTAATATGTGACATTGATCATCATTCATCAAGAAAAATCAAGAAAAATGAGGTTTCTTGCAAAATGGGCAACCATAAGAAACCAAAATTTTTCTAAGTTATGGAACAAAAGTGATTTTGGAACCAACTTCCAAGGATCATAACTTGAGATCCATGCAACCATTTTGGGTGATCCAAAGATGGATTTGTAGGTCTTGCTACACTCTACAAAAGCTTCAACTACCTCAGATTCCAATTCCTCATGGATTTTGAGTTATGGAGTGATCAAAATGACAAAAACATGAAAATGACACTTTTTCTAACACTTAGTGAAAATCTGCCTAAGTAGCCTTAAACATCAATGTTCATGAGGATTTTTAAATGGGATCCAAATAGTTTTAAAAAAAACTATGATCACACATGTTTTGTATCATACAAGGGTTTTCTAAAAAGCAGAAGAGCCTCCTATAACTCAACCTGAGCAAGGAGATATGAATCCCTCAAAATCACCATTTCCAACTGTCCCAAGCAAGGCAGATTTTGTGCATTTGCTCGATTTGGAAAATTTGGACAACTCCAAGCCTTTTCATCCATTTGAACACATATGAGGATAAAACAAAAGGATAATAATCTGATCCCCAAGCCTCCAAAGTCCAATAGTATACACTTAGCCATAACAAACCTAAAAAGGCTAAAAAGGTGCCAAGACTCCAATTTTGTTTCAATGCATTTAATGGATACACCAAGGTGGCATGGACTGACACATTCCTAACTGAATAAGTCAAGAATAAGCTCTGAATCAAAGGACCATAGGACTGTGCCCTAACCTCAAGTCAATGGCTAGAGGAGACTTGAGATTCCTTTTGCTCAACATTGGCCAAAGGCCTGCTGCAGCTGCCATTCCTCAAAATCTCTTTCTTTACGCCAAAGTGCCTTCTTTTGCAAGGTAACTATGAGTTTATGAGTTAGAGAGCAATTCCACCACAGCTCATGATCCAAACACATCCAATATCTCATATCTAAGTTTTTCAAACACTCACTTGTGACCTGAAACACCAAAATCAAAAAGTCCACCTCCAAAACCTCAAAATTAGACTTTTCTACATTTTCCAAGCCATGCCTTGATTCAGTCACTTCCAAAACCAAACCAGGCCTCAAACACACTCCAGATATCATCCTCAAACTGTCCCAAATGGTTCCCCTCATCTGGAACACCATTTGAGAGAGTTGCCATATTGGTCACTTTTGCCCCTTTTGCAAGAAAGTGCCAAAACTTGTTCCTGAAGATTCCAGTTGGTTCTAATCATCTTAAAAGCTTCTAAGGGATCAATTGAGAGTGTCGAAAGCATCAAATTACTTCTGACACAAAGAACTTGGCAGATAGCATAAAAAGCTCCAAGAGGTAAGTGCATGACAACTTGAAATCTTTGAATTATGCATTGCTTTGAAGTCCACTGATCATAAACATCTCATACATGCTATATATGTTGTGTTTGAACCAATTGGCCATGCTATTAGTGTGTGTATGATGTGTTAGCATAGAAAATGTAAATTTTGGCCTATTTCAAAACCATTATTGGGTTTTAAAATAGGGACATCATCTGAAAAAACCAAGGGCACCATTGGATTCCTTGTGAAATTCTAGGTCAGATGCACTTAATTTTGTCCCAATCCATGGAGAAATGAGAAAGTTAGAGGCTTCGCGTAAATTGCCAAAACTTGTTTTGCCTTGCCTTGGCCAGGCCTGAAAACTTGGCACCCCTTATGTATTTATGGGGTGGTTTTGATACACGGATGTATCACCACCCCAGTGGTAGCGTGCATGTGTGTTTAATGTTGAGGTCGTGGGTTCAAACCCCACCCAGACATTTTTTGCTACCTCTCTCATTTTTGCTATTTTTCAACATTTTCATGTTTTTGTTAATTAATTGAAAAATTAATTTATCTCTCAATTTTAATTATTTTTTATTGGTTGTTTTTTTGAAAATTCCCAAAAATGTTAAAATATTTTATTCCATGAAAATTTCACAAAAATATTATTTATTTCATATATTTGATATTTTTGTAAAGAATTATATTTTTATTTGTTTTTAAACATTAAAAATATTTGTTTCTCTTGGTTTTGCAAAATTCAAATGATTTTTAAATCATCCCATGAATGAAACATGATTTTTCAAATATAAGTCCAAGATCACGACCCTTTTTTACATGTTGGATTATTTTAATTGAATTTTTATTTAATTAAAATACATTTTAAAAACCAAAAATTAGGGTTTTGATTACTATCAACCTAACAAATCTTTTCAAAACACTCAGGGGCCTCTAATAGAGTGTAAGACCCAACCCCTTTTGAAAACCAAAATCTTTTGGGCCTCAGTCATTGTATAAGCCCCACTGCGATTTTAAAATCTCGGCGCGGTCGTCGCCTTTTAAACAAAAACCATTTGCGCCTCCCCTTGTGTTGTAAGTCCCATCTTTTTTTTAAATACACTTTGGGCCTCTCCTTGAGTTGTAAGACCCATCCCTTTATACAGAAAACCTCTTTGGGCCTCAGTCATTGTATAAGTCCCGATACAACTTTTCAAAACAACGGTACGATTACTGTTTTTCATCTGGCCCTCTCCTTGAGTATAAGCCCCAACAATCTTTTCAAAAAAACTTCCCTTTTGATTTAGGTTTAAATCTATGGTTGTTATCAAAACTTTCTTTAATTTCTTGAACAACTAACCATACAACTATTACAATGGAAGCTTGCTCGCCTGTAAATTTTATCAGCTTTCATTTACTTGTTTTCATATATATAACTGTATTGCTGGAAGTTTGCTCACCTGTAAGTCCTTCTTTCATATCCTTTTAAATACTTGTCATATTTCAACTGTATATATACTTGTATATCTGCTTAGAGTTTTCCCCGGCAACTAGGTCTAGAACTAGGTAAAGCCAGTTGGTCACTCTTTCAATATAGTCAAAACTAGTTCCCCATAGGAATTCCAGATACAGTCTTTCCTTCTCTTGGGCTTAAACAATATGGAACAAAGATAAAGTCATTATTCCCGGTGAAACTTTTCTCAGACTGTCACTATTAGAAAATTGTCAAAGAAGTTCATTTCCCCATAGAGGATTAATTCCCGGGGAAACCTCTCTTGAATTTCTTCAAACCCTAGAACTGTTCACTAAAGAAAAGATTATTCCCGGTGAAACGTTTCTTGAACTTTTCTTAGGTTTGGACCCACTGGCTTCCTAAAAGCATCCCCGCCTCCTCTTGGGCTTTGTACAAGGACCCTCCGACTTCTTAGAAGTTCTCATGCCTTCTCTTGGGCTTAATACAAGGACCCTGAAGACCTCTTAAAGGTATAAGACAGAACTTAGTCATCCTTTGCTAGAACAGTCTTTCCAGAGTCAAAACCTCAGACCAATTTAGGGTTGATTCTCATCCCTTAAAACACCAGCCTCCTCTTGGGCATCATACAACGATAAACTCTTCCATACCAGTAGACTTGGATAATCTAAATCTCCTCTTGGATCTTAAAGGTATTCTCAAGTTCCCTATAAACACAGGAAAAAACCCTGGTCATTCAACCAACCTCCAGTAGAGTTGAAACCTCTATAGGTTTTCAAAACTCAATCTTTAAACTCTCACTTTAAATTTCCCAAATCAGGGTCAGCTTATCATCAGTATAACACTATCCCAAATCAGAACCTGAGGGCATCTGATATCTCAACTCTTCTGTAAACCCTCAGCAATAGTTGATTCCCCATTTGGACCTGCCTCTGGATCTCAATAAGCCTCAGCAGAAGCTAGCCTCCTCTTAGGCTTTATATAATGATCCTTCCTTTCCTCAGCATAGTCAGCCTCCTCTTGGGCTTTGTACAATAACTTTCCCCAGCTGAGCTAACCTTTTCAGACTCTCTTGTTGAGTCAATCACCCTGTTTAACACCCTCTTGTTGAGTCAACCTTTTTGGCCTTAATCTTGGGCTTTGTACAAGACACCATATAAATTTTCCCTAAGCAGAGTCAATCCTCTTTTCAGCCTCAATCTTGGGCTTTGTACAACACATATAATACTCTCCAACAGAGTCAAACTTCTTTCAGCCTCAATCTTGGGCTTTGTACAAGACACCTAAAAATCCTCAGTTGATTCAGTCTCATTTTAGCCTCAATCTTGGGCTTTGTACAAGATAGATAAAGATTTCTTTCTCACAGAGTCAGTCTTCTTTTCAGCCTCAATCTTGGGCTTTGTACAAGACATATAAAGATTTCTTTCTCTCATAGTCAGTCTTCTTTTCAGCCACAATCTTGGGCTTTGTACAAGACACATACAAACCCTCCCCAGCCGAATCAAAATCCCTTTTAGCCTCAATCTTGAGCTTTGTACAAGACAGACAAAATATTTCCCTGGAAAAGTCAAACTTTTAGCCTCCTCTTAGGCTTTGTATAATGATATCCCCAAAAGAGACAACTCTCTTTTTAGCCTCAATCTTGGGATTTGTACAAGACAGATAAATACTCTCTTGTTGAGTCAGCCCTTTTCCAGCCTCCTCTTAGGCTTTGTATAAGGACTTCCCTAGTGGAGTCAATCAATCTCTTAGCTTCAACCTTGGGCTTTGATCAAGGCACACAAAAATCAACGTTCCCCTCAGAGGAAATCTAAAACTCTATGTAGGAAGACATTTCTCTGTATATCGCATTCAAATCAAACAAACCTTAATCCCAGATAACTGCTATAAGTGGCGCACTTGTTGATTCAAATATCCAAGCTGTCGTCCATCTTTTATCCTGGTAAACTTCTTCTTTCATCTAATTGCTATAAGTGGCAAGCCTCTGGATTATTTACATCCATGCCACTGTCCCTCTCTTAGCATGAAAGACTCCTAAGGAAAAATGACATTGCTCTACACTGAGTTAAAGTTTTCTCCTTCAGGACAAATCCCCTATAAAGGAAATTATGGCATTGATGGATTCTCATATCCCAGTTAAAGTAACCCTCCTTTATAAATCAGTCACTCAACAGTTGTGATAAACAGACAAGATGTCTCCCTTTAGAGACAACAAATTCTCTCTCAGTCAAACCTTTTAGCTTCAATCTTGGGCTTTGAACAAGACACAAATACTCAACCCTTTAGCTTCAATCTTGGGCTTTGAACAAGACACCAAAACATCTTTTCCTCCCATAGAATAGGAGGAACTACGATTGCTCTGATTTCCCTGTTTCTTTAAACGGGAATACGTAGGCATAAGATTGTGAAATCTTAGCGAGCTTACCAATCAAAAACTCTAGGTCCAGTCTCTTCAGACTGATCAAAACTGAGGTCCAGTACCTCACAAAAATCATTAAAAACTCTCTCTCATATCTCCCGAAGAAGAAACCTTCCCAACCCACAACAGATAAACACCATCAAGTACAAAGCAGAACCTAAAACTAACAACCTATGAATAACCACATATTGGATGGGTAATTGACAACTCCCCATTGTATAACCTGACCCCGGACCCCCCAATCTCTTTAAGCATTTGTTCAGTTAAACATTCGTGTGCAAGGTTAGTTTTAGATAGCTTCCCTTTCCCTTCCAGCTTCACGGGATAAATAAGAAATCAGAAAGTAGCACCCCACTCCCTCCTCCTCATTGAGGTGAGGAGGAAACCATGTGCGATAAGGTGGTCGCGCCACCGACAAAAATCGCACGCTACAACCGGTTACTCTATATGCAGTAACCGGTTACTCAGTTCAAAATCAGCCAAAACACGCAGCAAAACAACAGGGTAACCGGTTACTCTATATGCAGTAACCGGTTACTCAGTTTAAAATTAGCCAAAACACGCAGAAAAACAACAGGGTAACCAGTTACCCTATATGCAGTAACCGGTTACTCTGCAACAGAATTAGAAAATCAGCTTTCAAAATCACTTTTCAACAGCTTAATCACTTCCCCAATCACCTGCATGTTAGGGCAACTTAAAATGCACGAAAATTACATCACATAACAGCTACCACACATTAATTATCCAGAAACATAAATCAAATTCACAATCAAATGAATCAAAACTCAACAAATTTAATATCTACATCATGAACATGCAAAATAAGCTAAAATGGAAAGTAGTTCTGAAATTCACCAACCTATAAAGCTGAGATCTGCTTTGGTGAATATTGATAGGCTGTAATTGCTTAATCCAAGCTAGAAAACCAGAGATCCAATGTTATCTTCGCAAGAAAATGCAAAATAAATGCAATATGATGAACTTGCTTCAAGCTTCTCCAATAATCCCTTCTAAGAGCTTAAATCTAAAAGTAAAAACAGTAGCAAATGTAGAATCTCTTCAAGAATTAGTGAATTGATGAAGGTTTAGTTCCAAGATCAACAAATTTCAATGCAAAATTTGTTGAACTTTGATGATGGAACTTTGGGTGAGGGTTTTGGAAATGAGAGAAAAGTTGAGAGAATTGGAGTGAGATGTGTAGAAAATTCAGAAAATGGATCAATGTTATAAGAGCTTTGGAGTGAATTTACTTAAATATGGACTAGGTTAGGAATTCAAATGTGGTTTGGAGTGTGGGTTAGTAAGAGGAATGGAAATTAGGAGTGGAATTAGGGGTGAAGTGTTTGAATTATGGAGGGAAATGGTGAAAATTGGATTAACTCTAGATCCTTCTCACACATGCAAGCTCACAACACACTTGAACCAATGCTGAAACTTAATTTTTTTCAAAATACGCCCAGAGTAACCGGTTACTCTATATGCAGTAACCGGTTACTCAGTTCAAATTTTGAATTTTGGCGCCTTTTGGAGGGAATCCTGGAGAAATGGCCTTTGGCAGCTGTTCTGAACCCTATTAAGCCTCCGAAACTCAATAATTGATATTGCTACTGAGTAACACCTGAAATAAATCACAAATTCTTCCTGACACCTCAAAATACCCTGCTGAAGTAATACTGTCTGGTGCCGAATCGTTGAGCAAAAATAACTGTCGGAACTTCTGATAATCACAATCCTTTAGGGAGCAAGATAAATGCTCGAAAAGACCTTGAAAGTCATCTGCTTAGCTCTGTATACTACTGAAATGTCCTCTGAATTGGATAAACACTGAGATGCGAGAGAATACCTTGATCCCATGCCCAAAAGAACCATGCAAATACAAAATGACGATGCAAATGAAATGAAGCATAAGCCAGTTAGAGTTAGGAACAAGAGGGCCAATTTTGGGGTGTTACAGCTGCCCCTATTCAATCTTCTTGGGCCTGAAGGTATGAAAGCAACGACTTTCAGACAATTTGGATACACGGAGATTGAATACCAAAAGAACCACACAAATTTGCAACTTGCAAAGGGAGGGACGACTCCGCTGGGGAACAAGTAATAAGAGGTATAAGACCAAAACACGTACGGGTGTCGAAAGAACATGGACGAGAGCCAAAGATCAATACGGGCGGATATCGAAAAAAGGTTTCAAACACGGACGGGTGTCAAAGATCAATATGGACGGGTATTGAAGCCAAAAGATCGAACACGGACGGGTGTTAAAAGAACACGGACGGGTGTCAAAAGAACACGGGCGGGTGTCAAAGATCAATACGGACGAAGTATTGAAGCCAAAAGATCAAACACAGACGGGTGTCGAAAGAACGCGGACGGGTGTCAAAGATCTATACAGACGAAGTATTGAAACCAAAAGATTGAACATGGACGGATGTTGAAAGAACACTGACGGGTGTCAAAGATCAATACGGACGAAGTATTGAAGCCAAAAGATTGAACACGGACGGGTGTTAAAGATCAATTTGGACGAAGTATTGAAGAGAAGGATTCAAACACGGACGGGTGTTGACTACGCTGAGGATAAACACAGACGATTGTTAAAACATCAATACAGACGAGTACTAAAAAGTAGCCAAAATGAACACGAATGAGTGCCTAAAGTCAATACGGACGAGTATTGAAGCAAAAGAGATCGAACATGGAAGGGTGTCGAAAGAACACGGACGGGTGCTGAAAGAACACAGACGGGTGTCTAAGAAGTCAATACGGACGGGTATTGACGAAAAGGATTCATACACGGACGGGTGTTGAAAGAACACGAACGGGTGTCAAAAGAACATGGACGGGTGTCAAAGATCAATATGGACGAGTATTGAAGCCAAAAGATCGAACACGGACGGGTATCGAAAGAACACAGACGGGTGTCTAAGATCAATACGGATGAAGTATTGAAGCAAAAAGATCAAACACGGACGGGTGTCGAAAGAATACGGATGGGTGTCGAAAGAACACAGACGGGTGCCTAAGAAGTCAATACGGATGGGTATTGAAGCAATGAAATCGAACATAGACGAGTGTCAAAAAAACACGGACGGGTGTCTAAGAAGTCAATACGGACTGGTATTGAGGAAAAAAGATCAAACACGGATGGGTGCCAAAGGTCAATACAGACAGGTATTGAGGAAAAAATATCGAACACGGACGGGTGTCGAAAGAACACGGACAAGTGTCTAAGAAGTCAATACAGACGAAGTATTGAGGAAAAGGATTCAAACACAGACGAGTGTTGAAAGAACATGGACGAGTGTCGGACTAACGCTAAACAACTCTGAGGGGATAATTCAATAGACCACCTGGACGAAGGGGTGAAAAGAAAAGAAACCACGGACTAACGATTCTAATAAACAACTCTGCATGGGAACACTAGATAAGCTCTCTAGATGACCAAATCCACTGCTTGGGGAATAAAGTTGAATGATATCACCTGAGTTACCATGCTTCCTGTTGGGGAAACGCCTGGCAAAAGAGAACTCAAAGTTGGCTTATGCTTCGAATGCATATGTTTGAATTTTTCTATGGCGTAATGCTCCATACGAAATGGAAATGCTACGCGTTTGGAGGATGCAGTGCAAATGATGCTTATTCTATGCAAAAGAGACACCTCAATAAAATAAACGCTAAAAACGAAGGCAACTCCACCGGGGATGACCAACTGAACTGTCTTCGAGGTCACAAACCCTGCTGAGGAAAATCACATTGAACGACTTTCTTGATTAACAACCTCTGCTGAAGATGAAACCCAAAGAGAACTTCCCCTTAGCTAGGGATTACAAATAACCCTTGCTGAAGATAAAACCCAAAACCTGATACTGAAAAGTGCCAATAACAATTGGACTTAGAACCTGTCGGGACGTCAACCACTGTTGACCAAACCATTGCGAGGATTGACACCAAACTCTGCTTGGGGAGAGAAGTCAACAATATCAAACCCGTCGGGGA
This sequence comes from Lathyrus tuberosus, assembly GCA_022829125.1. Classification (NCBI taxonomy): domain Eukaryota; kingdom Viridiplantae; phylum Streptophyta; class Magnoliopsida; order Fabales; family Fabaceae; genus Lathyrus; species Lathyrus tuberosus. The sequence continues at coordinate 2,730,367 of JALAZF010000452.1, forward strand.
ATACCATTGAGCTTACCCTACCGCTGGAGAAATATCTTTACCCTGCCGGGGATTAGAGCATACCGTTGCTGGAGAGACTATACTTTCTGATATGATGAGAACAGTAGATATCAAGACTCTGTGGGGAAGATAAAATCTCCGTCCGAGAAAGATATCCAACAAGTCTTCTGCTGGAGATACAACATTATCCACAATCAATTTCTGAATGCTTGTTGGGGAGTAATAATCAAAATACGACTCCGGCTGGGGAAACAATCTTCTGCCATGGAGTGACATCCAACAGGTCTCCTGCTCGAGATGTAACACTATCCTGTCTGGGGAGAGTATGCTCTATTGAGGATGATGAAATTTCAATGCTGGGGAGGTAAACTCTACTGGGGGGAAATAGATCATGCCAACCTGCAGCCCTACGGTAAACAGAACTATTTCTATGTTCATAGACTCTGCTCGAGAACCCAACCAAATCCCTATTTTATCACAAACATCTGCTGAAAATTCCCCAGGGCTCTTTTGAAGAGAAATTACAAATGGAAATTGGCCTGTGGCCTGCCGGGAAAAACTAAACACCACCAACAACTCTGTCTGGGGAACGACAGTTGACGTTATCAACTCTGCCAGGGGACAACATTATGTCCTTACTCCGTTGGGGAGACGGAAACCACCTTACCACAAACTCAAGAAACACCAACCCAACACTCTTGACTTGTACGGGGGAATATGAATTCGTGCTGAAAAGCAATAAACTTCACCAACCTGGCTGGGGGAGAGCAAACTTCTGAACTCTGGCTGGGGAGGATAGTCAGAATTTTCATAATGCTCTACCATGGACGATAGCACTTCAACTATCTTTGCTGAGGATGAATAGCGATTCAAACGCCTCACTAGGAAAAGATACCTTTTGGCGCCTTGCTGAGGAAGAGAAATTCCATACTGGGAACTACTTTGGCGCTTCACACTTCTGCTGGTCAATTGCACGCAGATTATCATACGTGACCTACGACCTTTTGAAATCTCCACTTGCCCCAGACTACAGGGTATAACGGAAAAAATCGTCTCAAGAGGATTTTAGAGAAAACCTGGCTTTCAACATGCCCTAAGGTCTTCAAACTCCTGGAGAGATTTATCAGATCTCGACATAACTGCCCCAGACTGCATAATCTATAAAGTAATTTGCCTTGAGAGGATTTGTAATGACTTGAAATATTCTGCCCTGGTATTTTGAACCTTGAAGAGGTGCTTTCAATTAACCGTCTTCAGGAGTGGATAACTTCTCGTGCTCTTGAGGTGGCCTGCCTCGATACGAGCCTTGAAGTGACTTTGCCCCTGACTGATTGATCTTCGATAGATTTGTCGAATCTCGACGTGATTGCCCCCGTTTGGCTGAACTTTGGAGAGATTTATCGACGTAGCTGCCCCAGATTAGCTACACCTTATCCTGACTTATTAGGAAAACCCACTCTGCACGAAGTCTCTTGGCAACATGCCCCGTGATACGACTGTCCTTCGGAGTTTTCGAGCATCTCAACTTGGTGGGATTAAGCTTCTCGGCTGACGTTCATTGTGTAAGCTTCCTTGATGCTTAAACACATGTATGCGAGCTGAAAATGTTTATTATGAGAATGATAATTCTAATGCAACACATATATTAACCTTGAAGTTTTTTATTGAAAATTTGTCGTAAAACCTTATGAACGAGTCACTATTTACAACCTTGATTTTTGAATGGAAAACAATACGCACATGCAATACCAACAAAAATCTTATTAGCACAACTCATGGGAGTCAGGAACGTTGTCTCGTTGAAGAACACCTTCGGAGTAAACCCTGTTTCAATTAGGACTTTTAAGGGTTGTAACGTGGCCTGGTTCACGGTTTGAGAAAAAAGGATTTATGGCTCAAAGTTTGTCTGTACCCACCCATTCTCCATGATGTCCTTCGGTCCTACGTTCAGTTAATCTGGCATGAGCACTCACCTACCAAAAGGTTATGACATGCCATCGGTGACAATTAAGGAGTCTGCAAGGGTTTCAGAGTGGTAGTCGCTCCTTTCGTCTTTGGTGCCTGTAGTCACACGACGTGCTTTTGCTCGAGGGTTTTCCCTTTTGTAAGCCTTTTCGCTTTTTCTATTTGCTCTTTCTTCTTTTGTTTCCCTGATTTTTCCTGGACTGAATTCTTTTGAATTTTTTTCGATTTTGAGGTCCAGCGGGATGCCCTAACTTTTGCCTAAGTCATTTGTTTTCAAACTTTCGACTTAGCGGGCTTTCTTTCTCTAGCTATCTGGACTTCTTTGAAAAGATTGTGACTGCTTCACTCCTTGCGGTGAGGGGTAACCCCTGTGATTTCACGCCCCTTGACCTCCTGATATGTGAGGAAACAAAGGTACTGGATCCTCAGATGCGCACTCCTTTTGAAAGTTGAACGCTCGGTCAAATCAACTGACAACTACCTTGCCCTTGGGTTAGATGTGAGGGTTTTTTCAAATGAAAGGAAACTCCTACTTTGAGGCTCGACGAGGGTTACAAGGGTATATCTCCCTTATATCTCCGGTGTTTGGGGATTTGAAGCAATGCATGTACATCATCAACAGGGTTTTATCCAAAAGCATACAACCAAAGATTTTGCGTTTTTCACTTCATCATCCTCCCTCCAAGAGTTTAAGCAAGAAAGTTGGTATTGCAGTGCATACAAACATTTAAATGAATGAACACGAATAGAACACTTCAAGAAAAAACATATTCATTGCATTAAAATCACCATTCAAAACACAAACAAGTTTTTACATGCAAACACTGTACTAACAAACAATGAAAAATTACACATGAAAATGCAGTAAAGAAGCTGAAGGTTGCCATTGTTGAGGAAGCTTGACTCCATCTGGACTTAATGCTTCTGATGATGCTCTTGTGATTCGGTGCTCACTCTGACAAGGAGGCTTCAACTCATGGGGGTACCATCTGGGGTGATGACCCTTGAGTCGATCAAATCTTGCACCTTGTGTTTGAACGCGTTACAGTTATCAATTGTATGCCCAAACATTCCTGAGTGGAACTCGCACCTAGCATTCATGTCATAGTCTAGAGGAATAGGGTATGGCACTGGCGTGGTATTCCTTAGCCGAATCAGAGAGCTTTTGAGCAGGCGAGCAAACAACTGACTATAAGGAATAGGAATAGGATTAAATATCCTCTTGGGCCTTCTTGGTCTGAGTTGCCCCTGCTGCTGATAGTTCTGTTGTCGATGCTGATTCGGGCGCCTAATCTACCCATGTACTTTCCTTTCCACATTCGGCTGAGGCACAAACAAGGGTTGCTTACGTAGAGCTTCTGAAGCATAAGGCTGTGGAAGAGATCCATGACATGAGGTGGATCCTACAGAAATGGAAGGAGTCTCTATTTTCTTTGCACAATTGGAGTAAAATCACCTTGTTTACCAGTGTCGACTGGCGTGAACTCGATTGCCCCTGAATCAATGAGCTCTTGGACCTTATACTTGAACCTTATACAATTTTCAACACTGTGACCAGGTGCATCAGAGTGGAAGTCACACCTAGCATTGATATTGAAGCCCAAAGGAAACCTTGTTGGAGATGGTCCTAAAGTGATAAGCTCAACTAGTTTGAGCTCGAGCAAATGAGAAAGCAATTGCGCATACGACATTGGAATGGGATCAAACTTCTTCCTAGGCCTCTCTGGCCTAGAATCCTCTTGGGGAGCAGGAAGTGATTGCTGATGGGAAAGCTCTGAAACTTCAAATTGTGGAGGGGATTCACGAGGTAATCCATGATCTAGAGATGACCCCAAAGAGATGAGAGAAGTAAGGACTTCTATTGCGAAAGCGAGCACATGATTGTTTTCCTTCTTTAACACCGTATTCAAGATTTCCATAATCAGGCTCATCCGAGTCTTCATCTGGTTGACTTTCTCTCTTAGAAGTTTCTGACCTTGGGACATGGCCTGCATATCCACCACGAACTGCCTCATCTGAATCTTCATTTCAGTCACTTCTGCACGGAGTTGTTCCATGGCTATCCTCCGATTATCATAGGTTGAGTAGTGGTGACAGGTCAAGTCGGCAATCCTGAAGATAATACCAAGTCAGAATGAGCAATCCGATCTTGAGCACCTAATATGCATATGAGTATGAGAATATAAATGTCATGTTCGAGTATTTACAAGGCGATCCACCCCTTGATTCCAGTTTAATAATAAGCAACAAGACGAAACTGAATACCAACAATATCTGCTCATACATTAAAAAGCCGGAGAATAATCATCTCTCAATACATACAACCCAAAATAAAGAAAGATGTCTGAGTACAATAATCAGGTATCCCAGCCAACAAGCCTGGCGGTGTTCAAATACAACAGAAAAGAAATACTAAGGCATATCATCAAAGTCCACAAAAGTCAATCCTCCCCAGCCATTGTGCTCTCTGCTCCAATCTTGGACTTCTTCGAACAACTTCTTAGTGTCGGGATATTTTGGCCTCTCAATCAGCTCTTGAATAAGAACATCTCGCCTGTGGATGATCCCCTCCAAGTAACGACAATGAAATTCCCAAGCATCTTCTCCAAAAGCATCTTCCAGTCTAGAACCCTCTCCTCTTGGTTTCTTCACTTCGGCTCGAATCTTAAGCTCTTCTATGGCGGATAAGGCTTCCTTAAGTCGCTCTCCAGTTGTTTGCCTATGAAATATCTCATTTTTTTTACTTCTTCCTCTTTCTTTCTAAGCTTCATCTTTAACTTCTCGATCTGATCTCGAAACTCGTCTTCCTTTTGCTTGTGAGCAGCCATTTCGGTGTTTCGGTGAGTATCAAACTTTTGAATTCTAACCAAGGCTCTATTCAGCTCTACTTTCTTGGACCTAAGCACACTACTAGTGCTTTTCAAAGCTTGACCTACACGTTGCCTGACTGTGATCTCTTCAACCAACTCTTCCTCCTTCTTAGCCAGAAGTTCTGTCTTGACCCTAGCAGTATAGATAGCTTCGTTTCGATCATGTTTCAACCGACTGATCTCTCTCTTCAATTCATCATTTTCTTTACGCAGCTTTTCTTTCTCAGCCCACAGCTTGTTATATCTCTCCATCTCAATTGTAGTGGGTTGTTCAATCATCAGTGGGTACGAAGGTGGCTCTATGGAGAAAGGTATGAGCTCCTTCTCTACTCTCTTTTGTATCCACTCTTCATATGGAGGAAAGGTTCTGCAGTTGCTCTTCCCAAAATAAGCTTTCCCTTCCTTATGAAAATTTTCCCAAGCATTTGCAGCTTCCTTCATCAAATCTGGGCTAACTTTCCCACTTGAAAATAGAGATTCCCGAACATCCTCCTCTTTTGGCGGTTCTCTCAAGGCGTACCAAAATTGCCTGACAGCAAGAATAAGGTTGTAATTAATTCCCCATTTTCTTCCTATCAGAGGCACATTCGGGAAATTTCCACAACTGGCGATGATCTCTTTGCCCAATAAATCACGGCTGACCCATACCAGGTTATCTGCTCTTAGACCCGTCAGCCTTTTAGACCATTCTAACATCCCTCGAGTATCCACGAATGCCCCAGACTTAGGGAGACGATCAGTAAACCGCTTGTAGAAAATTGGTGCACGACAAGAGATGGGCCCTCCTCTCCTCTTTTCATTCTTATAATGCAACGAGTGGTACAAATCACCAAGCAGGGTAGGTACCGGATTCTTCATGATGAATATCCTGACAGCATGCATATCCACGAAATCCTTCACATTCGGAAATAAAACAATCCCATAAACACACAATGCCAAGATTACATTGAAGACTGACCAGCTCCTAGCCTTAGCATATATATCAGCTCGACCAACTAGGAACTTCATATGAAACCCTTTACAATCTCCTTTACTAGCGATATTACTTTCCAAAAGAGACTGATCCAAGTGCAAAGCAGCAACGACCATTTCCAAATTAGGAACTTCCGCTGAATAATAGAAAGGCGCTTCCTCCTTGATCGAGACACCCAAAATAAGAGCGAACTCCTCCAATGTCGGAACCAGGATATAATCAGGAAATAAGAAACACCGCAGTGAAGGGTCATAGAATTGCACTAGAGTGTGTAGAGCCTTAAACTCATACTCAGTGATGTTGTGGACAAAATTCAGAGTTTTCCCATACTTTTTCCTGAAGTCTGCTAAAACATCGGGATCTGCCATAGCCATCAATTTGAGAACATAATCCAAAGCAGGTTTCGGGAACTTGTATGCTATGATATTCTTCTTCTTTTCAGTACTCATCTCTAACAATCTTCGGAAACTGGAATCAAGGATAGGATGCAAACCCTGAAAATAAAATAACATGTTAGAATGCAAAAATGATTATGCAGATGCACACATGGGATCAAGGTATCCATAAAGCTCTGCATTGCTGTTGTACTATTGACTGAATGAGACCCAGATTCCACTCTGACCAGAATACCAGAAATCCAAAATAACAGACCAATCAAAATGCCATAACACCGGGATGATAAGTCCACACCGACAAGAAAACCAGAATACCGGGTAGGTTGGAGGTCAAAGTTACCTGCAAACCTGTAAACACCCAGCCCCTCTCACATGTGGGTTCTAAAAAACCGAGGATCCTCAGTGTCACGGACTCTCAGGTCGAGAAATGATGATACGGTCACCATTTCTGGTTTGGCATCATCATCAATCGAGGAGGCCTCAACTGATTCCCCTCAAAAAGGGCATCCTACAGTAAGTTCCCAGCTTCGGGTCCTCGGATCAAGAAGCATAATGGGTTTTCCATTTATGGTCTACCATTATTACCTCTCGCGAGGAGTGCCTAAACTGAGTTCTCGGGAATGGTTGCCAGAGTCGACAGCTCTCTAGGTTACGTTCTATCGTCTGCCCCAACGCGCAGGATAACACATTACCAAAGAAAACCTCGTCTGGATGTGGAATTTTCGTGTATACTAAGTCTGGCCAGACGCCACGCAAGTCACACTACTTTCCACTCTAATCCTAGGTGTATACTCAAGCCTGGGTATTGGGCTTATCTCTCATGGAACCAACCCACCCAACAACACAACAGCAGCCGAGAAATATGACAACAATAATCGAAATGCAATAAATGCAGTAAAATACAGTAATATACAACAACTAATGCACAAAAATAAATACCCAAGGAAATAAACATACAAGCGCTAGGATCGACTCGCATAGGGAACCAATATCCCCAAAAGAGTCGCCAGCTGTCGCAACTGTGAAAAAACAACCGGCGGAAACAGAACAGAAGAGTCACCATCGAATGTTATTTATCCTGACGCAGGGAAAGGAAACGATCGAAGAAACCTCAAAAGGGAGAAGACATGGTCATCGCAACCATAGTCTGGTTTCGGGAGTCGGTTACTCGAAGGGAAGGTATTAGCACCCCCACGCGTCCATCGTACTCGATGGGATTCACGCTTGTTGTTTAATCAAAGGGTGAGTTATCTAAAGCCTACTTCTAAATGGAAACGGGAAGGGAAAAAATAAAAACAGACTTGCAAGGATTATCGCAATCCTATGCCTACGTATCTTCGTGGACGAACGAAGAATCAGAGTCGACGTAGTTCGACGGACTACGCACTAAAGGGGGAGGTTGCTCGCGAAGACATCGTCGTCTTGTGCCTACATATCCTCAATCGGACGAGAGAGAGGAAGTCAGAGCAGTCGTAGTTCGATATACGAGCCGATAAGTGTTTTTTATGAGCAACATGCTCTTTTCTGAAAATGATTTGAAACCCAACAATCCCGAAGGATGAAAATGATTTGAACTTGGTTTGTGTTTTTTAGACAGAAGTGGATTGAAGTTAGTTTGAAACTCACATTGCAGTAAAGTCTATAACATAGGAGTGAATGCATCACATGGTCGCCCCCAATGGGACGTATGCTAAACACTCTAGAAAAGTGAAGGGAGACCCCTCATTCTTCATTTCCCATGTACTTAAGGCTCGTGGCGCACAATGCTCGTTGTATTTATTAAGTGTTTTGGACTTGTTTTGAGATGAGAAGAGAAGACTCAAAGTTGAAAGAAAAACACTAAGGAAGACTAGGTCCTAATGTTATCATGCAATCGTGGCCCTATAGTAGAGGTAAAAAAGGGAATTCTACCTAATGTTAGCATACATGGATTAGCTCCTAATGTCTATCCTACTCCAAACTTAATCCAAAATTAAGTTGGACTAGGGAATCCTAAGGGAACATGCAAGAGCAAACCAAAACCAAGAAAATAAACCAAAAACAGCTGCTACAACAGCGCTCCAGGCCCTGCACAGCAGTAAAATCTAGCCCATACACCAAACACCATTCAACAGCTCAAGTTTCCAGCACAAAACAGGTGTAAAAAGCAACAAGGCAGCAAGGATACACAATTGACAACACTTAACAATCCAAGACAGCAACTGTAAAAACTCAGGCAGCAAACAATGCATCCATACAAATGCTCATGGGAAGATCTCACTAATGCACAATCATGTCAAGCATGCATCCAATTAAGCAACAAGCAAATAGGCATGAAGGAACCAAAGACATTGCACGCATTAACATTTTTCAAAAGCAACATGAATGATCCACGAAAATGACACTTAATCATTTAGAATGAACATGCAATTATGGAATCGAATGCCAACATGAACACGAGTCATACATTCAGCAATGCAAACATTAAGATCAAGCAATCGCAATGAAACATGCGATTATACAATATGAACAACACATCAAGAATGCAAAACCAAAGGATCATGTATATTCATTATGAAAACCAAAAACGCGTGTCAAAGAATCATATTCAAAGTGTATTGTGAAGTGAAACAGCTCAAGAATAATCCACAAATCATCAACACATCAATCCATGAAGTTTAAGCGTGCAAAGGATCTCAAGCGAGCAAAAAAAACATGAAAAACACATCCAGCAACAGTGGTCACCGGTTACTCTATATGTAGTAACCGGTTACTCAGTTCAAAATCAGCCAAAACATGCAGCAAAATAATAGGGTAACCAATTACTCTATATGCAGTAACCGGTTACTCAGTTCAAAATCAGCCAAAACTCGCAGAAAAAACAACAGCTTAATCACTTCCCCAATCACCTGCATGTTAGGGCAACTTAAAATGCACGAAAATTACATCACATAACAGTCACCACACATCAATTATCCAGCAACATAAATCAAATCCACAATCAAATGGATCAAAACTCAACAAATTTAAGATCTACATCATGAACATGCAAAATAAGCTAAAATGGAAAGTAGTTCTAAAATTCACCAACCTACAAAGCTGAGATCTGCTTTGGTGAATATTGATAAGCTGCAATTGCTGGATCCAAGCTAGAAAACCAGAGATCCAATGCTATTTTCGCAAGAAAATGCAAAATAAATTCAATATGATGAACTTGCTTCAAGCTTCTCCAATAATCCCTTCTAAGAGCTTAAATCCAAAAGCAAAAATAGTAGCAAATGTAGAATCTCTTCAAGAATTAGTGAATTGATGACGATTTAGTTCCAAGATCAACAAATTTCAATGCAAAATTTGTTGAACTTTGATGATGGAACTTTGGGTGAGGGTTTTGGAAATGAGAGAAAAGTTGAGAGAATTGGAGTGAGATGTGTAGAAAATTCAGAAAATGGATCAAAGTTATGAGAGGTTTTTAGTGAATTGACTTAAATATGGACTAGGTTAGGAATTCAAATGTGGTTTGGAGTCTGGGTTAGTAAGAGGAATGGAAATTAGGAGTGAAATTAGGGGTGGAGTGCTTGAATTGTGGAGGAAAATGGTGAAAATTGGATTAACTCTAGATCCTTCTCACACATGCAAGCTCACAACACACTTGAACCATTGTTGAAACTTTTTTTTTTCAAAATACGCCCAGAGTAACCGGTTACTCTATATGCAGTAACCGGTTACTCAGTTCAAATTTTGAGTTTTGGTGCCTTTTGGAGGGAATCCTGGAGAAATGGCCTTTGGCAGCTGTTCAGAACCCTGTTAAGCCTCTGAAACTCAATAATTGATATTGCTACTAACTAACACCTCAAAATACCCTGCTGAAGTAATATTGTCCCGTGCCGAATCGCTGAGCAAAAATAACTATCAGAACTTTTGATAATCACAATCCTCTAGGGAGCAAGATAAATGCTCGAAAAGACCTTGAAAGGCATCTGCTTGGCTCTATATACTGCTGAAATGTCCTCTGAATTGGATAAACGCTGAGATGTGAGAGAATACCTTGATCTCATGCCCAAAAGAACCATGCAAATGCAAAATGACGATGCAAATGAAATGAAGCATAAGCCAGTTAGAGTGAGGAACAAGAGGGCAAATTTTGGGGTGTTACAATGAGAAGTAGATAAACATAGATTATGACAATTGTTATCATCATAAGGCTCAGGATGACTTAGATAGGGATCTATACTACGCATTAGCAGTTCCTTATGAATTAATATTTTGTAATACTTCTGCTTCAATTAATGAAAAAGTACCTTTTGACCAAATTTTGTTTATTGCATGCAAATACTTTCAATAACTTCCCTTTGATTTTCTGAAAAAACATTAATAAAGTAAAACTGACACCATAAGCAATAGTTAATTATAATATTCATAACTGTTAAAGAATCTTTAATAGGTCATATTGTTTGATAACATTTCCAAGATTTATTATTTAAGACATTGATTAGACTTAATCAATATTAAAACAGCAAATACTTAGAACAATGTATGTAACATGTCTATAAAAGGACTCATAGTAAACTTACTTTCATAATCACTTAATCCTTAAAACACCAAGATGTATAAACAAAAACAAATCTGGGTTCCAAAGAGAGATTTCAGAAAGACAGACATACTGAATACAACAACTCAGGCAACGGAAAGCAAAGCATCAGCTGAAGGATCTACTAGCAAGCAGATAACTTTAGAGGCTCTCACCTCTTCAGCATCCTTTGTGAAGACACACAGAAGAAGAAGATCTTTTGGGTCCAGACACAGAAATCAACTGAGAAATGAGGCTTTGGAGTTTGCCAAGGAAGAATGGCAAAATTACTTAGATAATCTGGACATGTCAGATGATCCTAGGGAATACCTTAGGGTCAATCCAACAGGCTAGAATGTCTAAATAATTTATAATCCTTCCATTTTATTAATGATAAAAGTTGAACACATTGAGTTCTTACTCCCATTACTTTTAATTCATTTGAACAACCATAAATAAATATATTCAACAATTAAACTGTACAAAAGCATGAACAAACTTTTAATTAATAATAAGATTGCTTAATACAAAGGTTTTAACTATCACAAGGCATAACTATGCAGAAATCTAACTTCAGAATCTTTCATAGATAGCTTCAAACTTGTCGCTCCAGATTTTAGACAAATCAGCCTCTGATCTTATGATAACTCCCTGCTGAATAAGTAATTATGAAAGAACTCGTCCAAAAGGAATGAAGAAAATATTTCCCTTGTGAAAGGAAAAAAGAGTCATCTTCAAATAGTCAAACATAACTTGAGGAAGATCAATCTGAAAGTCTGAATCAGAAGCAGATATTTTTCAATAGGGTCCACGAGATCTAAATCGTTATCCTTAGGAAGTAAGTTTGAATTTAGAATCTTATTCCAAACCACTGCATCAGGACGAAGATTTGAGATTGCTGATGTATTAGATGGATCTACAAAGATACGTCATGTAGGAAGGTAGTGTTCCCAAACAAGAGTTCATGGGATTTCTCCAATCTCCTTACAATTGATCACATTAGCAATCGCCTTAGAGGTTACTGTTATAGAAACACCAATTACTTCAGAAATAATAGCATACACATCTCAACAATTGAAGCATTAATCCAAAACTCTTTGACAAGATCTGGATAAGTGAAACCACATAGCATCTCAAAGTAACCATTCCATCCTTGTTCAGACATAGTCTTCCAGAAGTTAAAGCCTAACTTAAGCAACTCATCAAAATCCACAAACTTTTCATTGAAGATAACCAGTTGATTCAAAGAAGAATTGACTAGGAAACTCATCTCAAGTTTGGCTTGATCAGCACATAACCAAAGAGAAAATATAAAGAAAAGAACTGAACAAGATTCCTAAAGGAATAAGAATCTTTTCAGAAGAAGGACAAAATGATGTTTCACAAGACAAGGGATAGTGACAATAAGTATCCAAAAAGAAAACATCATTACCCAAAGGTTCTTATCTATCAGATTTCATGAATCCACTAGATGAATTTCACCTTTATGAAAATTTAAGTATTATAAAAGTTATTGAAAAAACCTTTTACTTAAACTGCTTTATCAGAAGTAAAGAATCCTCTTCTAAATCTCAGAATTTGACAACTTCTAGAAGCTATCATCCATCAGAGTCTACTAGAACTAGACTGAGAGAGAGAGAGAGATATTTTTTCAGTCATTAGTCTCCAATATTCTATTCAGAACCAACATTTCCTCTTGAAACAAGAGTTATGAGTGATAGATGAATATTTAATTGTTTCCTTTGACAGCTAACAAACAGCAGTAACATCACAAAAAGTGAGGAAATAGATTCCATAAATATGATCATCATCTAGCTTAATGAAATATTCAGTATAGATAAATACAACAGAGTTTCTTCTTAAAGATTTTTTAAGATCCTTTTTTAAAAGAGCTTCTCTAGAAATATAACATAACCATTGTATTTACGCCTACACAAACATCTCATTGAATCATGAGATAAGCCAGAAAAGAACAAGCATACCCTTTTTTATTTTCTCGGTCAGACACGTATCAGTATTCAGACTTAACCATAGAGTCTGAACACAGCTTTAAGTGAATTTTGATTCATTGGATGTTAAAACAATGAATCCACTTCTATCACCAAGCTCAGTACCTATAGCACTTTAGTCTGGGTTATGGGATCTTCTTCTATCAAATGTTGTAAACAACCTTTGATAAATGTCATAAGAGATGCCTCTGCTCCTTTCTTTGATATCTGCAGCAAATACTTTTAAATACTAACACTCATATTTCTATGAGACCATGCATAAATGTTCAGACAACCTTTCCTTCGCCTTATGCCACATTCTAATAGAAATACCATGATTCATTCGAGAGTATCAATCTAGAATAAATCATAATATGAACAAGATCTTGTTCTTAGCAGAATCATTAATTTCATTGTCTTGACTCAAGACTTTGAGATCTTTGATAAGCAAAGAACCAGATGATGTTATCTATCAGAGAATGGCATAAAACAAATTAAAGCACCTTCATCTAATTGCCTCTAGAACACAAATAAAAATTGAAGGTTTCTCATAGACTTATCCTTTAATATAAATCCATGATGACCCTCAATCAAGGAGTAATGAAGTCTCTTAAGATATCACCTTAAAGAGTAGACTCCTTATTATCAAATATTGAAGCAAGATAGATTTGGAATAACCTCTTTCTCTTAAATACTTGATTTTTATTTCAGGACTCAGATGCTTCTTCAGAAGCAGTAATGACTGGTAGAGCCAGATTACTCGTTTATCTGAATCCTGCACTAATGTCATCTTCAAAAGAAAATGCAGTGAAGATTAATTGACATTAGGTTCTAGTAGTGTTTCTCCTTGCTTTTAGATCTAGGAGATCAGTTGAAATACAAGTATTTCAGAAGCTTCTGAATTTTCTCTTCTATCTACAGATATTACAAACCATCCAGCTGGTTAAGAAGTACTTCTGACAAGAAATATAAATCCCTCATCATCAGACATTTCAAAGAACAAAGCTTTAGGAAAGGCGATCTGTTAGATATCTTTTCATCATCTAATTTCATTTCTTTTCTTTGAAGATTTGCAAGACAAAACAACATAGCACAATTAATTCAAGTTGTATAACTTCTTGAATAATTGTGACCTCAGGTTTGAATCTAAACCAATCTTCTCTGAATTTGCTTGAAGGATTAGATGAAGTGTAACTAGACAAGCTTCAAACCTGATTCCCACAAATATGAACATAAGGATTCAACGATAGTCTGAGCATCAGACATATCAATGATATTGACATACCAAGAAGTGAGATAGAGCACCTACCAGAATGCAACTACCTCTGAAGATATTCAATAAGCTTCTTCTAAGCTGGTGACAGAGACTTTCAAACAGATCATCTCCACACCATCAACTTCTATAGTAATACATTTTTCAAGGATATTCTACAGACCTTCAGAAATCCATTTTATCAAGACCAATGGGTTAAAAATATGTTTTGCTTTTCCATCATTTAAATTAAGTGGAATCACCCTTTGAATATGGTAGGAAAAGCGGTATAATATTTTTCATGTGGCACTTGATCCTTCTTGAAGGAAAGTCTTGACAAACATACTTTTCTTATTGGATCATTATCTGCACCATTGTTAAGTGTTAAGCACATACCATAATCTGATTCCAATTGAAGGTGAGACAAGTACACAAGAAGGGGGTTGAATTGTGTTTACGTTTTCTTAGTTTGCATCTGATCAGAGTTCAGAATCTAAACTGGTGTTCAAATTCTAGTTAATTCTTAGCAGCGGAATTTTAATAGAAGAAAATAAATAATAGCAGAAGACACAAAGATTTATACTGGTTCCTCCCAAACAGAGAGTAGTCTAGTCCCCTTGCTTCACATGATATTTTCACTATAATCAAATCATGATTATAATCGCTTATGCATTCTGCATAAGACTTTCACAATTGCTCAGACCCAAGGTCCAAGACTTCTGCTCAAGCTCCTCACTCGAGACTTCCTGCTCGGGTTCCACGAACCCAAGACTTCCTTGCTCAGACTCTCAGCCCAAGACTTTTGCTCTAAGTCCCATGAAATGAGCCTCCCAGCTTAAACCCCTCTGGTCAAGACTTACTGCTCCAATTCCATGTAATGAGCTCTCTTGCTCAAGCCACACTGGCTCAAGACTTCTGCTCCAGGTGCCATGAAACGAGCCTCCCTGCTTGATCCCTCAGATACATGACTTAGTGCTCCAAATTTCATGCACTGACCTAACCTTTCTCAATCAATCTACTTGATTAAGACTTTCACTGCCCAAGCACATAGCAAGAGACTTACGTGGATAAAGCATCTTGGCTCGAGACTTCCTTGCTTGTATCCCAATGATAGAAGACTTCTACTCAATCAATCCACTTGATTAAGATTTTCACAGCTCAAGCACATAGCAAGAGACTAACGTGGCTCAAGAATCTTGGCTCGAGACTTCTTTGCATGTATCCCAATGACACAAGACTTTTATCTAAACTGCTAAACAAAATTAGCAGAATAGAGAACAACGTGTAAATGATACAAGTTCAGAGGTACGGGAAATCACCATAGCAATGACCTAAAGCACTTAAGATTTCTAAGATATTCAATGTGTAATAAATATTAAGGCTTTTACAATTATAACCTACATCAGAAAAATCCGCATATACAATGTGTTGATAATTACTGATCTTGTTACTCCTTCTTCTGGATGATCTTTGTTAAAGATTCAGTTTGAACCTTCAGCCATATTTATAGCCTTTTCAGAAACTAGTCATTGGAGAGGTAACTTGATCAAGAGTCTTTGCTGTTACTCCATAGTACAAGAGCTGTTGAAGATAGATACACCAGAAGATCTTGATCCAATATGTAACATGTTTAACCTTTGAGTCTTCAAGAGTTTTTGTACTATTAGAGCCGTTGAGAGTAGATATTGTCGCTCCCGAAAGATTCGCATCCAACGGTACAAACGCGAGAGTGGCGCAAAAGAACACAGAGTCGCCAGCAAAGTGTATTTATCCCAAGAGAGGGAAAGGAAACACTGCATAAACCTAAAAGAAAGAGAAAGAACACGGTCTCACGACCAAGAGAACGGGTACGGGAGTCGGTTACGCGAAGGGAAGGTGTTAGCACCCAACACGTCCATTGTACTCGATGGGATCCACGCTTGTTGTCTGCATCAAAGGGTGTCGTCGACTGGAACTCCACTGCTACTGGAACGGGAACGGAAAAGAGCAAAGAAACAGGGAAGAAAGGAAAAAAGGAGTGACTCGATAGGACATCTTCGAAGTTCTATGCCTACGTATTCCCTCGTGCAATGGGAAAGTCAGAGTCAACGTAGTTCGGACACGAACTAGGGGGGAGGTTGCTCGCCAAGACATCGCCGTCTTGTGCCTACGTATCGTCAACCGGACGAGAAAGAGGAAATCAGAGCAGTCGTAGTTCGACCTACGGGTCGAAAAGGGACAAAGAGGTGATAAAGAAAGGTGGTGAAAGAAATGTGCTCGGAGAGATCTCGCACGATCTCCTGCCTACGTATCTCGCTCGCGCGCGAGAATCAGAGCGACGTAGTTCGTGGCACTACGGAAGAAAGGAAAAACGGGAAAAAATGGAGAAGGTAGCCCGCCAAGATCTACGCAATCTTGTGCCTACGTATCTTTACTCGAACGAGAATAAAGAATCAGGGCAGTCGTAGTTCGTGGCAACGACCACGAAACAAGGGGAAAACGAGATCGGTCTCGATCGCACGGGTGCGAGAGAAAAGAGTCGGGACTCACGGAAAGTCTAAGGGGGAAACTGAATCCTACAAGTTATCATGCAAAATGGCCCTAAGGTCAGGATAAGAAGGGAATTCTACCTAATGTTATCATGCTTGGATTGAGAGCCTAATGTCTATCCTACTCCGAGCTTAATCAGAAATTAAGTCGGACTAGGAGCCTTAAGGGAGCATGCGAATACAAAGTAATCAACAAGTAAACAACAAGCAGCTCAATCACAAAGAGAAAATCAAGCAAGAGACAAGTCAAAAGAAAATCAAGTACAGATAGAGAATCAGGAATTAATCGGAAATTAATCATGATAGGCACCAAAATTAATCAACAATTAGTCAAGAATTCCAAGTTAAAATTAAAGTGCTAATTAAAAAACAAGATTCTAAGTAAAAAGAGTTAATTAAAAATTAAAAACTAATTCTAAACTTAAACCTAAAATTAATTTTTAACAAAATCTAATCTAATTTATCAAAAATAAAATCCAAGTAAAAAGAAATAATCAAAAACCAAATTAAAAGTTAATTTCCAAAATCTAACTTCTAATTATCAAATAATAAAACCAAATTAAAATTCTAAAATACGAACTAATCTAATTATCAATTAACCAAGAAAATGTTAATAAACCTAGTTATCTAAACCTAATTGTCAAAACTAAAATAAAACAAAACTAACAAAAAGGGTGCAGACATATAATTAAGAGGTGGGAACAGCAGTCCAGGCGAATGGGCCTTGAAGTTCAGGCCCAAAGAACTCATCAAAATGCCAAGGGGGTACGGAGAGTAGCTGGGGAGTGTGATTGAAAAACAAACAAATGGGCCTTGACCCGGTCCACAACTAAATAGAATGAGTTCTTAAAAAAAAACCTAAGCCATCTTCAACATCATTTGCCGTCAACTCTCCCATCTTCTCCAGTCGCGCCGCCGGCGAATCCCTCCGTCTCACTCACCTTCTTCTTCCGCGTCTCATTCTCCGTCCGTCTTTAACCTTCCTCTGCTTCGCGATTTCACCGGCAACCTCCCATCCTAACAATCGTCCCGCTCCTGTCATCATCTCCAAATCATTCCCCCTTCTCCGAATCGTGTCATGGCCTTTCCGTCTCAAACTTCGCCTTCTTCGTTCTCCTTCTTCGAACAATATCCTCGCCATCACCTTCCAAGACCGCGCCGGCAACTCTCCATCTCACCTTCTCCGCTCAAGGCTTCTTCGCCGTCCAGCATTAAAGCAACATCGCGCCGGAAACAAACTTGCGCCGCAGCGACAACAACATCACTCTCTACTCAACGTCCTCACAACGATACGCAAGAATAACAAATAAGCCACAAATAGCAAGCAATTTCAAAGAACAGAATATGATCATACATCCAAACAAAAGAATGACTTACAAGGTCGGAGCTAGTCCGACGATTCCGAATCCGGCACGGTAAGTTCGATCCAGCTTCTGCTCTTTGTTTTTTTTTTGGCTACTTTGTTTCGTGCGTTCTTCCTCTCCTTCTACTCCTCTGCATAACTTCAGTTGTTGTCGTTGATTTTGTTTCTGAGTTCTTCAATTTCTTGATCTTCCATTCAACTCCTTGAATTCGGTTGCATTGTGAATCATTGCTGTTGGATTTGCGTTGAGTCTTTATGGTGAATTTGCAGATTGATGAACTGACGAGGATGAGTGAGGTTTCAAGATGTGTATGAGGAAGGTGAATTAATGATGAATCGGAGATATGGTGCGTGTTATGATTCAAACTTGTAGATCTTGCGGGTTGGTGAGGATAGATGATGATGAAGAATGAAGGTTTCGAAAAGAATGATTATGATGATTTCTGAATTTTTCTCTGAAGTGCAGGTTATGAATTCACTAAAAAGGAAGAAGTTCAGAAGAAACTTTTTCACGATGGAAATCAGAGGAAATCAGTGAGTGATTGAAGAATAATAGAGATGCGGCATTTAAAGCTTGATTCAGGGGTAAAAACGGTTTCACAATGGAATTCTGTTAGAGGTTTTTTTTTGAAACTTTTGTGAATTTTGTTGACAGGGTGTGTGTCACGATTTTTGTACGTCTCGCACCCTTTATTTCACTTTTTTTTCTTTCTTCAATTTGCTGCTGTAATTTTTGTAACTTTGCCACTGCTGTAAAAATTCCGTTATGCACTTGTTGAGAAACTCTGTTACATTCTCTTTCTTGTGATTTCTCCTTTTTTTGTTATGGAAAATTTTGGTACGTGTGTGGGTCACACGGTTCTACACAGCCTGAATTCTAACAATTCCATATGCGTTTCACGAGCAGCATGATGCAATTCTTCAAAATTTTCATGGAACTTTTTAACATTAAAATGGCATTTGGAATGGTATTGGATAGAACAAATGGATATGGATTTTTGGTTTAAATTGGATAAGAAGAAAAGATGTTGATTAAAAAATGGAATATGGACAAATAGTTAATTGAATTTTCAAATGGATATTGGAAATTTGTTAGAAAAAAGGATAATGGAAAACCATATAGACATAGAAAATTGGAAGAATGGATAATAAAAAAAAGGTTAAAATGAATGGATATGGACATGAATTGAAATGGATATGGTTTTATGAATTTTGGTTAGAAATGGATTAGGATTATGGACTTATTTGGATTTTAAATATGGGCATTTATGATAAAATTGGATAATGGAAAAGATAAAAAGGTTTAGTAATGGATAAAAAATATGGATAAAAAGATTAAATGAATAATATGGTTTTTGGTGGAAATGGATTAAAAAAAGTTTTTGAAAATGGATATAGGAAATGGGTTATGGATTTGTACATGGACAAAGAGAAATGTTTCTAAAAAAGGGATAACCACATTATACCAACTCTCGACTTTCCACAACACCCGATTAAAGGCATACAACTATCACTAAAACAAAACGCCTAAATCACACATCCTCTGAATCTTTGATCAAGTGAATCCTCACATGAATCTGTCTGAATAAATATCTGGGAAAATAAATCCACAGATCCTGATTTTCAAATCAACCCCACATGAACCAATGCTTAGTAAACTGAAGAAACCCACAACTCAACCTTGAATGAGAAACCGTGATCCTCCTTGAATGCACCCTGATGAAAGAAGGACTTGGATACTGAGACCCCACAACCCATGTCCAATAATACTCTCACTTGCAATGACAATGAAATGTCTTGATCTGAGAAGGAGTTAAACCCTGATTCACACCAATGAACCCATGGCCCACAGCCTTTGATGATTCCTCTGGATAAGAAAAAAAACCTCAGAACTTGACGCACCTCTGAATAGGAAAATACTGATAAGAAAACCCTTCGATCCCATGTCTTAAAAGACCAATGCAAATGAAAAATGCAGTTATGACCTAGAGATGCAAAATGAGAAAGAAACATAAGCCAGAAAAAGGTAGGGCAAATTTTGGGGTGCTACAGCTGCCCCTATTCAATCGACTTGAACCTGAAAGGATGATAGCAACGACTTTCAGACATTCAAGGTAGAAGGTGATTGAATACAAAAAGAACCCGGAAATTTGCACACCTCAAAGGAGGGACGACTCCATTGGGGAACAAGCAATAAATACTGCACCATCATAACACGTACGAGTGTTGGAAACCAATACAGACGATGTATTGAAATAAACACGGACGAGTGTTAGGTATGCCGGGGATAAAGTGAAACAAACTCTCCCAGGTTATGTCATCTCTGATGACAAAGAGAACTGACAAAGGAATCTCGAAATATGCCATCCCTGCTGATAAAGGGAACTGGCGAAGAAATTCTTCAACATAATGCTATCTCTGCTGATAAAGAGAACTAGCAAAATAAATGCCATCCTTGCTGATAAAGGGAACTGGCGAAGAAATTTCTCCAAGATAATAACTTCACTAGGGATGAGAGAAATTCAAACAGACAAATCTGTGGGGAAGACAGCTCAACATCGTCGAGGAATTGACGAAGATAACACGTTGTCATAGGGATGACAGGAAGAAGATGAAACCCAAGAAACACCTCGTCAAAGGGTTGACGGGAAGAAAACCTAACCGAAGAGAACGCATTGTCATAGGGATGACAGGAAAAAAATGAAACCCAAGAAACACCTCGTCAAAGGGTTGACGGGAAGAAAACCTAACCGAAGAGAACGAATTGTCATAGGGATGACAGGAAAAAGATGAAACCCAAGAAACACCTCGTCAAAGGGTTGACGGGAAGAAAACCTAACCGAAGAGAACGCATTGTCATAGGGATGACAGGAAAAAGATGAAACCCATAGAAAGAAAAGTGAACCCCAGAACCGCACCGATTATTTATCCGAAGAACCACATTGTCATAGAGATGACAGAAAGAGAACAAAAACCCGACCGAAGGGACACATTGTCATAAGGATGACAGAAAGAAGATGAAACCCACATCCGAAGAAACACCTTGTCATAGGGATGACAGAAAGAAAATTCCACCGAAGAGAACACATCGTCAAAGGGGTTTGACGGAAAGGAGATGGACCCCAAAGAAACACATTGTCATAGGGATGACAGAAAGAAAATTCCACCGTAGGAACACATTGCCATGGAGATGACAGAACGAGGATGAAACCCAAGAAACACATTGTCATATGGATGACAGGAAGAAAATTGAAAACATCCGAAGGTACGAAACCTGAGCTCGAAACACATCGTCAAAGGGTTGACGGAAAGAAGGTGAAAACAAACGAAGGTACAAAACTTGAGCTCGGAACACATCGTCAAAGGGTTGACGGGAAGAAAGTGTCTGCTGAGGAATGGCTTGGCATTCCCTCTGGAGATACGTCACTGTCCTGACTGAAATATGATTCGGGCTTCTGCGCAAGATACCAAATCTGGCTTATGCTTCGCATGCATATGTTTGAATTTTCTTTCTATGGCGTAATGCTCCATACGAAATGGAAATGCTACTCGTTTGAGGATGAAATGCAAATATGCTTACTACATGCAAAAGAGACCCCTCCAGCAAAATAAATGTTGGAGAGAAGAGGCCAAATCCGCTGGGGATGGCGAACTGAACTGTCTCCGAGGTTACGAACCCTGCCGAGGAAGTCACACTGACCGGTCTTCCTGATATAACCATTGCTGAAAATGAAACCCGAAGAGAACTCCCACTCCATTGGGGATTACGAATAAACCTTCTGAAGATGGACCCCAAAGATCTGTTCCGAAAGAGGTGTCAATAACCATTGGACTCTGAATCTGGTGGGGATGTCAACCACTGTTGATCAAGCCATTGAGATGACTACCACCTGCCTGGGGAATGAAGTCAATAACACCGAACCTGCCGAGGAATATCATTGAACTTAGCCTGTAGTCGGGGAAACACCCTTAACCTACTGGGGAATACCAGCCATCACCAAGTAATCTGCTTGGGGAACGATGTTTGACGACATCAACTCTGCTAGGGTATAACATCGAGCTTACTCCTCTGCTGGAGACTTACCTTCTACCCTTACTTTGTTGGGGAGAGAAACTCTACTGGGGACGTCACGTGTCGACCATCAACATGAACCCTGCAGATGTGATATGACCAAAAGATGCCCTGATACAGCATAGCCCATAAAGGAACCTGTCTTCGAGAGTTCTCATGAAGATCTTATATATCTTGCCCCATGATCCTAATTAACCGTTCTCCTGAGAAAAACCCTTTTTCTTTCGGGGTAACCTACCCCAGCCTTTAAGTGATTTTGCCCTTAACCGGCTGATCTGTGAAGGAGTACCTCTGACTGACTGACCTTCGAGAGATTTGTCGAATCTCGACCTGATTGCCCCAGATTGGCTGAATCTTGGAATGAATTGCCCCTTTGATATGACTATCTGATGGCTTGCTCCTGCTCAACGGAGTACTCGGGCACCTTGCAATTATATTGATCAATCTTTCCATTGCAGAAACTTCCCTGATCAAGCACTTACTCGCAAGTAAAACAATTCGTTTTGAAAATGGCAATTTTAATGCAATGCATATGACAGTTTTGAAATCCAAGTCTGTTCACTGGAAAAAAGTTGTGACATATAGTGAACGAATCACTAATCAAAATGTCACTGATACCAACATGAATGGTAAGAAGATCCTTTTAGGAGTCAGGTTCGACGCGATCTTTACTGGAGTATGCTTTCGAAACAACCTTGCTTCAATTAGGTCTTTTAAAGGTTGTAGCGTGGCCTGGTTCACGGTTTGAGAAAGAAAGGATATAAGGCTCAAAGTTTTGTTTTAACCCACCCATTCTCCTTGATGTTCTCCAGTCCTACGTTCAGCTAATTCGACACAAGCGCTCACCTTTCAACAAGGTTAATGAATGGTAGGAGGATAGAAGGAACCCACACGGTTTTCGAAGTGACAGCCACCCCTTTTGCCTTTGGTATCTATAAACACATGACTTGTTCTTTATTTGAGGATTTTTCTTTTTCCATTTTTTTGCTTTTCCCTGATTTTTCCTGGACTAACTCTTTTGAATTTTTACTTCGAAGTCCAGCGGGATGCCCTAACTTTTGCCTAAGTCACTTGTCTTCAAGTTTCGACTTAGCGGGCTTTCTTTCTCTTTTGATTCTTTTTTTCTCTTTTTTTTTTTGAACAAATCGTGTGACACTGGCTTGTCTGACTTGTTTGCAAGGGTTGTGACTGTCTCACTCTTCGGTTGGTGAGGGATAACCATTGTGATTTGATCCTCGAATGGGACACTCCTTTGAAATTTGAACGCTTGGTCAAATTAACTGACACCTACCCTGCCCCAGGTTAAGATTGAGGGTTTTTCGTTTTCAGAAAGAAAACTCCTACTTCTAGGCTCAAAGGGGTTGACAAGGGATTATCTTCCTTATATCTCCGGTGTTTGGGGATTTGAAACAATGCCTGTACATCATCAGCAGGGTTTTGTTCAAAAGCATACAAATCAAAAGTTCTGCGTCTTTGAATTTCATCATCCTCCCTCGGATCCTGCTTAAACAAGGGTTAGATATCAATAAAGAAAATATGAGTGAACACAGATGGATTTAACCAAAACATGCATATTCATTTCATTATCATTATCAATCGAAAACAGACGAGTTTTACAAATGAGTTTGCACTTTAACAGAAAAGAAACTACAAATGCAAAGAAGTGACATGATCTAAAAGATTGCCAGCTTCGGGGAACTGGGCTTTCCAAGCTTGACTTGATACTGAACTAGCCATCTTCAGAATTGCTCATCGAAGTCAGTCTGATAAAAACTTGCACCACTGCTCTCGGTGTCTTCTTCCATAGCCTGAACTGATGAACCCGCATAACTGGATGAAGGAGAGTCGTGGATCTGAATACCCTGAGGCGTGAATGAGAACATGTTGGAGTCAAGAAGAGTCTAGACCTTACTCCTAAGCACCTTACAGTCTTCAGTTGAATGCCTCTGTGCCCCAGCATGATAATCACAACGGGCGTTGACATCAAAACCTGGTGGATACGGAAAAGGCACTGGCTTCAATTCCTTCGGCACTATCAATCCACCTCTGATCAAATCTGGCAACATCTGACTGAACGGCATTGGCAATTGAGTGAAGTGCCTCTCTGGCTTCCTAGGTCTTTGTCGGGCGTACTGACGCGGCTGACGGCGGTACGACCGTTGATTCTGAGATCCAGAAGATTGCTGACTCTGAACTGTTGATGCATCTGAATATTGATGATGAGATGGTGGATGTTCCCAGATGGAATTACTTTCTTCCTCCCATTCCTCTTGAGAACTGACAACTGATTCACTTTCACTAGCCGGGAAGTTCGAGGTATCTTGAATCTTTCCACTCTTGATACCGAACTCGACGCGTTCTCCAAGTATTACCAGGTCAGAGAATTTTGATACAGTAATCAACTTTTCGAAGTATGGTCCTTGCAAAGTATCCTTGAACATATCAACCAATTCTCTTTCCAAAAGTGGTGGTTGAACGCGAGAAGCTAACTCTCTCCATCTCTGAGCATACTCTCTGAATGATTCGTTATCCGCTTTAGATAAACCTCGCAACTGCAGGTGGCTGGGAGCCATGTCAAGATTATAACTGTACTGCTTTACAAAGGCATTGGCTAGATCTGACCATGATCGGATGCTACCACTTTCCAACTGCATATACCAACTCAAAGATGCCCCACTCAGACTGTCCTGGAAACAGTGAATCATGAGCTTATCATTATAGACATGTGAGGTCATTCTTCGGCTAAACATCACCAAATGTAGCTTCGAACAGCTATCCCCTTTGTATTTCTCAAAATTCGGCATCTCAAATTTTGGAGGTAACACACGGCCGGGCACCAAACACATGCTTGCAGCATTCAGATCAAGAGTATCACGCTTCATTAAGGCATCAAGCTTCTCTTCCAACACACGACATCTTTCATCAAACTGAACAGCCCGTGGGTCCTTAGGTTTATTCTTTGGAACTACCCCTTGGAAATCTGGCACAGAGAAGGCAAAGCTTTGATAGTCTGTGGCATTAAGAGAAGAAGAATGCCCATGTCGGACGATGGTACGCTCGTGTATAGCTTGATTCTCAGCAGGGATTCGCACATGCTGTGCTTGAGCAACATTGTTCCCTGGAGGTGGAATGACATTCCCAATCACAGAAGTCCTCTGAACATTGGCTTCTCCCCTATTCATGGCTGTCATAGCTTCCACAAGTTGGTCCAACTGACTCTTCATCAATTCAACATCGGCCCTAGTCACAAACTGATCCTGTTCCCCTGAATTCATGATGATCTCTCCAAAATCTGATTCAAGTCCGATGAGAAAGTCTAGAAATCAACTACGGTTCAGACAAAGGATGGATAAGCTCTCTAATCAGGCTGGAGACAAATACGCAGAAAGATGCAAGATGCAAATGCAATGCAATATGAATGCAGCAGACATGGGAGCAAAGCTTCCACAAATTTTGAATACTGCTGTGCTGCTGACTGAATAAGCTCAAAGGTCTGCTCTGAAGAAAATACCAGAATACCAGAATACCGGATGATCAGAATACCAGAATACCAGGCTGATAAGTCCACACTGATGAGAGAACCAGAATACCAGGTAGGATGAAAGTCAAGGTTACCTGCAAACCTATAAACAACCCGCCCCTCTCACATGTGGGTACTAGGATGTTCAGTATCCCGGGCTCTCAGGTCGAGAAATGATGATACGTTTACCATTTCTGGTTTGGCATCATCATCAAAAGAGGAGGCCTCAACTGATTCTCCAAAAACGAAAGGTCCTCAACTTCAGAGGTTTGAGAAGCAATAGCACATTCAGCCCGAAGGATACAATGCTACCGCCAATCAAAGAGGTCGTCCGCTGATTCACCTCAAAAGGAAATCCTATAGCAAGTTCCCAGCATTGGGTCCTCGGATCGAGAGTGTGCAATGGGTTTGCCACAGAAAGTGGGCTGCCACTGTCACATCTTGGGAGGAGTGCCGCAACTGAGTCCTCGGGAATGGTCATCAGAGTCGACGATTCCTCCAGAGAATAACTACTGGCCTGTATCAACATACAGTAGCAGAAAGCTCCGGATAGAACCTCGTCTGATTGTAGGGATCGTGATCACCCGCACGTGGCCAACACCACGGGAGCGTCACGCCTGCCCACGCTAAAACCTAGGTGTATACTCGAGCCTGGGTATTGAGCTCATCTCTCAGAACATCCCAACCCGCCAAATAGAACAACAGCCAGCACAGCGCAGTATATCCAGTATGACAATATAAAATGCAATGCGATAAAAGCTGTAAAAACAGTAAAGCAGTAAAGCAAAAATATAGTAAACAACAGTACAATAATATACAACAAAGAAAAGCACCATAGAAACACCTAACAAAAACAAACAGACAAGCGCTAGGATTGACTCGCTAAAGGGGAAGGACCAGCAGTCGGTCAACCTATCCCCAGCAGAGTCGCCAGCTGTCGCTCCCGAAAGATTCGCATCCAACGGTACAAACGCGAGAGTGGCGCAAAAGAACACAGAGTCGCCAGCAAAGTGTATTTATCCCAAGAGAGGGAAAGGAAACACTGCATAAACCTAAAAGAAAGAGAAAGAACATGGTCTCACGACCAAGAGAACGAGTACGGGAGTCGGTTACGCGAAGGGAAGGTGTTAGCACCCAACACGTCCATCGTACTCGATGGGATCCACGCTTGTTGTCTGCATCAAAGGGTGTCGTCGACTGGAACTCCACTGCTACTGGAACGGGAACGGAACGGGAACGGAAAAGAGCAAAGAAACAGGGAAGAAAAGAAAAAAGGAGTGACTCGATAGGACATCCTCGAAGTCCTATGCCTACGTATTCCCTCGTGCAATGGGAAAGTCAGAGTCAACGTAGTTCGGACACGAACTAGGGGGGAGGTTGCTCGCCAAGACATCGCCGTCTTGTGCCTACGTATCGTCAACCGGACGAGAAAGAGGAAATCAGAGCAGTCGTAGTTCGACCTACGGGTCGAAAAGGGACAAAGAGGTGATAAAGAAAGGTTGTGAAAGAAATGTGCTCGGAGAGATCTCGCACGATCTCCTGCCTACGTATCTCGCTCGCGCGCGAGAATCAGAGCGACGTAGTTCGTGGCACTACGGAAGAAAGGAAAAACGGGAAAAAATGGAGAAGGTAGCCTGCCAAGATCTACGCATTCTTGTGCCTACGTATCTTTACTCATACGAGAATAAAGAATCAGGGCAGTCGTAGTTCGTGGCAACGACCACGAAACAAGGGGAAAACGAGATCGGTCTCGATCGCACGGGTGCGAGAGAAAAGAGTCGGGACTCACGGAAAGTCTAAGGGGGAAACTGAATCCTACAAGTTATCATGCAAAATGGCCCTAAGGTCAGGATAAGAAGGGAATTCTACCTAATGTTATCATGCTTGGATTGAGAGCCTAATGTCTATCCTACTCCGAGCTTAATCAGAAATTAAGTCGGACTAGGATCCTTAAGGGAGCATGCGAATACAAAGTAATCAACAAGTAAACACCAAGCAGCTCAATCACAAAGAGAAAATCAAGCAAGAGACAAGTCAAAAGAAAATCAAGTACAGATAGAGAATCAGGAATTAATCGGAAATTAATCATGATAGGCACCAAAATTAATCAACAATTAGTCAAGAATTCCAAGTTAAAATTAAAGTGCTAATTAAAAAACAAGATTCTAAGTAAAAAGAGTTAATTAAAAATTAAAAACTAATTCTAAACTTAAACCTAAAATTAATTTTTAACAAAATCTAATCTAATTTATCAAAAATAAAATCCAAGTAAAAAGAAATAATCAAAAACCAAATTAAAAGTTAATTTCCAAAATCTAACTTCTAATTATCAAATAATAAAACCAAATTAAAATTCTAAAATACGAACTAATCTAATTATCAATTAACCAAGAAAATGTTAATAAACCTAGTTATCTAAACCTAATTGTCAAAACTAAAATAAAACAAAACTAACAAAAAGGGTGCAGACAGATAATTAAGAGGTGGGAACAGCAGTCCGGGCGAATGGGCCTTGAAGTTCAGGCCCAAAGAACTCATCAAAATGCCAAGGGGGTATGGAGAGTAGCTGGGGAGTGTGATTGAAAAACAAACAAATGGGCCTTGACCCGGTCCACAACTAAATAGAATGAGTTCTTAAAAAAAAACCTAAGCCATCTTCAACATCATTTGCCGTCAACTCTCCCATCTTCTCCAGTCGCGCCGCCGGCGAATCCCTCCGTCTCACTCACCTTCTTCTTCCGCGTCTCATTCTCCGTCCGTCTTTAACCTTCCCCTGCTTCGCGATTTCACTGGCAACCTCCCATCCTAACAATCGTCCCGCTCCTGTCATCATCTCCAAATCATTCCCCCTTCTCCGAATCGTGTCATGGCCTTTCCGTCTCAAACTTCGCCTTCTCCGTTCTCCTTCTTCGAACAACATCCTCGCCATCACCTTCCAAGACCGCGCCGGAAACTCTCCATCTCACCTTCTCCGCTCAAGGCTTCTTCGCCGTCCAGCATTAAAGCAACATCGCGCCGGAAACAAACTTGCGCCACAGCGACAACAACATCACTCTCTACTCAACGTCCTCACAACGATACGCAAGAATAACAAATAAGCCACAAATAACAAGCAATTTTAAAGAATAGAATATGATCATACATTCAAACAAAAGAATGACTCACAAGGTCGGAGCTAGTCCGACGATTCTGAATCCGGCACGGTAAGTTCGATCCAGCTTCTGCTCTTTGTTTTTTTTTTGCTACTTTGTTTCGTGCGTTCTTCCTCTCCTTCTACTCCTCTGCATAACTTCAGTTGTTGTCGTTGATTTTGTTTCTGAGTTCTTCAATTTCTTGATCTTCCATTCAACTCCTTGAATTTGGTTGCATTGTGAATCATTGCTGTTGGATTTGCGTTGAGTCTTTATGGTGAATTTGTAGATTGATGAACTGACGAGGATGAGTGTGGTTTCAAGATGTGTATGAGGAAGGTGAATTGATGATGAATCGGAGATATGGTGCGTGTTATGATTCAAACTTGTAGATCTTGCGGGTTGGTGAGGATAGATGATGATGAAGAACGAAGGTTTCGAAAAGAATGATTATGATGATTTCTGAATTTTTCTCTGAAGTGCAGGTTATGAATTCACTAAAAAGGAAGAAGTTCAGAAGAAACTTTTTCACGATGGAAATCAGAGGAAATCAGTGAGTGATTGAAGAATAATGGAGATGCGGCATTTAAAGCTTGATTCAGGGGTAAAAACGGTTTCACAATGGAATTCTGTTAGAGGTTTTTTTTGAAACTTTTGTGAATTTTGTTGACAGGGTATGTGTCACGATTTTTGTACGTCTCGCACCCTTTATTTCACTTTTTTTTCTTTCTTCAATTTGCTGCTGTAATTTTTGTAACTTTGCCACTGCTGTAAAAATTCCGTTATGCACTTGTTGAGAAACTCTGTTACATTCTCTTTCTTGTGATTTCTCCTTTTTTTGTTATGGAAAATTTTGGTACGTGTGTGGGTCACACGGTTCTACACAGCGTGAATTCTAACAATTCCATATGCGTTTCACGAGCAGCATGATGCAATTCCTCAAAATTTTCATGGAACTTTTTAACATTAAAATGGCATTTGGAATGGTATTGGATAGAACAAATGGATATGGATTTTTGGTTTAAATTGGATAAGAAGAAAAGATGTGGATTAAAAAATGGAATATGGACAAATAGTTAATTGAATTTTCAAATGGATATTGGAAATTTGTTAGAAAAAAGGATAATGGAAAACCATATAGACATAGAAAATTGGAAGAATGGATAATAAAAAAAAGGTTAAAATGAATGGATATGGACATGAATTGAAATGGATATGGTTTTATGAATTTTGGTTAGAAATGGATTAGGATTATGGACTTATTTGGATTTTAAATATGGGCATTTATGATAAAATTGGATAATGGAAAAGATAAAAAGGTTTAGTAATGGATAAAAAATATGGATAAAAAGATTAAATGAATAATATGGTTTTTGGTGGAAATGGATTAAAAAAAGTTTTTGAAAATGGATATAGGAAATGGGTTATGGATTTGTACATGGACAAAGAGAAATGGTTCTAAAAAAGGGATAACCACATTATACCAACTCTCGACTTTCCACAACACCCGATTAAAGGCACACAACTATCACTGAAACAAAACGCCTAAATCACACATCCTCTGAATCTTTGATAAAGTGAATCCTCACATGAATCTGTCTGAATAAATATCTGGGAAAATAAATCCACAGAT
Organism: Lathyrus tuberosus; assembly: GCA_022829125.1. Lineage (NCBI taxonomy): Eukaryota > Viridiplantae > Streptophyta > Magnoliopsida > Fabales > Fabaceae > Lathyrus > Lathyrus tuberosus. Next base: position 2,760,603 of record JALAZF010000452.1, read on the forward strand.
CCTGATTTTCAAATCAACCCCACATGAACCAATGCTTAGTAAACTGAAGAAACCCACAACTCAACCTTGAATGAGAAACCGTGATCCTCCTTGAATGCACCCTGATGAAAGAAGGACTTGGATACTGAGACCTCACAACCCATGTCCAATAATACTCTCACTTGCAATGACAATGAAATGTCTTGATCTGAGAAGGAGTTAAACCCTGATTCACACCAATGAACCCATGGCCCACAGCCTTTGATGATTCCTCTGGATAAGAAAAAAAACCTCAGAACTTGACGCACCTCTGAATAGGAAAATACTGATAAGAAAACCCTTCGATCCCATGTCTTAAAAGACCAATGCAAATGAAAAATGCAGTTATGACCTAGAGATGCAAAATGAGAAAGAAACATAAGCCAGAAAAAGGTAGGGCAAATTTTGGGGTGCTACAGATATCCATAAAGTATCTCAGCCTTTCTTGAGCATTGAAATCTGTAGACTCTAGCTGACAAACTAATTTGACAATACAACTTGCTTTCTGCAGTACAGATAACTTCAGCTTTATCACAACCTCTGAATTGTACCAGAAGCTAATTTGCATTCACTAAGTGTAGAGAAAATTATGTCGCTTCTTTTGATGTTGAGACCTTCAGCTTCAGAGGCTACGCCGGACATCACTTAGCAAGTTTTTTTCAGATTCTGCCACCAGAAGCTAGCAATTCAGCAACTTTCAAAGTGTGTTTAATGTAACACAGATTTTGACTATAATATTTATAAGTATTAGAACCTGCACACATGTAACACACATCAAATAAACCGTTGTTATTTATCATCAAAACCCAAGGAAGATATGTCATGAACAAATCCTATTCTAACAATTTCATCTTCATTCTCTTCTAAAATTTATTGTCTCTTAACAAAATATACCCTAGGCGATTTTTGTCTTCATCTTCTCAGTCGAAACTCCCTAACGTATTTCTAAACTTAACTTCCATCATCATTTTCAAAAAATTATCTCTTCCAATACACGTACGTGTACAAAACATCATCTCTTTCAGAACATGTATATGTTTGAGACTTCATTTCCTTCATTCGAACACCATTAACATCATTGAAGCACCAACGAATCTTGAAACAAATAAAAGACAACGAACCTCGAATTAAAGCTTCCTCCACCATTGTTGTATCTTCTTCATCACATTTTCAATATGTAACTCACTTTATACATGCATGTAACTGAGAAATGTTAGTTTTTGTTGTTGCGGATTGCTTATTTTTTATTGATTATGTTGAGGGAAGTTAATTTTTCTATTTCAATTTTTCTGATTATGTGGATAAAAAATGAAATACGTTGTTCCTTTTTAATGTTGATGTTGACAAAAGTTTATATGTACCATGAGTTACATTAGGTTTCTTTGCTGATGTTGTGTTAAGTAAAATATTTATGAGGCTATTTTTATGAAGTGGTCTTAGGAAGTGTTGATGTTGTGTTAAGTAAAATGTATCACATTTACCATGAATCTCATTTTAGGTGCCTTTGTTGATTTGTGTTAGGTAAAATATTTAAGAGGCTCACTATTACAAAAAGTATATACAGAACGACGCCCATTTTACCACGGTTGATGGAAGGAGCACGGTGACATCTCTAAAATCACACACCATCTTTTTTATCTATTTTTTAATTAAAAATAGTTTACATATTACCATGATTGGATAATGGACTCATGGTGAAAGTTCCTAAAGTACATGGGTTCGATTCTTAGCGCTAGACGTTTCGTGATTTCTTTAATTTTATAGTGGCGCCTTTCATTTTTTTTTATTAAAATTAAACGTGATTTCACTACAATTGATTTGTCCAGTCGTGGTGATATCAGTTACCTCTTTTTAATTTTATTTTCAGAGTGGCACCATTCTTTTTCATATGTTTTTAATCTGAAAATATTTCACAATTCATTACAACTGCTTGAACCAACCATTGTGATATATATTCTCTTTTAATTTTAAATTTTTTAATGGTTAAAAATAACTGGTGTTTTTTATAAAATTTAATTAAACAAATCAGATATCACTACAGTCGGTTCAAACATCCATGGTGAAATGTGTTATTTAGAAACATGTAACACATCTTAGCTTGTTTATTCAGTTGCCATTTTTTCATTTCATCGTTGAGAAACCATTCAATCCTAACACATATGTTGTTGTTGTTGAACTTATGTTGTTGTTGAATGTTGTTTTTTAACATAGATGAACTCTTCATCTAGCGACGAAACTCATACAAATGGTACTCATACAAATGATCCTCATAAAAATAAATCTCAAAATACAATGGGAAAATAGAAAAGAAAACAAAGAGGTGCTACAATGATGGCTAAATTAACAAAATTCCACAATTCGGGTAAAAAAATTGTCGATCAGGTTTAATCTCGTAACTTGGATATGCTTTGGTGAAAATTATATGCTTTTTAGGAGTTATGTTGTGTTACTTGGATGTAGCAAAGTGAGTATTTTGATTGATGATTTGACCAAAGTACCAAAAAATGTGAAATAAAGCATATGGACTAACACCACGATATTAATTTAAATTTACATGATAGTATTTTTTATAGTACTTTTTTATAATTACTGATACATACTTATTGATGTAAATGTAATCGACTTTTGAGTTTACTCATGATGATAAGTTGAAGAAAAAGTGGATCACTTATGCTAGTGAGCGTTGGAGGGGCTTTAAGTCACAACTCACGCGTAACTACATTACGAAGCCTAAGGGTGATCTTAAGCATCCAACTGAATTATAATTATATTGACAAGAAGGTTTGGGAAAAGTTTGTGAAGTCTCATAGTTTTGATGATTTCTTGGTTAGTATAGTAATCTTATTTTCTGATAATTTAATGCTTATACTTTATGAATAAAACCGTGTAAATTAACATTTTTATTATGTTTATAACATGTTAAAAGTGATATCAGAAAGATAAACAAGGCAAAAAACAAATACCCCCTATAGATAGTCTCGTTGGGGTTACAAGAAACTTGAGTAAAAATTGATTAAATAAATATGAGATGAGGACGCCATGAGTTGTGATTGTTGCCCATGTCCACCATCATGACTCGACAAAGACCTACTGGAGAGTTCATTTCAGAGGCATCATGAGTTTTTTATGAGAAAATTGTAAGTAGGATTTGTTGTGTGTATGATTTGTTATGTGTAATCTAAATCGCTCTGGTAACAATATATCATATTCATGTTGCATAGGATTCATTGATTGGTATGTCAATTCAAGGTACATTTTGTTAGACGATAGGCTTCGATCTAGAGAGGGTGAATAAATCACAAATTTAAAATTCAAACTTTTGGCAAAAATTGTTTTCAAAAATTTTACAGCACAACGAAAACAACCTGAATCAAATCGTCTAACCGAACCTACTATTGAAAAGCTCGGATATGCGTGAAGGTACACAATTTGATGATAACGAACACAAATTGTCCAACAACGTTTAATCATAACACAATCAAATGCTAAGCTATACGTAGAGCTTATTTACAATGATCAAAAATTCAATAAAATGCACAACAATGCTATTTATCAAACACTTTGTGTGCAATCGATAATGTTTGAAAATTTAATTTGTTTTGTTGATGTTAAAGCCAATCACAATCAAAGTGATTAAGATTCTATCAAAAAAACTTAATTCAAAATGTAATCAAAAGTTGATTTCCAAACGAAATGATCAAAACAATAACAAACTTGATTATTTGTAAACAGAACAATTAACACACAGAGAGAGAGAGAGAGAGAGAGAGAGACGAATCGAATTGAGATACTTGCAATTAACCTTACTTTGCAAAAAGTGTATATACAAGAGATGAATAAATCTAAACCTACAAACCCTATGGTTTGTTGTTGAATCTACCACCTCCAAAATCCTTGATCAAAGATTGATCAAGTCACCAACAATGTCGCTTCAATTCACTAATTCTTGCTAATTCCTTGCAAGGAACCACCTTGTCACAAGGCTTTCACACGGTCAAATTAATTCCAAGCGCACACTTGTTGAAACCAAGATTTACAAACACGATCCATCGTCTCACGCTACTCCCTTGCAAGGAACCACCTTGTCCCAAGGCCTTCACTTGATTGGATTCGTATTTATGTAATCTTGTCCAAAAACTTCAAATCCTCAATGATCTTGAAGGAAAACCCCATATCAGTTTTCTTATTTGAAACACTCAAAGAACTCAACCCAATATTTGCGGTACCACAACCTAATTGGACGTTATCAACCCAAATCTAGATAGTCACCCAATCAAAAAATGATTATGTGTAGTTTGATTGTGAGTATGCATAGAAGAGCGGTTGAAGCGATGAGTATGCTTTGAAATTATGGTTTCATATAGGTTTTACACTAGAACCTTACTAGAAAAAGATACATGCATGAGCATATATATGTATGCAAGATATGAAACAAAGGAAATTCAAATGGATGGAGGAAAATTAAATTTTTGAAAGAGATCACGGTGTGTGTCGACCTATGAAAGCAATAGGTCGACCTACCAAAGCAATTGGGTTGACGTGTGAAAGTCTTAGGTCGACCTGTAGAGGTCTTGTGTCTTCCTAAGTTAGTCAGCCAATGGGATAGTGGCTACATGATTTATTATTGATGTGTGGGGGTCGACTTGAGAAATATGTGTGTCGGCTTATAATGAAGCAAAAGCTTACATAGGTCAACCTACACGCATATGTGTTGGCCTATCCTGTAGTGTCCTCATAAAAACTTAATTTTCAATGCATTTTTAAAAAAAAAACTTGTTTTCAATGCATGTATGATGTACGATCCTTTACCAAACCATTTTAACGCTTCCTAATGCTAAGATGCTCATCTAGAATCAGAGGATACCATCCAATATACATTAACGCTACACTTTCCTAGTTTTGACATCATTCAAAATACATCTAACGGAAAGAAGCACTCACATACTTCCCCTTTTTTATGATGGCAAAACGTGAGACGATGTGTTTTGCGACGTTTGTGTCTTCATGAAGACTCCCCTGGATATGTGCATCCAACTTCAACTTCATCTTGTATACTTCTCCCCTTTGACAACATCAAAAAGAGAACAAGAAAACCATGAGAAGTATCTTAATTCACATACAAACCAAAATACTATACAGAGGCAATTTGTAAAAATAAGAACATAAACATGATAACACTCACATAGAATGATATACATATTAAACAAGAATGACTAAACTTAAATACACGCATATGAAGCAAAAATAGAACATAATTGTCACATTTAATGCCAAATAACATAACACAAACATGAAACATGAAGGATACAATTTCATCAAAAACTCTTGAGTTTCTACAAAAGCCACACGATTATGTGACATATGCCTTTGGTGCTCTCGAAATGCTGCACACGCATGTGCTCTAGCAAGGAGATACAAATTCATCACCACCTAAACCAAAAACATAGATGTTATCATAACAATGACACATAAGAAGAATTTTACCAGCATTATAACATGTTCAACCATGGTTTATGCAAGAATACATAACAAGCCATATGCACCAAGAGTATATTTCAAGCATATAAATGGAATAACACAACGTCACTATAAACATATAATTGACATATATCAATAGAAATTTTTTAAAGTGAATGATCATGAACTACTTCATACATAGAGAATGTTAACCATTTGGAACACTAGCAACATGCAAAGTTAAGAGCTTACTTACAAAGGAAAAAGTAAATGGAACAATATTACCTCTCTTATGAGTTGATGAATGATGCAATCTTAAATAGTAGAACTTCCTTGGAAGGTTAGAGCAAGAGTATATAAAGTGCGTGCAACAAATCATAGGCTGGGCAAGATTTGAGATATCAAGTATCCCCAATTCCCTTCGAATGTTGAAAAATGGTTCGGTCGCAAGTGGTTTTGTAAAAATATCCGCAAGTTGATTTTAACTATCGACATGCTCAAATACAACGTCTCCCTTTTCCACATGGTCACGTAGGAAGTGGTAACGAATCTCAATATGCTTAGTGCGATAATGTAACACCAGATTTTTTTTAAATTAATAGCACTAGTGTTGTCACACATAATAGGAATAAGTTGCAATTTTATATCAAAATCAATTAGTTGTTGTTTAAGCCACAAAATCTGTGCACAACAACTACCGGTCGCAATATATTATGCCTCAGCGCTTGACAAAGAAAAATAAACTTGTTTCTTATTGTGCCAACTTACTAAGGCATTTGAAAACATGCGGCAAGTTCCACTAGTACTCTTCCTATCCGATTTCTAACAGGAAAAATCAGAATCGGTATAACCAACCAAGTTACAATCGCTTCCCTTAGAATACTAAAGCCCATATTGAGATGTACCGTGAAGATACCTAAGAATACGTTTTACGGATTTTAAGTGAGATTCCTTAGGAGTCGATTGATAATGGGCACACATACACACGCTAAACATGATATCCTGACTAGATGCGGTAAGATATACAAGAGAGCATATCATACCTCTATATTTCTTGACATATACATCCTTAACATTTGCATCCTTTTCCAAGTTTCCATTTGTGGCCATAGAAGTATCAATGGACTTTGCATCTTCCATGTCAAATCTCTTTAGCAAGTATTTGCAATATTTGGTTTGACACATGATGCGTCCGCAAGTGCACGAAAATATCGAAGTAATATAAAAGATTGTCGAACCCACAGAGACCAATGTTAACCTACTGTAATCTATCGTCGCTTTGTAAAGCTAAGGATAATGATATTAGATAAAAGGGAAACTAAGACTAAAACTAAAATAAGACTAAGAAAATATAACAGAAAAGAGAGATCGGAATGTGGACTCCATGTACCTCAGGAACTCTGTAATTGGTTGACGTTAATTTACGTATGTTCCATAGAAAATATTGATCTAAAGACTCCGCCTCACACTCCCGCGCTATTGACTAAAGCCACATCTCCTAACCACGGGATTTTTCTCTCGCTCGTCCGTTTTAATTAGAAAACGTATTTTGAAAATCAATTAGATCCTAATCGTTACCTAAAGCGCTCTCGTTGCTTTTAGAATCAATGCCCCGTTCCCACTATCTGGTTCGATCCCCTCGCTCTCGCAGTGCCGACTCTAACCTTTACTTGCTTCTCACTCTCGTGATGAAACAGTGTTAAATAATCTCTCACTCTCGTGACAAAGCTATTTAAATTAAACTTGGAAACAAAGACCAAAACAGAATTTATTACAAGTTAACGCCAATTTCATTACTGAGTCCCGTCGGAACGACGGTCCTCACATACCGGACTCTAAACTATTTAGCCGAACATGGAATTAAATGAAAACGACATAAACATGGTAAATATAATCAATGACAGCATGCTTAAACAATTATGAAATGCAATAACAATAATAATAATAATAATAAAGCGATAAAATAAAGAACCTGTAAAGACTTGAAGTAAAATGCGAGAAATAAAGAAACTTGAATTAAATTTAACTTCAATAATGATGGCAAGAGTGTTGATCCAAGCAAGTTACATAGAACATAGGCCTAAATACTAATGGTGGAGCAGTTCCTCGATGTGAGAAACTACCCCTTTTACAATTGTAATTTCTGCCTAAAACTATGAAACAACTTCGGTAGCGCTTCCGCGCACAAAACTTGGATCCTTCAAAATGTAAAGAAAACTACTATATATAGAGTAATAATGTGTCTGGTAACTCCCGAAGATCATATGTGAGTCATGGAGAAAGTGGGAGAAAACCTTCCCAGTAGTGCTGTAGTGGGTGGTTACAATACCAGGCGTGGAGAGAAATAAGGAAAGAGGCTTCATGGGGAAAAATCAGGAAGACTGGGTTGAAACGTGATGCTGAGTGGTCCACGCGATTTAAATTATATTCTGAGGAAAACATCTATGCCGGTTGCCATGGTCTTTGTGACGAGGGTCACACTAAGGATGCGTTACGGTCGCCATGAACCTGTGACGATCGCCATGCATTTTGAGTGCAGAATCTTCATTTTGCTGTCAACTGTCTTCTTTTCTTCTCTTTCTTTCCTATTCTTTCTTCTTTTCTCTTCTTTTCTCATACAAGTTGGTCTAGATGAAATACCTGGAAATAAGCTTAAATACTTGCATAAATCAAAGAAATTAATAAAAATCGCAACTAAAATTCATGCAAGTCAAGTCGAATATACGAATCATTTTCGAGTTATCAAACTCCCCCACACTTAAACCTTTACTTGTCCTCAAGCAAACCATGACTCGCGAGAAAAATAGTGAATACAGATACTCATCCTAGGCTACCAACTCTACTTCGGTTAAGTTGGTGTCGATAGGTACTTGCTCACACACTAAGGATATCGTAACGACACGATTTTGCTTTTGCGTTCATCAAACTCCCTCTTATACAAACCAATCTGAATGATGTCATTATACATAAGCCTAACTCACTCTTCCTTCTTTTATCCCTTTTCATTCCGGCACAATCACATTAAGCCCGTTATCCTTTCACACTCATGGTAGGGTAGCCTGTTAGTGACTATGATCTCATTATCATCATTTTTTTTTCTTTTTGCACATTGTCTTAAATATAAATAAAGAAGTTTGCACCATTGGGCTAAATGATCGGGTGAGGATCACCTAACTTAGAAGAAGCATTTCCTTTCATTCATTCATTTTTTTCTTTTCTTAATTTACCTTTTAAGCCTGAGATCATACACTTATTTGCATCGGTTTCCTACTTAGCGCATGCTTAGGATGGTGCTGACTGCTAAATAAACTACTTAGGGACTACTAAAGGGGTGAGAACTTACGGCTATGGCATAGCAAGTACTCAAATTGATTTCCATAATTGGGAGGCTCACGGTGTTAGAACGATACCGATCTTGCGGAATTTTCCCAAGTCTCACAATTCAACCTCAATTTCGTTTGTAACCTAAGATTTTCAAAATAAACACTATTTTTAACTCAAAAATTTTCAAAATATTTGATATGGCTAAAGAGAATGCGGAGATCGATAAAAAACATAAAATCACGCATAAAGACTCGACAGCACATGCACAGACGCACGAAACATTAAAACAGAAAAAATTTTAAAATCATGCTAGAAAACAGTTAATCTAACTAGAAAGCGGTCAAATGAAAGCGGTAAATGTTCCTCCCCCACACTTAAACCAAACATTGTCCTCAATGTTTTGATAAAAGGTGGTAGAGGAAGGATAGAACCTGTATGAATGCCACGACCAAATTCGCTCTGAATCTTCCCATTTTGTCCCTGTCTTCGCTGGCCACTTCTACTCCGGCGTCTTGTACTACGAGTTATCTGAATTTGCTGAAACTTCACTTTACTGAAGCCGCTTATCATACTGCCTGTTTCCAAAGGAAGTACCTGCAAAAATGGTTAGAAAAATATGGTGCGGTGTGTACAGGTGGAACCTGACCATGCAAAGAACAAGGAGGATGTAAGTTACGAACGGGAGAGACATGCTCTCTCCTATCATACTCATCATTAGTGTCACCACCAGCAGCGACATTCGCAGGAATGTCCGTGGGCACCAACTCATCTTAAGGGATTGTCATCTAGAGATCTTTCGCCTAAATGTAGCTGAGACGTGACAAGCGATACAATTCTTTATTTTCTGCAAACACAAACAATAAAAGTAAAACATTAAATTAAAAACTCGTGGGTTGCCTCCCACGCAGGGCTTTCTTTAACGTCGATAGCTCGACGGTTAGGAGTGTTAATCTTCAGTTTCCAAGGCCATTTATCAAGCCATCTCACATATCCCTCACCTTTTCTTTTCTTTCTTCTGTGGGGTGGTTCATTCTTTTGAACTTGTGGTGGTAGTTCTGGATCTATCCTCAGTATTAGCTTTTCAAGTTTGGGCTTAGTTATTTCATCCATCACCTCAAACCTTTGCGATAAAGGAATTAGTGGGGTATATGGAGGAGGAACGACATTAGGTGCTTCCTTCGCTACCTCTTCGACAACCTCCCTTTCGGATGGTGTCGATGGATTTTTCTCAATCTCTACTCTCTTCTCACCAGAACTCTCCTCAACCTCATTATCACTCTCCTCGGGATTCTCGATTTGTTTTTCATTAATGGTTGTTACAACATCCACATGCTCCTCAGGGTAGGGTCTTATAGGTGTCTGTGCAAGCAGGGAGATTTGAGTCTCCACTACCTCAGTGTGAGTCCCGAGGGACTCGACCATAGTGTTTATCTGCCTAAGGTTTTCATAAGTATCGAGATGTTGTCTTCTAAGCTCTTAATTCTGGAGAGTTTGTGTCTCCATAAAGTGCTCCATCATAGATTCTAGCCTAGAATTAGTTGTTGTTTCGATGAAATCCTCCATTAATGTTTCGAGGTTGGAATTGACTGATTCTTGCGGTTCCTCAAAATATTGGGAATGGTGATCGTAGAGGAAATTTGGATGCGGTTCCTCGAGATATTGGGAATGAGTCAGTGTCGCATTGAAATCCTGCATCAACATTTCTAAGTTGGAATTATGAGATTCTTGCGACTCCTCAAAATGTTGGGATTGGTAGTTGTAGAGACAATTTGGGTGAGAATGAGTTAGTGATGCATTGAAATTCTCCATTTGTATTTCAAGGTTGGAATTATGGGATTCTTGCGATTCCTCGAAATACTGGGAGTGGTGATTGTAGAAAAAATTTGGGTGATACATAGTAATGAGTGCCTTAGTCTATACGGTGCAACAACGGAATAACAATATTGACTGTTGGTCCCCGGTAATGGCGCCAAAAACTTGATGTGTCTGCAAGTGCACGAAAATATCGAAGTAATATAAAAGATTGTCGAACCCACAAAGACCAATGTCAACCTACTGTAATCTATCGTCGCTTTGTAAAGCTAAGGCTAATGATATTAGATAAAAGGGAAACTAAGACTAAAACTAAAATAAGACTAAGAAAATATAACAGAAAAGAGAGATCGAAATGTGGATTCCGTGTACCTCAGGCACTCTGTAATTGGTTGACGTTAATTTACGTATGTTCCGTAGAAACTATTGATCTAAAGACTCCGCCTCACACTCCCGCGCTATTGACTAAAGCCACATCTCCTAACCACAGGATTTTGCTCTCGCTCGCCCGTTTTAATTAGAAAACGTATTTTAAAAATCAATTAGATCCTAATCGATACCTAAAGCGCTCTCGTTGCGTTTAGAATCAATGCCCCGTTCCCACTATCTGGTTCGATCCCCACGCTCTCGCACTGCCGGCTCTAACCTTTACTTGCTTCTCACTCTCGTGACGAAACAGTGTTAAATAACCTCTCACTCTCATGACAAAGCTATCTAAATTAAACTTGGAAACAAAGACCAAAACAGAATTTATTACAAGTTAACGCCAATTTCATTACTGAGTCCCGTCGGAACGACGGTCCTCATATACCGGACTCTAAACTATTTAGCCGAACATGGAATTAAATGAAAACGACATAAACATGGTAAATATAATCAATGACAGCATGCTTAAACAATTATGAAATGCAATAACGATAATAATAATAATAAAGCGATAAAATAAAGAACCTGTAAAGACTTGAGGTAAAATGCGAGAAATAAAGAAACTTGAATTAACTTTAACTTCAATAATGACGGCAAGAGTGTTGATCCAAGCAAGTTACATAGAACATAGGCCTAAATACTAATGGTGGAGCAGTTCCTCGATGTGAGAAACTACCCCTTTTACAATTGTAATTTCTACCTAAAACTATGAAACAACTTCGGTAGCGCTTCCGCGCACAAAACTTGGATCCCTCAAAATGTAAAGAAAACTACTATATATAGAGTAACAATGTGTCTGGTAACTCCCGAAGATCATGTGTGAGTCATGGAGAAAGTGGGAGAAAACCTTCCCAGTAGTGCTGTAGTGGGTGGTTACAAGACCAGGCGTGGAGAGAAATAAGGAAAGAGGCTTCATGGAGAAACATCAGGAAGACTGGGTTGAAACGTGGCTTGAAACGTGATGATGAGTGGTCCACGCGGTTTAAATTATATTCTGAGGAAAACATCTTTGTCGGTCGCCATGGTCTTTGTGACGAGGGTCACACTAAGGATGCGTTACGGTCGCCATGGACCTGTGACGATCGCCATGCATTTTGAGTGCAGAATCTTCATTTTGCTGTCAACTGTCTTCTTTTCTTCTCTTTCTTTCCTATTCTTTCTTCTTTTCTCTTCTTTTCTCATACAAGTTGGTCTAGATAAAATACCTGGAAATATGCTTAAATACTTGCATAAATCAAATAAATTAATAAAAATCGCAACTAAAATTCAGGCAAGTCAAGTCGAATATACGATACATTTTCGAGTTATCAACACACCAATTTACCTTCTTTGAGTTGTTTAATTTGAAGACCAAGGAAGCAATTCAACTCCCCCATAAGGATCATCTCAAACTCACCCTGCCTAAGCTTACAAAACTCCTCACAACTTGTATATTTGTGGACGCAAATATAATATCATCTGCATAAACTTGAACAAGAAGAGTATGGTTCCCTTGGCGTTTAATAAAAATTTTAGTATCTACTTTTCCCCTAGAGTATCCTTGATTGATTAAAATTTTACTTAGTCGCTCATACTAAGCCCTAGGGGCTTGTTTGAGGCCATACAAAGCTCTTTTGAGCTTGTACACATGGTTTGGATACTCATGACTTTCAAAACTGGGGGGTTGAGCTACAAACACTTCTTCATTAATATAGCCATTAAGGAACAAACTTTTCACGTCCATTTGAAATAACTTGAAATTTTTGGCGCAAGCATAGGCTAGTAGAAGGCGTATAGCCTCAAGGCGATCAACCGGAGCATAAGTCTCCTCATAATCAATACCCTCCTTATGGTTATAACCTTGAGCCACTAGTCGGGCTTTATTGTGGGTTATCACTCTGTTTTCGCCAAGCTTTTTTTTCTAAAAATCCATCGGGTGCCAATTACTTGATGATTTTTAGGACGAGGAACATGGTCCCAAACGTCTTTTCTTTTAAATTGGTTTAGTTCATCTTGCATGTCCATAAGCCAATGCTCATCAAGTAATGCATCTTTAGCATTTTTAGGTTTGACTTGAGAAACAAACGCAAAGTATGTTGTCAATAGGGTGATCTTTGGATGTTTTACAAGTCAAAAGTATATCTTCCACTATAGCTGGACTCTCAACCTTCTCCTCTTCACCATCGTCATCTTCTTCCTTCTCATGTTCCATCACTTTAGGTTGATCAATTCCTTTTTCAGTTCCATTAAGAATTTCTTGTGAAGATATACCTACATCATGAAAAGAAACACCTTTTCCAAGTATAACTCCTTTTTTATTATCTCCATAAGTGACGAACCCCTTTTTCTTTTGCACAAATTCAATGAATAAAGATATGTCACCCGTCATGTGCCTCGAACATCCACTATCAAGATACCACATCTTTTCAGTAGAGTCAACACATTCAACCTGTGGAATCAAACAAAGGAAATAGGTACCCGATTGAGAGTGAGTGAAATCAAAGTTTCATTTGGGCAACCATTGAACAACTCCTTTAGGGACAAAGAGTTTCCTAAATTTTCACCTTTTAATAGTATGACCCTTTCGACAACAATAATGACAAGATAGGTTGTGATGAGATTTATCCTTGCTATTTGGATCCTTATGCACAAATTTATGCTTTTTATTTAAATGCTTCAAATATTTTTCAGTTTTTGAAGGATCAATAGCAAGAGTAATCTTAGGTTGTAAGGCTTCATCCAATTTGACATGAAAATTTTATACTTCCTCTTGCCAATTGTGACAATGTTCACAACCAAACCTAGAAGATTTTACATCCTCATTCTTGTCACTTTGAATATCTATCATAGATCTCTTAATAGCTTCAAACTTCCTTTTAGATTCTAATATTTTAGCTTCTAAATTTAAAATTATTTTTTCATGTGAAGCTAACTTATTAAAAGCTCTTAAGGCTTATCTATTAAGATCTTCAAAGGATTTTTGTAATTGAATATAGGAAAAATCATTAATAGATTCAAGTTTTGAAAGACTTGCATTTTTCTTCTTCTTTCTATTTGCCATGAGGAAAATCTAAGCCGATTCTACACCTGAAGTTGCGCCTTCATCACTAGAGGAATCATTTGCACTCTCCCAAGCGACATAAGCTCCTTTAGACTTGCTAGATTTCTTATGATGGCTCCTCTCTTTGTCTTTCTTCCTCATAGGACATTCCGATCTATAGTGACCGACTTCTCCATAATGATAGCAAGATTTTCTAAGTTTACCTTTCCTATCCTCATTATTCCTTGAAGAGTTTGATATCCTTCTAAATTTGACTAGATTCTTTTTGAAATCTCTAACTTCATTCTTTCTTATATACCTATGATATCTTTTCACAAACCACCCCATATCCTCATCATAGGGATTCTTATCATCTTCACTTTCACCATCACTTTGCTCATTATAGGAGAGCCTTGAGCTTAAAGTCTTTAGAGCAATAGTCTTATTCTCTACTTACTTGTCTTTTCCTTTATCCTTTTTCACTTTCTTTTCATACTCTTTTTGATGTTTTTCAAAGCAAGAGAGCTCTTGCTCATGCTCTTCCACTTTACCGAATAAAGTCGTGAGATCAAGTACCTTAAGGTCATTTGCCTCTTTGATAGCGGTGACCTTGGGTTGCCATTCCCTATTTAAACATCTCAACACCTTATTAGTAGCAATATCATTGGAAATAGGCTTACCTATCACATTTAATCGATTTATAAGATGTGTGAACCATTTTCGCATGTCCGCAATGGTTTCACCATGCTCCATACGAAATAGCTCAAACTCTTGATTTAATATGTTGATCCTAGCTTGTTTGATATCATTAGTACCCTTATGGGCAACCTCTAATGTGTCTCACATAGCCTTGGCGGTCTCACAATGAGAAACGCGATAATACTCATCAACACCTAAAGTGGATGTGAGAATATTTTTCGCTTTCCAATCACGTGGCCACAATTTCCAATCATTAGCATCCCATTGTGCTTCCGATTTAGGTAATGTAACACCGTTAGCATTTGTCACGGTTATTTCATTCAGACCATTTTTTATGGCGTCCCATATACCTTGTAAACGGAGTTGACATGAATACACATACAAGCTTTCCAATAGCCATAATTTTCATGGTGAAAATTGATGCTCTATTGTATATTCCCTTAGATTCGGTAGCCATTCTTCTAAAAAAAATATTAAGAACGAAATTAGCTGGAGGTCTTGATACCACTTGTTAGATGATAGTCTTCGATCTTGAAGGGTGAATAGATCACAAATTTAAAATACAAACTTTTAGCAAAAATTATTTTCAAAAGTTTTATGGCATAGCGGAAACAACCCGAATCGAATCGTCCAACCGAACGTACTATTGAAAAGCTAGGATACGCGTAAAGGTACACAATTGGATAGTAGCAAACACAAATTGTCCAACAACTTTTAATCATAAAACAATCAAATGCTAAGCTATACGTAGAGCTTATTTCCAATGATTAAAATTCTAATAAAAGCACAACAATGCAATTTATCGAACACTTCGTGTGCAATCGATAATGTTTAGAAAATTAGTTTGTTTTATTGATGTTAAATCTAATCACAATCAAAGTGATTATGATTCTATCAACAAACCTTAATTCAAATGTAATCAAAAGTTGATTTCCAAACAAATTGATCAAAACAATAACGAATTCGATAATTTGCAAACACAACAATTAAGAGAGAGAGAGAGAGAGAGAGAGAGAGAGAGAGAGACGGAGATATGTTTAGGAAGTTCTCCAATCAGCCTTGTTATGGGTACGTCTGTCCTCAATTTGAAATCGAATTGAGATACTTACAATTAACCTTACTTTGCAAAAAGTCTATATACAAGAGATGAAGAACTCTAACCCTACAAACCCTATGGTTTATTGTTGAATATAACACCTCCAAAACCCTTGATCAAAGATTTATCAATTCACCAACAATTCTGCTTCAAGTCACCAATTCTTGCTACTTCCTTGCAAATAACCACCTTGTCCCAAGGCTTTCACACGATCGAATTAATTCCAAGTGCACACTTGTTGAACCCAAGATTTACAAACACGGTCCACCGTCTCACGCTACTTCCTTGCATGGAACCACCTTGTCCCAAGGCCTTCACTCGATCAGATCTATATTTGCATAATCTTGTCCAAAACCTTCAAATCCTCAAAGGTCTTGAAATAAAACTCAAGCTCGTTTTTCTTATTTGAAACACTCAAAGAACTCAACCCAATATTCTCGATACAACAACCTAATTGGACGTTATCAACCCTAATCTAGATGGTCAACCAATCAAAAAATGATTATGTGTAGTTTGACTGTGTGTATACATAGAAGAGAGGTTGAAGAGGATAAGTATGCTATGAAATTCTAGTTTCATATAGGTTTTACAGTAGAACCTTACCAGAAAAAGATGCATGTAAGAGTATATATATGTATGCAAGATATGAAGCAAAGGAAATGAAAATGGATGGAGGAAAATTAAATTTTTGAAAGAGAGCATTGTGTGTGTCGACCTATGAAAGCAATAGGTTGACCTACCAAAGCAATTGGATTGACCTGTGAAGGTCTTAGGTAGACCTGTAGAGGTCTTGTGTCGACCTAAGTTGGTCAGTCTATAGGACACTGGCTACATGCTTTATTATTGATGTGTGGGGATAGAATTGAGCAATTTGTGTGTCGACCTATAATGAAGAAAAAGCTTCTATAGGTTGACCTACATGCGTATGTGTCGGCCTATCCTATAGTATCATCATAAAAACTTGTTTTTCAATGCATTTTTCACAAAAGAACCTTGTTTTCAATGCATGTATGATGTATGATCCTTTACCAAATCCTTTTAATGCTTCCTAATGCTAAGATGCTCATCTAGAATCAGATGATACCATCAAATATACATTAATGCTACACTATCCTAGTTTTGACATCAATCAAAATACATTTAACGGAAAGAGGAACTCACACATTTGTTCCCTAACCACGACCTGATATATTAGTGTAAGCAATCGGACCAAATGAGCATGGTGGTCGCAAGTGAACACAAAGCGCAAAAGAAAGAGTTGGATGAGATTGTTGAGAAGAAGTTAGAAAGTGAACGCGAACTGCAAAAGAAAGATTTGAAAGATTTAGATGCATTGTATAACAATAAGTTGGAAGATGTGTTAGCACATGAGCGGGAAATTTGCAGGAATTAAATTCCCAAGCTCGATGAGGTATGTGAAAATAGTGTTTTATCCGGATAAATAAGATTTTAGTGTTTGGAGTGAAATATAGGATATATTGTGTTGTTGTTATTTTTGTGATGCATCGATTGAGTGGTACCGTCCAACAATGTACAAATGAAGATGATGAACAATTTCCTGTAAAATTTGTTGTAGGTGGTGCGAGCATAAGAAGAAGTTGTTTAGTTGACCATACCGATATCTATAATGGGATATTGGTTCCTTCTGAACATTCAATTAACCACTTGGTATGTCACATTATGGATAAGAAAGATCTAATGCGTCTTCAATTAGATCATGATCGAGAGTTAGAAGTTTTCTATGTTGATCGTAAAGATATAAGGGATTTTATTTTTGGAAATGAGTGGCTTAACGTATGGATACTATAATTGTGATATACGTAAGTATAGAATTAATTATCTCATTACTGTACATTCATCGTGTTTTTATAGAACTAATTTCTCACTTATTTTTTTCATTTTGTTTAACCATTTATGTTCCTTCATCGTGTTTGTATATAATTAAATAAATTAGATATTTATGGATTCTTGAATCCATTTAGTATTCGATTTACAAATAATTCTTCAAAAGTGATTGAAACATTCATATCATCACATTTAAGTGATGGGAATAAAGAATGTTACTTAGCACCATTTATCAATGAATGAGTAGTTTCGAAAATGTGGTTTCTCTATTATAGTTAGTTTTCATGTTTTTCCAAATATCTATTACACTTGTGTTCATTCATAGGTCATTGGAAATTTATCATCATCTTTATTTAAACAAATATGGTAGTTACCTTATGTTCCTTAGGCAGACCACTTAACCAAAGATGAGACGTATTATTTCTACATAAGTTTATATTTTATGAGTAGTACATACTTTTTGTAGTAGTGTACTTAGCTTAGCGTGTAATATGTTTAAATCATTTTCAAATATACAGAGTTTTGGAGTGACAAAATATGTTGAAAGGAATTAGAAATAAAAAGCATGTATTTTGTACACCTTCGGTAAGTAGGTTAATTGTGACATTCATTTATCTATAGTTATATGTATGTGTGGTTATATATTCATGAAATTTTTAAATTTTTAGATGAGGAAATAGAAAGGATGGTACGTGTAATACCCCGTATTTTACCCTGGATAATATTATATTGTGATCGACTGAGCCCAGTGTACTCTGAGAAATTATTTGATAAAATAATTAGAGTAACTGTGGAACTGAGAATAAATCCAATTAATATTATCTGACTCTGAGGTATTTTATTAATTTGGACTTAAGAGACTTTTTGGACATTTAGTAGTATTATTTCTAATACTAAGTTTACTACTTATTCTTTTCCTCCCACTTTCCAAACACAAAAAGAAAGATAGTAAGAAAGAGAAAGAAAGAGGAAAGAAGGAAAAGGAAAGGAAGGAGAAAAAGAGGAGAAGAAGAAAAGTTCAAGAACTTCAAGAATCATCATCATCCATTCATCAAATCTTTATCCAATCATCTCATCTTCCTCATTTTCATCATCTATCCAAGGTGGGTTCTAGTTAGGACATTAGTTTTAGAGTTTTGGAAATGTTGAGTTAGGTTAGAATTATTGGAAATCGATAATCTAACGGTTAAAAATTGGTATAAATTGTGTTGTATGATCACTCCATGCTTATGAACATTAATTATGCTTGTTTGTGTTGTTTGGAATTGTTTTGGGTTGATAAAAGTGGATTTTCTAGCTTTTGGAACCATGGAACCTGTAAGGGGAGAATTTTGGTTCTGGTGTGATTCGCCAGGAAAATTAGGTCTCACCACAGTTTCGCCAGGCGAAGTGCTGGCGAAAGGAATTCGCCAGGCGAAAACCAGATTCGCCAGGCGAATTTGAAGAGACAGAATGTGTTAGCTACTGGAACTTTTATTTTTCTAAAAATTGGGGATTCGCCACTGGATTCGCCAGGCGAAGTGCTGGCGAATGGAGATTCGCCAGGCGAAGTGCTGGCGAAGTACTGGTGAAGGGGTATTCGCCAGGCGAATCAGCCTGGGATCAAATATTTTCTTTTCTTCAAAAATCCGTAACTTTTGACTCGTTTATCCGATTTAAGAGTTCTTTATATCGATGCGAAGCTAAGAAAATATTCTATGCATGGGAGGTGGAAAATATTAATTTTACTGCCCGATTAAATAATCGAAGAATTTCCAAAGTGGTATATTTATGTTTTACTTGTCATATATTATTCTATGGTGCAATTGTGATATATCTTGTCTATCCTATTATTGTTTAACATGATTGTAAGTGAAAATGCATGCCAATGTGAAAATGATATAGGAAGAGTGAGGAAACCTCAACTTGAACTATAGGAGAATCTAGTAAGGAACTAGAAATTGTAGACAACTCTAGATGGCGATGCTCGGGCACGTGTTGTTGGGAGATACATCCTTGCCGAGTATTGGCCTAGTTGAGAGTGAAACACTAGTATGGAACATGTGGTTAACCTTGTGGTTTAGTAAGGCATGATAAGCCTTAAGGCATTATAGCCTTATGATTGCCGAATACAATCGTATTGTTGTATGTGATCATGTAATTGTAACCGGTTTATCTTGAGTGTAGTTTCATGAGTCTCAGACTCCTCTAAAATGGATGCACAACTACTTGGCAGGTTTGATTCCCCGTGCTGTACGAATGGCGCCCATGGAGCATATGCTTGTGACGGTAAAAGGCCCGTGTGAAGTGACGGTTCATAACGGTAAAAGGCCCGTAGAACCCGAATCCATTCGTATGTCAAGTAGATTACAAGGACCTATGACTCGGATCGCCTTCTAGACGTAGAAGCGGACGGGAACAGGAGGTACCTTGGTATGGTTATCGATTAGTGATACTTTGAGTTGATGAACTCATGGCATGTTTCCATATAGTGTGAGAATTGTAACGTGTGAACTCAAGAGTCCCTTCCCTTTTCCCCGGACTCGAGTTAGGATGGTTAAAACCTTTTAATCAGAGAGAATCCATAAGATAGGGAACTCACTGAGATTTGATGTATCTCACCCCACGTTGTTGATGTATTTCAGGTGCTTCAGGTTCCGAGGAGGGTAAGGATAGGGTCGTGTGATCTTTCCTTGCTTGTTGATGGCAAGCTTCCGTAGCGGAGTTTATTTTGAGATCATTATTGATCTAGTTCTTATTTTTTATCTTTTGAACATCTTTTGTATAATATGCCTTTGGTTTTAGTACTTGTACTTTAGGGCATTTATTTGTATACAATGTGTTAACTAGGAGCTTATGTGTTTCAGTACCAAACACTTGGATCTGCATATAATATTTATGCTTTGATGTATGAGTTTTATATATGGGTATTACAGTTGGTATCAGAGCAGGTCGTATCCTCGACCTAGCCATGAAATAGTATAAGTATTTCTTTCTGTTTCATATGCAGTGTGTCGCCATTGGTCTTAAGTGTTATATGTATAGTATTGAGCCTGATCAACTTAATCCTATCTATATGATGTTTAGGAACATGGCTTGCGGATGCAGAAACTGTGGTAGATCTGGAGCGAATCATCCTGTGGCGAATCCGCCGGGTGGCGATGGCAATGCTCCTCTGTATCAGTTCTTGCAACAGATACAGCAGCAACAGAATCTATTCATGCAGCAGATGGTACAACAAATGAATGGAGGTCTGCATCCTCAAGTGGTTGTTTCAGAAGCTGTAGGTGGGAGTTTTTGGGATTTCATCCGCATGAATCCTCCAGAATTTCATGGCGGATTAGATCCTGTGAAAGCTCATGAATGGATTGTTGGTATGGAGAGAATTTTTTTGATAATTTACTGTAGTGAGGAGAACAAGGTAGTGTTTGCTTCTCACTCACTGAGAGGTCCTGCTAAGAGGTGGTGGGATATTGCTTCAGCTTTTATGACTATTCAAGGTGTGCCTAAAGTGTGGGAACAATTCAAGGCTACTTTTATGGAGAAGTACTTTCCTAGTTCTTTAAGGATCCAAAGAGAATTTGAATTCCAAGAGTTACGGCAAGGTTATGTGATAGAGAATGATTTGAGGAGTGTTCAGACAGAAGGGAATTCGCGTAGGTCGAACCGGAATGACTATGAGAGGTCAAGCCAACCGTTTAGGCCAAGGCAACAAACCTTCAAAGGGAAACAAGTGCAAAGTAGTAGACCTAATACTCCTTATTTGTGCCGGTTGTGCAACAAGTATCATTTTGGGAAGTGTAGAGATGGAGCCTCTAGGTGTTATCATTGTGATGAAGTGGAGCATTTGGCAAGAAACTGCCCGCAGGATGGGAATCATACACGAGGGAAGAATGCCAGAAGAGTTTACACTTTGGATATAAGGAGGAAGAAGAGTGACAACTCTTTAATAGTGGGTACGTGTTTCGTAAACGGACATCCTTGTTTTGTTTTATTTGATTGTGGAGCAACACACTCCTTTGTGTCAATGCAATGTGTGAAATTGTGTTTTGTCCGAAGTTAAGGAAGTAACGATCTTCAAGTCTTGTGTATTTTCGGTAGCCTGTGAGATTTCAGAAGTTTTCCCCGAAGATGTCACTTCTCTTCCTTCGATGAGAGAAGTGGAATTTTCTATTGACCTGGTACCGAGAACGGCTCCTATATCCGTTTCTATGTATCGGATGGCACCACTTGAATTGAGAGAACTGAAGGAACATATGGAAGAGCTTATGGCTAAGTATTTTGTTTAGACCTAGTGTCTCACCGTGGGGAGCTCCAATATTGTTAGTAAAGTAGAAGGACGGTGGGATGCGGTTGTGTATCGACTATCGTCAGTTGAATAAAGTCACCATTAAGAATAAGTATCCCTTACCCATGATAGATGACCTGTTAGATCAATTGAAAGGAGCCTGAGTGTTCTCGAAGATTGATTTGAGGTCGGGTTATCACCAGATTCGAGTGAAGAGTTCTGATGTGCCTAAGACTGCATTTAGGACCCGTTATGGTCATTACGAATTCTTAGTAATGCCTTTCGGTGTGACGAATGCTCCGGCAGTTTTATGGATTACATGAACCGAATATTTCAAGCTCACTTGGACCAATTCATGGTGATCTTCATTGATGACATTCTTATTTATTCTCGTACTTCACAAGAGCACGAGGGACATTTGAGAATTGTTTTATCGATTTTACAAGAGAAGCAACTTTTCGCCAAGTTGAGCAAGTGTGAGTTTTGAATGTCGGAGGTTAGTTTTCTTGGTCACGTCATATCTCGGGGAGGTGTGGCGGTTGATCCATCAAAGGTTGAAGCCGTAATTATTGGGAGAGGCCGAAGAATGTTTCGGAAATTAGAAGTTTCTTGGGACTGGCAGGTTATTATCGAAGGTTTATCAAAGGCTTTTCTCAATTGGCATTACCTATGACTAAACTTACTCGGAAGGATTGTCCTTATGAGTGGGATTCGGCTTGTGAGCAGAGTTTTATGAGTTTGAAAAAGAGATTGACGACTGCTCCTGTTCTGATCATTCCTGATCCTAGCAAGTCGTATGAGGTATTTTGTGATGCATCTAAGATGGGTTTAGGAGGTGTTTTAATGCAAGATAGTCACGTGGTGGCTTATGCTTCTCGACAGTTGAAAGTTCACGAGAAGATTTATCCAACGCATGATTTGGAGTTAGCGACAGTGGTGCTTACTCTAAAAGTGTGGCGTCATTATCGGTATGGAGTACGCTTGAAATGTTCAGTGACCATAAGAGTTTGAAGTATTTATTTGACCAAAGGGAGTTAAACATGCGACAACGAAGGGGGATGGAGTACTTAAAGGATTATGATTTAGAATTGAAGTATCATCCAGGAAAAGCGAATAAGGTAGCAGATGCATTAAGTCGGAAAGTAGTTCATAGTGCGAAATTGATGATTTTGGAGTATGCTTTGTTGGAGAATTTTAGAGATCTTAATCTTAAGTTTGTGTGGACACAAGATGGTGTAATTATGGGAAATTTGAATGTAAATTCTACTCTAAGAGTTGAGATTCAACAAGGTCAAACGTTGGATGAGAAGTTGCAAGAGATGTTAATGCAACCGGGTTTTGTGCACGCTAATGTCGGTATTATTATGTTCGACCAAAGAATTCGTGTTTCAAATGATGCAGTGTTGAGAAGAAAGATTTTGGATGAAGCTCATAAAGGTACTTTTACTATACATCCGGGTTCTTCAAAGATGTATCAAGATGTAAAGAAGGACTATTGGTGGTCCGGTATGAAAAGAGATGTTACGGTATTCGTGTCGGAATGTGCAGTATGCCCACAAGTTAAGATTGAACATCAAAGACTGGGTGGATTATTGCAACCATTAGAAATCCCAATTTGGAAATGGGATAGTATTTCTATGGACTTTGCAGTAGGTTTATCCTGTACGCAAGGTGGTTATGATTTAATTTGGGTAATAGTAGATCGGTTGACAAAGTCGGCGCATTTCTTGGCTGTGAAGACTACCTTCAAGGCAAGTCATCTTGCGAGGCTGCTTATTGCGTAAATTTTAAGATTGCACGGTATTCCCTCTAATATTGTGTCGGATAGAGATCCGAAGTTACTTCAAGGTTTAGGAAAGTTTTCAACAAGCTATGGGGACGGAGTTTCGTTTGAGCATGTTTAATCATCCACAGACGGATGGTCAGGCTGAGCAAACGATACAAATGATGGAGGATATGTTGAGAGCTTGTGTACTAGAAAGTAAGGGTAATTGGAAAGAACTACTACCATTGATTGAGTTTTCTTATAACAATAGTTACCTTGCGAGCATCGGAATGGCTCCTTATGAAGCTTTGTATGGGAGAAAATGTATAACACCTTTGGGTTGGGCGGAGATTGGTAAAGATAGAATCTTAAGACCGGAAATCATCCAAGAGACTATGGAAAAGATTCGGATGATCCGCGAGAAAATTAAACAAGCAGAAGATCGACAGAAGAGTTATGCAGACAATCGAAGGAGACCTTTAGAATTTGAAGAAGGTGACCATGTGTTTTTGAAAGTTACTCCGAGATTGAGATTGAAAGGACCGTTTAAGTCACGCAAGTTAAGTCCGAGATACGTGGGACCGTATCAGATCTTAGAAAGGATTGGTGCAGTAGCTTATAGATTGGCCTTACCGCCTTCTCTGTCAGAAATGCACGATGTCTTTCATGTATCTCAGCTTCGGAAGTTCATTCTCGATCCTCTTCAGCCAGTTCTACCAGAATCAGTGGAAATAGAAGCGGATTTAACATTTAAACCTCAACCGAGCCGTATTGTGGGAAGAGAAACGAAAGTATTAAGGAACAAGGATATTTCTCTCGTTAAGGTGCAGTGGGATGTAACTGATCCGGGTGATGCAACTTGGGAACTCGAATCGGAAATGTGAGATGCTTACCCTCATCTGTTCAGGTAATCTTTAAATTCGAGGGCGAATTTCTATTTAAGGGGGGAGGATGTAATACCTCGTATTTTACCCCGGATAATATTATATTGTGATCGACTGAGCCCAGTGTACTCTGAGAAATTATTTGATAAAATAATTATAGTAACTGTGGAACTGAGAATAAATCCAATTAATATTATCTGACTCTGAGGTATTTTATTAATTTGGACTTAAGAGACTTTTTGGACATTTAGTAGTATTATTTCTAATACTAAGTTTACTACTTATTCTTTTCCTCCCACTTTCCAAACACAAAAAGAAAGAGAGTAAGAAAGAGAAAGAAATAGGAAAGAAGGAAAAGGAAAGGAAGGAGAAAAAGAGGAGAAGAAGAAAAAAGAGCAAGATATTGGTAATATCACTCTCTGAAAGCAAAGGCGAAGGTATCAACCATTAGCAGCGGTAACTCCTGCTATCAACCCTGCGCCTGCTCCAACATATCAACCTCAGGTTGCTCATAGCTAACCAAATCAACAACAGTAACAGCAAAGCACACAACAGCCTCTTCAGCAGGCTCGTCCTCAGTACAACAATAACAACCGTACAACGTGACCACCAGGGTTTGACCCTATACCAATGTTGTACAGAGAACTATTTCCGCTACTTCTGGTCAAGGGGCACGTCCAAACCAGGTCTCCTCTTACAGTATCGGAAAATCCGCCTTTTTGGTTCAAAGTAGATCAAACTTGCCCTTACCATCAAGGAGGACCGGGACATAACATTGAAAACTGTCTCAGCTTCCAATCTGATGTGCAAAAGGTTGTCAGGAACGGGGTCCTGTCTTTCAAAGATACAAATCCAAATGTTCAGACGAACCCGTTTCCTCAACATGAGAAGACTGCAGTAAATTTGATAGAGGAAGAATCTAACCACAGCTATCAAATTCACGATGTACTCCTATTAGGAACCAATCTGGTCAAGATACATTGCAGACAGAGCGGATACAATCATGTACCGTCTCATAATTATCACCAGTGTGATATCTGCTCAAAGAATAGTCAAGGATGTTCTGTAGTGCAATCAGCTCTACAATAACAGATGGATCTCAGATGGATCCAAGATCACCGAATCTGTGAGGTCAATATGGCTCACGCGAATCCCAACATTGTCCAGAACCACAACATTCTGGTGATGAATGTTAACTTGTTGGCAATGCACTCAAGGCAAAGCCAACATCATGATCTGCCACGACACGATTACAATTCCTGTCCGATCTGCTCAATAAACAATCAGGGATGCTCTTTTGTACAAGAGGCCCTCCAGCGTTAGATGGATCTCGGATGGATTCAGGACTACCGTGATAGAAGTCACTATCAAGTCAATATGATTCAAATCTTTGATATTCGCTTGATGAATACTGTAACGCCCCGATTTGGTTAATCGTATTTATTTATTTCATTTATGTGAAATTTTGTGAATTGTGTAAATTAAATGAGTTTTACCTGTTAATTGGATTATTTCTCAGATAGATAAAATAATTGCAATTGATAATATTTTCTTATTAACTTTTAATTCCTGATATATTTTGCATCGTTGTTTATGTTTTATCGCATTTTGAGAGCGTTTGGGAAATACTTGATCAAAAGGGTAAAATAGTCTTTTGAAGGGTTAGATATTTTTATAAAAGTAGATATTTTGTTATAAAAAGAGAAAAAGAGAGAAATAGAGGGAAAAAGAGGAGAAAAGAGAAAGAAAAGAGAGAAGAAGGGGAAGAAGAGGAAATCGATCAAATCAAACCTTGATCTTTGATTAATCAGGTAAGGGTGAGAAGTTCCGATTATATTTCGATTGTATATGTATATGTATGTGTTGTTTGCATTTGTTTGGTTGAAATATATACTTTTCCTTATTGGTTGGATTGAAGAACAAATGTGTGGGAATCGATGTTCTAACGGTTCAAAGGCGCAATAGATCGCGTAGAATAGTCGAGTGATGTTTGGGTTTAATCGAAAATGCTTGTTGGTAAGATTTGAGGAGTTTTGTATTGAGTTATAGAGAATTAGAGCTTTAGGGCATTAATGGTAAATTGAGTGGAAATTGATGTGTTCACGGTTGAAACTTGGGATAAATCGCGTAGTATAGTCGGGTGAGGTTAGGAATTAGTTGGAAATGCTTACCAGTATGTTTTGACATGTTTGGTTGAATTTGATGGAAAATTACAACATTTGCTATGTTGTGATTTTGAGATTTGGATCCAAAACTTTTGTGTTGGAAATCATGTTTTAAGGTTCCTAATTGTTGATACATGATAGAACCATGATAATATACCTTTATTGGTTATTTGGGTATGGTTTTGAGGGTGAATTTGTGAATTGGAAGTTGCTGTCAAAAGGGATATTTTTCTGCATAACCCAGTGCCCGCTTAGCGTAGTCTGGAGAAGTTTCGCCTCTTCCAGGCAGTGAGTAGCGCGCTTAGCGTGGGTGGGGGCCGCTTAGCGTGACCTGGAACTGAAAAATATTATTTTTATTGACTTAAAATTCATGGAAAATATCTGTTTCATATTATATTAATATTGTGTTGTTGTTATTGTATGGTGAGCATGTATTGAGGCGTTATATGCTTGTTTTGTTGATGTGGATGTGATAATATGAAATGCATGATTAAATTATGCAAAGGTGTGTAGTGGTTGTAGGGCGTAATGAGGCATGTTCGATAATGCGTGCGGTCGGTAATTTGTCATGTGTTATGCTATTGCCATATAAATGTGAAGCTTTTAGGCTATTTATATGATGTTGAATTGAAGAAATGATGACCTTGTGGCATAAAGGTATTGAAGAAATGAATTGCAACATATGATATCGTATTGATGTTGCTGTGGGTAGACTCTGTGGCGTGAATTCTAGCGAACTATATTTTTGTGTGGATTACTTCATTAATGACTAATTAATGCAAAGTAATAGATAGTTGTATATGTGATAACTGTATTGGTGCAGGTG
This sequence comes from Lathyrus tuberosus, assembly GCA_022829125.1. NCBI lineage: Eukaryota > Viridiplantae > Streptophyta > Magnoliopsida > Fabales > Fabaceae > Lathyrus > Lathyrus tuberosus. Next base: position 2,788,206 of record JALAZF010000452.1, read on the forward strand.
GGTAATTCCAATGGGAATTATGGTGAGTGTATGACTCACGTGTGATCAGGAGGATCGTGTAGATGTATAATTGATTGTTATATATGTGTCTTGTGCATAATTCTTGTTATGTATGTATTATGTTGAATTGATTGGACAGTTGTGGTAATACTAGTGTGTATTACGGTAAGTATGTATCTCACGTGTGATCATGAGGATCGTGAAGATGTATAATTGTTATTATACATGTGTTTTGTGTGTAATCTATGTCATGCATTTCATGATGTGTCTGGTGGAGACAGCTAGGTGGGAATCCATGATGGGTGCCTAGTATTGTCCGAACTCCAATGTGAAGTTGTATGGAGATAAATCATTGCACAGTGGGAGTGTATGTGATTTATCCGGACTCCAATGTGGAGTTGTATGGAGATAAATCATTGCTCAGTGGGAGTGTATGTGATTTGTCCGGACTCCAATGTGGAGTTGTATGGAGATAAATCATTGCTTAGTGGAGTGTATGTGATTTATCCAGATTCTATTATGAATCGGGTTCAATTAAATGAACCATGTTGTGTGGTACCACTTGCATTGCATTATGTCATTGAGTCACATTGCATTATTATGTCTTTGTTGGATTATAATTGAAAGTGACAAGTGTGTCATGAATATGGGCACATTATGTGTGATTTCTTGATTTCTACTCATTAACATGTATTTTGCACCGTTAATTATTGAATGTAGTTCTCACCCCTTTGTTGTTTCTTGTGTCTGTGTTTCTTGGGAAGTACAGATATATATCATAACTTGTGTATATGAATACCTGATATCTTTGTATGCTATATGTGTTAGCATGTGGTGTGTGGGTGAGTTGAATAATATATGTGAATTATATGTTTACATATTATTATGCAATCTTGATTTAGTTGTTATTTCTCACCCTTCTGCTGGAATATGCTTTTATGGCATAGTGCAGATTAGCCGCTGTAGAGGCGTGGAGGCAAGTGGAAGAGTTAGATCTTCATTTTGCTTATATCTTTGGTGTCTGCTCTGATACGTAACATGGGAGTCGGGGGAAACGCTTTTGTTATTTATGTTTATATATGTGAATATATATATATATATATATATATATTGGATAACTTGTACGTATATTTTGATGTTATGAAACAACTTATTTTGTAAAACGAGTCAATTAGGGATCTTTCCGTTTTATTCCATAATTGAACTTTCCTTTTGTTGGAAAAAGTTTCCTGTTATTATTTATTCAATTTTGTGTTATGTATCAAAGTTACAAGCAGGCGGATTATGTTTTTTTTCTCAAATGTGGCATCCTTATTTTTGTCGAAAGAATTTTTATTCACTCTGATTTAATTATGTATTTTTTATCCACTAGATGGGAATTTGGGTGTTACAAATACCATCCTGGTAGAATTACATGCTAAGCAAGTCAGGCTCGGTTTTCTGGCTTCACATGATTATCAAAACTGTGAACAATGCCATGAAGACAACCAAGGATGCTACCTTGTGCGAGCAGCTATGGTAAATCAGTTGGATCGAAAGGAGATCCAACCATGTTCAAGTTTTGGTTCGATCAACGTAACTCAAGATTATCTTCCTGATCAAAGCAAAGACATTGTCTTAATCCCTAAACAGGAAGTGGCCAAAGATGTATGCACTATAATTCCTCTACTCCATGAATCAAGAGTTCCTCTTGATAGTAGAAGGATTCTCAACCTCGAACCAATTGAGGCCGGCTACGATGGTCAGAAAAATCAAAAGCCTCATGTAGTTATCTATCTGCCAGGACCAATACCGTATGAATCAAATAAGGTTATCCCTTACAAATACGGTGCAACAACAATCGAGAATGGAAAGGAAACTCCATTACCCTCCATCGTAAACATTGCTGACATCACTCGAGTAACACAGAGCGGTCGGATCTTCAACAGAGGAGTTGGAGAACCCACCAGAGAAAAGGAACCTCAAACAGAAGTTCCAAATCAACCAGTCGGTCAATCTAGTAATACCAACCTTTCAAAGAACAATGATGAGATGCTGAAGCTCATCCAGAAAAGCGAGTACAACATTGTAGACCAACTGTTGCAAACTCCTTCAAGAATCTATGTGTTATCTCTCTTGCTCAGTTCTGAAGCTCGCAGAGAAGCTTTATAGAAAGTTTTAGAGCAAGCCTTTGTGGAACAAGATGTGACAATAAGACAATTCGACAGCATCATCTCCAACACCACTTCCTACAATAATTTAGGGTTCAGTGATGAAGAACTGTCGGAAGAAGGCACAAATCACAACATGGGGCTTAATATTACAGTCAACTGCCAAGATGATACTTTAGCCAGCATACTGGTAGACACCGGATCAGCTCTAAATGTTATACAAAAATCTACTCTGATGTGATTATCATTTCAAGGATCTTCGATGAGAGGCAGTGAGGTCATCGTCAAAGCCTTCGATGGATCCAGAAAAATAGTTATCGGTAAAGTCGACCTTCCCATAACTATAGGTCCTCACACTTTCCAGGTCACTTTCCAAGTCATGGACATCTAGGCAGCATAAAGTTGTTTATTAGGAAGACCTTGGATACACGAGGTTGGGGCAGTCACTTCGACACTTCACCAGAAGCTGAAGTTCGTAAAAAATAAGAAGCTAGTCATAGTCTGTGGAGAGCAGACCTTGGTCGTAAGCAACTTATCATCATTCACCTGTGTAGAACCAGAAGAGGTTGTTAGAACTCAGTTCCAAGCACTTACGGTGAGAAATGAGAATCAACCCGAAAAAGGAACATCAATTTCCTCATACAAAGATGCTCTCAAAGTGATCGAGAGTAACAACACAAAAGGATGAGGATAGCTTGTCAATCCTACGGATAACAAGACAAAGAAAGGTATTGGTTATTCCTCAACCTGTACCCAAACTGCTACTAACGATGAAAGTTTTTGTCCCATTCAGGACTTCTTCCACAGTGGAGGTTTCCTTCACCCAGTGTCTCAAGAAGTACATACCATCAATGAGGGTGACTCCTCCGATACAGATGAAGAGTGGAAGTCATATCTCAACGAGGACAGTTATATGTCTCAGGAAGAAACGCATACGCCATTTTGCTATCCCACGCAGAGTCCGAGATATATACCGAGATCAGATATCAAGATGATGTACGGAGCTTGTGATCCGAAAGGATGCCGTGCTCCACCAAACTCATTAGAGGAGGACACTCTGATGAAAGACAACTTCGACTATGCCTATTTTGACCCAATGGATGACTTGCCTATCTGGCAGCCGTACCCAGGAGACTTGGGGCAAAAGAGTCATCCCAACAATGCATATTAGCTAAGCATCATTGAAAAGAATAGTTGCGTCCCCACCAAATCATGGGATCATTGCTCAGGGTATTCAGAAAATATCCAGCACAACGATGAATCTGCAAAGATTGCAGGACAAGAGTTCATCAACTATGCTTTTCCCGAGGTCAATGTCATTTAAAAGGATGACTCCTCCAGTTCCAGGGAAGTGTGGGACACCTTAGGACAACCGAGTGGCAGGTACGACTTCTTGGTCAAGTACACCACTCGTGAAAGCTCTCGTATTAGGCTCGAAGACATCCAGCCAACTGGATGGGGAGATCTGCCTGAAAATGAAAACACTGTGCAAGATACAATAGAAGAGTTCGTCTACGACAACTCTGCCTGGGAGGAAGACTCAAACAATCCTGCTCCGCCAGAAATCAGCGTCATTTCTGAGGACAGGCCAAGAAAGAAGGTACCAGACTTTGTGATTCACCGAGGAGTTCGCCGCCAATGGGTTGCTGTCGATGTCCCGAAAGTCGTCTGTAAGTCTAAGTAATTTCCATCTTTGTTTTAACCTTTCACCCTGCCTAGGTGAAACAGATGTTTTTATAGGGAACTTTCTGTAAATGTCCCTCTTCGCTTCACCCAAAGCGACAGAGTTTTGTTTTATAGGGCTGTAGTTTCAGGAATCGACCAAATCATAAATAAATAAACGTCGTTCTGTAATTTCCGCATTTATTGTTGTTTTCACTTTTCGCTTTTTTAGAAAATGGTAATCCTAAAAACAACTCAAAATAAAAACAAGCATTTTTTCAAAAAATACACTACAAACACTCTTGCATTCTCGCTATCTCTTCTAAAAAACAAATCATCACGTCATGCAGATTGCTTGTTTTAAACCTCATTGAAACATACGATCCAATGCCTTCTCCCAACTTTGAATTCCCGGTATTTGAAGCTGAAGAAGAAGAAGATGAAGAAATACCAGAAGAGATCTCCCGATTACTCAAACAAGAGGAAAGGTCCATTGAGCCTCACAAAGAGCCGTTAGAAACAATCAACTTGGGTTCAGGAGAAGAAAGGAAAGAAGTCAAGATTGGGGCACTGCTCAGTCCAACTGTCAGAGAAGACTTGATAAAACTTCTCAAGGAATTTCCCGATGTATTTGCTAGGACATGCCAGGGTTGGATACCAGCATCGTGGAGCACCATTTACCGTTAAGATCAGAATTTTCGCCAGTAAAACAATGATTGAGAAGAACTCATCCAGACATGGCCATCAAAATCAAAGAGGAAGTACAGAAACAGATTGACACGGGTTTCCTCGCCACCTCAGAATATCCTCAATGGTTAGCCAACATAGTACCAGTTTCGAAAAAGGACGGAAAAGTCAGAATGTGTGTAGATTACAGGGATCTGAATAAAGCTAGTCCAAAGGATAACTTTCCCTTACCGCTCATAGACATGCTGGTAGACAGTACAACAAAGTTCAAAGTATTCTCCTTCATGGATGGATTCTCGGGCTATAATCAAATAAAAATGGCGCCGAAAGACATGGAGAAAACTTCCTTTATCACCCCATAGGGCACCTTTTGTTACAAGGTGATGTCGTTCGGTTTGAAGAACGTCGGGGCAACCTATCAAAGGGCCATGACTACTATGTTCCATGACATGATACACAAAGAGATCGAAGTGTATGTCGATGATATGATTGCCAAATCTAAAACAGAAGAGGAGCATGTGACCCACCTGTCAAAGTTATTCGAGCGCCTGAGAAAGTACAAACTTCGCTTGTATCCCAACAAATGCACATTCGGTGTATGCTCAGGAAAACTGCTAGGGTTCATCGTCAGCCAGAAAGGAATTGAGGTTGATCCAGACAAGGTCAAGGCCATTCAAGAAATGCCTTCCCCAAAGACTGAGAAACAATTCATAGGATTCCTGGGACGTTTGAATTACATTTCTAGATTTATATTCCTCATGATCGGGACATGCGCGCCTATCTTCAAATTACTCAAAAAGAACCAGGACTGCGTTTGGACAGAAGACTGCCAAACTGCCTTCGACAATATCAAAGAATACTTATTGAACCCACCAATTCTATCACCTCTAGTAGAGGGAAGACCACTGATCATCTATTTAATAGTCTTGGAAGACTCCATGGGCTGTGTACTTGGCCAACAAGACGAAACAAAAAGAAAAGAGTCTGCCATCTACTATTTGAGCAAGAAGTTTACCGACTGTGAAACTCGATATACTATGCTTGAGAAAACTTGTTGTGCTCTGGCTTGGGCAGCCAAACGTCTTCGCCAGTACATGATTTGTCACACTACTTGGTTAATCTCCGAAATGGATCCAATCAAATACGTCTTTGAAAAGCATGCTCTCACGGGAAGGATCGCCTGGTGGCAGATGTTGTTATCAAAATACTGTAGCGCGGTTTTTCTGGTTTCGAATCACTATCGCTTTGGGGTGCTACAGTTCGATTCATTTTTTATCCTGTGAAGCTGATTAAGGAAGGAAAAATAGATGTCTCAAATTAACCCTGCTTGCACACTGAGTTTAAACAGATGACTGTTGATTTACAGATGCTATCAAAATTGTGGGTCTCTCTTAGGTTATTTGGCTTAAGAATAGAGTGTCTTGACGGTTCATGAGGCTTTTGGGAAGGTCCTATATCTAAAAAAAATGTTATTGATGTATGAAGGTACTGGACCTAGAGTTTTTGATTTGTATGCTAGCTAAGATTTCGCAATCTTATGCCTACGTATTCCCGTTTAAACGAAACAGGGAAATTAGAGCAATCGTAGTTCCTCCTATTCTAAGGGAGGAAAAAGATGTTTTGGTGTATTGTTCAAAGCCCAAGATTGAAGCTAAAAGGGTATTTGTGTCTTGTTTAAAGCCCAAGATTGAAGCTAAAAGGGTAATTGAGAGGGAATTTGTCATCTCTAAAGAGAGATTGTTGATTTTTGTGTGCCTTGATCAAAGCACAAGGTTGATGCTAAAAGGTTGATTGACTCCACTGTGGAAGTCCTTATACAAAGCCTAAGAGGAGGCTAGGGATGACTGACTCAACAAGAGAGTAATTATATATGTCTTGTACAAAGCCCAAGATTGAGGCTAAAAGAGACTGACTCTTTGGGGATATCATTATACAAAGCCTAAGAGGAGGCTAACAGTTTGACTTTTCCGGGGAAAATGTTCGTTCTGTCTTGTACAAAGCCTAAGATTGAGGCTAAAAGGGATTTTTGACTCCGTTGGGGAGGTTTATATGTGTCTTGTACAAAGCCCAAGATGGAGGCTGAAATGAGTTTGTCTCAATAAGAGAGTGCTTTTATATGTCTTGTACAAAGCCCAAGACGGAGGCTAAAAGAGTTGACTCAACAAGAGAGTCTGAAAGTTGATTGACTCAACAAGAGAGTCTTATATACTCAACAAGAGAGTGATTTGATGTCTCGTACGAGGCCTGAGATTGAGGCTAAAAGAAGATTGACCCAACAAGAGAGTCTTTTATACTCAACAAGAGAGTGTTGAAAGGTGATTGACTCAACAAGAGAGTCTGAAAAATGATTGACTCAACAAGAGAGTCTGAAAAGTGATTGACTTAACAAGAGAGTCTGAAAAATGATTGACTCAACAAGAGAGTCTGAAAAGTGATTGACTCTACAAGAGAGTCTGAAAAGGTTAGCTCCGCTGGGGGAGGATCATTGTACAAAGCCCAAGAGGAGGCTGGCTGTGTTGAGGAAAGATCATTATACAAAGCCTAAGAGGAGGCTATCTTACTGCTGAGGATTAGATCCATAGGCAGGCCCAAGGGTGGGGAACTCTCATGAGAGAGACCGGGTTTCTGCTGGAGATTTACCCAAAGTGATCAGTGTTTTTTCCTATGTTTGAAAGGACCTTTAGAATGTCTTTGAGACTCAAAGGGGTTTTAGACTATCCAAGTGTACTGGTGTTGAAGAGTTTTATCTTTTGTAGAATGCCCAAAAGAGGGCAAGGGCATTAAGGGATGAGAATCAACCCTAAAGTGGCCTGAGGTTTGACACTGGAAAGACTGCTCTAGCAAAGGATGACTAAGTTCTGTCTTATACCTTTTAAGAGGTCATTAGGATCCTTGTATTAAGCCCAAGAGAAGGCACGAGAACTTCTAAGAAGCCGAAGGGTCCTTGTACAAAGCCCAAGAGGAGGCGGGGATGCTTTTAGGAAGCCTGTGGGTCCCCAAACCAAGAGAAGTTTAATAAATTCAATTCACAGAGAAGAGATCATTCGAGGAAAGTTTGAGGGTTTGGAAGAAATTCAAGAGATGATATTCACGGAGAATAGATCAACTCTGGGCAGTAGAATTTCTTTGACAATTTCTAGGGGTGACAGTCTGAGAAAAGGTTCACCGAGAATACTGCCTTTCTCTTTGTTCCATATTGTTTAACCCCAAGAGAAGGGAAGACTGTATCTGGAATCCTATGGGGATCTAGTTTTGTTTGTATTTAAGAGTGACCAACAGGGCTTTACCTAGTTCTAGACCTAGTTGCCGGGGAAAACTCTAAATAACTATACTAGTATATATACAGTTAATATATGACAAGTATTTAAAAGGATATGAAAGAAGACTAACCATGTGCAGCTTCCCACAATACAGTTATGTATATGAAAGCATATAAAAGAAAGCGGATAAACACTTACCTGTTGTAGAACTTTCATGCTGTTTTGTAAGTTGTTCAACAAAGAAATTAAAGAAAGTTTTGATAGCAACTATACATTTAGATTCAAAATCAAAGGAGAAAGTATTTTGAATAGAGATCGGGGCTTACAGCTCAGGGAGAGGCCCAAATTTTAACAGTGATGGCACTGTTGTTTTGAATATCGTATCGGGACTTAATCAACGATTGAGGCCCAAAAAGTTTTGGTCAAAAGGGGATTGGGTCTTACACTCTATTAGAGGCCCAAAGAGTTTGAAAATGAATAAAGATGGGTCTTATAGCTCAAGGAGAAGCCCAGTTGATTTTGTCAAAAAGGTGACGATCGCGCCGAACGTTTGAAAATATACATAGGGAATTATACAATGTGTGAGGCCCAAAAAGGTATTGTTTACAAAGGGGTGAGGCTTACACTCTATCAAGAGGCCCAAAAGATTTTTTAAAGAAAATGAATGGGGCTTATAGCTCGAGGAGAGGCCCAGATGATTATTTGTTTGAAAAATGGCGATCGCGCCGAGGTTTGAAAACACAGTGGGTCTTATACGATGACCGAGGGCCAAATTATTTTGGTTTAAAAACGGGGTTGGGTCTTACACTCTATTAGAGGCCCAAAGAGTTTGAAAAAGATTTGTTTAGGGTGATTAAGATCAAATCCCTAAATTAATTTCAAAATGTATTTTAATTAAATAAAAATTTGATTAAAATGATCAAAATTATCAAACATGTGTGAAAAACAAGTTGTGATCTTGGATTAATGTTTGAAAAACCATGTTTTTATCCACAAAATGATTGGAAACCATTTAAGTTTGGAAAATCAAGAAGGAAAAAATATTTTAAATGTTAAAAAACAAATAAATATTAATTCTTTGCAAAAATATAAAATATATGAAATAAATACTATTTTTGGGAAATCATTGTAAAATAAAATATTTTAACATTTTTGTGAATTATTAAAAAAAGAATCAACTCAAAATCATTAAAAACCAGAGAGAAATTAATTATTGAATCAATTAAATAAAATCACAATAATTCAAATATTTAAAAATTCAAAAAAGGGCGCCAAGAACACCAAGTTCTTGCCCGCACCCTCTGTTTCTTCAGATTTGCATTTTCCCCTCAATCTCACTGAATACTTGATGAAATCACACAATCCACATATCAATATACTTGTTTTCACCTCACGATCATGTCTATGGTCTTTAATTTCATTTATTTTAAGCATGGAATAAGAAATCAAGACAAAACCCCAAGAACCCTAAATTATGCATGAAGACTGGGAATTTTGATACACAATTTATACAAAGCAATTAATTGAGGGGAAACCCTCCATACATGATTATGAACATATGGCAAAATTATTGTGCGAGGAAATATGCATGAATCATGAAATGACCAATTTTAGGCTTACTTGAAGGTCGGGGCAGCAAGAGCAATTTGATTTTTGAGTTGGAGGTGTTACAGATGAGTTGTGATGATCTGAACAGCTTCCCTACACCATATGGAATGTGTTTGAATGCTTGGAGTGATTAGAAATGGACCGGAACAGGTTATACCTCAACTGCAACTTGGTTGAAAACTTGAGCAATTGGGTGGTGATTTTGTGAAATTGGTGTTCCAGATGTTGTTTAAGTGTTTGGATCACTTCTATATGATGTTTATGAGGTGTGTGTATGATTGGTTTGGTTGGAATTGCTCTCAAACTCAAAACCCGATAATGACTTGCTTTAGAAGGCAATTTCGGAAGTGAGAAGGTGATTTTGAGGAAAGCATCAGTTTGGGTGCTTTGGTGTAATCAAACTGAGCATAAATGAGCTTTATTTATAGTAGAGCAAGTTTGTTTTGCAAGCAATAGTGTGTGGCAATTACAGCAGGCTGTTGGCCAATTGGATCACTTTGGAATCTTAAGTCTCCTCTAGCCATTGACTAGAGGTTAGAACACAAGCATATGGTTCTTTGATTCAAGGATAAGGCTTGACTGAAGTGTTCATCTTTGCTCTGATACATACCACCTCTAAGCATCCATTGAATGCTCCAAAACAAAATTAGAGTCTTGAGGCATCTTTAGCTTTTAGGGGTGCCAAACCTATATGTAGTTCCAAAGACTTGGGAGGCTTATGGATCAGTGTTTGTTCCTTCTTGGTCTCCCCCTAAGGTGTGCAGATGGATAAACTTGTTTATCATTTGCACAAATTGATCAAATTGAGCCCTAATGCACAATCTGCCTTGCCAAGACAGTTTGCAGCAAGGCATGTTGCAACTGTCATAACTCCTAACTCACATGGATTTTGATGGAGTTCTTGGACATTTTGGAAAGCCCTTATGTGACACAACACATGTGTGATCATAGTTTGTCTTGAAAATTTTTGGATCCAAGTGAAAAATGCCCCTACATTTTGAAAAAAAGCAAGACAGATTCTGACTTAGTGAAAATTTCACTAAGTGTTGGAAAAAGTGACATTTCATGTTTTCAGCCATTTTGATCACTCCATAACTAAAAATCCATGAAGAATTGGAATGAGGTGTAGTTGACACTTTTAAAGTATGTCATGAGAGCTACAAATCCATCTTTGGACCATCCAAAATGGTTGCTTGGATCTCAAGTTATGATCCTTAGAAGTTGGTACCCTAGCCACTTTGTTCCATAATTTAGAAAAATTCTAAGTTTTTATGGTTACCCCTTTTACAAGTTATCTCATTTTCTTTGATTTTTCTTGATGAATGATGATTCCAATCACACATTAACATCATTTTAGGGTTAAAGAACCATAATTATGAAAAAAAACTCAAAAAGTCAAACTTGACTTTTGTGCACAGTTGACTTTTTATCGGATGAATTCCAAACTGTGCGATCCTTTATGAAATCAAGTCCTTGACCTAAATAAAACTTGATGGATGTGTTCCATAGGTGTTATAGGGTGTTTTGAATCATGTCCTAAGGTTTGGGAGCATGTCCTGGTCAAAAGTCAAAGGTACAGTTGACTTTTCCCTCAAAACCCTAATTGTTGTCCTGATGAAATTGAAACTTGTGGATCAAGCCATTGTTGTAAATGGATCAATGTAGTGTATTGGAGTCCCTCAAATCATGTCTAGAGGTTTTGGCTCATGTTTTGTCCCAAAAGTCAACTTAGGGGTGAATTAGGTCAAGAAACCCTAATTCCTGATTTTTTTGGTGAATGCATCCCCTGAGGTAAAATTGACTTGATGATTGGGTTCATGAGGTCCCTTAGAGTATCTTGGGTTGTTGTTTGAAGCATTGGCTCATGCCCAGAGGAAAATTTTCATCTGGAGGCCTCAATCGACCAAAACCCTAATTTGGTGACACTGGCGATCTTGAGGCTTGATCCACTTGGAATGTTGCAACCTTGTGCTTGATTCCTGTAGTGGGAGTCCTCTTGATCCTTTATGGATGTTTTAGAGGTTAGAAAAGTTGAAGATCAAGTCATTTATTGATTGATCCTTTGGCTAAGTGCTCTGAGAGGGCTTGAAACCCTAGTCCTTGATTGTGGTGAATGCTCAAACATCTCTGAGGAGATTGACGAGGCATGAAAGTACATCCATATTGTGATGATGACTTGCAAAATGATGGGAAATCTTAGTGGTCAAAATTTGGGGTATGACAGATGCCCCTAGTTAATCTTCTTGGACCCGAAGGTGTGAATGGCGAAGGTATTCGGGCATTCGAGGTGCAAGATGATTAAATATTGGAATAACCGAAATTTTGACAGTGGTTATGAATGGTAGTTTACGCATCCTTCTTCTTTTGCTAAGCAATGATGCTTAGAAAAGGTAAAAACTTCCCCACGATCCTAGTTTCCAGCCAGGGAACTGGTCTCAGTTTCTGATAAAAACTTCCCCTCGATCATGGTTTCCTACCAAGGAACTTGTCTCGGTTTTCTTTTGGACTAAACCTCCCCTCGATCCTAGGGAACTGGTCTCAGTTTCTGATGTAAACTTCACCTCGATCCTGGTTTCCTACCAAGGAACTGGTCTCAGTTTCTGATGTAAACTTCCCCTCGATCCTGGTTTCCTACCAAGGAACTGGTCTTAGTTTCTTTTGTCAATAAACTTTCTTGACAAGAAACACTATTCGTAGCGGTTTTTCTTCAAACTTCTCGCTGAATTTTCCTGGGGAGATGCCATTTGATGGAAAAAGTTTTGATGTCAGACTTGCTGGGGAACCCATTGGTCTGAAATGTAGAGGTGTTCAAACTTCTCTGTTGGAGACGCCATTTGCTAACTCTATTGGGGAAAACGAGTCTCTTGAGAGACTGCTTTCGCTTAGGGATATTACATCATACTTTTCTTCGAGACCTTCTCGGAAAAATATCATACAATGTACCCCAATTTTGAGGTGCTGATGACTTCAGTGGCATTGATTTTCTGGAGAGAAGAACCACTGTGTTGCTGAGAGTCTTTAGTTACGAGGCTCTCTCTGGGATTTTCCTTAATCCGGGAAAGCAAAGATGTCATCTTCAATGGAGAAGAGTGACATTCGTCGAGAGTTTTCTTGTTTTTCAGGGGTTCAAGATATCAAAGTGGTCAAGGGCCTTCTCCATCCCAGAAATACACTGGAGGAGAGATTGCTCGGATGAGGCATTTCCTGACGAGGAAATAACTGACAACTTGATTGAGAGGACTCTTATCACCAGGGGGTAAGACCGACTAGAGTGATAGTGATGCAATATGAATATGAATGTAAATCAATAATTCATGATATATGTATGTATATGCTGACAAAACTGATGCGACATACAGACTAGTGGATGAACACGACTGGATACTCGGCCACTGCGGGGGACGAAGAAGTATCACTGGTTCAAGATAGCAATTCTGCCTTGCTTAGAGATGGTCCCTATGGGGAACAACCTTGGTCGGGCTTAGGAGGTAAGAACTTGGCCGGGGATGTGACCGGTAAATAGCAAGTATACTATTTAGCAGTGTAGTAATAGTTGGGTTTTCCTAGAGTCGGTCTCTCAAGGACTGCTCAGAATATGTAGTGCAGATGTTATTTCAATTAAACAAAAGTTCCTTGGGTTTTAGAAATTGTTTATGAGATCGTTAAAAATTGCAAATATCAAGCAATAGTAAAAATAAAGATTTACTGACAATGAGAAAAATGCTATGGAAAATGGTTGAATTGCTCTGCAAGAACCTTCAATGATTATTTAGAAAGACATGCCTCAAACCTCATCTTACCGGATCTTAATAAAAGTTTTTCTTAATTCCTTAATAAAAAACCCTTTGATGTTCTTCCTAAACCCTAATTCCTCAGTGGTCTAGGAAGATATCAAGCAATAGTTCTGACAAAGATTTTACCGGTTACTTACGGGGTATCCCCATTCCTAGGCAATATCTACTGCACGAATCATTATGCAAAAAAACATTAGGTTGGTTTTTCAGGCCTAATCCCTAACCATGAATCAAATCCAATTTTCCGATCAAAATAAGCATTAAGCATATTGCATAATAAAAGATGAAGGAAAAAGTCATAATCTCATAAAATAATGTGAAATAGATTCATTAAATAGCAATTCGGAGCCACCCTCCTAGCAATGGGGGGTTTAGCCGATCATGTTCAAACTAAACTCAAAAACAACAAAAAGATAAGAAAATGTCATTACAAGAATATTCATATCACTTTGATCTTCAATTGCTTCCGCGGTTGAATGATCGTCGTTCCCCGAAAACCCTTGATTGCATTCAATTCCTCTACTTGATCGTAAAATCAAAAAGTGTTTTTCTTTTCTCCTCCCCTTTCAGCCTAAAAAGAATCAGATCACATAACAGCATGCGACATTCCCCAAAATACCCTCAGAGGACACTTAAATGGAATAAATACAAAAATCACAAAATTCCCCTCCAATGGCCCTGACACGGGCCGTGTCCCATGACACGGGCAACCGTGTCAGGCTGCTGACTCTCATGCGCCAAGCCAACTTCTACAGGGGTCCTGACACGGGCCGTGTCCTGTGACACAGACAGCCGTGTCAAGCTTCTGGTTGATCTTTTCCTTCCACATTTTTGTGCTCCAATTTCCACTTTCCCAGGCCTCCTGACACGGGTCGTGTCCCGTGACATGGGCGGCCGTGTCAGGTCTCTGAAACATCCTCACTTTGCTCTTCTGGCACTCTAGCTTTTCATATCACGCGCATCTGATAAGTGACGTTTATACATACCTGAGAAACACAAAAACACTACCAAATCAAAGCACAAACGGTCTAAAAACGGAATAAGATTAAAAACAAGAACTTGCTTAAATAAAACACAAACACTAAGTAGAAATGCAATAATATAAATTCAAATACCGAAAACATAACGGAAAAGATAGACACAAACGCCTGAAAAACCACGAGTGAAAACCACTGATCAAACTCCCCCAAACTTAAACTTTTTCTTGACCTCAAGCAATAAGCTTGCATAAAGAATTAAAGTCCAAATGAACTGTCATAAGAAAGATTAGATCGAGCGGATGTGACGATACTCATACGTGAGCTTTTCATTCCAAGTCGCTCAACAAGTTATCTTGGTACTTCTCCGTCAACAAAGATATCACACAAACACTATACCGCGGTGAAACCACGGACCTAAATCCCCTTTTCGATTACCTCTCCAACTATGCTTTGGGCTTAAGTCTTTTTCTCGATTTTCTACCCCTTTCATTCGGACAATCATATTAAGGCACTTCTGATGATTTTACCTCACATGCACAAAATTGATCAAAATTTTTTTTCTAGGCACCATTATTTTTCTCGCACATTGGCGTATATTTGTCCCCTTTGGGATGGCTTTTTAGATTCAACCGCCGTTAGGCTAAATAACCGGGTGAGGGTTACCCAACTTAGAAGGACTAGTCGTCTAATTGCCTTTATTCACACATTTTTAAATTTTTTTTTTCGGTGCCTTTACTCTCTCTTTTTTTTTCCGATCAACTTTGTACACGCAATTCTTATTAATGATGCCAGACTGTCATTATAAACTACTCGGGGAATACTTCTCAAATTAAAGCACTATGGCACAAATCTACATGTTGGACTCGTCTCCTTACTCAGAGAATTCAGGGTGTTCGCGGTATACCTAAGTTTTTAGATTTTCCCAATTCCTCATTAAGCTCCTTTTCACTCAAACTCTATATACTTTCTCCACCCTCACTCATGATCTCTCGCAATAACAGAACAAACAATATTATTTTTTTTTTCAGTACAGATTCGGGAGATTTCACAATAGTTTTCAGACGCAACTTCAAACACGACACGACATTAATAGACTCAAAAAAAATTAAAAACAAACCCAAAGCAAGTAAACCCCCCCCCCCCCCCCCACACACTTGAACTCAACAGTGGCCTCACTGTTTAAGAACAATTGTAGGAGGGGACTCACAGAGCCTCACTGAGGAGGAGGGTTGTAGTGCAGCCTCATCTGCTGCATCCACTCATGCATCTTTGTAATCATCTTCCCCTGGTGGGCCTGCTCACTCCCTTGGCGGGACTACTCCCCTCTAATCTCGCCGATCTCTGTTTGCAACCAAGTCCATTGGTCCGATGTCATAGAGAAAGATCCCCTCCCAGTACTCGATGCTCCGGTATGAGGGGGAACAGTTTGATACGGTTCTGGTTCAGCCCATAAACCGTCTGGTTCTTGTGTACCTGCATCAAAAGTGTCATCATCTTGCTCGTCCACTACATTGAGGACGGCACCTCCATAACACCAATTATTAGTATCATTAATCCCACAACGGTGGGGGTTAGGAAGAGACATCAGATATTGACCGGAACATATTAAAGAGTAAGAATCATCGGCTAAAACAATCATACGCTGCTGGACCAAAGCATTCATGTCCAGCCGGGTGTTACCTGAAACCGGTGTTTCACCAAGTATAGTCGGGTCGTATCCTAGGTGTTCAGCGATCTGGGTGATCATACCCCCAACAGATATGCCACCAGATGTGGCCCTACCAACTCTGCCCAAATAATCTGCCGCAAATGCAGCAACACTCACCGGAATACTCTTGGTCATCGCATATAGAAAATATAATTCCTTTTGCGTGGCTACACCTGTACTGTCACCCCGGCCAAACAGTGTGTAGGCAAGGCATTTCTGTGCATATCGAAAACAGGGATTCTGGATCCCTGAAGCCTTTGCTGTTTTCGCCACATACTCAGTGTGGCCGGTGATGGCCATCCAGAAAGAACATGCGTCAAAGTCCTCTGGAACAAATCCAGGACCCTCAATCGGGAGGTTCAGAATCCTCCCTATGTCCTCCACCGTTAGCTCGTGGTCATTGTCATAAAGCCTGAAACTCATGGTACCAAAAAATAGATAAGCAGAACCTGTCCATTTTTTTCTAAGTCTAAATTCAACAGTGCTTAGGAACTCAAGAGTGATACGTTCGTATGTGGGTGCCTCAAAATGCATAAATGCTAGCATGCCTAATTTGTGGAACATCCTATCCACTTCAACAGCTAGCCCTAGTTGTGAAAGAGTTTCAGGACATAAATACCTTGTCGAAGTAATTTTTCGTTTGACATGCAAACCATACCTCCGCTCATGTTCCTCATTGTCGAAGATAATTCCGTGGGCGTTTGGCCTCCGGATTGTACGCTTCTGTGGGCTCTGCAGCGGGTTGCTTTCCCTTATCTCCTCTCTTTGGGGGCCTTTTCGTCCGCCTGGAAAATCAAGAAAACTAAAAACAGGAATTATTGAAAAAATTTACCGTAGACTTGATGAGGATGAAGAGAGGAACAACTTTTGTGAAGCGGGGTAGGGGTTTCGGTGAGTGGGTGCTTGAGAAAATGAAGGTTTTGTGATGAGAGGCAATGGAGTTCTAGGTTTTTATGAAGAGAAGAGAGGAAGAATATGATTTAATTTAGTAAAGAAAGGGTTAATGAGTGGTAAAGGTGTGATAAAAGGTGATTATGAGCCATAAAATAACGTGGGACCCACCAAGGAGAAAGATTTTTCAAAAATTCTTCAAGTGGAATAATCATCGCGCTCCCTGACATTGGCCGTGTCGTGTGACACAGGCGGCCATGTCAGGACTCTGACTACACCAAAATCCACAATTTAAAAAAAACTTCTCCCAGGACCCCTGACACGGGCCGTGTCCCGTGACACGGGCGGCCGTGTCAGGGCACGGACTTCTTCCAAAAACACTTTTTTTCACGCTACCTCTCTTCCCTGACACGGGCCATGTCCCGTGACACGGGCGGCCGTGTCAGGGCACTGACTTCCATCAAAAAGTCATTCCGACTTGCATTCTAAGTCAGTTTTTCTTAAATTCTTCTTCCCTCAAGCTTGCTATGTGAATGATAACAAAACATACATCTGCAAAATAAACAATATATTAATTAGAATGAAAAATCATGGGTTGCCTCCCACGCAGTGCTGCGTTTAACATCGCATGGCTCGACGGTCGTCTGTCCTACATTGTAAGACGAACGATATCCACTTGACCAATCGAATCTCCTTGGTAGTAGGGCTTCAACCACTGCCCATTGACCTTAAAGGTATCTCCGTTAGCTTGATTTTTCAACTCAATCACTCCATGCGGAAATACTTTGTAAACTACAAATGGTCCCGACCATTTAGACCCGAGCTTTCAAGGGAATAGTTTCAACCTGGAGTTGTACAATAGGACCAGTTGTCCTTCAAAAAACTCTTTCCTCATAATCCTTCTATCATGCCATTTTTTCGTTTGTTCTTTATAGACTTTGGCATTTTCATATGCGCGGTTCCGAAATTCTTCCAACTCATGGAGTTGAAGAATTCTAGAGCTTCCGGCTTGAGATAGATCCATGTTCATAAATTTTGATGCCCATAATGCCTTGTGTTCTAATTCCAAAGGCAGATGGCAAGCTTTCCCGTAGACTAGTTGGTAGGGTGACATACCGATTGGTGTCTTGAACGCTGTTCGATAAGCCCAGAATGCGTCATCCAACTTTGTTGCCCAATCTTTCCGAGAGGAACTCACTGTCTTTTCAAGAATTTGTTTAAGTTGCCTGTTTGAAACTTCCACTTGGCCGCTTGTTTGCGGATGATAGGGAGTGGCAATACGATGCTTCACATTGTGCTTTAGGAGTAATCTTTCCATGAGGTGATTTAGGAAATGAGTTCCTTCATCACTTACTAATGCCCTAGGTACTCCAAACCTTGCAAAGATATTCTCTTTCAGGAACTTCACTACAACCTTAGTGTCATTTGTCGGCAATGCCACAACTTCAACCCATTTAGAGACATAATCCACCGCTACCAGGATATAATGTTTTCCAAATGACGGTGGAAATGGGCCCATGAAGTCTATCCCCCAAACATCAAACAACTCAACTTCTAGCATGAAATTCTGGGGCATCTGGTTCCTCTTTGATATATTCTCAGTTCTCTGACATTTATCACACTCTTTTACCATCTCTTGAGCATCTTTGAACAATGAGGGCCAGTATAACCCTAACTGAAGGACTTTGGCTACGGTTCTGTCACCGCTGAAATGCCCTCCATACTCTGAGCCATGGCATGCCTTCAGAATGTCCTTCGGTTCCTCCTCAGGCACACATCTCCTTACCAATCCATCAACTCCTCTTTTGTATAAGAACGGATCATCCCACAAGTAAAACCTGCAATCATGAACAAACGTTTTCTTTCTGTTAGAGTCAAAATCATCGGGTATTACACCACCCACTAAATAGTTTGCATAATCCGCGAACCAAGGAACACCAATAATAGCAAGGATGTGTTCATCAGTAAACTCATCCTTTATTGGGCGTTTGTCCTCTGTTTCTTCAATAGGTGACATCCGAGAGAGATGATCAGCAACAGTATTTTCACACCCTCTCTTGTCACGAATTTCCACATCAAACTCTTGAAGGAGTAAAATCCATCTAAGGAGTCTTGGTTTGGAATCCTGCTTAGCAAAAATATACTTCAAGGCAGCATGGTTAGTATAAATAATAACTTTTGAACCCAACAGATATTGCCTGAATTTATCAAAGGCATAAACAACAGCTAGCAACTCCTTTTCGGTAGTTGCGTAGTTCATCTGCGCAGGGTTTAACACATGACTTGCATAATAAATCACATGCAATAATTTATCTCTTCGCTGTCCTAGAATAGTCCCTACTGCAATGTCGCTAGCATCGCACATTGTCGCTCCCGGGATTTTCATCCAAGTACAACCGCGAAAGTGGCACCGAAACAGAGTCGCCAGCAATGTGTATTTATCCCAAGAGAGGGAAAGGAAACACCGCGTAAACCTGAGAGAAAGGATAGAGCATGGTCTTGCGACCAAGAGAACTGGGTTCGGGAGTCGGTTACGCGAGAGGAAGGTATTAGCACCCCCTCGCGTCCATCGTACCCGATGGGATCCACGCTTGCTTGTTTCGATCAAAGGGTGATAGAAAAGAATACTGGAAGAGGAACTAGAAAAGGAACGGAAAGAGAAAGAGAAACAAATGTAGGGAAAATAAAAGAAGTGCTCGCATGGGCCCTACCCCACTGCCTACGTATCTCATCGGGAACATGAGAATCAGAGCGACGTAGTTCCCCTCACTAGGGATGGATTGTCTGTGTTTTTTAGAGAACGGCTTACGTCCTAGCTCAGGTGTTGCAGGCTCGCTGGTCCGAGTGCGTTACCATCTTGCAAGAGAACGAGTAGAAGCGCGTTCGTGCGTTGAGAATGAATGAGATGAGAAAAGAATTCCCGAAGGAAAGACGTTATTGTTTGTTTTTGTCTTTTAGAAAGAAGTGTTTTGGATTTGTTTGCATACGACAGTGTATCTGGATCTTAGTCATTGGAATGTGTACCTTCTCACATTCCAAGATGGAATGGGTAAGAAAGCACACTAAGGGTGAAGAAGACCCTCACACTTAGTTCCAATTATCAAGGTTCAAACACACTAGCATACTTGTGTTTATTAAGTGTTTTGTTGATTATGAAGTGAAGAAGTGTTTTTTATTATTTGCACCTTCAACAAGTATTGCATTTAAGTCCCTCATACAAGATCAAATATGTAACACATTGACCTAAGATGGGCCATATGCTACACATCTTAAGATTATAAGAGAAGACCCCTTATAATCTTTTCTTTATATGAAAGGCCTAAATGCAATAAATGCCTACCTTTATTAGATATTTTGAATTTTCTTTGAGATGAGAAAAGAGACTCAAGGGAGGATAAAGGTAAAAATCTATATGGACTAAGACTCAATCCTAATTGATTAGTTAAGGGAGTGATCCTAAGGTTGGTGAGGTTTCAACCTAAAGTCTAAAGAAAGAAAGAATTAAACAATTCACTTCCAAAGTAGAAGATGAATTGTAATTCAAAAAGGGAAAGTAATGAGTTATTAAAAGAAAGCACATAAGTGCTTAGCAAAACACAAAATGGAATTGTAAAAGAGAAAGGATAGAAGTTGAATGTGGATTCCTTATCCACACTCAATTGAAACTTACCGAAGCCCCTACATGGTTAGTAAACATGTATAAGAAGTATAAGAAGTAAAAGAACATGTAATGCATCATAAAACTCACAAGAATTCAATGAGAAAACAAATCCTAGAACCACAACCAGAATGGGCATCATATGGAAACCAATGGTTATTATCATACAAGTGCAAGTGAATAAGCAACCATCATCACCCATTAGCATTTAAACATGTTACAAGAAGAAAGGGTAGATGAAAGATGGAAAGAAATGAAGAGGACATGCATAAATGGAACATGTAAATCAACAACCAGAATTGAAACTAAATGGAAAAGGGTTTATAAACATCTCAAAAGTATTTATGAGGTAACTTCAAGACATTCAAGAAGTAATATAAGAAGAATTGAAATGAAAGTTCAAAAAGAAAGGGCAAACAATACATGTTAATGATGCACAAAGTTCAAATTGAAATGAACATGTAAAGATGACCTATAATGTGTATCAAAGACCTATAATATCATGTGAATGGCTCCTAACATATGCAAATGCTCATACAAATATGCACAAAAGAATTCATGCAAACATGCACTAAAGTTAAAATGACATGACATGCATTATACTTCAAAGGTAATGCATCAAACAAAAATAAAATGGCCTCATGAAAATTATGAAAACATATCATTGGAATGCCTAGGTCAGAAATGCATCATACATCAAGATAGCATGTAAAAATTCAGAGCAAAATGACTTCAAACAAAGCAATTAGGTCAAATTGAAACATCATGCAAAGTGGAGCAAATATAGGCATCAAGACATATGATAAAGTGACCTAAAAAATCAAACAAAAATCATCTAACATGCTTCAATGTATTAGTGAATCAATGCAAAAATAATCATGTCAAAATAGTTGGTAATGAGCAAGAACAAAATTAAACAAATTCATGTATCATGCTTAGAATGCATCTAAGTGGAAATTCAAAGAAAATTATGGAACAGGGGTAAAAAGGTCATAAAATCAGAAAATAAAATCATGAAAAATTTCCTAAATGTTTTAAGAATACACATGAATTTTTGTAGAATTTTCCAATATGTTTTGGTATTTTTAAAAATTAATTATGAAACGTGTAGCAAAAATGAAAAATAAAATGAAATGGAACTAAAGAAGGGGGTGCATGCATAGCAAATTAACAGTTCAAAATCATTGGGCCTTGAAAACATGGGGTGTGGATATCAATCTGGCTTAGGTCCAATAAGCACGCAAAACACCATAACTAGCGTGTTCTTCAGTCAACATAGTCAAAGCAATCCAAGCCATCAGATTAAGTCATAGTCAAACAAAAGTCAAAGTACACAGATCCAACACACACGCATGAGGTCACACACAAATTACCATGTACTGCATCACACGATGTTTAAGTAAATTCAGAAATGGTGCACATGATTTGCACGTGAATTTTAATGTGCTGTCAACTTTTGGACCACACGATCACACACATCCAACGGCCATGATTTAAACTGCAACTAAAACCCTAACCAAAAACCACCGGCCGGAGAGGGACCTCCGGTCACCTTCTCCGGTCACACGCCACCGTCTGCAACTTCACATGTCCCAGAAATGCCCAACTATTATACCAAAATGAAGCTGAGCTCACGTAGATTAAGAATTCACAATTGTTTTTCACATACCAAGCACCCACATAGAGAACAGAGGAGATTAAATCATGCCCTAAGTTTTCAAACTATGCCTTTAGAAGGCCTATCAACTAGCCGGAGTAAGCAGAGCTTCTATCAAGCTTATATTAACAAAAACAAGTCAAAATTAAGGGGAATCGAATGGAAAAAGGTTGAGTGATAAAACCTGAAAGTATGGAGAAATTGGAGATGCTGAGAAAACCAGAGATTCTTGCTTCCTTTTTGAGCTTCACTTGGCCAAATAAAGGCGTTCAAACTCTGAAGAGTGATAATGGAGATGGATTTGCAGTGTGCTTACTTCAACAATCCAAAGCTGCTTCAAGTTCAGAGACGATTGAAGATGAAACTTGAAGGTGGAATTTGAAGAGAATGATGAACTCGTGCAATGGAGAGATTTGATGAAAAAGAGTGGGAGAATCAGAGAGAAAATTAGAGAGTATTTGGCAGTGAAATGAGAAGAATGAAGCTGAAATGAAAATGTGAAGTGAGATTTTGTTTTATACTATGAGTTAACCATGGTTTAGTGAGTTGGTTAATTGAATTAAGGTGGTTAAAGTGAGTCCACCCTAACTAACTGAGTCAAGTTAGTTAGGGGGCGAGTTAGATTGGCAATGATAAGGTGATGGCAACTTATGGTAAGCTATGGTGAAGGTGAAAGTGAAATGAATGGCATGGTTGTGTATTAGAAACTTTCTCAGCAAGTTTTCTCTTTCCATTTTCATGCAAGGCACGTGCTATAGCAGTGTATGTGATGTTCATGGTGTGCTCAAATAAGGGAAAGAATTGTTTGATGGATGTCTGAACCAAGTTATGCAGCAAAGCCATCAATGTATCAGTGAAACATAGGGAGGTTTGGTGATGTTTTTCTCTCTACTCAATGAATAGTTTGGTGAGTTTTTGGGTTCATTGGAAAGAGGGAGTATAATGCAACAAGTTTGGTTTGAGATTGGAGTTGATATGATACTTCAAACATGCTCCAAAATGACTATAAACTTAAGCACACAAGACTGGATGATGGGCGCATCAGGTGGTCGGTTGGCAAGGCTGGCATGGCACAAAATTTCAGCATAACCACCCTAACTTGAGGCCACTATTTCTCCATCATACCTTGATCAGATGAAATTTTGTCCAACATGAAACTTGAAGAAGACATTACAAGGAACATTTTTGATGTTGACAAGTTTTTCATTTGGGGCCTTTAACCATGAGAAAAATGAGTGGACATTTGGCACACCAGGTGTTTGTAGAAATGACATGCGCGTGACCTGAAACTTGCCCAAGCTGACTTGCATTTTGCCCAAGTTTCCCTCAACTTTGATCATCTATAACTCTCTCAATTTTTATCCAATGGAGATGTTCTACACATGGATTTGAAGCTTAAAACAAGATCTTTCATTGAGGCAGAGTGGATTTTTCATTTGGTGCTCCAAATTTGAATGGCCTTGGTTCAAATTCTGATGCAAAATGGCCAAAACTTGCTATTTTTAGTAACCCTTCCTCTTCCAAAAATGGCAACTTTCCACATCTTGATTTTTTCATGATTCCTTTGGAGTTTCTTGATCAAATTTTGTACATTGGACATATGTAACATGAATTTCATGAATTTGGCCTTAAAAAGTCAAGGGTTGACTTTTTCCTCTGATTATTTGACTTGGCCCCAAATTCCTTGATTTTTTATCTTTCTTCCAATTGAATCACTTCTAAAACCAATTGAGATGCAATCTTCCACATCCATATACCTAGGGACATATAGGAAACCATGACATCAAGTCTTTCCCAAAAAAGCAAAGATTCCCTGATTTAAATGGAAACCCTAATTTTGGCCCCCTCTGGTTAGGAGGTAAAAGTGCAGTCTCCAATTTCAAATTCCTCAGAGTATGTTGTGTATCCTCTTAAAGGATGATGAGATATACCATTTGAGGATGATTTTGGATCAATGAGCTATCTCTTTTGAGGGTTTTCCTTCAGTTTTTGAATCTCTTGCATAGTGAAAGATGTAATGCTTCAATCTCCCATTGAATCTCACTTCCTTGAGGTTTTGGATGATCAATTGAGATAGTATGAGACATGAGAGACCTCTTGGCTTGCCTAGAGCCAACTTGATTGACCTTTTTGTGCTTTGAATGATTCCTTGATTGTCCACCTTCCACCTGATCACATGCCCTGATGGTAAGAAGGATGCCATGCTTCATTTTTCTATGTTAAATGCAATGTAATGTTAATGAGGTGGATATGATATGATAAATGATAATGACATGCTATGATGACAAAAGGGGAGAGCAAATTTTGGGGTATTACAGCTGCCCCTATTCAAGCACTGTAGACCTGAATGCCTGAAAGCAATTGCTTTCGGACTTTCAAGGTATATAGTGATTGAATACCAAATATAACCAAAAATTTGCTCTGGATGGTGAGAAAGAAACCCCCCGACATTGCTGGATTAAATCTTCAATGAAACGTCGGAGAGATCTGTCTTTTGAACGACGCCAGACGACTACTGGCTTGCCACGCCGCTGGTGGACTTTAATAATGTCTTTTATGCAATTCCAGACGACTACTGGCCTGCCACACTACTGGTGGACTTTGGAAATGTCTTTTTGAACGACGCCAGACGACTACTGGCTTGCCACACTACTGGTGGACTTTAATAATGTCTTTTGAACGACGCCAGACGACTACTGGCTTGCCACACTACTGGTGGACTTTGCAGCTTCATGCCACCCGAAGATGGACTTCTGCCAATCCACTGTTGGACTTTTGCCAATCCACTGTTGGACTTTTGCCACCCGAAGACGGACTTTTGCCAATCCACTGTTGGACTTTTGCCAATCCACTGTTGGACTTTTAGCTGCTTTGCCACCCGAAGATGGACTTTTGCCAATCCACTGTTGGACTTTTGCCACCCGAAGACGGACTTTTGCCAATCCACTGTTGGACTTTTAGCCACCCGAAGACGGACTTTTGCCAATCCACTGTTGGACTTTTGCCACCCGAAGACGGACTTTTGCCAATCCACTGTTGGACTTTTGCCACCCGAAGACGGACTTTTGCCAATCCACTGTTGGACTTTTGCCACCCGAAGACGGACTTTTGCCAATCCACTGTTGGACTTTTAGCTGCTTTGCCACCCGAAGATGGACTTTTGCCAATCCACTGTTGGACTTTTGCCACCCGAAGACGGACTTTTGCCAATCCACTGTTGGACTTTTGCCACCCGAAGACGGACTTTTGCCAATCCACTGTTGGACTTTTAGAATTTTAAAATCGAATTACTCTCTGCCTCTGCGCCAGACATCTCTGCCGACTCTGCTGAGGAACCACAATCAATGATTTAATCTCGGAGACTCCTAAAAGGATAATATCTCTGCTGGCGAATGGATGAACAATCCGTCTGCTTCGAATTGTCAAGCTTGCCAAAAATAAATTGGACTTTAAGATATGAGGGAATGACGACTCTGCCAGGAATTATTCCATCTGTTTGGGGGAATGAATTCTGGTCACAGCGATTCCGCTGGGGATGAGAATTTTTAAATGACGTCCTGCTGGGGAAATGAGCCATTAAAACTCTGCTTGGGGATTTATTCAACCCAAGATCCTTTATAGGGATTATCAACCTTCTGACCCGGCTGGGGAAAGGCTGTACCATCCTTGTTGAGGAATAGATTCTGTCGATCTGATAAACCTCTGCGGAGAGAACAACAACTCAGCTGGAAGTTGCTGACAAGATTCGATGCTGACCTCTGTGGGGATACCATGACCAGAGATACGATCTTGCTGGGTATCAGGGCTACTCTGCCAGGGATATGCAAATCCTGGTTAGAACATTCCAGTGCAACTTGCTAGAAAGAGTCCTTAGAGATCTGTTGGGGAAACCCAAAGCAAATCCACAGTAGTCTGCTGAAGAATGTGACTGTCGAGCTTAGGATAAGTACTACAATGCCCCATGTTAGGCGAGCTTCCCTTTAGACAATTCCGTTAGGGATGACGGGTTTATAACAAACTCTGCTGGAGAAAACTGCTTTAAAGCGTCTCGTGTTGGGGAATGCCTTTTGAGAGGATTTTACAGAAGACCAACTGTCCTCAAACTCTACTGGGGATGATCAACACTTCATGCTGGGGAACCAA
The DNA here is from genome assembly GCA_022829125.1 of Lathyrus tuberosus. Taxonomy (NCBI): domain Eukaryota; kingdom Viridiplantae; phylum Streptophyta; class Magnoliopsida; order Fabales; family Fabaceae; genus Lathyrus; species Lathyrus tuberosus. Next base: position 2,814,404 of record JALAZF010000452.1, read on the forward strand.
ACAATTTGTCCCCGAAGAGGATGTCATAAGAGGATTTTACAGAAGATTTAGCTTCTTCAAACTCCTGCGACTTCGCTGGGGATAATGACCATCAAACTCTACTGGGGGGTGATCAACACTTCATGCTGGGGAAACAACATGCCCCATGCTTAAGAAAACCAACAATTTGTCCCCGAAGAGGATGTCATAAGAGAATTTTACAGAAGATTTAGCCTCTTCAAACTCCTAGTGATTTCAACGGGGATAATGACCATCCGTTTCGGTGTCGACGAGACCACTCTTTTGGGGAACCTGTGACCGTTATCGACATAGAAAAGCTCGTAGCTGTTGGAAGGACTGAATAAGAGAATCGACTTAATAAGATGCAACGGTACCCAGTTGAACTTAATTCACTGATATCGACCCGTTATGAACAATCGTCGACCGAACGATGAACGCTGATCTCCTTACCCATAACTGCCCCAGTCTTTTGCGTGGGGTGATTTATTGCTGGTCTTGTGCTTAAAATCATCTGCACCTGCTACCTGCAACAAAAGAATATGCCCACATGCCCCGAATATTGCATGGCTAGAATCCACCATCCAGGAGTATTCAACATTCGAAGTAATTTCAAATGTTTTTTCTGCGCATGTTATTGCAAGGCTGCCATGTTTTCAAATGCAATGTTTTATCAAAAATTAGGACGTTTTTTGCAAACAAAGCAATAAAACAAAAATAGAAAGCTTTTTACTGAAATTCAATTTATTGACTGAGAGCCCAGAATAGGCAATTACATCTGGAAGCAATCCCTGGAAAGAGGTGATCGCTGAAAATTGAGAAAAGAAACTATCCTAATGGCAATGTGAAAACGGAATTCCACTGAGTTTCCATTCTGTTATGACCAGTATGTCTTCAAAACTCCCCGACCTTGCCTTCTGAGGAATGATCAGACCGATTCCTATCTTTCAGAACGTCAGTTGTTCAAACGGTAATGGGGTACAGATAACTCAAACCGTAGTCATTCGCTTAAATCCCTCTTTTGTGTGGACCGCCCTTTCAGGTTTTCGATCCACCAGGATACCCTTTTTTGCCTAAGTTGCCCTTTCGGGTTTTCAACTTACCGGGTGTACAAAAATTTTTTTTCAATTATATCCCTAATTTTTGCCCGAACCTTATTCTATTTTTGGTTCGCCGGGATGCCCTTTTTTGCCTGGATTTTTTTTTATTTTTATTATCCAGCGGGTCTATTCATGCGAAGTATTTTTTGACTACGTCCGAGTTGACAGGGGATGAAAAGTCTTCGCCATCCATGGTTGTAAGCAATAAAGCTCCGCCCGAAAAGACCTTTTTAACCACGAATGGACCTTCATAATTAGGAGTCCACTTGCCCCTGTGGTCTGTATTGGGAGGAAGGATCCTTTTGAGTACCACATCTCCGACTTTGTAAACCCGAGGACGCACCTTTTGGTCAAATGCCTGCTTCATTCTGCGCTGGTATAGTTGCCCATGACATACAGCCGCCAATCGCTTTTCCTCAATAAGGCTCAGCTGATCAAATCTGGCTCGTACCCATTCAGCTTCATCTAGCTTAACATCCATCATAACTCTGAGGGACGGAATTTCTACTTCAACTGGTAGCACTGCCTCCATACTATATACAAGTGAGAATGGGGTTGCCCCAGGGACGTGCGTACCGACGTTCGATACCCATGCAAAGCAAATGGTAACATCTCATGCCAATCTTTGTACGTGACAACCATCTTCTGTACAATCTTCTTGATATTTTTGTTGGCCGCTTCGACCGCGCCATTCATCTTTGGGCGGTACGGAGAAGAATTGTGGTGTTCGATTTTGAAGTCCCGGCATAACTCAGCCATCATCTTATTGTTCAAATTAGAACCATTATCAGTAATGATTCTTTCGGGAACTCCATATCGGCAAATGATATCCCGTTTTAAGAAACGAGCGACCACTTGTTTTGTAACATTGGCATAGGATGAGGCTTCAACCCATTTGGTGAAGTAATCAATTGCCACCAAGATGAAACGATGACCATTGGAAGCTGTAGGCTCAATCTTTCCGATCATATCAATACCCCACATGGCAAACGGCCAAGGCGACGACATGATACTCAACGGATTTGGAGGTACATGCACTTTATCTGCGTAGATCTGGCATTTATGGCATTTGCGGGCATATTTGCAACAATCTGACTCCATAGTCAACCAATAATATCCCGATCTTAACAACTTTTTAGCCATTGCATGCCCTCCGGCATGGGTACCGAAAGAGCCTTCGTGCACTTCAATCATCAACAAGTCTGCTTCATGTCTATCCACACATCTAAGCAGGACCGTGTCAAAATTTCTTTTATACAGCACGCCATCTTTATTCAAGAAGAAACTACCATCTAACCTTCTCAACGTCTTCCTGTCTTTGGACGATGCCCCGGACGGGTACTCTTGACTTTTCAAGAAACATTTAATGTCATGAAACCATGGCTTGTCATCAGACGTTGCATCTACCGCAAACACAAATGCTGGTCTGTCAAGGCGGGATACCTCAATCTTAGGTACATGGTTCCATCTTTGCACTTTGATCATGGAAGACAAAGTGGCCAAGGCATCAGCGAACCTATTCTCATCTCGAGGAATGTGGTACAGTTTCACTGTTGTGAAAAATGTCAGCAATCTCCTCATATAATCTCTATACGGCACTAGATTTGCTTGGTGCGTGTACCAACTCCCTTTCACTTGATTGATTACCAAAGCTGAATCACCGAATATATCAAGGGTTTTAATCCGTAGATTAATCGCCTCCTCGATCCCCATTATACAAGCTTCGTACTCTGCTTCATTGTTGGTGCACCCGAAAGTTATTCGTGCAGTGAAAGGCATATGAACACCTTCCGGCGTGATAAGAACTGCTCCAACTCCGCACCCATTCATATTGACAGCCCCATCAAACATCAGACTCCATTTGGATTCAGGGTCTGGCCCCTCCTCCAGGAGTGGTTCCTCACAGTCTTTAGCTTTGAGAAACATGATGTCCTCATCAGGGAAGTCAAACTTCATGGGTTGGTAATCATCCATTGGCTGTTGAGCAAGATAGTCAGACAAGATACTTCCTTTGATGGCCTTTTGTGAAGTGTACTGAATGTCATACTCTGTCAAGACCATTTGCCACCGTGCAACTCTGCCTGTCAATGCTGGTTTCTCGAAAATGTACTTGATAGGATCCATTTTTGAAATCAACAAGGTTGTGTGCCTAACCATATATTGCCTCAATCGCTTAGCGGCCCATGCAAGCGCACAGCATGTCTTTTCAAGCATTGAGTATCGGGACTCACAATCATTGAACTTTTTGCTCAGGTAGTAAATAACATGCTCCTTCCTACCTGTCTCGTCATGTTGACCGAGAACACAACCCATGGCACCTTCAAGCACTGTCAGATACATTATCAGCGGTCTCCCTTCAACTGGAGGCATTAGAATCGGAGGTTCCTGCAAGTATTCTTTTATCTTATCGAATGCCAATTGGCAATCGTCATTCCACCTGACCGTTTGATCTTTCCTTAACAATTTAAATATTGGTTCACACGTGGCTGTTAGGTGAGATATGAACCTTGCAATGTAGTTCAATCTACCCAAGAAACCACGAACCTCTTTTTCTGTTCTCGGTTCAGGCATTTCTTGTATTGCTTTCACCTTGGCAGGATCAACCTCGATTCCTCTTTCGCTCACAATGAAACCCAGTAACTTTCCAGAACGCACCCCAAACGTGCACTTGTTTGGATTTAATCTCAGACGGAACTTTCTCAACCTTTCAAACAGCTTTTTCAGGTTAACCAGATGTTCCTCTTCTGTTCTCGACTTGGCAATCATATCATCTACATAACATTCGATCTCCTTATGAATCAAGTCATGAAACAATGTCACCATCGCCCGCTGGTACGTTGCCCCTGCGTTTTTCAACCCAAAAGGCATTACTTTATAACAATATGTACCCCACGGAGTAATGAACGTGGTCTTCTCCATGTCTTCAGGTGCCATCTTGATCTGGTTGTACCTGGAGAAACCGTCCATAAATGAGAACACTGAAAACTGAGTTGTATTATCGACCAGCACATCAATATGAGGTAGTGGAAAATCATCTTTCGGGCTAGCTTTATTAAGATCTCGATAATCCACACACATTCTCACTTTTCCATCTTTCTTCGGTACTGGCACGATGTTGGCTACCCATGGAGGATACTTTGTCACAGCCAGAAAACCAGCGTCCCACTGCTTCTGGACTTCCTCCTTAATCTTTAAGGCCATGTCGGGGTGAGTCCGACGAAGTTTCTGCTTGACTGGCGGACATTCTTCTCTCAGTGGTAGCCTGTGCACGACAATATCCGTATCCAACCCCGGCATGTCTTGATACGACCAGGCGAAGATGTCAACATACTCGCGCAACATTTCCGTCAAAGTTTGCTTCACATCTGCTTGCAAGCTGGCACCAATCCTGATCTCTTTCTTGGCGTCCTTGGTACCAATATTGATGATTTCTACAGTCTCCTGATGAGGCTGGATGACCCTTTCCTCTTGTTTCAACAATCTGGCCAGTTCTTCAGAAAGTTCACAATCTTTCCCATCCCCTTCTTCGGCTTGATAAATCGGATTGTCAAAGTCATACATGGCCATATCAAAATCGTTATCAGTGGTATCCAGAGGATCAAGTCTGCATGAACGGGTTCATGCCTTATTTTAGAATTTATTTTTAAGCAAAACAAAAGAAAATGAAACATTGCCATTTTATATTTTTTTGTGCAAAAAATAAAAACTGAAAGACAGAGAACAAAATTTGATTGCAAAACGTCCTTTATTAATGATTAAACATTGCAAATGCAACCATGGTGGCCCTACAAATGAATCTATACGCCTTGGGCAGAGCGCAAGATTTTGTCATGCATTATGGTTAGAAAAAACAAAGAAAAATTACTCTGTCTGAAGAGTAACCCGGATGACTTCTTCAACGAACCAGTTTTGCACTTGTTGACCCGGAACATGAGGGCGTACCCAGTTGTCCAGGTCACAATCACTGTCAACACTATCCTCTGTGGCTGCACAAGACTGGTCCGTGTAGATAATTCCCCCACTATTGAAAGTAATGGGTCCCCTGCTCCCCGCATCTGAAGTTGTAGAGGGATGATAACCAATACCAAATTTGTCTTCCTTCATTGGGGTCTCTATCAACCTGCCCCAACCTTGGGCGTTGCCTGCCCTGACGACTTCGACAGCTTGTTTGTAAGATGAAATGGAGGTACCAGCCCCAACTGGTACAGAAGAAGACTCAGGTGCATCGTCAATATTGACTGCTTCAAATGATTGGCACAGCATCTCATGAATTTCCCCATCCATTTCAATGTACTTGAACGTGGACAAGTGACTCACAAAGATGTCTTCTTCCCCGCACACCGTCACAACCTGCCCTTCAAATTCATACTTCAACTTTTGGTGTAGAGTAGAAGTAACAGCCCCGGCTCCGTGAATCCAAGGGCGTCCCAATAGGCAGCTATATGCAGGTTGTATGTCCATTACATGGAACGTGGATTTGAATACCTGTGGTCCAATTTGTACGGGCAATTCCACCTCACCAAACACAGATCGTCTAGTTCCATCGAATGCTCTGACCACCAACTCACTAGGCCTTAAGATCAAACCATCAACTTCCAGCTTCATTAATGCCTTCTTGGGCAAGACATTGAGTGATGAACCAGTGTCTACCAGTACATGAGATAACACTGCGCCCTTACACTCCATCGTGATATGCAAAGCCTTATTGTGGTTTCTTCCTTCAACAATCAAATCTCTACTTGTAAAGCCCAAGCCATGGCTAACATTAACATTGGAGATTACGCCCTCGAGCTGATTAACAGTAATTTCTTGTGGCACGTATGCACTCTTCAACACTTTCAACAACGCCTGCCGATGCGCATCAGAGCACATCAATAGTGACAAGATTGAAATCTTTGAAGGGGTCTGATTCAGTTGGTCCACAATCTTATAATCGCTTTTCTTGATTATCTTCACAAATTCTTCCATTTCCTTATCAAAAATAATCTTTGTCTCTGCTTCAGGTGTAGGCGCACTTTCAACCACCTGTTTACCCTTAGCCTTTGCTGCAGCTTCTACCTCCTTATCACTTCTCAAGGTTTGGGGAGCGAACAACCTTCCACTCCTTGTAAAGCCCCCTACACCCCCTACATTATCAATATTTGGGCTGACTGACGGCTCAACTTCCTGCTTTTTACCTTCGTAATATACATCTGCCCCATAGTGCCATGGGATAGCTTTCGTAGATGTGAACGGAATTGGTCCTGGCACCGTGATAGTGACAGGACTGGGCCCTTCTGGCGCAACACTCGCCACGGGAACTGCATTGACTGGCATTTGAATCTCAGCGGGAGTGTAATAGATGGTCACGGTTGATATCTCATCAGTGTCTTTCACAACTCTGTCGAACTGTAGACATCCTTCATCGATCAGATTCTGTAAACCCATCTTCAACTTATCACAGCCGTTCTCCTGATTCATGCACTCAGAGCAATCTTGATTACAGCCCGGGAACACCTGTCCCTTCAATAAACGATCTTTTACAACCAACAAAGAAGTTTTCACTTGATGAACGTCTAACACCAAATTCAATCTCCTCCCATCTTCAATAGCGTACACATTTGATGCGCTATGATCAGGCATGGGATGCTGAGTAATATTAGGAGCGGGAGAGAAATTGATGGCTTTAGCATCAATCAAATCTTGTACTTTATGATGGAAAGCCCAGCATTTTTCAATGGAGTGCCCCTGAGCACCTGAGTGGAACTCACAACGAGCATTAGCATCGAAGTTAGGTGGCAGGTTTCCAGCAACCGGAGCTTTCATAGTACGGAGTTCTACCAACTTTAACTCGAGTAGCCGGGGCAACAGCGCGGCATAAGTCATAGGGAGAGGATCCATCTTACGATCCCTCTGTCTAGACCTTTGCTGGAAAAAAGGTTGTTGCTGTTGAACTTGTTGTTGGGGTTGTTGTTTCTGAACAGACGGTGTGGGGATTGTCACAGCATCTACCTGATAATAAGCTCGAGAACGCCCTCTGCCTCGTCCTCTAAACACAGCATTCGTATCACCTTCTCTTCTTTTCTGGTTACTAGCGAACGGTTTCTTCGTCCCCGAAGAGCCAGCCCCACTCACATCCTGGATCTTTCCAAGCTTTAACAGACTTTCTATTCTTTCTCCCGCAATCACAATATCAGCAAATCCAGTTGACGGACAAGCAGCTAATCTATCCAGATAGGCCCCTTGCAAGGTGCCCATGAACATATCTGCCATTTCTCTGTCTGACAAGGGAGGTTGAACCTGGGCAGCCATTTCCCTCCACCTCTGTGCATATTCTTTGAAACTCTCCTTGGCATTTTGTGACAATCCCTGCAATTGGGTGCGGTTGGGCGCCATGTCAATATTATATTGGTATTGCTTCAGGAACGCTTCTGCCAGATCTTTCCAATTCTTCACAGCAGCTCTACTCAACTTCATGTACCAGGTCAAAGACGCCCCCGCCAGACTGTCCTGAAAATAGTGCATCCATAGCTTCTCGTCATCCGTATGGGCTGAAATCTTCCCAAAGTAAGCTTGAAGATGCGTTTGGGGACACGCATTGCCGTGATACTTATCAAAAGTGGGAGGTTTGAATTTAGGGGGAATTCTGACTCCTGAGACCAGCCCCAAGCTGGTAACATCAATACCCATAGAGTTCTTGCATTCTATGGCCCTGATCTTCTCTGCTAACTCATCATACCTTCGATCCCCTTGATTACCCACATCAGCATCCAGCAGAGTAAATTGGTCTTCCAGAGTATCTTCAAGAGTAACACCAGCCTGCCTACCATTTCCATTACCCCGATTGTTACCACCAGGAGGAGGGTTGCCACCGGGAGGAGGAATGCCATGTCCCTGTGAATTGTCATGATGATCACCTTCGGGCCCATTGTCGGGACGCTCTACCAGAAGCCTCAGTCTCTCCTGATTTTGCGCCATGCCAGTCATGAGGGTCATGAACTGGTCCATACGCGCCCTCATTTCCGCCAAATCACTTTGCACTTGATCCATGATTCTTACTTGATTCCTTCGCGTCGAATATCGGTGAATATGACTCTCCGCTATACTGCCTGAAACCAAATAAAGGTTAGAGACCCCGCAACGAGTACCTGAAAAGCAAGTAACAAAAAATGCAAAATGATATGCAATGCCATGCAATGCCATGTTTGTCATTTCCGAGGTGCTTTATACCCTGATTCCAATCCAACCACAGAAATCTGAAGACCAGAAATTGTGATATAAAGAGACGTGTCGTGGTCATGTGCTTGTGTGCAGCTATCTGATAAGGAATAATTCTGAATAAAACTGCTCATACTCATTCAACAAAGTATTCAAGTACATTTAAGAAAGGCTCATCCGCAAATGCAATACAAGGAAAAATGGATCCATCAACAAGCCTGATGGTAACCATTAATAACAAAATATAAGGAAAAGAACATCAGTCTGACAATTCCACACCCTTCAGCTTATCACTTGAGTATTTGATCTCCTCAAAAAGTATACGGGTACGCTGGTGATTCGGCTTTTCAATCATTTCTTTGATCAAGACATCCCTTTTCTCAAGAGCTTCAGTTAAAGAACCCATGTGCAGCATCAGAGCCTCGTCATCACACACTCCTTTGTGTCTCTTTATGCCGGCTTGCGTCTTGAGTATCTCCCTTTCTATCATGACTTCTTCAAGCTCTTTCTTGGTATTCCTCAGCTCACCTCTAGCTTCTTCTAGCTAATCTTGACTCTTACCGAGGCTTTCCCGATACTTTCTCCTCTGCTCATGCGCCTTTTCAAGCTCTTCGTCCTTAATCTGCAACTGTTCCTGTAATTCAGCATTCTCTATCCTAACTTCGTCCCAAGCGTGCTGAAACTTTGTTAACTTTTCTTTGGTCTGTGCTAACGCCTGTTTGGTTTGCTTGTGTGCTTGAGTAGCATCATCAGCACCTTTACTAATCTTCCGGAAATGTTGGGCTCTTCCAGCAAAGTCTTTTTCTTTTGCAGTTAGGATTTGTTCAGCATCTTGGGCTTTCCGCTCCAGCTCTTTGTTGGCATGTAGAGCATTCTGAAGACGGCTACTCAACTCGGAATTCTCTCCTTGGAGCTTTTTCACCAAGGCTTGCAACTTGTCAACTTCTTCCACAGTAGCAGTGCTTCTTGCTTTCTCATTCTCCGGATACAAAAGGGGTGCCTTACCAAAAGGCAAGAGAAAATCTTCAACTCTTTTCTTCACCCACTCTTCATATGTTGGATAAACCCGGTTGTTAGGCTTTCCTAGAGTAACTTTCCCCTTTTTCAGTATGCTACCCCAGCTTTCAGAAGCTTTCTGTGCTGCTTCCCATCCTTCTGATGTATGAAAATAGAGGGACTCCTCCACATCTCTCTTAATAGGCGGACCTGTCAGGGCATACCCAAATTGTCGAATGGCCAAAGAAGGATTGTAGTTAATCCCACCCAGTCTTCCTATCAGTGGAACGTTAGAGAACTTACCACAGCTGTGGATAATATTCTTACCAATCAGCCCATGATCTACCCATACGATGTCCTTGGCCACCAATCCCATTAAACGTTGTTTCCACTCTAGAGAATCTTTGGAATCCACAAAAGCCCCTGATTGTGGTAAACGGCCCGCAAACCACTTATAGAACAAGGGTGCACAACAACGAATTATCCCTCCTCTTTTCTTTTCATTTCGGTTGTACAATGAGTAGTGAAGATCTCCCAGTAGCGTTGGCACCGGGTTCTTCATCATGAATATTCGTATAGCGTCCGTATCAATAAAATCCGGCTCGTTTGGAAACAACACTATGCCGTATATACAAAGGGCTAGCAAAGCATTAAAAACAAGCCAATTCTCGCCTTTAGCTGCTTCCTGGGCCTTCTTAATCAGATATTCCAGCTTGTAACCACGAATCTTTCCTTTGTTGGAGACATTGTCACTTAGCTCTGATTTGCTCAAATATAGAGCACCAGCCAACTTCCCAAAGTCAAGATCCCCCACTGATCCAAAGAAAAGGGGCTCCTCCTTGATAGCAATCCCCAACATGTTGGAATACTCCTCCAGGGTAGGAACCAACACATAGTCTGGAAATACAAAACATCTCAGAGGCGGATCATAGAACTGCATCAACGTATGGAGACCTCTGGCTTCATAATTACTGACATTACGAACCATAGATAAAATCCACCCATATTTCTCTTCAAAAGCTTCTCGTGCTGCCGGGCTCGCCATTCCCTTCAGCACAACAATAGGGCCCAAAGTAGGCGTAAGGAACTTATAGCTGATGATATTCTTCCTCTCTTTAGTGTTCATCTTTGCAGGGACCTGATGACTGGAATCAAGGGTAATATATGCACCTGGAAATGAATAAACATGTATGTTAGGATATGATAATGCAATGCAAAGGGCAATGTGATCAGGTAATCAGGTGTCTGTGCTGAACTGTGAACGGTGTCATTGTAGCTCTGAGACTAATATAGAACCATAGATAAGAACCATCTGAATACAATAGGATGAAACTTCCTTTTTGTGCAATGATGATAGAAAACCGGGTATGTAGGAGGTCATGGTTACCTGCAAACCTGTAAACAACCCGCCCTTCTCACATGTGGGTACTAGGATGTTCAATATCCCGGGCTCTCAGGTCGAGAAATGATGATACGTTCACCATTTCTGGTTTGGCATCATCATCAATCGAGGAGGCCTCAACTGATTCTCCAAAACAAAAAGGTCCTCAGCTTCTGGCACTGAGGTCGAGAAGCAATAGTACATTCATCCCTCAGGGTACAGTACTACCGCCAATCGAGGAGTGCCTCCGCTGATTCTCTTTCAAAAAGGGATGTCCTATAGCAAGTTCCCAGCATTGGGTCCTCGGATCGAGAATGTGCAATGGGTTTGCCACGGAATGTGGTCTGCCACTGTCACAACTCGGGAGGAGTGCCGCAATTGAGTCCTCGGGAATGGTCACCAGAGTCGACAGTTCCTCAAGAGAATAACCACTGGCCTGCATAACATGCAGTAGCAGAAAGCTCCTGATAGAACCTCGTCTGGTTGTGGGTCTCATGAACAACAATACGTGGTCACCACCACGCAAGCGTCATGACTATCCACTCTAATACCTATGTATGTACTCAAGCCTTGGTAGTGGGCTTATCTCTCAGAACACCCATCCCGCCAAACAGACAAAACAGTGCAACACAATATAATATATGATATGTAATGCTAAAATGCGGTAAATACAGTAAAATAAATAAACAACAACATATAGCACAACAGTAAACACCCAATGAAAGAAAAGCAGACAAGCGCTAGGATTGACTCGCTAAGGAAACCAGAGATTCTGGGTTGTCCCCAGCAGAGTCGCCAGCTGTCGCTCCCGGGATTTTCATCCAAGTACAACCGCGAAAGTGGCACCGAAACAGAGTCGCCAGCAATGTGTATTTATCCCAAGAGAGGGAAAGGAAACACCGCGTAAACCTGAGAGAAAGGATAGAGCATGGTCTTGCGACCAAGAGAACTGGGTTCGGGAGTCGGTTACGCGAGAGGAAGGTATTAGCACCCCCTCGCGTCCATCGTACCCGATGGGATCCACGCTTGCTTGTTTCGATCAAAGGGTGATAGAAAAGAATACTGGAAGAGGAACTAGAAAAGGAACGGAAAGAGAAAGAGAAACAAATGTAGGGAAAATAAAAGAAGTGCTCGCATGGGCCCTACCCCACTGCCTACGTATCTCATCGGGAACATGAGAATCAGAGCGACGTAGTTCCCCTCACTAGGGATGGATTGTCTGTGTTTTTTAGAGAACGGCTTACGTCCTAGCTCAGGTGTTGCAGGCTCGCTGGTCCGAGTGCGTTACCATCTTGCAAGAGAACGAGTAGAAGCGCGTTCGTGCGTTGAGAATGAATGAGATGAGAAAAGAATTCCCGAAGGAAAGACGTTATTGTTTGTTTTTGTCTTTTAGAAAGAAGTGTTTTGGATTTGTTTGCATACGACAGTGTATCTGGATCTTAGTCATTGGAATGTGTACCTTCTCACATTCCAAGATGGAATGGGTAAGAAAGCACACTAAGGGTGAAGAAGACCCTCACACTTAGTTCCAATTATCAAGGTTCAAACACACTAGCATACTTGTGTTTATTAAGTGTTTTGTTGATTATGAAGTGAAGAAGTGTTTTTTATTATTTGCACCTTCAACAAGTATTGCATTTAAGTCCCTCATACAAGATCAAATATGTAACACATTGACCTAAGATGGGCCATATGCTACACATCTTAAGATTATAAGAGAAGACCCCTTATAATCTTTTCTTTATATGAAAGGCCTAAATGCAATAAATGCCTACCTTTATTAGATATTTTGAATTTTCTTTGAGATGAGAAAAGAGACTCAAGGGAGGATAAAGGTAAAAATCTATATGGACTAATACTCAATCCTAATTGATTAGTTAAGGGAGTGATCCTAAGGTTGGTGAGGTTTCAACCTAAAGTCTAAAGAAAGAAAGAATTAAACAATTCACTTCCAAAGTAGAAGATGAATTGTAATTCAAAAAGGGAAAGTAATGAGTTATTAAAAGAAAGCACATAAGTGCTTAGCAAAACACAAAATGGAATTGTAAAAGAGAAAGGATAGAAGTTGAATGTGGATTCCTTATCCACACTCAATTGAAACTTACCGAAGCCCCTACATGGTTAGTAAACATGTATAAGAAGTATAAGAAGTAAAAGAACATGTAATGCATCATAAAACTCACAAGAATTCAATGAGAAAACAAATCCTAGAACCACAACCAGAATGGGCATCATATGGAAACCAATGGTTATTATCATACAAGTGCAAGTGAATAAGCAACCATCATCACCCATTAGCATTTAAACATGTTACAAGAAGAAAGGGTAGATGAAAGATGGAAAGAAATGAAGAGGACATGCATAAATGGAACATGTAAATCAACAACCAGAATTGAAACTAAATGGAAAAGGGTTTATAAACATCTCAAAAGTATTTATGAGGTAACTTCAAGACATTCAAGAAGTAATATAAGAAGAATTGAAATGAAAGTTCAAAAAGAAAGGGCAAACAATACATGTTAATGATGCACAAAGTTCAAATTGAAATGAACATGTAAAGATGACCTATAATGTGTATCAAAGACCTATAATATCATGTGAATGGCTCCTAACATATGCAAATGCTCATACAAATATGCACAAAAGAATTCATGCAAACATGCACTAAAGTTAAAATGACATGACATGCATTATACTTCAAAGGTAATGCATCAAACAAAAATAAAATGGCCTCATGAAAATTATGAAAACATATCATTGGAATGCTTAGGTCAGAAATGCATCATACATCAAGATAGCATGTAAAAATTCAGAGCAAAATGACTTCAAACAAAGCAATTAGGTCAAATTGAAACATCATGCAAAGTGGAGCAAATATAGGCATCAAGACATATGATAAAGTGACCTAAAAAATCAAACAAAAATCATCTAACATGCTTCAATGTATTAGTGAATCAATGCAAAAAGAATCATGTCAAAATAGTTGGTAATGAGCAAGAACAAAATTAAACAAATTCATGTATCATGCTTAGAATGCATCTAAGTGGAAATTCAAAGAAAATTATGGAACAGGGGCAAAAAGGTCATAAAATCAGAAAATAAAATCATGAAAAATTTCCTAAATGTTTTAAGAATACACATGAATTTTTGTAGAATTTTCCAATATGTTTTGGTATTTTTAAAAATTAATTATGAAACGTGTAGCAAAAATGAAAAATAAAATGAAATGGAACTAAAGAAGGGGGTGCATGCATAGCAAATTAACAGTTCAAAATCATTGGGCCTTGAAAACATGGGGTGTGGATATCAATCTGGCTTAGGTCCAATAAGCACGCAAAACACCATAACTAGCGTGTTCTTCAGTCAACATAGTCAAAGCAATCCAAGCCATCAGATTAAGTCATAGTCAAACAAAAGTCAAAGTACACAGATCCAACACACGCGCATGAGGTCACACACAAATTACCATGTACTGCATCACACAATGTTTAAGTAAATTCAGAAATGGTGCACATGATTTGCACGTGAATTTTAATGTGCTGTCAACTTTTGGACCACACGATCACACACATCCAACGGCCATGATTTAAACTGCAACTAAAACCCTAACCAAAAACCACCGGCCGGAGAGGGACCTCCGGTCACCTTCTCCGGTCACACGCCACCGTCTGCAACTTCACATGTCCCAGAAATGCCCAACTATTATACCAAAATGAAGCTGAGCTCACGTAGATTAAGAATTCACAATTGTTTTTCACATACCAAGCACCCACATAGAGAACAGAGGAGATTAAATCATGCCCTAAGTTTTCAAACTATGCCTTTAGAAGGCCTATCAACTAGCCGGAGTAAGCAGAGCTTCTATCAAGCTTATATTAACAAAAACAAGTCAAAATTAAGGGGAATCGAATGGAAAAAGGTTGAGTGATAAAACCTGAAAGTATGGAGAAATTGGAGATGCTGAGAAAACCAGAGATTCTTGCTTCCTTTTTGAGCTTCACTTGGCCAAATAAAGGCGTTCAAACTCTGAAGAGTGATAATGGAGATGGATTTGCAGTGTGCTTACTTCAACAATCCAAAGCTGCTTCAAGTTCAGAGACGATTGAAGATGAAACTTGAAGGTGGAATTTGAAGAGAATGATGAACTCGTGCAATGGAGAGATTTGATGAAAAAGAGTGGGAGAATCAGAGAGAAAATTAGAGAGTATTTGGCAGTGAAATGAGAAGAATGAAGCTGAAATGAAAATGTGAAGTGAGATTTTGTTTTATACTATGAGTTAACCATGGTTTAGTGAGTTGGTTAATTGAATTAAGGTGGTTAAAGTGAGTCCACCCTAACTAACTGAGTCAAGTTAGTTAGGGGGCGAGTTAGATTGGCAATGATAAGGTGATGGCAACTTATGGTAAGCTATGGTGAAGGTGAAAGTGAAATGAATGGCATGGTTGTGTATTAGAAACTTTCTCAGCAAGTTTTCTCTTTCCATTTTCATGCAAGGCACGTGCTATAGCAGTGTATGTGATGTTCATGGTGTGCTCAAATAAGGGAAAGAATTGTTTGATGGATGTCTGAACCAAGTTATGCAGCAAAGCCATCAATGTATCAGTGAAACATAGGGAGGTTTGGTGATGTTTTTCTCTCTACTCAATGAATAGTTTGGTGAGTTTTTGGGTTCATTGGAAAGAGGGAGTATAATGCAACAAGTTTGGTTTGAGATTGGAGTTGATATGATACTTCAAACATGCTCCAAAATGACTATAAACTTAAGCACACAAGACTGGATGATGGGCGCATCAGGTGGTCGGTTGGCAAGGCTGGCATGGCACAAAATTTCAGCATAACCACCCTAACTTGAGGCCACTATTTCTCCATCATACCTTGATCAGATGAAATTTTGTCCAACATGAAACTTGAAGAAGACATTACAAGGAACATTTTTGATGTTGACAAGTTTTTCATTTGGGGCCTTTAACCATGAGAAAAATGAGTGGACATTTGGCACACCAGGTGTTTGTAGAAATGACATGCGCGTGACCTGAAACTTGCCCAAGCTGACTTGCATTTTGCCCAAGTTTCCCTCAACTTTGATCATCTATAACTCTCTCAATTTTTATCCAATGGAGATGTTCTACACATGGATTTGAAGCTTAAAACAAGATCTTTCATTGAGGCAGAGTGGATTTTTCATTTGGTGCTCCAAATTTGAATGGCCTTGGTTCAAATTCTGATGCAAAATGGCCAAAACTTGCTATTTTTAGTAACCCTTCCTCTTCCAAAAATGGCAACTTTCCACATCTTGATTTTTTCATGATTCCTTTGGAGTTTCTTGATCAAATTTTGTACATTGGACATATGTAACATGAATTTCATGAATTTGGCCTTAAAAAGTCAAGGGTTGACTTTTTCCTCTGATTATTTGACTTGGCCCCAAATTCCTTGATTTTTTATCTTTCTTCCAATTGAATCACTTCTAAAACCAATTGAGATGCAATCTTCCACATCCATATACCTAGGGACATATAGGAAACCATGACATCAAGTCTTGCCCAAAAAAGCAAAGATTCCCTGATTTAAATGGAAACCCTAATTTTGGCCCCCTCTGGTTAGGAGGTAAAAGTGCAGTCTCCAATTTCAAATTCCTCAGAGTATGTTGTGTATCCTCTTAAAGGATGATGAGATATACCATTTGAGGATGATTTTGGATCAATGAGCTATCTCTTTTGAGGGTTTTCCTTCAGTTTTTGAATCTCTTGCATAGTGAAAGATGTAATGCTTCAATCTCCCATTGAATCTCACTTCCTTGAGGTTTTGGATGATCAATTGAGATAGTATGAGACATGAGAGACCTCTTGGCTTGCCTAGAGCCAACTTGATTGACCTTTTTGTGCTTTGAATGATTCCTTGATTGTCCACCTTCCACCTGATCACATGCCCTGATGGTAAGAAGGATGCCATGCTTCATTTTTCTATGTTAAATGCAATGTAATGTTAATGAGGTGGATATGATATGATAAATGATAATGCCATGCTATGATGACAAAAGGGGAGAGCAAATTTTGGGGTATTACACACATGACCTCAAATGGTAGAGACCAATCGGGGGCAATCATAATTGGTGCCAACACTAATTTATTTTTTAGTGTCTCAAAAGTGTCGACACACTCCTTATCAAACACAAAAGCCCTATCCTTAACCAAAAGGGTGGTAAGGGGCTTGGCTATTTTGGAAAAATATCTTATGAATCGGCAGTAGAAACCCGCATGGCCTAAGAAACTTCGTATACCTTTTCCATTCACCGGGGGTGGAAGTTTTGAGATTACTTCCATTTTCGCTTGGTCAACTTCGATTCCTTTGTGGGAAATCTTGTGACCTAAAACTATACCTTCACGTACCATGAAATGGCACTTCTCCCAGTTGAGGATCAAGTTGCTCTCTTGGCATCTTTCTAAAACAAGAGAAAGGTTAGTTAAACAATTATCAAAAGAAGATCCAAATACTGAGAAATCATCCATAAAGACTTCCGTGTGCCTTTCCAGCATATCCGCAAAGATGGAAGTCATGCATCTCTGAAATGTATCAAGGGCATTACATAACCCAAATGGAATCCTTCTGTAAGCAAAAACACCATATGGGCATGTAAAAGCCGTCTTCTCTTGATCTTCCGGAGCAACCGCAATTTAGTTATAACTGGAGTATCTGTCTAGGAAACAATAGTAATCATGACCCGCTAGCTGTTCTAACATCAGATCAATGAACGGCAGTGGGAAGTGGTCATTCCTTGTGGCAAGATTTAACCTTCTGTAGTCAATACACACCCGCCACCCTGTGATCTCCCTCGTAGGAATCAACTCATTTTTCTCATTTTTGATGACGGTGGTTCCCCCCTTCTTGGGCACTACATGGACAGGACTCACCCATGAGCTGTCAGATATTGGGTAAATCAAACCCGCATCAAGCAATTTCACCACCTCTTTTCTTACAACTTCTTTCATGCCTGGATTAAGTCTTCTTTGAGGTTGGACAACCGATTTATGATCCTCCTCCATGAGAATTTTGTTCATACAAACAGTGGGACTAATACCTTTCAAATCCTCAATTTTCCAACCCATAGCTCCCTTGTACTTTTTGAGAACTTGCACCAACCTATCTTCTTGAACACTTTTTAGTTTGGCACTTATTATCGCCGGACATTTGCCTTCGGTGTCTAGGAAGACATACTTGAGATTTTCGGGTAGTTCTTTCAATTCAGCCCCCTTTTTAGTTTCTTCACCACCTTCCGTGTATTGATGTGTCCTAAGATCTTCCCACCGGTGTACAAAACATACATCTGCAAAATAAACAAAATATTAATTAGAATGAAAAACTGTGGGTTGCCTCCCACGCAGTGCTGCGTTTAATGTCGCATGGCTCGACGGTCGTCTGTCCTACATTGTAAGACGAACGATATCCACTTGACCAATCGAATCTCCTTGGTTGTAGGGCTTCAACCACTGCCCATTTACCTTAAAGGTATCTCCGTTAGCTTGATTTTTCAACTCAATCGCTCCATGCAGAAATACTTTGTAAACTACAAACGGTCCCGACCATTTAGACCCGAGCTTTCAAGGGAATAGTTTCAACCTGGAGTTGTACAAGAGGACCAGTTGTCCTTCAAAAAACTCTTTCCTCACAATCCTTCTATCATGCCATTTTTTCGTTTGTTCTTTATAGACTTTGGCATTTTCATATGCGCAGTTCCGAAATTCTTCCAACTCATGGAGTTGAAGAATTCTAGAGCTTCCGGCTTGAGATAGATCCATGTTCATAAATTTTGATGCCCATAATGCCTTGTGTTCTAATTCCAAAGGCAGATGGCAAGCTTTCCCGTAGACTAGTTGGTAGGGTGACATACCGATTGGTGTCTTGAACGCTGTTCGATAAGCCCATAATGCGTCATCCAACTTTGTTGCCCAATCTTTCCGAGAGGAACTCACTGTCTTTTCAAGAATTTGTTTAAGTTGCCTGTTTGAAACTTCCACTTGGCCGCTTGTTTGCGGATGGTAGGGAGTGGCAATACGATGCTTCACATTGTACTTTAGGAGTAATCTTTCCATGAGGTGATTTAGGAAATGAGTTCCTTCATCACTTACTAATGCCCTAGGTACTCCAAACCTTGCAAAGATATTCTCTTTCAGGAACTTCACTACAACCTTAGTGTCATTTGTCGGCAATGCCACAGCTTCAACCCATTTAGAGACATAATCCACCGCTACCAGGATATAATGTTTTCCAAATGACGGTGGAAATGGGCCCATGAAGTCTATCCCCCAAACATCAAACAACTCAACTTCTAGCATGAAATTCTGGGTCATCTGGTTCCTCTTTGATATATTCTCAGTTCTCTGACATTTATCACACTCTTTTACCATCTCTTGAGCATCTTTGAACAATGAGGGCCTGTATAACCCTGACTGAAGGACTTTGGCTGCGGTTCTGTCACCGCTGAAATGCCTTCCATACTCTGAGCCATGGCATGCCTTCAGAATGTCCTTCAGTTCCTCCTCAGGCACACATCTCCTTACCAATCCATCAACTCCTCTTTTGTATAAGAACGGATCATCCCACAAGTAAAACCTGCAATCATGAACAAACGTTTTCTTTCTGTTAGAGTCAAAATCATCGGGTATTACACCACCCACTAAATAGTTTGCATAATCCGCGAACCAAGGAACACCAATAATAGCAAGGATGTGTTCATCAGTAAACTCATCCTTTATTGGGCGTTTGTCCTCTGTTTCTTCAATAGGTGACATCCGAGAGAGATGATCAGCAACAGTATTTTCACACCCTCTCTTGTCACGAATTTCCACATCAAACTCTTGAAGGAGTAAAATCCATCTAAGGAGTCTTGGTTTGGAATCCTGCTTAGCAAAAATATACTTCAAGGCAGCATGGTCAGTATAAATAATAACTTTTTAACCCAACAGATATTGCCTGAATTTATCAAAGGCATAAACAACAGCTAGCAACTCCTTTTCGGTAGTTGCGTAGTTCATCTGCGCAGGGTTTAACACATGACTTGCATAATAAATCACATGCAATAATTTATCTCTTCGCTGTCCTAGAATAGTCCCTACTGCAATGTCGCTAGCATCGCACATGATCTCAAATGGTAGAGACCAATCGGGGGCAATCATAATTGGTGCCAACACTAATTTATTTTTCAGTGTCTCAAAAGTGTCGGCACACTCCTTATCAAACACAAAAGCCCTATCCTTAACCAAAAGGGTGGTAAGGGGCTTGGCTATTTTGGAAAAATATCTTATGAATCGGCAGTAGAAACCCGCATGGCCTAAGAAACTTCGTATACCTTTTCCATTCACCGGGGGTGGAAGTTTTGAGATTACTTCCATTTTCGCTTGGTCAACTTCGATTCCTTTGTGGGAAATCTTGTGACCTAAAACTATACCTTCACGTACCATGAAATGGCACTTCTCCCAGTTGAGGATCAAGTTGCTCTCTTGGCATCTTTCTAAAACAAGAGAAAGGTTAGTTAAACAATTATCAAAAGAAGATCCAAATACTGAGAAATCATCCATAAAGACTTCCGTGTGCCTTTCCAGCATATCCGCAAAGATGGAAGTCATGCATCTCTGAAATGTATCAAGGGCATTACATAACCCAAATGGCATCCTTCTGTAAGCAAAAACACCATATGGGCATGTAAAAGCCGTCTTCTCTTGATCTTCCGGAGCAACCGCAATTTAGTTATAACCGGAGTATCCGTCTAGGAAACAATAGTAATCATGACCCGCTAGCTGTTCTAACATCAGATCAATGAACGGCAGTGGGAAGTGGTCCTTCCTTGTGGCAAGATTTAACCTTCTGTAGTCAATACACACCCGCCACCCTGTGATCTCCCTCGTAGGAATCAACTCATTTTTCTCATTTTTGATGACGGTGGTTCCCCCCTTCTTGGGCACTACATGGACCGGACTCACCCATAAGCTGTCAGATATTGGGTAAATCAAACCCGCATCAAGCAATTTCACCACCTCTTTTCTTACAACTTCTTTCATGGCTGGATTAAGTCTTCTTTGAGGTTGGACAACCGATTTATGATCCTCCTCCATGAGAATTTTGTTCATACAAACAGTGGGACTAATACCTTTCAAATCCTCAATTTTCCAACCCATAGCTCCCTTGTACTTTCTGAGAACTTGCACCAACCTATCTTCTTGAACACTCTTTAGTTTGGCACTTATTATCGCCGGACATTTGCCTTCGGTGTCAAGGAAGACATACTTGAGATTTTCGGGTAGTTCATTCAATTCAGCCCCCTTTTTAGTTTCTTCACCACCTTCCGTGTATTGATGTGTCCTAAGATCTTCCCACCGGTGTACAAAACATACATCTGCAAAATAAACAAAATATTAATTAGAATGAAAAACTGTGGGTTGCCTCCCACGCAGCGCTGCGTTTAACATCGTATGGTTTGACGGTCGTCCGTCCTACATTGTAAGACGAACGATATCCACTTGACCAACCGAATCTCCTTGGTAGTAGGGCTTCAACCTCTGCCCATTGACCTTAAAGGTATCCCCGTTAGCTTGATTTTTCAACTCAATCGCTCCATGTAGAAATACTTTGTAAACTACAAACGGTCCTGACCATTTAGACCTGAGCTTTCCAGGGAATAGTTTCAACCTGGAGTTGTACAAGAGGACCAGTTGTCCTTCAAAAAACTCTTTCCTCACAATCCTTCTATCATGCCATTTTTTCGTTTGTTCTTTATAGACTTTGGCATTTTCATATGCGCGGTTCCGAAATTCTTCCAACTCATGGAGTTGAAGAATTCTAGAGCTTCCGGCTTGATATAGGTCCATGTTCAGAAATTTTGATGCCCATAATGCCTTGTGTTCTAATTCCAAAGGCAGATGGCAAGCTTTCCC
Organism: Lathyrus tuberosus; assembly: GCA_022829125.1. Taxonomy (NCBI): domain Eukaryota; kingdom Viridiplantae; phylum Streptophyta; class Magnoliopsida; order Fabales; family Fabaceae; genus Lathyrus; species Lathyrus tuberosus. The sequence continues at coordinate 2,836,004 of JALAZF010000452.1, forward strand.
GTAGACTAGTTGGTAGGGTGACATACCGATTGGTGTCTTGAACGCCGTTCGATAAGCCCATAATGCGTCATCCAACTTTGTTGCCCAATCTTTCCGAGAGGAACTCACTGTCTTTTCAAGAATTTGTTTAAGTTGCCTGTTTGAAACTTCCACTTGGCCTCTTGTTTGCGGATGGTAGGGAGTGGCAATACGATGCTTCACATTGTACTTTAGGAGTAATCTTTCCATGAGGTGATTTAGGAAATGAGTTCCTTCATCACTTACTAATGCCCTTGGTACTCCAAACCTTGCAAAGATATTCTCTTTCAGGAACTTCACTACAACCTTAGTGTCATTTGTCGGCAATGCCACAGCTTCAACCCATTTAGAGACATAATCCACCGCTATCAGGATATAATGTTTTCCAAATGAAGGTGGAAATGGGCCCATGAAGTCTATCCCCCAAACATCAAACAACTCAACTTCTAGCATGAAATTTCGGGGCATCTGGTTCCTATTTGATATATTCCCAGTTCTCTGACATTTATCACACTCTTTTACCATCTCTTGAGCATCTTTGAACAATGAGGGCCAGTATAACCCTGACTGAAGGACTTTGGCTGCGGTTCTGTCACCGCTGAAATGCCCTTCATACTCTGAGTCATGGCATGCCTTCAGAATGTCCTTCTGTTCCTCCTCAGGCACACATCTCCTTAACAATCCATCAACTCCTCTTTTGTATAAGAACGGATTATCCCACAAGTAAAACTGCAATCATGAACAAACTTTTTCTTTCTGTTAGAGTCAAAATCATCGGGTATTACACCACCCACTAAATAGTTTGCATAATCCGCGAACCAAGGAACACCAATAACAGCAAGGATGTGTTCATCAGCAAACTCATCCTTTATTGGGCATTTGTCCTCTGTTTCTTCAATAGGTGACATCCGAGAGAGATGATCAGCAACAGTATTTTCACACCCTCTCTTGTCACGAATTTCCACATCAAACTCTTGAAGGAGTAAAATCCATCTAAGGAGTCTTGGTTTGGAATCCTGCTTAGCAAAAATATACTTCAAGGCAGCATGGTCAGTATAAATAATAACTTTTGAACCCAACAGATATTGCCTGAATTTATCAAAGGCATAAACAACAGCTAGCAACTCCTTTTCGGTAGTTGCGTAGTTCATCTGCGCAGGGTTTAACACATGACTTGCATAATAAATCACATGCAATAATTTATCTCTTCGCTGTCCTATAATAGTCCCTACTGCAATGTCGCTAGCATCGCACATGATCTCAAATGGTAGAGACCAATCGGGGGCAATCATAATTGGTGCCAACACTAATTTATTTTTCAGTGTCTCAAATGTGTCGGCACACTCCTTATCAAACACAAAAGCCCTATCCTTAACCAAAAGGGTGGTAAGGGGCTTGGCTATTTTGGAAAAATATCTTATGAACCGGCAGTAGAAACCCGCATGGCCTAAGAAACTTCGTATACCTTTTTCATTCACCGGGGGTGGAAGTTTTGAGATTACTTCCACTTTTGCTTGGTCAACTTCGATTCCTTTATGGGAAATCTTGTGACCCAAAACTATACCTTCACGTACCATGAAATGGCACTTCTCCCAGTTGGGGATCAAGTTGCTCTCCTGACATCTTTCTAAAACAAGAGAAAGGTTAATTAAATAATTATCAAAAGAAGATCCAAATACTGAGAAATCATCCATAAAGACTTCCATGTGCCTTTACAGCATATCCGCAAAGATGGAAGTCATGCATCTCTGAAATGTAGCAGAGGAATTACATAACCCAAATGGCATCCTTCTGTAAGCAAAAACACCATATGGGCATGTAAAAGTCGTCTTCTCTTGACTTCCGGAGCAACCGCAATTTGGTTATAACCGGAGTATCCGTCTAGGAAACAATAGTAATCATGACCCGCTAGCTGTTCTAACATCTGATCAATGAACGACAGTGGGAAGTGGTCCTTCCTTGTGGCAAGATTTAACCTTCTGTAGTCAATACACACCCGCCACCCTGTGATCGCCCTCGTAGGAATCAACTCATTTTTCTCATTTTTTATGACGGTGGTTCCCCCTTTCTTAGGCACTACATGGACAGGACTCACCCATGAGCTGTCAGATATTGGGTAAATCAAACCCGCATCAAGCAATTTCACCACCTCTATTCTTACAACTTCTTTCATGGATGGATTAAGTCTTCTTTGAGGTTGGACAACCGATTTATGATCCTCCTCCATGAGAATTTTGTGCATACAAACAGTGGGACTAATACCTTTCAAATCCTCAATTTTCCAACCCATTGCTCCCTTGTACTTTTTGATAACTTGCACTAACCTATCTTCTTGAACACTTTTTAGTTTGGCACTTATTATCGCCGGACATTTGCCTTCGGTGTCTAGGAAGACATACTTGAGATTTTCGGGTAGTTCTTTCAATTCAGTCCCCTTTTTAGTTTCTTCACCACCTTCCGTGTATTAAGGTGTCCTAAGATCTTCCCACCGGTGTCCTAAATCACCTCATGGAAAGATTACTCCTAAAGTACAATGTGAAGCATCGTACCAAGAGCTTTCATCTTCACCACCTTACCAAGTGTCCGTGTATTGAAATAACTTTTGTCCAATGGTATTTTTTGTGCATTTACCGAATTCTCATTATCAATCACTTGATCTATCAGCTCTATTGTATGGCTCGTACCTATATCATCTTTGTGCTTCATAGTGTTCCGCACATCTATCTTCAACTCCTCGTCGTAGAGCTTAAGAGTCATAGTGCCCTCTTCTATGTCTATCAAACATCGTCCGGTCTCCAAAAATGGACTTCCCAAAATGAGTGGTATTTCTTCATCCTCCGGCATCTCTAAAATAACAAAGTCCACCGGGAACACAAACTTATCAATCTTCACTAGAACATCTTCTACTATTCCATAAGGCCTCTTAATAGAATGGTCGGCAAATTGTAAAGTCATCCTAGTGTCTTGTACAGTTCCAATCCCCAACTTTTTGTATATGGACAACGGCATAAAGCTTACGCTCGCCCCCAAATCAATAAGAGCCTTATTGAAAGATCTATCTCCAATAGTACATGGAATGGTGACCGAGCCCCTATCTTTCTTTTTCACCGGAATCTTCATTCCCTGCAAAATAGCACTACAAGTTTCGGTTAGAATAATAGGTTCCGTATCGACGAATCTCTTCTTGGAAATGATGTCCTTCATGAACTTGGCATATGTAGGCATTTGCTCAAGTGCCTCCAGGAAAGGAATATTTAGTTCAAGCTTCTTGAACATTTGCAAGAATTTTTCAAAAAATTTCTCGTACTGCCCTTTCTTTTTGTTTCTAGTTGGAAAGGGGAGCTTGATGTTCTGTTTGGGCTCAATGATCTTCTCCTTGGCTACTTGCTCAGGTATAATCACTTCTTCATTCAAAACCTCATTCTCCTTAATTTCCAACTCAACTTCAAGTAATCGGTCTTCACTCTCAGATTCTTTCTCGGTGTCCTCTTGAGGTTTGGTACGTCTCGTGGTCACCGCACTAACATTATTATGCTCTCGCGGGTTGGTTACCATTGAACTTGGAAGAGTACTCTGTGCTTGAGAACTTGCTAACTGTTGAGCTATTTGGCTCATTTGGACCTCTATATTTTTTATGGAGGCACCTGTATTCCTAAGATTACTTCGTGTCTCTTCCTGGAATTGAGAGCTTTGAGCTGCCATCTTCTCAATGGCAATTTCCCAATCCTCTTTCTTTTGGACCTGTTGTTGAGGTTGGTAGTATTGTTGTGGTTGTTGCTGATATTGTTGTTGTTGTGGTGGTGGTTGTTGTGGGCGGTATTGTTGTTGTTGGGGCTGGTTCGTGTATGGAGCAGGTCCTTGCTTGAGAACATTTCCTTGCTGATCTTTCTAGGAAAATTTTGGATAATTTTTCCATTCTGGATTATACGTGTTCGAATAAGGATTGTTCTGCTTCAGAAAGTTGATTGCTTTAACCGTTGTGCTATAGCCACACAATGCATGGCAAAGTGAGGACCTCCACAAATTTCACAATTTACCGCTTGAACCGGTTGCACTTGTACTACCGTCTGTGTTTCAAGACTCATTTTCTTTAACCTTCTCTCAACCTCGACCGCAATTTTATCCTCCATTTTTACAACCTGTTCTATTAGCTTCAAATCAATTATCTTCTCAGGTTGACTAACACTGCGATCATACAACTCAAGGTGCTCATTTGCTGCTATCGCTTCAATTATCTTTTTAATGCCAGTGGCTGTTGAAAAACTTGTAGAACCACCGGCAGCTGTATCGATAAGCTGCTTTGTCTTCATCTTTAACCCATTCACAAAATTTTGCATTTGTTCGGTTGCGTCCATATTATGGGTGGGACATGCAACCAAACACCTCTTAAATCTCTTGTAAGCATCTCCAAGTGATTCCCCTTCTTTCTACTTGAAATTAACAATGTCATATCTTTTTCGGATGTATACAGATGCAGGAAAATACTCGTTCCGAAAGGTAGTCTCCATCTCTTGCCAAGTAGTAATACTCCCAGCGGGTAGTGAATAAAACCACTCTTCGGCATCCTCGGATAAAGTAAACGGGAACATCACTAACTTCTTTGCCTCTTCAGAGTGTCCCTCAATTTTCAAGGATGTGCTCATGGTAAGGAACGTTTGCAAGTGCTTGTTGGCATCTTCATGAAAATGGCCTACTCTGAAGCTGTCGGATGGTAGATGGGTGCAGCTGGAACTGTGCAATAGTAGCTGGTTGATTAACGATTGTCAATCGTACTGCTGGAGCGTTTGCTCAGCCATAATCACCGAGAATTCTTTCGGCAGGTGGATCTGCCGCCATGATACTAGTTTCCGACTCGGAGTCTGTACCGGAATTTGTGCGCTAAGAGTGGCCTGAAACTGACTCTTCTTTCTTGAGCTCAGGGATAATTGGTTTTGAACTCGATGCTGCCAGCCTTTCTAGCTTAGCTTGCCGATGTCTGGCGTGCAAGAATCTTTCCGGTTCTGCGTCAAAAGAAAATTCAGCTGAGGCCTTACCTCGCATACACAGGTTAGCAAAGTATTAGTAATTTTAAAGAAAAATAATAACAGGAAAATAAATTCAAATTTTAGTCACAGAGTGACAAAATTTAAATTGAAATAAAATCGACACTAAGAATTTAGCAATCCTCGGCAACAGCGGAAAAAACTTAACCGGTAAATAACAAGTGTACTATTTAGCATTGTAGTAATAGTTGGGTTTTCCCCAGAGTCGGTCTCTCAAGGACTGCTCAGAATATGTAGTGCAGATGTTATTTCAATTAAACAAAAGTTCCTTGGGTTTTAGAAATTGTTTATGAGATCGTTAAAAATTGCAAATATCAAGCAATAGTAAAAATAAAGATTTACTAACAATGAGAAAAATGCTAGGAAAAATGGTTGAATTGCTCTGCAAGAACCTTCAATGATTATTTAGAAAGACATGCCTCAAACCTTATCTTACTAGATCTTAATAAAAGTTTTTCTTAATTCCTTAATAAAAAAACCCTTTGATATTCTTCCTAAACCCTAATTCCTCAGTGGTCTAGGAAGATATCAAGCAATAGTTCTGACAAAGATTTTACCGGTTACTTACGGGGTATCCCCATTCCTAGGCAATATCTACCGCACGAATCATTATGCAAAAAGCGTTAGGTTGGTTTTTCAGGCCTAATCCCTAACCATGAATCAAATCCAATTTTCCAATCAAAATAATCATTAAGCATATTGCATAATAAAAGATGAAGGAAAAAGTCATAATCTCATAAAATAATGTGAAATAGATTCATTACATAGCAATTCAGAGCCACCCCCTAGCAATGGGGGGTTTAGCCGATCATGTTCAAACTAAACTCAAAAACAACAAAAAGATAAGAAAATGTCATTACAAGAATATTCAGATAACTTTGATCTTCAATTGCTTCTGCGGTTGAATGATCGTCGTTCCCCGAAAACCCTTGATTGCATCCAATTCCTCCACTTGATCGTAAAATCAAAAAGTGTTTTTCTTTTCTCCTCCCCTTTCAGCCTAAAAAGTATCAGATCACATAACAGCATGCGACATTCCCCAAAATACCCTCAGAGGACACTTAAATGGAATAAATACAAAAATCACAAAATTCCCCTCCAGTGGCCCTGACACGGGCCGTGTCCCATGACACGGGCAGCCGTGTCAGGCTGCTGACTCTCATACACCAAACCAACTTCTACAGGGGCCCTGACACGGGCCGTGTCCTGTGACACGGGCATCCGTGTCAGGCTTCTGGTTAATCTTTTCCTTCCACATTTTTGTGCTCCAACTTCCACTTTCCCAGGCCTCCTGACACGGGCCGTGTCCCGTGACACGGGCGGCCATGTCAGGTCTCTGAAACATCCTCACTTTGCTCTTCTGGCACTCTAGCTTTTCATATCACGTGCATCTGATAAGTGACTTTTATAGATACCTGAGAAAAACAAAAACACTACCAAATCAAAGCACAAACGGTCTAAAAATGGAATAAGATTAAAAACAAGAACTTGCTTAAATAAAACACAAACACTAAGTAGAAATGCAATAATATAAATTCAAATACCGAAAACATAACGGAAAAGATAGACACAAACGCCTGAAAAACCACGAGTGAAAACCACTGATCAGGATGTCAGATGGAGTATTCGCATCTGACACAGTTGATCCTTCATTCAGGTGTACTGGTTTAGAAGGAGTACTTTGATTCTGCACTTTGAAGCTCAATTGCTTCTGGAGAAGCGATCGATATTCTTTCGATGTTCAACAGTCAAAAGAAATTGCCATTTTTATTTTAAAAGCAGAGAAAAGTTTGATAAGTAAATTCATTTTTGTTTTATTTCAGGAATCATTGATCATGTTAAAATGTCATTCTGTAAAGCTAAAACAAATGAGAATTGCAAACAAAAGCACTAGGGCTCAAATTTTATTGATAGGATGGAAATCAGCCAAGCGCGTGATCCCATAGAGTATTTACAAAGTTTAGAAAATGGTAATTTTAAGGGAAAAGGGCTACATTGGAACATAACGACCACTATCCTTCTACCAACTTTGAATTCTGGCCATCCTGAGCTTCCGTCGAAGATGACCTCGACTGGAGTTTTCCTGATGGATGGCATGACGGCTGCTGAGGGATTTGCCCCTTTGCTGGACGTAGTTACTTGCCATTATCCCTAACTTTTGCCTGGACTGTACTTTGAGATTTCCAATCCATCGGGATGATTTTGATCATGTCTCTAACTTTTTCCTGGACCGCCCTTTCGGGCTTTCAATCCACCGAGACGTTTTTTTATTTTTTTTATTTTTTTTATTTAGGAGAAGTATTTCTTGACTACATCAACATTTGTGGGGTAGGTGAATTCCTCTCCATCCATGGTTGCGAGTCTCATGGCGCCGCCTGAGAAGGCTTTCTTGACCACATAGGGGCCATCATAATTCGGAGTCCATTTTCCCCAGGAATCAGTGAGGAATGATTGTATCTTCTTGAGAACGAGGTCTCCTTTTCTGAAGACGCGAGGGCGGACCTTTTTGTCAAACGCCTTCTTCATTCTCTACTGATACAACTGACCATGGCATAGTGCCGTTATTCGCTTTTCTTCGATCATATTGAGTTCGTCGTGTCGACTTTGACACCATTCAGCCTCTGTTAACTTAGCTTCCATCAATACCCAGATTGATGGGATCTCTACTTCTATGGGGAGCACAGCCTCCATGCTATATACTAGAGAGAAAGGGGTTGCCCCTGTTGAAGTGCGGACAGATGTGTGATATCCGTGAAGAGCAAAGGGTAACATCTCGTGCCAGTCTTTGTAGGTTACAACCATCTTTTGGACGATCTTCTTGATGTTCTTGTTAGCCGCTTCTACCGCTCCGTTCATCTTGAGTCGGTAGGGAGATGAGTTATGGTGTTCGATTTTGAACTCAGCGCATAACTTTTTCATCATCTTGTTGTTCAAGTTTGATCCATTATCAGTAATGATCTTGTAATACCCCGTATTATTGAAATGCTTAATGGGATATCATATGAGATCAGATGAATGTTTATGTGCTCTATCTTTGGTAAATTGGATTAATGAAATCCTTTAAGCGCTCTAAGTATTGTTAAGTGGGACCAATAGAGCAACTGGTGAACTCTGAAGAGATCAATTATTTTATTAAAGACGGATTAATAATTATTAGTTCGAGAAAGGATTTTAAGGTAACTCTAATAATTGATCAATTGGGTTGAGACGACAAAATATCAATTGGAGATATTTTACTCTATTGGATTTATATTATATAATATTGGTTTATATATATATATATATATATATATATATATATATATATATATATATATATATATATATATATTTATGTATTTGTAAAGAGAAAGTGGGTGAGAAGAAGAAAGAAGAAAAACACAAAAAGAAGAGAAGAGGAAGAGAGGAAAAGGGGAGAAGAAGAAGAAACCATGGAAGAAGAAGAAAAGGTTATGGATCATCTTCAAGATTCATCATCTTCAAGATTCATCATCTTCTTCAAACTCCTCTTCGATTATCAAGTGGGTTCTAGTTTGAACTTTAGTTTTAGAGTTTTTGGAAATGTGTGATTTAGGTTAGAATTATGGAATCGATGTTCTAACGGTTGAAATGTGGTAAGAATGTGTAGCATGACTGATATATGTGTGTATATGATGTGTGATAATTGATTTTCATGATCCATTGAGTTTGTATGATTTTCCATTAGGTTTCTATGCTGAAAAATGCAGGTTTTAGAATTTTGTTACAGTGTTAACCGATTAACCAAATGGGTTAACCGGTTAACGCGTGTAAAATCTGACTGTCTATGTGAAAGAAGGATTGGTTAACCGATTAAAGAGTTTGGCTAACCGATTAACTGATTGAGCAAACTTCTTAATTAGCTACTGTAAGTCTTCTGTTAACCGGTTAACCATATCCGTTAACCGATTAACACTGTGTTGAATTTTGAAAATCCTTTTAAAAATTCATATCTTTTGACTCGGGTGTCCGATTTAAGCGTTCTTTATATCGATGTGAAGCTATGACAATCCTCTACCCAATAAAAAGTGAAAATTAGGGGTATGATGTCGGATGAATTATTTGGTGGGAAATGAACGAAATAATGTTTATGTGTTATGTTGAAATTCCATATCTTTTGAATCGTAATCCGGTTGAGGCATATTTATAACCGATGTAAAGTTGTGAAAATATCCTACGGGATAAAAGTGGAAGTATTGAGTTCGATGCCCGATTAAATGAATCGGAGGGAACCCTAAAGGGGTGTTTTATGTGTTATGTTATTATATGTGTTACTTGAAATAATTGTAATTATACCATGTCTATCTAATTGTGAATTTTGAATGAAAGATATATGCATGTTTAAAATATGAATTAGGTAGACTGAGGTAACTTTACCCCAAAACAAATGGCACAGTTAAGATTGTTATAATTCTAGGTTGTGACTAGAATTATGATAGGAACTCTGGAGGGCGACGCTCGTGCATTCATTGACGAGTTCTGGCCTAGAGTAGATAACGTAATGACAACGCTCGTGGATGAGAGGCCGACGCATATGTCCATTACCGAATGGTATAGAATGAGTGAAACACTAGTATGAAACATGTGTAATTGTTATGTTTTATTGTTAAAGGCATGAGAGGCCTAAAGGCTAATGTGGCCTGGTGATTGTCGAATACAATCACGTTTATGTATATGATCATGTAATCGTAACCATTTTCTTTTGAGTTGCCCTTGAAAGGCCTTAATGAGTCTCGAGCTCCTCTGAAGCGCAGGCAGAATTACTTGGCAGGTTTGATTCCCAATGTTATAGTACGAATGGAACCTACGGGTAGAGACTTGTGATGGCATGAAAGGCCATGTAAAGTGACGAATTAAGGAGATAATGCGTCCCTTAATTCCGAATCCATTTCGTATGCCAAGTAACTACAAGGATCCAGGTCCCGGGTCGACTTCTAGACGTAGAAGCGGACGGGCAAGAGGGATAACTTGGTACGGTTATCGATTAGTGATATTTTGAGTTGATGAACTCATGACATGTTTCCATATAGTGTGAGATTGTGAGATTGTGTACTCAAGGTCATTTCCCTTTCCCTTGACTTGAGTTAGGATTGGTAGAACCTTGTAAAGCCGAGAGAAACTATAAGATAGGGAACTCACTGAGATTTGATGTATCTCACCCCAATATAGTTACTATATTTTAGGTGTGGTTTGTAGGTTTGATTTACAAGTGGAGCGATGCTTGGATGTTTCAAGAGAAGCTTGGCTTTAGTATTTCCGCTGTGTATTATTTTGTTGTATACAATTGAGGATATTGTATATTATTCTTAGATTTTTATTTTTTGGCTAGTTTCCATGTCTTGTGCCATATATTATGTTTATGTTTTAGAAATGGGCAAGTATGTGAATTACGCCATTAGGCACTTATGATGGTGTCAGTACCAAATAAAATGCTTGTATTGTATTATTCTAGATATATATTATACATGGCATTACAGATCTGGCTTGGAACACCATAACGGCAGATGATATTGTTCTTGATAAACCCGACCACCACTTGTCGGGTTACATTGGCGTATGACGCGGCTTCGACCCACTTGGTGAAGTAATCAATGGCTACCAGGATGAACCGATGTCCGTTTGAAGCTTTGGGTTCAATCATGCCAATCGTGTCGATTCCCCATATGGAAAAGGCCATCTAGAAGAGAGAACTTTGAGATGCATTGGCCGTATATGGATTTTATCTGAGTATATCTGACACCTGTGACACTTCCTCATGTACTTGTAGCAATCGGATTCCATGGTCAACCAGTAGTACCCTGCTCTCAGAATTTTTCTCACCATTGTGTGTCCGTTGGAATGAGTGCCAAAGGATCCTTCATGAATTTCTTTTATCAGTATGTCTGCCTCTGGTCTGTCTTCACATCGAAGCAAGACCATGACAAAGTTTATCTTATAAAGTGTATCAACGCTCAGGAAGAAGCTGCCAGCCAGCCTTCTGAGGGTCTTTCTGTCCTTTTTGGATGCCCCAGGTGGGTATTCTTGTTTCTGAATGAAGCATTTGATATCATGATACCAAGGTTTGTCATCGATGACTGCTTCAACTGTGAAGATATAGGCGGGCCTCTCAAGGCGCATTATGTCAATCTTAGGTATGTCATTCCATTGACCTACACTAATCATGGAAGAGAGGGTGGCCAATGCATCAGCCATGTGATTATCTTCACGAGGGATGAGATGAAACTCGATTCTGTTGAAGAAGGGCAACAACCTCCTCGCATAGTCTTTGTAAGGAATCAGTCCTGATTGGTATGTGTTCTAATCTCCTTTGATCTGATTGATAACCAGGGTTGAGTCTCCATATACATCCAAGTTCTTGATCCTTAAGTCGATCGCTTCTTCGAGACCCGTGATACAAGCTTCGTATTTGGCCTTGTTGTTTGTGCACTTGAATGTCAATCAGGCGGTGAAAGGAATGTGGGTTCCCTGAGGTGTTACGATGATTGCCCCAATTCCGTTTCCATAATGATTAACAGCCCCATCAAAGATTAGTCCTCATTGGGAACCTGGTTCTGGCCCTTCACTGGGTAGCGGTTCATCGCAGTATTTCATTTTTAGATACATGACATCTTCGTCTGGGAAGTCAAATCCGACTGATCCCTGATCGTCAATCGGTTGATGAGCCAAATTATCGGCTAAAATACTTCCTTTGACAGCTTTTTGAGCGTCGTACTCAACGTCATATTCCGATAACAACATCTGCCAACGGGCAATCCTACCCGTGAGAGCAGGTTTTTCAAAGACATACTTGATCGGATCCATTTCGGAGATTAACCAAGTAGTGTGACAAATCATGTACTGGCGAAGACGTTTGGCTGCCCAAGCCAAAGCACAACAAGTTTTCTCAAGCATAGTATACCGAGTTTCGCAGTCGGTGAATTTCTTGCTCAAATAGTAAATGGCAGACTCTTTCCTTTTTGTTTCATCTTGTTGGCCAAGTACACAACCCATAGGGTCTTCCAAGACTGTTAAGTAAATGATCAGCGGTCTCCCTTCCATTGGAGGTGAAAGAATCGGTGGGTTCAACAAGTATTCCTTAATACTATCGAAGGCGGTTTGGCAGTCTTCTGTCCAAATGCAGTCCTGATTTTTTTTTAGTAATTTGAAGATCGACGCGCATGTCGCGGTCATGAGGAATATGAATCTAGAAATGTAATTCAAACGTCCCAGGAATCCCCTGACTTGTTTTTCAGTCTTTGGAGAAGGCATTTCTTAAATGGCCTTGACCTTGTCAGGATCAACCTCAATTCCTTTCTGGCTGACGATGAACCCTAAAAGTTTCCCTAAACGGACGCCAAATGTGCACTTGTTGGGATTCAAACGAAGTTTGTACTTTCTCAACCGCTCGAATAGCTTTGACAGGTGGGTCACATGCTCCTCTTCTATTTTAGATTTGACAATTATATCATCGACATATACTTTGATTTCTTTTTGTATCATGTCATGAAATAGAGTAGTCATGGCCCTTTGATAGGTTACCCCAACGTTCTTCAAACCGAACGACATTACCTTATAACAAAAGGTACCCCATGGGGTAATGAATGAAGTTTTCTCCATGTCTTTCAGCGCCATTTTTATCTGATTATAGCCCGAGAATCCATCCATGAAGGAGAATACTTTGAATTTTTCCGTACTGTCTACCAGCATGTCTATGTGCGGTAAGGGAAAGTCATCCTTTGGACTGGCTTTGTTCAGATCCTTGTAGTCTACACACATTTTGACCTTTCCGTCCTTTTTTGGAACTGGTACTATGTTGGCTAACCATTGAGGATATTCTTATATGGCGAGGAAACCTGCGTCAATCTGTTTCTGTACTTCCTCTTTGATTTTGATGGCCATGTCTAAATGAGTTCGTCTCAACCTTTGTTTCACTGGAGGACATTCTGATCTTAATGGTAGATAATGTTCCACGATGTTGGTATCCAACCCCGGCATATCCTGATAGGGCCAAGCGAATACATCGGGAAACTCTTTGAGAACCCTTGTCAAACTTTCTTTAACAGTTGAACTGAGCAGTGCCCTAATCCTGACCTCTTTTCTCTCTTCTTTTGAACCCAAGTTGACCGTTTCCAATGGCTCTTTGTGAGGTTTAATGGACCTTTCCTCTTGTCTGAGTAATCGGGAGATATCTTCTGGAATTTCTTCGTCATCTTCTTCTTCAGCCTCAAATACCGGGAATTCAAAGTTGGGAGAAGGCATTGGATCGTATGTTTCAATGGGGTTTAAAACAAGCAATCTGCATGACGTGATGATTGTTTTTAGAAGAGATAGAGAGAAATGCAAGAGTGCGTGCAGTGTAATTTTTTGAAAGATGCTTGTTTTTATTATTTGTTGTTTTTTAAGATTACCATTTTCTGAAAAAACAAAAAGAGAAAACAACAATAAATGCTGAAATTACATAACTACGTTATTTTATTTATGATCTTGTCGATTCTTGAAACTACAGCCCTATAAAACAAAACTCTGTCGCTTTGGGCAAAGCGAAGAGGGACATTTACAGAAAGTGAGCCCTATCAAAACATCTGTTTCACTTGGGCAGGGTGAAAGGTTAAGATAAAGACGACAATTACTTCGACTTATGGACAATTTTCAGAACGTTGACAGCAACCCATTGGCGGCGAACTCCTCGGTGAATCACAAAGTCTGGTACTTTCCCTCTTTATTTATCTTCAGAAATAACGCTGATTTCTAGTGGAGCAGGATCGTTGGAATCTGTCTCCTAGGCAGAGTTGTCGTAGGAGGATTCCCCAGTTGTATCTTGCGTAGTGTTTGCACTCTCAGGTATATCTCCCCATCCGGTGAGCTGGATGTCTTCGAGCTTGATACGAGAGCTTTCAGGAGCGGTGTATTTAACCAGGTAATCGAACTTGCCACTCGTTTTTCTAGGGTGTCCCACACTTCGGTGGAACTGGAGGAGTCATCTCTTTCGATGACGTTGACCTCAGGGAAAGCATAGTTAAGGAGCTCTTGTCCTGCAATCTTTGCAAATTCATCATCGTACTGGATATTTTCTGAATGCCCTAAGTAAAGATCCCATGATTCGGTGGGGACACAAGTATTCTTTTCTATGATGCTCAGCTGGTATGCATCGTTGGGCTGACTCTTTTGCCCCAAGTCTCCTGGGTACGGCTGCCAGATAGGCAGGCCATCCATTGGGCCATAATAGTCGTGGTCAAAGTTGTCTTTCATCAGAGTGTCCTCCTCTAATGAGTTGGGTGGAGCACGACATCCTTCTAGATCACAATCTCCGTATAACATTTTGACATCTGACCTCGGTATATATCTCGGACTCTGTGTCGGATAGCAAAATGGTGTAGGCACCTCGTCCTAATACATATAACTGTACTTGTTAAGATAGGACTTCCACTCTTCATCTGTATCGGAGGAATCTCCCTCGTTGATGGTATGTACTTCTTGAGACACTGGGTGAAGGAAACCTCCACTGTGGAACAAATCCTGAATGGGATGAAAACTTTCATCGTTAATAGCAGCTTGGGTACAGTTTGAGGAAAAACCAAGACCTTTCTTTGTCTTGTTAACAATAGGAATGATAAGTTGTCCCCATCCTTTGGTATTGTTATTTTTTATCACTTCGAGAGCATCTCTGTACGAGGAAATCGACGTTCCTCTTTCTGATTTATTGTCGTTGCTCACCGAAAGTGCTTGGAACTAGGTTCCTACATCCTCTTCTAGTTCTACACAAGTGGACGATGATAAGTTATTCACGATCAAGGCTTGTTCTCCACATACTGTGACTAGTTGGTCGTTCTTGACGAACTTCAGTTTCTGGTGCAGTGTTGAGGTGACTGCCCCAGCCTGGTGTATCCAAGGTCTTCCTAATAAACAGCTGTATGCAACCCGGATGTCCATGACCTAGAAAGTGACTTGGAAAGTGTGAGGACTAATAGTTATGGGAAGGTCGACTTCGCCAATAAATGCTTTCCGGGATCCGTCAAATGCTTTGACGATAACCTTACTGCCCCTCATCGGGGATCCTTTGAATGATAGTCGCATTAACATAGATTTCGGCATAACATTCAGAGCCGATCCGGTGTCTACCAGTACGCTGGCTAAAGCATCGTCCTAGAAGTTGACTGTAATATTGAGTGCCATGTTGTGATTTGGGCCCTCTTCCGACACTTCCTCATCACTAAATCCCAAGTTGTTGCAGGAAGTGATGTTGGAGATGATGCTGTCAAATTGTCTTATTGACACAACTTGTTCCATAAAGGCTTGCTCTAAGACTTTCTGTAGAGCTTCACTATGAGGTTTGGAATTGAGTAAAAGAGATAATACAGAGATTTTTGAAGGAGTTTACAACAGCTGATCAACAATGTTGTATTCACTCTTCTGGATGAGCTTCAGCATCTCATCGTTGTTCTTTGAAAGGTCGGGATCACTAGACTGACCGACTGGTTGATCGGGAACTTCTGTTTGAGGTTCTTTTTCTCTGGTAGGTTCTCCAACTCCTCGGTTGAAGATTCGACCACTCTGTGTTACTCGACTGATGTCTGCAATATTCACGACGGAGGGTAATGGAATTTCCTTTCCATTCTAAATTGTTGTTGCACCGTATTTGTAAGGGATAGCCTTAGTTGATTCATACGGTAGCGGTCCCGGTAGATAGATAACTACAGGAGCCTTCTGATTCTTCTTACCATTGTAAGTAATTTCAAGCAGTTCCTGGTTGGGAACTTTCGATTCGTCAAGTAGAGGGATTATGGTACAAACATCTTTGGTCCTCTTATGATCAGAGATTACGATAACGTCTTTGATTTGATCAGTGAAATAGTCTGGCATCAAGTTGATTGACCCAGAACTTGGACACGGTCAAATCTCTTTGTGGTCCAACTGACTTTAAAGGGTTGCTCGCACGAGGTAACATCCTTGATTATCTTCTGAGAAAACTCTACAGCGTTCATAGTTGTGTGGTGGCACCCGGCCACGTCTGCTCTGTATGCAATGTAACCTCACTAGATCTGTCTCCATTGATCGAACATCCTGACTTTGATGCCTAGTAGGGTTCTCGTTAGTCATGCTGACTTGTTGTGTGTCTTCATCCATATATATTGGAAGCCACTAGTGGTTTAACAAGTGTTGCAGCGTTCTTCGAATGAGAGCACGTTCTTGGTCGCTCTCATGGCATACTGTATAGTTCTGATAATTATGCGAAGTCAGAAAATCGAGCTGAACCTGCTTAGCATGTAACTCTACCAAGCTGGTATTCATCAAGCGAATATCCAAGATTTGAATCATATTCACTTGATAATGACTTCTATCGCGGTAATACTGAATCCATCCAAGATCTATCTGACGCTGGAGGGCCTCTTGTACAAAAGAGCATCCCTGATTGTTTACCGAGCAAATCAGACAGGAATCATAATCGTGTCGTGGCAGATTATGATGTTGGCTTTGCCTTGAGTGCGTTGCCACCAAGTTGACATTCATCGCACAGATGTCGTGGTTTTGAATGACGTTGGAATTTGTGTAAGTCATGTTGACCCCACGAATTCGGTGATCTTGGATCCATCCGAGATCCAACTGTTCCTGTAGAGCTGATTGCACCACAGAACATCCTTGATTGTTTTTAGAGCAGATATCACACTGGTGATAGTTATGAGATGGTACATGCCCATATCTGCTCTGTCTGCGATGCATTTTGACCAGGTTGGCCCTCAATAAGAGTACATCATGAATTTGATAGTTGTGATTAGACTCTCCCTCTATCAAATTTACTGCAGCTTTCTCATGTTGAGGCAGCGGGTTCATCTGAACATTTGGATTTGTATCCTTGAAGGATAAGACCCCGCTCCTAACAAGCTTTTGTACATCAGATTTGAAGCTGAGACAGTTTTCTATGTTATGCCCCGGTCCTCCTTGATGGTAAGGGCAAGTCTGATCCGCTTTGAACCAAAAAGGCGGATTTTCTGGTACTGTAAGAGGAGACCTGGTCTGGACGTGCCCCTTGACTAGTAATAGTGGAAATAGTTCTGCGTACAAAATTGGTATAGGGTCGAACCCTGGCGGTCGCGTTGTACGGTTGTTGTTGTACGGAGGACGAGCCTACTGAAGAGGCTGTTGTGTCCTTTGCTGATATTGTTGTTGATTCGGTTGACTTTGAGCAACCTGAGGTTGATACGTAGGAACAGGCGCAGGGTTGATAGCAGGAGTTACAGCTGCTACTGGTTGGTAACGTCGCCTTTGCTTTCCAAGAGAGATATTGTCAATATCTTGCTCTTTTTTCTTAGGGAAAGCACTACCGTATCTTTTGGTACTGCTTGATGGTCCAGCATCTTTAACTAAACGTCCTTCTCGGACAGCTTCCTTAAGACGAACTCCCATGCCCACCATCTCGGTGAAGTCACTGAGCGCACTGGTAACCATTATGTTGTAGTAAAATAAGCTCAAAGTTTTAAGAAGATCTTTCTCATCTCTTTTTCCTCAAGAGGTGGACAAATATGGGCGGCAATTTCACGCCATCTCTGAGGATATTCCTTAAAGGTTTCCTTATCCTTCTGCGGCATGGCTCTGAGTTAATCTCTGTCTGGTGCCGTGTCCAGGTTATACTTATATTGTTGAACAAAGGCAGCACCAAGATCTCTGAAAGTTACGATCTTATTGCGGTTTAATCCTATGTACCATTTGAGTGTGGCACCAGTTAAACTATCCAGAAAATAATGGATCAGTAGTTGTTGGTTCTCTATCTGAGTTGACATCCTTCGAGCGTACATCACTAAATGGCTTTGAGGGCAAGAGTTACCCTTGTATTTTTCAAATTCGGGCACCTTGAATTTGTGCGAAACTTTCACACTAGGGACCAAACAAAGGTCTGTGGCATCCTTTCCAAATAGATCCTGACCGCGAATAGCTTGCAATTCTTTCTGTATCTCCATGAATTGTTCCTGGAACTCATTCATTCTGTCAAACATACTTTCGTTTCCACCAGACGGTATCTGGGAAATTTGTCCTTCTGGGACAGTGTGTACCACGGGTGGTGGTATAGTTATTACAGATGTGACTCTTGGTGCCTCCGGAAGTTTGTAACCTTCAGGAGTTACTGTCATCCCCCTACCATCTTCGCTTTTCCCGAAGTTTGTAACCTTCAGGCCCAGCGGCTCCTGCTGCAGTTTCCGGATCTTCAGTGATCGGCGGAATATATCCTTTCGGGATATAGTTAAGTGGCATGCCCTAGGGATGATCTTTAGGCATGGTATATCGAGGATCATACTTTTCCACTATGGGTGTCGATGTGATCTCTGAGATCACAATCCGTTGTTGTTGCATCTGGGCTGCTTCCAGAGCTTGCGTGTCGTTGTGAAGCTTTCTCAAATCCTCTTTCAGAGCGTCGAGTTCTTCTCTCAACTCTATGTTCTCTTCCTCGAGATTATCCATTTTCTTTTGTTGACTGGCCCGAGTATTGTACGAATGAGACAATTTGACTCTAGAATCGAGACACAAATGTGAGATTCGTAGGTAAGAAGAATGCGCTACGTGATAATGATGAATGATATGCAATGATTATATTAATTTTTTTTGTTTAATCAAAATAAACTTCGATAATTGAATTGCAAATATCAAACAGTGGGGAAACCCCATTTTATTGAATTCAAAGATTGCGAAAATGGAAATACAGTAATTTACATAGTATTATAAAAGGAAAAGTCTAAGCTAATGGATCCTGAGTCCTCTCTGAGGAGAGCTCAGGTGCTGATTCTGGTATTTTCCTTTTCTTGGACCGGGGCTCTCGAGCCGTTGTCGGGTTGTCATTACTTTGCCAAGTGAAAGAAGCGAGCAAATTCCTTTGGTCATCTTGGTTTTCTACAGCATGTTGTTCTAAAATCTCAATCAGAGCGTCTTTATCTTTTAACAGTTACTGTATTTTGTTACACTCCACATTGAGAATGCGGTCACTACTACGAAAACCCCATTTAACGACGCCAGCTTTACCACGGTTTCGTATCCCACCGTTGTAACAGGATTAAAAATTTATAACGCCATATTTAACGACGGTTGTATTACATAACCGTTGTAATACAAGCTGTGTAACAAGCTTCGATTCCCAGCTCTATATTTTTTTCTCCATATTTTTACATTTTAACACGCTTGTATTAGACGACCATTGTACTACATGTATCACGCTTCGATTCACAGCAATGTATTCTTTAGTATTTTTAAGTGCAATAGAGTATATATATAACTTTAAAAATAAAACTGTAAGAGATGAACATATATACACATAATTTTATTTTAATATTCCATTGAGAGTACATTGATAAATATATTACATATCAAAATCATTGTCAGTGCCCATAGCATAAAATGCATCTTCATAATCTAGACATCGCTCCTCACTCCCCTCATCGGAATCATAATATATAGGCCTCCTTTTCTTCTTTATCTTCTTCTTCTTCGGCTTCTTCTTCTTCTTCTTCTTATCCTTCCTTACCCTTAAGGCATCCCTGAAGTTGGCAGTTGCTGGTTGGACGACCTCCTGGATTGGCGCCTGACGTTCCTCATTGAGGTTTCTAGGATTCTCATTTGTTGAACTCATTGTTACGAAGAATATATTATTTAGATGTGTAAAATTGTCTATTTATAGATGAGGTTGAAGATGAAAAGATTAATAGTTTAATGCTTGTAATGATGATAACTTGTAAACCGTTCATATTCTGGAACTATATTTTCTTGTAAACCGTTCATATGTTGGGAAGTGCAACGGTTAATAATATCACGACGATTATAAGTAATGACCGTAGCGATATCACTTATAATCCATGCGTAACTTTAGGAAAATGTTGTTGCCTGGTGTCGAACCTTGTACCACGTATAAGGGGTATCGCTACGGTTATTATAACTAACCGTTGTGATATTATTAAATTAATATATAATCTATCATAACGGTTATTTAAGAAAACCGTTGTGAAACATTTACCTATTTAAGGGAATTAACTTTCCCTTTTTGACAGTCGCGTCGTTTCCTTCACAGTGAAACCCTAGCACCCAAACTTCATCTTTTTTTAGAATCTGCGATAAGAAATTCAAGAAGTATGAAGCTTTTGATTTAAGCTTTTTCCTCTTTGAATTCCTTCTTGCAGAGTTTAAAACTAGATGAACATGGTGATGATGCTGGCGTAGCAAGCGTAATGTACATATTGTTTATGGAAAATAAGGTATTCTTCCACTTCAATCTTTTTGTTAGATAGTACTCATTATCTCATTTGCTTCATGATGTTTTTGTTGATTGTTCTCTTTTTGCGCAGATTCGACTTCAATGCTTCACAAGCAAGGTGAACTTCATTGTTATGGTACAGTCTCACTTCTTAGCGTTTTCTTTCAACTTTTGCTTGTTTTGTTTTGAATACTAACTAATTTTCTTCATTGCTTCCCACTTCTTACGGTTTGTTTCTAATTTTGCTTGTTTTGTTTTGAATAATAACTAATTTTCTTCATTGCTTTCCCACTTCTTAGGTTTGTTTCACATGGTGATGATGATGGTGGTACATATATATATGAATTCATTCTAATAAGGTACATATATATATGAATTCATTCTGATATTGTACATATGAAATTTAGTTTATTATTCTGATATTGTACATATGAAATTTAGTTTATTATTCTGATATTGTACATATGAAATTTAGTTTATTATATACTATGTATATTGTTTGTTTTACTATCCTTTTAATGAAAATGCAATCTGTTAAATTGGTATCGAAACTTATAATCTGAAAATTAAGATGTATTTGAAAACCAACCATTATCATGTCAATGTTTTTCGAATCGCATCCATTTCATTCAGCACATTGAATGTTCCTTAACGCATAATATACGATTCAACGGTCTGATTCCTTCTACACATCGATATCTTTTATATTATACAGTTTACCTTTTCATCGCCAAAAATCATCGTGGTTTTTATGATCATGATTGTTATGATGATAAAATCGCGATGATTTTGGGCGATGGAGAGGTAAACTATATAATAAAAAATATCGATGAGTAGAGTGAATCAGACCATTGAATTGTATATTATGTGTTAAGGAACATTCAATGTGCTGAATGAAATGGATGCAATTCAAAAAACAGTGGTGTGTTTAAGTTGGTTTTCAAGAATATTTTAATTTTTAGATTATATATTTCCTTACCAATTTAATGGTTGTAATTCTTTAACTAGGTGTATGGTAAAACAAGCAATATACATTTGTATATAATAAACTAATGGTACATGTAACAACGGATGAAACTAATATTCGTTGTGATTGATAATATATTTCACAACGATTGAAACTAATATCCGTTGTGATTAATAATATATTTCACAATGGTTGATACAACTAACCGTTGCAATATATAGCGCATTTTCCATAATACAACTACGGTTTTCAGACCGTTGTAGAAACATCGAAGATACAACAAAAATCTACATAACAACGCCTTCGCCCGCGTCATTATATGTCATTCCCAACCGTTGTTAAATGGGTTTTTCGTAGTAGTGGGTACTTGTTCTTCCAAGACTTCTTCTCCTATTGAACTCTGTTGAGAGTAACCTGAAGTTTTTCCGTATCAGACATAAAATAAAGGACAGATTCCCTTAATGGAAGAACTTCTTGATGAGGGTAAGGCATCCTTAGTTTGAGAGCTCTAGTTTGTACCCAGCGAAGATAAGGCTCCACAGAGATACAATCTGGTTTTCCTAGAGACTCTCTTCCTTTCCTGTGAACATGTTTCCAAGCATGCACTATTTCTGCCTTTAGTGCTCTTTCGTTTTCTCCTTCCTTGAAGAAAATACCTTCCAGATGAGCACTACGAAGGACATGCCTCATCGGGTATCCAAATTGATGACGAACTAAAACTGGATGATAATTGATTCCTCCTTTAATTCCTATGAGGGGTACATTAGGGAAGTTTCCACAACGGTCAATGATTCTGATCTCGTCATAGATTTGATTGTACCAATCGATGTTAGAGTTGGTAAGAGACATGATTCTCTATGACCAACGTAAAGTATTCTTAGGATCCCAAAATGCAGCAAACTTGGGCAAGTGGGAAATGAACCATTTGTACAGCAGGGGTACACAGCATGTGATCATTCCTCCGCTATACAAATTCCTTAAATGTACAGAATGATAAGCATCTGCGAGTAAGGTCGGCACAGGGTTTCCAATAAAAAATATCTTAATGGCATTGATATCTACGAAGTTATCGATGTTGGGAAACAAAAATAACCCGTAGGTGAGCAAAACAAAGATGCTCTCGAAAGTGGCCACGTTCCCTATACTAGCAAAGTACGAGGCTTTCTTTATAAAAAGTAGGCTGGAAAACCTTGGATTCCATCCTTAGTGGTCATGTGAGTCCTGACTTCTGACTCGTCCAAATAAATTGCTCTTGCAATGGTTTGATCTTTTGGAATTTCTTCCAGTCCGGAAAAGGGAACTTGATCAGTGATATATAAATCAGTCAGGTGAGAGTACTCCTCTAGTGTTGGTGCGAGCTGGTAATCCGAGAATGTGAAACAGTGATAGACCGGATCATAAAACTGAATGAGCGTAGCCAGTATTCCTTTAATTACATGGACCCTTAACAGAGACAGCAATCCTCCGTACTTGGCTCTGAAAGCATCAGGGTTAGTGATCATCCTCGCCAAACCTCTCAAATCCTCTAGTTTTGGAACCTTGAAGGTGTACTTGTGAGTCTTCCTTCTACCGAAATCCATAACGCAATTTTTTTCTCTGACATTTGCAATTATTGTCTTAGTATAATTTGAAAAAGAGAGACTAGAAGAGAAATTTTTCTTTTGATTAATGTTTTTTTAATGACATGAATGCATGACTGCAGCACACAAAAACATAGAAAAAACATGGGGTCAAAGGTTCGGTGTCATGAAGTCATGGCTCTACCCATCCCCAAAGGTTTATACTGGTGATTTTTTGTACCTGTCCTCAAAATCGCTGACCCCTCTTGGGATAACAACAGCAGGCTGGAATCACCCGAGTGAGCTGCAGTATCTTAGAGTATTCTCAAATGATGGTAGTATCACGTGACAACTATTTTCGATAGCTTCCGCACTACAAAATAGTAACAAGGTTTCAGTCTACTAAAATCCGCAGCTTCTCAGATAACCCAATCGAATAATCTGCTTTCAACAACCGAAGTCGTATAGGCATTGAATCTGCAAAGGGCATCTCCACTGATTCGATGGTCGACCGAGACCTCTTATTTGGGAGTCACTCCCTTTAAGGTTACCCGTCTAGTGCCATCACTTATCTTAGGTGTATACTCAATCTTTCCAGATGTAGCATCACAAGCATTCCCATTAGCAGAAAAATAAACACGGATATCAATTAGGAAAAGCAGTATATATATTGTCCTAACATCCTAGACCTCTAGTCCTATGATCCTAACAGTCAATGACTCCCCAGCAGAGTCGCCATTCACCGTGGTACCTTCTAAACTTAAGGGATTCTACCTAAGAGATGGGAGAATGGTTATGCTCCCACTGTGGTCGCCATTCTTCTGTAGAGCGGTTTTTGTGGTTTCGAATCACTATCGCTTTGGGGTGCTACAGTTCGATTCATTTTTTATCCTGTGAAGCTGATTAAGGAAGGAAAATAGATGTCTCCAATTAACCCTGCTTGCATACTAAGTTTAAACAGATGACTGTTGATTTACAGATGCTATCAAAATCGTGGGTCTCTCTTAGGTTATTTTGCTTAAGAATAGAGTGTCTTGACGGTTCATGAGGCTTTTCGGAAGGTACTATATCTAAAAAAAAATTGATTGATGTATGAAGGTACTGGACCTAGAGTTTTTGATTTGTATGCTCGCTAAGATTTCGCAATCTTATGCCTACGTATTCCCGTTTAAACGAAACAGGGAAATCAGAGCAATCGTAGTTCCTCCTATTCTAAGGGAGGAAAAAGATGTTTTGGTGTCTTGGTCAAAGCCCAAGATTGAAGATAAAGGGTATTTGTGTCTTGTTCAAAGCCCAAGATTGAAGCTAAAAGGGTAATTGAGAGGGAATTTGTCATCTCTAAAGAGAAATTGTTGACTTTTGTGTGCCTTGATCAAAGCACAAGGTTGATGCTAAAAGGTTGATTGACTCCACTGGGGAAGTCCTTATACAAAGCCTAAGAGGAGGATAGGGATGACTGACTCAACAAGAGAGTGTTTATATATGTCTTGTACAAAGCCCAAAATTGAGGCTAAAAGGGACTGACTCTTTGGGGATATCGTTATACAAAGCCTAAGAGGAGGCTAACAGTTTGACTTTCGGGAAAATGTTCGTTCTGTCTTGTACAAAGCCTAAGATTGAGGCTAAAAGGGATTTTTGACTCCGTTGGGGAGGTTTATATGTGTCTTGTACAAAGCCCAAGATGGAGGCTGAAATAAGTTTGTCTCAACAAGAGAGTGCTTTTATATGTCTTGTACAAAGCCCAAGACGGAGGCTAAAAGAGTTGACTCAACAAGAGAGTCTTACAAAGGTGATCGACCCAACGAGAGAGTCTGAAAGTTGATTGACTCAACAAGAGAATCTTTTATACTCAACAAGAGAGTGATTTGCTGTCTCGTACGAAGCCCGATATTGAGGCTAAAAAGAGATTGACCCAACAAGAGAGTGTTTTATACTCAACAAGAGACTGCTGAAAGGTGATTGACTCAACAAGAGAGTCTGAAAAATGATTGACTCAACAAGAGAGTCTGAAAAGTGATTGACTCGACAAAAGAGTCTGAAAAATGATTGACTCAACAAGAGAGTCTGAAAAGTGATTGACTCAACAAGAGAGTCTGAAAAGGTTAGCTCCGCTGGGGAAGAATCATTGTACAAAGCCCAAGAGGAGGCTGACTGTGTTGAGGAAAGATCATTATACAAGCCTAAGAGGAGGCTATCTTACTGCTAAGGATTAGATCCATAGGCAGGCCCAAGGGTGGGGAACTCTTATGAGAGAGACCGGGTTTCTGCTGGAGATTTACCCAAAGTTATCGGTGTTTTTTCCTATGTTTGAAAGGACCTTGAGAATGTAATTGAGACTCAAAGGGGTTTTAGACTGTCCAAGTCTAGTGGTGTTGAAGAGTTTTATCTTTTGTAGAATGCCCAAAAGAGGGAAAGAGCATTAAGGGATGAGAATCAACCCTAAAGTGGCGTGAGGTTTGACACTCGAAAGACTGCTCTAGCAAAGGATGACTAAGTTCTGTCTTATACCTTTTAAGAGGTCGTTAGGGTCCTTGTATTAAGCCCAAGAGAAGGCATGAGAACTTCTAAGAAGCCGAAGGGTCCTTGTACAAAGCCCAAGAGGAGGCGGGGATGCTTTTAGGAAGCCTGTGGGTCCCCAAACCAAGAGAAGTTCAAGAAATGCAATTCACAGAGAAGAGATCATTCCAGGAAAGTTCGAGGGTTTGGAAGAAACTCAAGAGATGTTATTCACAGATAATAGATCAACTTTGGGGAGTAGAATTTCTTTGACAATTTCTAGGGGTGACAGTCTGAGAAAAGGTTCACCGAGAATACTGCCTTTCTCTTTGTTCCATATTGTTTAACCCCAAGAGAAGGGAAGACTGTATCTGGAATCCTATGGGGATCTAGTTTTTTTTGTATTTAAGAGTGAGCAACAGGGCTTTACCTAGTTCTAGACCTAGTTGTCTGGGAAAACTCTAAATAACTATACTAGTATATATACAGTTGATATATGACAAGCATTTAAAAGGATATGAAAGAAGACTAACCATGCGCATCTTCCCACAATACAGTTATGTATATGAAAGCATATAAAAGAAAGCGGATAAACACTTACCTGTTGTAGAGCTTCCATGCTATTTTGTTAGTTGTTCAACAAAGAAATTAAAGAAAGTTTTGATAGTAACTATACATTTGGATTCAAAATTAAAGGAGAAAATATTTTGAACAGAGATCGGGGCTTACAGCTCAGGGAGAGGCCCAAATTTTAACAGTGATGGCACTGTTGTTTTGAATATCGTATCGGGACTTATACAACGACTGAGGCCCAAAAAGTTTTGGTCAAAAGGGGATTGGGTCTTACACTCTATTAGAGGCCCAAAGAATTTGAAAATGAATAATGATGGGTCTTATAGCTCAAGGAGAAGCCCAGTTGATTTTGTTAAAAAGGCGACGATCGCGCCGAACGTTTGAAAATATACAGAGGGACTTATACAATGTGTGAGGCCCAAAAAGGTATTATTTATGAAAGGGTGGGGCTTACACTCTATCAAGAGGCCCAAAAGATTTTTTAAGAAAAGAAATGCGGCTTATAGCTCGAGGAGAGGCCCAGATGATTATTTGTTTGAAAAATGGTGATCGCGCCAAGGTTTGAAAACACAGTGGGTCTTATACGATGACCGAGGCCCAAATTTTTTTGGTTTCAAAAAGGGGTTGGGTCTTACACTCTATTAGAGGCCCAAAGAGTTTGAAAAAGATTTGTTTAGGGTGATTAAGATCAAATCCCTAAATTAATTTCAAAATGTATTTTAATTAAATAAAAATTTGATTAAAATGATCAAAATTATCAAACATGTGTGAAAAACAAGTTGTGATCTTGTATTAATGTTTGAAAAATCATGTTTTTATCCACAAAATGATTGGAAACCATTTAAGTTTGGAAAATCAAGAAGGAAAAAATATTTTAAATGTTAAAAAACAAATAAAAATTAATTCTTTGCAAAAATATCAAATATATGAAATAAATAATATTTTTGGGAAATTATTGTAAAATAAAATATTTTAACATTTTTGTGAATTATTAAAAAAAAGAATCAACTCAAAATCATTAAAAACCAGAGAGAAGTTAATTTTTGAATCGATTAAATAAAATCACAAAAATTCAAATATTTAAAAATTCAAAAAAGGGCGCCAAGAACACCAAGCTCTTGCCTGCGCCCTCTGTTTCTTCAGATTTGCGTTTTCCCCTCAATCTCACTGAATACTTGATGAAATCACACAATCCACATATCAATCTACTCGTTTTCATCTCATGATCATGTCTATGGTCTTTAATTTCATTTATTTTAAGCATGGAATAAGAAATAAAGACAAAACCTCAGAACCCTAAATTCTGCATGAAAGCTGGGAATTTTGATACACGATTCATACAAAGCAATTAATTGAGGGGAAACCCTCCATACATGATTATGAACATATGGAAAAATTATTGTGCAATGAAATATGCATGAATCATGAAATGACCAAGTTTAGGCTTACTTGAAGGTCGTGGCAGCAAGAGCAATTTGATTTTTGAGTTGGAGGTGTTACAGATGAGTTGTGATGATCTGAACAGCTTCCCTACACCATATGGAATGTGTTTGAATGCTTGGAGTGATTGGAAATGGAATGGAACAGGTTATGGCACCTCAACTGTAACTTGGTTGAAAACTTGAGCAATTGGCTGGTGATTTTGTGAAATTGGTGTTCCAGATGTTGTTTAAGTGTTTGGATCACTTCTATATGATGTTTATGAGGTGTGTGTGTGTGTGTGATTGGTTTGGTTGGAATTGTTCTCAAACTCAAAACCCGATAGTGACTTGCTTTAGAAGGCATCAGTTTGGGTGCTTTGGTGTACTCAAACAGAGCACAAATGAGCTCTATTTATAGTAGAGCAAGTTTGTTTTGCAAGAAATAGTGTGTGGCAACTACAACAGGCTGTTGGTCAATTGGATCACTTTGGAATCTTAAGTCTCCTCTAGCCATTGACTAGAGGTTATAGCATAGGCCTATGGTTCTTTGATTCAAGGATAAGGCTTGACTGAAGTGTTCATCTTTGCTCTGATACATGCCACCTCTAAGCATCCATTGAATGCTCCAAAACAAAATTGGAGTCTTGAGGCATCTTTAGCTTTTAGGGGTGTCAAACCTATATGTAGTTCCAAAGAGTTGGGAAGCTTATGGGTCAGTGTTTGTTCCTCCTTGGTCTCCCCCTGAGGAGTGCAGATGGATAAACTTGTTTGTCATTTATACAAATTGATCAAATCGAACCCTAATGCACAATCTTCCTTGCCAAGATAGTTTGCAGCAAGACATGTTGCAGCTGTCATAACTCCTAGCTCAGATGGATTTTGATGGAGTTCTTGGACATTTTAGAAAGCCCTTATGTGACACAACACATGTGTGATCATAGTTTGTCTTGAAAATTTTTGGATCCAAGTGAAAAATGCCCCTACGTTTTGAAAAAAAGCAAGACAGATTCTGACTTAGTGAAAATTTTACTAAGTGTTGGAAAAAGTGACATTTCATGTTTTCAGCCATTTTGATCACTCCATAACTAAAAATCCATGAAGAATTGGAATGAGGTGTAGTTGAAACTTTTAAAGTATGCCATGAGAGCTACAAATCCATCTTTGGGCCATCCAAAATGGTTGCTTGGATCACAAGTTATGATCCTTGGAAGTTGGTACCCTAGCCACTTTGTTCCATAACTTAGAAAAATTCTAAGTTTTTATGGTTACCCCTTTTACAAGTTATCCCACTTTCTTTGGTTTTTCTTGATGAATGATGATTTCAATCACACATTAACATCATTTTAGGGTTAAAGAACCATAATTATGAAAAATCTCAAAAAGTCAAACTTGACTTTTGTGCATAGTTGACTTTTTATCAGATGAATTCCAAACTATGCGATCCTTTATGAAATCAAGTTCTTGACCTAAATCAAACTTAATGGATATGTTCCATAGGTGTTATAGGGTGTTTTGAATCATGTCCCAAGGTTTGGGAGCATGTCCTGGTCAAAAGTCAAAGGTACAGTTGACTTTTCCCTCAAAACCCTAATTGTTGTCCTGATGAAATTGAAACTTGTGGATCAAGCTTCTTGGATCAATCCATTGTTGTAAATGGATCAATGTAGTGTATTGGAGTCCCTCAAATCATGTCTTGAGGTCTTGTCTCATGTATTGTCCCAAAAGTAAGAAACCCTAATTCTTGATTTTTTTGTGAATGCATCCCCTGAGGTAAAATTAACTTGATGATTGGGTTCATGAGGTCCCTTAGAGTATCTTGGGTTGTTGTTTAAAGCATTGGCTCATGCCCAGAGGAAAATTTTCATCTGGAAGTCTCAGTCGACCAAAACCCTAATTTGGTGACACTGGCGATCTTGAGGCTTGATCCACTTGGAATGTTGCAACCTTGTGCTTGATTCCTGTTGTGGGATTCCTCTTGATCCTTTATGGATGCTTGAGAGGTTAGACAAGTTGAAGATTATGTCATTTCTTGATTGATCCTTTGCCTAAGTGCTCTGAGAGGGCTTGAAACCCTAGTCCTTGATTGTGGTGAATGCTCAAACATCTCTGAGGAGATTGATGAGGCGTGAAAGTACATCCATATTGTGATGATGACTTGCACAATGATGGGAAATCTTAGTGGTCAAAATTTGGGGTATGACAAATACAACATTGAGTACCATGCTCAAAAAGTCGTCAAAGGAAGTATTTTAGCCGATCATTTGGCTCATCAAATGATTGACGATCAAGAATCAGTCGGGTTTGAATTCCCAGACGAAGATGTCATGTATCTGAAGATGAAGGATTGCGATGAACCGCTACCCAGTGAAGGGCCAGAACCAGGTTCCCAATGGGGACTAATCTTTGACGGAGTTGTCAACAATTATGGAAACGGAATTGGGGCAATCATCATAACACCTTAGGGTACCCACATTCCTTTCACTGCCCGATTGACATTCAAATGCACAAATAACGAGGCCAAATATGAAGCTTGTATCATGGGTCTCGAAGAAGCGATTGACTTGAGAATTAAGAACTTGGATGTGTATGGAGACTCAGCCCTGCTTATCAATCAGATCAAAGGAGATTAGAATGCATACCAATCAGGACTGATTCCTTACAAAGACTACGCGAGAAGGTTGTTACCATTCTTCAACAGAATCGAGTTTCATCATATCCCTCGTGAAGAGAATCACATGGCTGATGCACTAGCCACTCTCTCTTCCATGATTAGTGTAGGTCAAAGGAACGACGTACCTAAGATCGACATAATGCGCCTTGAAAGGCCCGCTTACATCTTCACAATTGAAGCAGTCACAGACGACAAACCTTGGTATCACGATATCAAATGCTTCCTTCGGAAACAAGAATACCCGCCTGGGGCGTCCAGAAAAGACTAGAGGACTCTCAAAAGACTGGCGGGCAGCTTCTTCCTATACGGTGATACACTCTATAAGAGAAACTTTGACATGGTCTTGCTCCAATGCGTAGACAGACCAGAAGCAGACATACTGATGAAAGAAATTCATGAAGGCTCCTTTTGCACTCATGCCAACGGACACACAATGGCCAAAAAAATTCTGAGAGCAGGGTATTATTGGTTGACAATGGAATCCGATTGCTACAAGTGCATGGGGAAATGTCACAAGTGTCAGATATACTCAGACAAAATCCATGTACCGCCAACGCATCTCAAATCTCTTTCTTCCCGCTGGCCTTTTTCCATATGGGGAATCGACATGATTGGCATGATTGAACCCAAAGCTTCAAACGGACATTAGTTCATCCTGGTAGCCATTGATTACTTCACCAAGTGGGTCGAAGCAGTGTCATACGCCAATGTAACCCGATAATTCGTGGTCCGCTTTATCAAAAACAATATCGTCTGCCGTTATGGTGTTCCAAGCCAGATCATTACTGATAATGGATCTAACTTGAACAACAAGACGATGAAAGAGTTGTGTGCTGAGTTCAAAATCAAACACCATAACTCATCTCCCTACCGACCTAAGATGAACGGAGCGGTCGAAGCAACTAACAAGAATATTAAGAAAATTGTTCAAAAGATGGTTATAACCTACAAAGACTGACATGAAATGCTGCCTTTTGCTCTTCACGGTTATCGCACATCTGTCTGCACTTCAACAGGGGCAACCCCTTTCTCTCTAGTATATGGTATGGAGGCAGTCCTCCCCATAGAAGTAGAGATCCCATCAATCTGGGTATTGATGGAAGCTAAGCTAACAGAGGTTGGATGGTGTCAAAGTCGACATGATGAACTGAACCTAATCGAAGAAAAGCGAATAACGACACTATGCCATGGTCAGTTGTATCAACAAAGAATGAAGAAAGCGTTTGACAAAAAGGTTCGACCTCGTGTCTTCAGGGAAGGAGACCTTGTGCTCAAAAAGATACAATCATTTCTCACTGATTCCCGGGGCAAATGGACTCTGAACTATGAAGGTCTATACGTGGTCAAGAAAGCCTTCTCAGGCGGCGCCTTGAGACTCGCAACCATGGATGGAGAGGAATTTGCCTATCCCACAAATGTTGATGTAGTCAAGAAATACTTCGCCTAAACAAAAAAAAAACATCTCGGTGGATTGAAAACCCGAAAGGGCGGTCCAGGAAAAAATTAGAGATATAAGCAAAAAAATCCCGGTGGATTGGAAATCTCAAAGTATAATCCAGGCAAAAATTAGGGATTAAGGGCAAGTAACTACGTCCGACGAGGTTAAATCCCCCCCGGTAATACCATCAGTCAGAAAACTCCAGTCAAGGTCATCTTCGACAGAAGCTCAGGATGTCCAAAATTCAAAGTTGGTAGAAGGATAACGGTTGTTATGTTTCAATGTAGCCTTTTTCCCTTAAATTACCATTTTCTAAACTTTGTAAATGCTCTATGGGATCACGCGCTTGGCTGATTTCCATCCAATCAATAAAATTTAAGCCCTAGTGCTTTTGTTTACAATTCTTATTTATTTTAGCTTTATAGAATAACATTTTTTAACATGATCATGGATTCTTGAAATAAAACAAAAGTGAATTTACTTGTCAAAATTTTTCTGCTTTTAAAATAAAGATGGCAATTCTTTCGACTGTTGAACATCGAAAGAACATCGATCTCTTCTCCAAAGATGATTGAACCTCAAAGTGAAGAATCAAAGTACTCCTTCTAAACCAGCACGCCTGAATGAAGGATCAACTGTGTCAGAGACCATGTTTCATCTGACATCCCCGACAGAGTTCATACCTCTTAAGACCGATTGAACAATTCTTTCTCCCCACGGGGACCGTCTCTCCTGAGCAAGGATTGCTATCTTGGAACTTTGGTACTTTTCATCCCCCGCAGTGGCCGAGTATCCATTCGTGTTCATCTATTAGTCTGTATGCCATGTCAGTTTTGTCAGCATAAACATACATACATCATGCATTATTGATTCATACTCATATTCATATTGCATCACTATCACTCTGGTCAGTCTTATCCCCAAGTGATAAAAGTCCTCTTATCAATCGAGTTGTCAGTTTTTTCCTCGTCAGGAAATGCTACGTCTGAACAATCTCTCTCCCCAGTTTACTTCTGGATTGGAGCCGGTCCTCGACCACTTTGATAACTTGAACCTCTGAGAAACAAGAAAACATTCGACAAACGTCACTCTTCACCATTGAAGATGATATATTTGCTTTCCCGGATTAAGGAAAATCCCCAGAGAAAGCCTCTCAACCGAAGACTCTCAGCAACACTTTGGTTTTTCTCCCAAGAAATTCAATGTTAATAAAGTTATCAGCACTTCAAAATTGGATTGCATCACATGGCATTTCTCCGAAAAGATCTCGAAGAAAAGTATGATGTAGTATCCCCAAGCAGAAGGCAGTCTTTCAAGAGACTCGTTTTTCCCCAGTAGAATCAACAAATGGCATCTCCAACAGAGAAGTTTGTACACCTCTACAACTCCATCAAATGGCGTCTCCCCCCGGCAAACTCGGCGAGAAGTTTGATGAAAACCGCTACTAATAGCATCCCTTGTCAAGAAAGGAACCTGACAAGAAGAAACGGAGACCAGTTCCTTGGCTGAAGACCAGGATTGAGGGGAAGTTTATTGACAAAATAAACTGAGACCAGTTCCTTGGCTGAAGAGCAGGATCGAGGGGAAGTTTATTGACAAAAGAAACTAAGACCAGTTCCTTGGCTGAAGACCAGGATCGAGGGGAAGTTTTACCCTTTTCTAAGCATAATTGCTTAGCAAAAGAAGATGAACGGGCAAACTGCCATTCATAACCACTGTCAAAATTTCGGATATTCTGATATTTAATCCTCTTGCACCTTTAATGCCCGAATACCTTCGCCATTCACACCGTCGGGTCCAAGAAGATGAAATAGGGGCATCTGTCATACCCCAAATTTTGACCACCAAGATTTCGCATCATTGTGTAAGACATCACCACAATATGGATGTACCTTCTTGCCTCATCAATCTCCTCAAGGATGGTTGAGCATTCACCACAATCAAGAATTAGAGTTTCAAGCCCTCTTAGAGCACTTAGGCAAAGGATCAATCAAGATATGACATGATCTTCAACTTGTCTAACCTCTCAAACATCTATAAAGGATCAAGAGGACTCCCACATCAAGAATCAAGCACAAAATTGCAACATTCCAAGTGGATCAAGCCTCAAGATCGCCAGTGTCACCAAATTAGGGTTTTGGTCGACTGATGCCTCCAGATGCAGATTTTCATCTGGGCATGAGCCAATGCTTCAAAGCACAACCCAAGATACTCCAAGGGACCTCATAAACCCAATCATCAAGTTAATTTGACCTTAGGGGATTCATTTACCAAAAATTAGGAATTAGGGTTTCTTGACCTAATTCACCCCTAAGTTGATTTTTGGGACAAAGCATGAGTCAAGACCTCAAGACATGATTTGAGGGCCCCAAATATACCACATTGATCCATTTACAACAATGGATTGATCTAAGAAACTTGATTCACAAGTTTCAATTTCATCTAGACCACAATTAGGGTTTTAAGAAAAAGTCAACTGTGCCTTTGACTTTTGACCAAGACATGCTCCCAAACCTTGGGACATGATTCAATACACCCTATAACACCTATGGAATCCATCCATTATGTTTGATTTAGGTCAAGGACTTGATTTCACAAAGGATCGCACAGTTTGGATTTCATCCCATAAAAAGTCAACGGTGCACAAAATCAAGTTTGACTTTTTGGAAATTTTCACAAATATGGTTCCCCTAAGTCAAAACTAATGTTAATGTGTGACATTGATCATCATTCATCAAGAAAAATCAAGAAAAGTGAGGTTTCTTGCAAAAGGGGCAACCTTGAGAAACCAAAATTTTTCTAAGTTATGGAACAAAAGTGGTTTTGGTACCAACTTCCAAGGACCATAACTTGAAATCCAAGGAACCATTTTGGGTGATCCAAAGCTGGATTTGTAGGTCTTGCTACACTCTACAAAAGCTTCAACTACCTCAGACTCCAGTTCTTTATGGGTTTTGAGTTATAGAGTGATCAAAATGCAAAAACATGAAAATGACACTTTTTTCAACACTTAGTGAAAATCTGCCTAAGTTACCAGCCATGAACATCAATGTTCATGGGGATTTTTCAGTTGGATCCAAATAGTTTCAAAACAAACTATGATCACACATGTTTTGTATCATATGAGGGCTTTCTAAAAAGCACAAGAGCCTCCCATAACTCAACCTGAGCAGGGAGATATGAATCCCTCAAAATCACCATTTCCAACTGTCCTAGGCAAGGCAGATTTTGTGCATTTGCTCGATTTGACAAATTTGGACAACTCCAAGCCTTGTCATCCATTTGGACACATCTGAGGATAAAACAAAAGGAAAATGATCTGATCCCCAAGCCTCCAAAGTCCGTGAATCTACACTTAGCCATAACAAACCTAAAAAGGCTAAAAAGGTGCCAAGACTCCAATTTTGTTTCCAAGCATTCAATAAATACACCAAGGTGGCATGGAATTACACATTCCTAACTGAATGAGTCAAGAATAAGCTCTGAATTAAAGGACCATAGGCTTGTGCCCTAACCTCAAGTCAATGGCTAGAGGAGACTTGAGATTCCTTTTGCTCAACATTGGCCAAAGGCCTGCTGCAGCTGCCATTCACTATTGCTTGCAAAACAAACTTGCTCTACTATAAATAGAGCTCATTTATGCTCAGTTTGAGTACACCAAAGCACTACAACTCTTGCTTTCCTCAAAATCTCTTTCTTTAGGCCAAAATGCCTTCTTCTACAAGGTAACTATGAGTTTTTGAGTTAGAGAGCAATTCCACCACAGCTCATGATCCAAACACATCCAATATGTCATATCTAAGCTGTTCAAACACTCACTTGTGACCTGAAACACCAAAATAAAAAAGTCCACCTCCAAAACCTCAAAATTGGACTTTTCTGCATTTTCCAAGCCATGCCTTGATTCAGTCACTTCCAAAACCAAACAAAGCATCAAAAACACTCCAAATATCATCCTCAAACTGTCCCAAATGGTTCCCCTCATCTGGAACAACATTTGAGAGAGTTGCCATATTGGTCACTTATGCCCCTTTTGCAAGAAAGTGCCAAAACTTGTCCCTGAGGATTTCAGCTGGTTCTAATCATCCTAAAAGCTTTTAAGGGATCAATTGAGAGTGTCCAAAGCATCAACTTACTTCTGGCACAAGGAACTTGGCAGATAGCACAAAAAGCTCCAAGAGGTAAGTGCATGACAACTTGAACTCTTTGAATTATGCATTACTTTGAAGTCCACTGATCATAAACATCTCATACATGTTATATATGTTGT
The DNA here is from genome assembly GCA_022829125.1 of Lathyrus tuberosus. Taxonomy (NCBI): domain Eukaryota; kingdom Viridiplantae; phylum Streptophyta; class Magnoliopsida; order Fabales; family Fabaceae; genus Lathyrus; species Lathyrus tuberosus. The sequence continues at coordinate 2,871,685 of JALAZF010000452.1, forward strand.
TTTTGAACCAATTGGCCATGCTATTAGTGTGTGTATGATGTGTTAACATAGAAAATGCAAATTTTGGCCTATTTCAAAACAACTATCGGGTTTTAAAATAGGGACCTCATCTGAAAAAACCAAGGGCACCATTGGATTCCTTTTGAAATTCTAGGTCAGATGTACCTAAATTTTGTCCCAATCCATGGAGATATGAGAAAGTTAGAGGCTTCACGTAAATTGCCAAAACTTGCCTTGGTCAGGCATGAAAACTTGGCACCCCTTATGTATTTATGGGGTGGTTTTGATACACGGATGTATCACCACCCCAGTGGTAGCGCGCATGTGTGTTTGTTGTTGAGGTCGTGGGTTCAAACCCCACCCAGACCTTTTTTGCTACCTCTCTCTTTTTTGCTATTTTTCAATATTTTCATGATTTTGTTAATTAATTGAAAAATTAATTTCTCTCTCAATTTTAATTATTTTTTATTGCTTCTTTTTTTTGAAAATTCATAAAAATGTCAAAATATTTTATTCTATGATAATTTCACAAAAATATTATTTATTTCATATATTTAGTATTTTTGCAAAGAATTATGTTTTATTTGTTTTTTTAAACATTAAAAATATTTCTTTCTCTTGGTTTTGCAAAATTTAAATGATTTTTAAATCATCCCATGAATGAAACATGATTTTTCAAATATAAATCCAAGATCACAATCTTTTTCACATGTTGGATCATTTTAATTGAATTTTTTATTCAACTAAAATACATTAAATCAAGAAAATTAGGGTTTTAATCATCATCACCCTAACAAATATTTTCAAACATTTTTGGGCCTCTATTAGAGCGGAAGACCCAGTCCCTTTTTAACCAAAACCTTTTTGGGCCTCAGTCGTTGTATAAGCCCCACTGCGATTTTAAAATCTCGGCGCGGTCGTCGCCTTTTAAACGAAAACCATATGGGCCTACCCTTGTGTTGTAAGTCCCATTTCTTTTCTTTTTTCAAACTTTTGGGCCTCTTGATAGAGTGTAAGTCTCACCCCTTTGTAAATATAAACCTTTTTGGGCCTCAGTCGTTGTATAAGTCCCGGTACAATTTACATAACAACGGTACGATTACTGTTTTTCATCTGGGCCTCTCCTTGAGTATGAGCCACAATCTGTTTAAAAACAACTTTCCTTTTGATTTAGGTTCAAATTCATAGTTGTTATCAAAACTTTCTTTAATTTCTTGAACAACTAACCATACAGCTGTTACAATGGAAGCTTGCTCGCCTGTAAGTTTTTATCAGCTTTCATTTACATGCTTTCATATATATAACTGTATTGCTGGAAGCTTGCTCACCTGTAAGTCCTTCTTTCATATCCTTTTAAATACTTGCCATATATCAACTGTATATATACTTGTATATCTGCTTAGAGTTTTCCTTGGCAACTAGGTCTAGAACTAGGTAAAGCCAGTTGGTCACTCTTTCAATACAGTCAAAACTAGGTCCCCATAGGAATTCCAGATACAGTCTTGCCTTCTCTTGGGCTTAAACAATATGTAACCAAGAGAAAGGCATTATTCCCGGTGAAACTTTTCTCATACTGTCACTATTAGAAATTGTCAAAGAAGTTCATTTCCCCATAGAGGATTAATTCTCGGTGAAACCTCTCTTGAATTTCTTCAAACCTTAGAACTGTTCATTAAAGAAAAGATTATTCTCGGTGAAACTTTTCTTGAACTCTTCTTAAGTTTGGACCCACAGGCTTCCTAAACGCATCCCCTCCTCCTCTTGGGCTTTGTACAATGACCCTCCAGCTTCTTAGAAGTTCTCATGCCTTCTCTTGGGCTTAGTACAAGGACCTTGAAGACCTCTTAAAGGTATAGGACATAACGTAGTCATCCTTTGCTAGAGCAGTATTTCCAGAGTCAAAACCTCAGACCAATTTAGGGTTGATTCTCATCCCTTAAAACACCAGCCTCCTCTTGGGCATCATACAAAGATAAACTCTTCCATACCAGTAGACTTGGACAGTCTTATCCCCTCTGGGATCTCAAAGACATTCTCAAGTTCCCTATAAACACAGGAAAAACCCTGGTCATTTAACCAATCTCCAGTTGAGATAAAACCCACTGGATCTAAAACTCAGTCTTTTATCCTAAATTATCCCCAACTAGCGTCAAATCCCTATCCCAAATCAGAACCTCAGGGCATCTGATATCTCAACTCTTCTGTAAACCCTCAGCAAGAGTTGATTCCCCATTTGGACCTGCCTCTGGATCTCAATAATCCTCAGCAGAAGCTAGCCTCCTCTTAGGCTTTGTATAATGATCCTTCCATTCCTCAGCATAGTCAGCCTCCTCTTGGGCTTTGTACAATGATTTTCCCCAGCTGAGCTAACCTTTTCAGACTCTCTTGTTGAGTCAATCACCTTTCCACACTCTCTTATTAAGTCAATGGTACAAAACAAAAACACTCTCTTGTTGAGTCAACCCTTTTCAGCCTCAATCTTGGGCTTTGTACAAGACACCATATAAATTTCCCTAAGCAGAGTCAAGTCTCATTTTTGCCTCAATCTTGGGGTTTGTATAAGACAGATAAAGATTTCTTTCCAACAGAGTCAGTCTTCTTTTCAGCCTCAATCTTGGGCTTTGTACAAGGCACATACAAACCCTCCCCAGCGGAATCAAAATCCCTTTTAGCCTCAATCTTGGGCTTTGTACAAGACAGACAGAATATTTTCCCCGAAAAAGTCAAACTTCTAGCCTCCTCTTAGGCTTTGTATAATGATATCCCCCAAAAGAGTCAGTCTCTTTTTTGCCTCAATCTTGGGCTTTGTACAAGACAAATAAACACTTTCTGGTTGAGTCAGCCTTTGCCAGCCTCCTCTTAGGCTTTGTATAAGGACTTCCCCAGTGGATTCAATCAATCTCTTAGCTTCAACCTTGGGCTTTGATCAAGGCACACAAAAATCAACGTTCCCTTCAGAGGAAATCAAAATCTCTCTGCAGGAAGATATTTCTCTGTGTTATCACACATCAAAACAAACAAATCAAACAAACCCTAATCCCAGATAACTGATGTAAGTGACACACTTATTGATTCAAATATCCAAGCTGTCGTCCATCTCTTATCCTGGAAAACTTCCCTCTTTCATCTAATTGCTGTAAGCGGCAAGCCTCTGGATTATTTACATCCACGCCACTGTCCCTCCCTTAGCATGAAAGATTCCTAAGGAAAAATGGCATTGCTCTAGACTGAGTTAAAGTTTTCTCCTTCAGGACAAATCCCCTATAAAGGAAATTATGGCATTGATGGATTCTCATATCCCAGTTAAAGTAACCCTCCTTTATAAATAGTCACCCAACAGTTGTGATAAACAGACAAGATGTCTCCCTTTAGAGATAACAAATTCTCTCTCAGTCAAACCTTTTAGCTTCAATCTTGGGCTTTGAACAAAACACAAATACTTAACACTTTAGCTTCAATCTTGGGCTTTGAACAAGACACCAAAACATCTTTCCTCCCATAGAATAGGAGGAACTACGATTGCTCTGATTTCCCTGTTTCTTTAAACGGGAATACGTAGGCATAAGATTTCGAAATCTTAGCGAGCATATCAATCAAAATCTCTAGGTCTAGTACCTTCACACCGATCAAACTGAGGTCCAGTACCTCACCAAAATCATCAAAAACTCTCTCATATCTCCCAAAGAAGAAACCTTCCCAACCCACAACAGATAAACACCATCAAGTACAAAGCAGAACCTAAAACTAATAACCTGTGGATAACCACATATAGGATGGGTACAACTCCCCATTGTATAACCTGACCCTGGACCCCCCAATCTCTTTAAGTGTTTTTTCAGTTAAACATTCGCGTGCAAGGTTAGTTTTAGATAGCTTCCCTTTCCCTTCCAGCTTCACAGGATAAATAAGAAATCAGAAAGTAACACCCCACTCCCTCCTCCTCATTGAGGTGAGGAGGAAACCATGTGCGATAAGTTGGTCGCGTCACCGACAAAAATCGCACGCTACACTCTTCACAAATTATGACCAGCTCCCTTCACGAACAAACATGAGTTTTTTGTGTAGTGTTGATGTGACTGCTCCTGCCTCATGTATCCATGGTCGACCCAATAGAAAGCTATAGGCTACACGGATGTCCATGACTTGAAAGGTGATTTGGAAAGTATGGGGCCCAATGGTCATAGGTAAATCAACCTCCCCAATCACAGTCTTCCTCGACCCATCGAAGGCTTTGACAATGATTCCGCTCGGTCTCATAAGTACTCCCTGATACGACAATCTTGCTAGAGTTATTTTAGGCATCACATTTAATGATGATCTAGTGTTAACCGGCACACTGGATAATGCGTCATTTACGTAATTCATAGAAATGTGTAATTCCAAGTTATGCTTCCTCCCCTCCTCTGCGAGTTCTTCTTCACAAAATCCAAGATTGTTGCATGAGGTAATGTTGCCTATAATCCCATCGAATTGATCAACAGTCACATCATGATCGACATAGGCTTGTTCGAGAACCTTATGTAGTGCCTCTGTGTGTGCTTCTGAGCTCAATAACAATTGCATCAGAGAGATCTTGGATGGCGTTTGTAGACGCTGGTCCATGATCTTGTATTCACTCCTTTTAATCATCTTGAGAACTTCATCAGAATTAGAAAAGGGATCAGTCCCACTAGACTGCCCTATGGTAGAATCCTTCACTGACGGTTGCTCAAAAGAGATCTCATTTCCTTTTGGAGATGTGGTAGAGAACACACGGCCGCTCCGGTTACCCTGCTAACATCAGCAATATTAACAACGGATGGTAAGATAGGTAGGGTACCTCCTTTCCATTCTCTAGCATGATCGCATTGCATTTATATGGAGTTGCCCTATCAGAGACATAGGGACTTGGGCCTGGCACATTGATAATCAGAGGGGTTGTTGATGTCCTTCTGCTATCATATGTAATTTCCACATGCTCCACTTCATTAAAACGAGGCATTATCACAAATATTTCTTCGTCTTCATCCATGGCATCTGGATTTCTATCATAAGTGATTGTAATAGTCCTTCTATCCAACAAATCTTGAATATCGTCCCTCACAAGGCGGCAACCTCGAGGGTTCACATAACAAACACGACAAGAGGCATAGTTGTGGTGCTCATGTCTGAAGAAAGCCATTCTCGTTAAACCACCATGCATTTTGACTAATGATTCTTGGATGAACTTGACGTCAAAAATAGCATTTTTTTGGGGCATCCTTGAACCATGTTGACATGATGATGAAACTGAGGGGCATCCCTGTTTCTGTAGCATTTGAGGAGCCCTCTACCCATGAGATCTTGGAGACTGTTTCTCACAATTTGGCACCCCCATCTTGGACTTCTTGTACAAATTCTGCAAGCAGTTTAGTCATGCGGCGGTAGACGACCACGTTTGACCCTGCTTTCATGTAGACTGACAAAATTGTCACTCAATAGTAACACATCATAAATTCTGAACTCTCTAGGACAGTCATATACCATATTCACATTTTCTAACCCATGTTGCAGAAGCGGATTGACTTGCACATTCAGGCCAGTGTCCTTGAAGGACAAAATCCCACATTTAATCAGCCTTTGCACGTCTGCCTTCAGCCCAATGCAATTCTCAATGTTGTGGCCTGGAGCACATTTAAGTTTGTAAAGGGGGAAACCCTAATTGTTTTCTAAGTTGTAGGTAATCCTAAGGGAAACTTCCTAAGGGATAGCAAGTTCTAGGATTACAAGGGAGATATATACAAGAATATGCAAATATGAAAATGCAAATGAGAAAGATGTCAACAACAAAACCTTCCCTTGGAATGGATAACAATGATCACATAAACATGAATTGATGGTAAACATCATGAACAAAACATTAACATGATTTTAGGCATGGTGAACATGAACAAGACATGACAAAGGTTTAAATAACATCACAAGAAAACAACTCATGGACATGTTTAACATTGTGGAAATTTATGGAAGAAACACTTGAAAACATGATGGACATCACAAAAGTACATGACATAAATCAAGGCACACAAGTATGAACATGAAAGATAAACATCAAAATGAACATGGTAAATACAACAGTTAGTCCTAAAAGTAAACCACATACACACAAGAAGAGAAGCAAGGGCATATTAAAATCAATCCTAAACCCTAGGAGATATAAGCATGCTTAAAATTTGAATTTATGAAAGAAATACTTGAACATGTTAACAGTTTTACACATTTAGTCAAAGTGAGCAACATAGCCACGACATTTAAACATGGTACAAGACATGTCATGACCACACAAACATTCATGATCTATTAGGCCAAAGAACAATCAAAGGAAACATCTTTAAAAAGTCCTAAAAATCACATTAAAGGAACAAGTTTCAAGCTAATGAAAATGGATAAAATAAATATTATTTTTGGTATTTTTCATGCATTCCTAAAATACATATGATAAATAGAAAGTGTGCAAAAAAAATAGCTCAAAAGGATGAAAGGAAAAGGAGATGTGGTTGAAAGAAAATGAGAAAAATCATGAAATAACCAAGTGATAAAAAGAAGGGGTTTGTTGCCTATAGGACTTGAACTCACGCACCTTCACCCGCAGCTCAAAATATTGCCACCGAGCCATGTGACTAAGTGTAACAAAACACGCACGCAGGATAATATGTGTTAAGAAGACATGAAAAACATGCAAAAATAAAATACAACAAGGTCTGGGGCGAGGGGGATTCGAACCCTAGAGCTTGAGCTCACAAACATCACACAAACCATACACATGACCAACATGACGCAATGCCAATTCATTATACTAAATGGAATCGTGAAATTATATAATAAAACAAGTTTTAAAAAAATGAAAAAGGCGTCATCTTCTTCATCATCTTCTTCCACCATTTTTCAATTTTTGAGCAAAGCTATCTCTCACGTTTCACAATATTTCCACATGATGTAAAAACGAATATTACTTAAAATTTAACAAGGATTACAATGATATTAATTAATTACATTAATTTTCAACATAATGAAAACAATTAACCTGATACCAGAATAAACCCTAGCATGAAAGTTCAAAAATGAAATCACATATAGCAATGATCAGGATCAATTAACATGGGGTAAATGTTTTCTACATGGTGGCAAGCATGTTTGTAACTCAAAGGAATGAAGATGATACCAGAATCATGGAGTTTCAAGTCATGGTAAACTTACCTATTCAAGGAAGGTCCAATGCCTCTTTCACTGATTTCAGAAGATGATTGATGATTTAAAAAGCCTCTTTGATCCCCTTAGATGCTTTCAGGATGTGTAGTTTGTATTGAAACAACTTCAAACTCTCTGCACGATTCCTATTGCAAAATGACAAAGTGTGAATTTGATTTTGATGAAGATGATGTTGCAGATTCAAAATAACACTTTGGACAGTTTGTGTGAGGTCTATGGATGGTGTTTGGTGGGTTAGATGGATTGGAAAAGGCTTGGATGAATATTTATGGTGTTTTGGACAGAAAGTCAACAAATTAAGTGTTGAGTGTTGACTTTCTGATTCATATGTTTTCTGAGGAAATGGATGGTTTGAATAGCTTTGGTAGATGATTTATGGTGTCTGTGTGTGGATAGATGGTTTGGTTGTTTTGTGGTTATGGAGCGTTTTGACAAGTTTTGTGAAGTGAGGGTTTTTGCAACAATGGAGATTTCTTGTGAATTCTGGTGTGTCTATGCAAGTTCAAGTGTGTGATGTTCTGAGGCTTAGTCCTCTATTTATAAAGGTTCCAAATGACCTATGTTACTTGTTGAGATCAAGCTTAGTTCAGTTGGAATTCTGGTTTGGAGGTTTGGTTCCAATTTGCTCCAAAATGCATTCTTGATCATGATGAAAAGGTGGAGTGAAACATGGAGCATAAGTATGCTTTACTGAGGACTAGAGATTGTTTCTGAACTTTAGAGATTGATAGTGGTATGAGAAAACAAGTTGGAGGCTCAATGTATAAGTGGCTGGCAAAAAGCAAACTTTATCGAAATGGCTATGAAGCTTTATGCAAAACATTCCATAAATGGCATCAAGCTTTGAACAAAGCTTCAATTCTTTGTGTAATGCATCAAAGAACTGTGTAATTCTCTTATCATGTTGAGATTTAGACGCAAGATAGCCTGCAAAGTGAGATCATGTAGCTTTGGCTATGGATTTGATCATGAGGCTTGCCATGAAATGGCTTAGAATTCAGCTTGGAGAGGCCAACTTCATCTCTTCGAAACTCCTAGCTCAAGCATAATAAATTTGTGTTCTTGTACTCTTTGGAAAGCTTGAAATATCCTCTACAACTTTCATGTTGACCACTTTTCTTGATTCAATTGGGATCATGATGAAAAATGCTTGCAAAGTCAGCTATTTGACAAAGTTAGAAGTTGTTGAAAATTTATTTAAGTGTTCTTGTTCAAAAGTAAATGGATCCTCCACTTCATGGCCTCATATCTCTTTATCCATGCATTTTTTGGAATCCATCCCCTAAGATAAAGTTGGAGTATGAAACAAGATCTTCAATTTGGTCTTTGGGGCAAAGAAAATAGTTACTTGAGGAGGAAGTTATGGACTTGGAAAGTAGGGCAAAAATCATAGGATTTCCATAACTTAGGAAACATTAAGAAACCATAATTTTTCAAATCATGATCCTTGGACATTTTCAAATATTCTCTTGATTTATCATGATCCAAATCACATATGATCATGATCCTTGACTCGAGGAGTCCATGTTTGACCAAAAATCTCAAAAGTCAAACTTTGACTTTTAGGAACAGTTGACCTTTCCTCTGATGAACTTGAATTCTTCCATTGCTTATAAATCAAACTTCTTGGATCAATCCAATCATATGAATGGACCAATATGATGCATTTAAGGCCCTTGAAACACGTTTTGAGGTATTGGATTATGCATTGCTTCATAAGTCAACCTAGGGACTGAATTAGGTTAAAACCCTTATTTGGGTGCATCTGATGAGTTGAGGCTTATTGATCTTGATTCAATGCAATCTTGCAATTGATTATTGATGAGGGGAGACCCTTGAACAATTTTGAATGAATTAGGCTTGAGATATTGAGTATCCCACAATCCTTTGACTAGTCAACTCTTGAGCTTCTTGGGAGCCAAAGCTCTAGCTATGATAAAAACACAACCAAAGCACATGTTCTTGAACTTAAGGGGTTAGTGAATAAATAAAAACACACACATGAGATGATGTATGCTATGCAAAATGATGCAAATGAGGTGAGATCTTAGGGTTAAAAATTAGGGTGTGACATATGTCACTACTGTGGAGAGTATGGTCACATAAATCCCTTTTGTAACAAATTGTATGGAAATAAAATGTCCTCAGTTCAGTCCAAGGATAATCCAGTTAGCAAAAAGAGAAGTGTTAAAGATAAGGGTGTGAACCTGATAGCTCACACATCCTTGAGAGCCTCAACTAGAGAATATTGGTACTTTGACAATGGATGTTCTAGACATATGATAGGGGTTCAGAAGTTGTTGATGGACATTAGGTCTCTGCCTACAAGTGCTGTCAGATTTGGTGGTGGTGCTAAAGGAGAAATTAAAGGAGTTGGTAAGTTGATGGATGATGGATCGCCTAGGTTGGAAGATGTTCTTCTTGTGAAAGGACTAACTGTTAACCTCATCAGCATTAGTCAGCTGTGTGATCAAGGTTTCACTACTACAAAACACCCAAACAACAACGCCAGGTTTACAACAGCATCCTATACACCATTGTAATAGTGCGTACTGGATGCGTGCGCATTGTTTTAAGTCTTATTTAATGGCCTTTGATGACGGGTAAAATTCCAACCGTGGTAATAGTGCATACTGGATACGCGCGCATTATTTTAATTAGAAATTTCAAGGGTATAATAACGGTTGTTGTGAACACTGTGGTGATATAATCAAGCTTTCATGGGTTCGAACCTCATCTCCCTCAAATAGTTTATTCTTTTGACGTAAATGCGCTCTTTTTAAGTTTTATTTATACTTAACTAAAAACAAATAAGGATATCACTACGGTTATTTCTTAAAACTGTTGTTACAAACTGAAGCTTCTTTTTATGTATTTTAAACACCAAGTATATATATCCATTTATCCACTGAAAAAAGAAACAATATGAAACAACCCTAACACCAACGTCGTCACCATCGTCGGGAAGAACACAACAACAACAAGAAAGTGTTCTACTTTAAGTTGTTGCAATGTCGCATTTGAAGACAAACTCATCCAAAGGTGTTTCTATGTCTTCTGCCGCTGTAAAATCTCGATCTGGAAATTTCTGTGGTTGTGCTGGTTGTATGGTTTTGTACCAATGCAAGAATGGACAAAATAAAGGAAGCCTTTTTTGGAGATGTCCATTTTGGAGGAGCGATGAAACATGTAATTTGTTCATATGGGATGAAGACGTGGGAGAAAGAGGTGGAAATGAAGATGAGAGCATTATGAAGTCAAAGTTAGAAGCTATGGGCTATTTGAAGGTTATTTACGAGGATTTAAAGAAGAAGAACAAGAATTTGAAGAACAAACTGAAATCAGAGAGATTTTCTGGAAATCTCAAGATGTTATGTTTTCTTGTCTCCTTTAGTTTTAATGTTTACTTTGTTATGAAATGTAATAGTTGAATTAGAGTTTGAATTACATTGTTGATGTTTAAACTGCAGATGCATTGTAAATTACATTGTTGATGTTTGAATTACATTATGAAGACAGGAATGCAACCAATAAAAGACGGTTTCTTACGAGTAAGTTCAACGAAAACTTTTAATTTTCAATTAGTTATCTATTTGTTAGTATATTAGTTGATAGATATTGTAGTTCTAGTTTAAACTGTTAAGCAAAAAGATTAAAATTTCATTAGATAAATTAAGTTTCATTACATAAACTTAATCATCAAATCTAAATGCTCTGGATGAGAGGAAGTTTGACCAACCATAGTCAGCCTCATCATCATCATCAGAATCGACAACAACCATCTGCCTTCTCAACATTCTTCTCCTTCTTCTCTTTCTTCTCCTCACCCTCAGAGTTCTCCTTCTTTCCGCAGCAGCCCCATCTACAGCAGCAACTTGCTGATTCTGAGGAAGGTTTTGAACGACAACCTCTTCTACAACAACATTTTGATTCTGAGGAAGATATTGAACTACATCCCCCTCTACAGCAACAACTTCATTCTCAACATTTTTAGTAGCTTGAGTAGTAGAACTCATTTTGATTCTTTTGGATTAAGTTGTTTTTATGTTTTGGCCTTTACGCTTTTATATTGTTTCTTCTGATTCTTCATCTTCTCTTGGAAGTTAAAGAAGTTTCTGCCAACCTCGAGCTGTTGAATTAATGATTATATCTCTTTGTCTTTTGAAATTTCATTTTTCTCCCTTTGATATTCCTTCGTAATTAATGGTTTTGATATCTGTTTACAAATTATGTATTGCTGCTTCTGGTATGATACGTTTTTTTTTATTCATACACAATATCACAACGGTTATTACTCTTAACCATTGTTATATGGCGCGCGCTGTCCAATTTATTACAACGGTCACAGGACCGTCATTGTAAGTATCATATATATAACAACACTCTACATAACAACGCATGTGTCCGTGTCATTATATATCTTTCTTAACCGTTGTTAAAAGGGTCTTTCGTAGTAGTATTTGTTAGTCATTTTCTCCAAGTCAGAATGTCTAGTCAAAGATGAGGAAATGATGTTCTGATGAAGGAAATAAGGTCTAAAGATAAATGCTATCTTTAGGAACCTCAGATAACTGCTTACTCTTCCACATGTTCAAAAACCCAAGAGGATGGAGTGAAGTTGTGGCACCAAAAATTTGGACACCTTCATCTCAAAAGAATGAAGGAAATCATATATGTAGGAGCAATTAAAGGAATGCCAGATCTAAAGGTTGAAGAAGGGAAAGTCTGTGGTGACTGTGAAGTTAGGAAGCAGATCCTGATGTCACAACCAATGTTGGATCATCAGACTACTTCACAAACACTAGAACTTCTCCACATGGGGGTTATGGGACCTATAGAGACTATACGTCTGGGTGGAAAGAAGTATATGTATGTGGTTACGGATGATTTTCTAGGTTTTCATGGGTAAAAATTTTTAAAAAGAAGTCATACATCTTTGAAGTTCTTAAAGTTATATGTCAAAGTGTTCAGAAGGAGCAGAATAGTAGGATTGTCAAGATCAGAAGCTATCATGACAAGGAGTTTGAAAATTCAAATTTTACAAAATTCTATGAGTCTCAAGACATCTGTTATAGTTTTTCTTCTCACCTAGATGAAACTTTTGAGCAAAAGACCTTGGATATACAAGAATAAGATAAAGTCATGCTTCATGCTAAGGGCTTGCCATATCATTTTTGGGATGAAGCTATGAATACAGCTTGTTATATTCATAATAGGGTCACTCTGAGAGAGGGAACTTCAATCACTCTCTATGAGCTATGGAAAGGACGAAAGCCTATAGTGAAATACTTCCATATTTTTGGAAGCAAATGCCATGTCCTGACCAACAAAGATAAAAAAAGGTAAGATGGATTCTAGAATATTTGAAGGGATATTTATGGGTTATTCTTCAAGCAGCAGAGCTTTTAGAATATTTGACTCCACAATTGAGATGACAATGGAATCTGTCAATGTGATATTTGATTATTCAGAACAAAGAATGGATGTTGGGGACAATGTTAGAACATCCTCCATGCAGACTGATGAGGCAGGAAGGGAAGAAAAATGTAATTTCTCTAGCATTGTGTCAGATAACTCTCAAGATACTCCAGGTCTCTCGGGTAAAGGTCATTCACATCAATTCAAGGATATTACTACAAGACACTCTATAGAAGAAAACATTACTAAGTTTGCAAAGAAAGTATCACACTCATCGGAGAAAAGTCCTACTGTCCAAAAGAAGAAAATCTTGAATTGCTTCATTGGAACAAGGAAATGTGATATGGATTACTTCTACAGCTCAAAGGTCATGATGGAAGAATTGTGCAAGGTAGAATGTGTAGAAGGTATGACAACTAGTCTGACTGCCTTAGTTAACAAGAAGCAGGCATATGTGTCTTAGTGTACTAATGAAGCTGAGTATGATGGAATTAGAAGGTGCTGCCTTCAATCAGGATGGATAAACAGGATACTGAAGAAAAATGATGACGAGGCTAATGTTCTGACATTATGGTGTAAGGATCTGAATGCTATCAGATATTTCATCCAATCAGTCTGGAATAACAATCCAGACAGGTATAATCAGATGATCAGGAATCTTGATGAAAGAAATATAAAAGGTGTTATTTTGAAGTTTGTGGACACTGAGGATCATATGACTATTTTGTTTGAAGTCCCTTATGGAAATGTTGTTAATAACATAACATGTGAAGTGAAAATTGACATTATTGAGGAGTTGTAGCAATTACAGAAATGGAGGAATGCAACACATATTGCAACTTTCCTCCATCCTCTAATGCTTAGGAGGTCGGAGCAAGTGACAATTGTTAGCAGATGCAGTAAGAGATCGTTGCAACATAGAAGGACTATTTTGAAAAAGACATGTGACAACTTTAAGGAGTGCATAAGGATCTTTGATAGAGGCAAGAGTTGGAGGATCATCTAAAAGTGATCTGATTTGTGTGTTTCCATCAGTTACATTTTTGTTTCCGTCTGTTATTTGTGTTTCCATCAGAACTTATGCTTTATGCATTGTGTTTGTTTTTGTCCTTCCAAATGTGTGATTCCATTTGTGTTTGTTTACATTTACTCTATTTTCTTTTTGTCAATTTTTGGCTAAAAATGGGGAGTAAAGTGTTGTTGTTGTTTCTGATGTTAGATCAGATGTCATGACTTTATGTCATATTTGTACTACTTCTTAGGAGGAGTAGTTTTTTTGTTGCTGGGCTAAGTGCAACTTTTTAGGGGGAGCATGATAATATGTCATGTTGGCTACTGCTGCTGCTAATGTGGAACCATTTATTGTGTCTGGGATAACACTTTATTCTCTGCAGTAGGTTGTGGTGTTCAGGGGGAGTATGCTTGTGCTAGTGCTTGTGTAATGTAGTTCCATTGTATGAACTGACATGGGATTTCATGTGTTTTTTCTTCTGTTTTTTTGGTTTTCCCCTTCAGGGGAGTACTGATTATGTGTGACAGGGGGAGTGGTGTACCTGTATGTTTCTGTTGCTGCAAGATTGTAGTCTGTACAAAGTTTACATGTTCTCAAATAGCTTTGTTTGGTTTGTGATGTCAGACCTAATGTCTTGACAATGTGCTGTCAGTTTTTTTCTTTATTGGTTTGACAGCATTGTGGTTCTTGAGGTTCTTCGTTTAAGTTTTTTTTCTGTTGTGTACCTCTGATGTGTGCTAAGGTACCTTGCCATCTTTCAACCTTGTCTCTTTCCGCCTCTGTTTTTGTTTTGAAGTGAGTTGAAAAGGTTGTTGTTGTTGTTGTTCACGGCGTGATAATGGGGGTGGAGGTTCGGAGCATTTTGAAGGTCTTAGTTGTGGGGATGAAAATTGGTGGTTCGATGGTTTTGGAAATCACAACGAGAGTGAGGTTATGTTTATGGTGGTCGCAAGTTTGTCGGAGGTTTTTTATGAAGAGTGGGCGATCCAAGGTAATGATGGTGAGGAGTGTGTATAGAGTTGTTGAAATGTGGGAAGATTGTGTTGTTGAAGGTTTGATGAAAGGTGGTGGTTTAATGATTGCAGAGAAAGTTTTTTCTTCAATGTTGTTGTTACTCTCCTCTTCCTCACGTTCTGCTCTTCTTCTTTTTAAACATTTTTTTGAGAAATTTTATGTTGTTGCTTTCAATTGCAGTTTTGCTTCAGGTTATTATTGATGTTGCTATTTGTTGGTTGTTGTGGTGTAGCAGTGCATGTTTGTCGCATTGCATACGAAACGTCGTTGTAGCGTGAAATGAGTTTTGTTGCAGGTCATTATTGGTTTTGCAGTGTGGTTGTGTTGTACAAACGGTTTGCGCGTGGCTTGTTGGTTGCTGGGGTACTTGAGGGTTGATGCAAGATTTGTTGTACGGAGCCAGTTGCAAGGTTGTAGCTTGTTAGCATAGGTTTTGGCTGCTTGTTGTGGTAGCAGATTAGTAAAATTGTGTTGTGCGTTGGGGATACGGTTTGTGTAGATGGTTAAAGTGGTTGTCGGGCGAGTCCGTAAGTGGTAGCCTGTATGGGAACTTGAGGTTTTGCAAGTAGCAGCATGTAGTGTTGGGTATTGTTATATGTTTAGGGTAGCAATGTTATGAAACATTGGCTCATGGCAATTGTTCTTTTTGTCATTTGTGATGTAATTTGTGAATTGGACTTGAGGAATAACAAAAAAGCAATAGGCTTATCTATTGAATATGGGATTCACTTTCCTTTTATTTTTTCAATTCCATGAACTTGTTTTTTGTGTGTTGAATTTTGTGACAATTTGTAATGGATTGAATTGAATTCGAATCCTAAAATCGCACTCAAAACCAATTTCCCACAATCTTGGGAGGAATTAAAGCCTTGAATCAAATTCTTGAGAAATGACACCAACAAAAGGCATCAATCTTGAACTTTGCCACTTGAAACACGAGGAATCTTTACTGTGAAATCTCTTTGGACAACAATATGGACCTCAATGAACATGTCTTAAAAAAACAGAATCATAACTTAAAATATGAATTTGTCTTAATTTGCCAAACATCTTAATTTTAAATGAATTTTTCTTTGATGATCCACAAACACTTGAATTTAATCACATCCTTACCTTCAAAACAGCCCAAGACACATATGACTTGAGATATGAGCTGTGGCGACTACACCTAAACCCTAATCTGCTGATCTTCAGACATAAAGTACTGATTCATGACAAAATCCATTTTGAGAATGAAGCAGTCTCCTCTTTCTTAACCAAGATCAAGTCACATTCAACTGAACTGAACAATATTGCATAAGCACTTAACGTGCTAACCTCAAATGAAACTCAATTGCATGACGCTTGCCCATCTTATATAGCAAAGGGATAAGAAACCATAATCTTCCTACCTTGGGTGCACATTGATGAAATAATGACTTGATGAGAACCAAAACCCTGATTCAGAATCTTTTTAGTTAAGCCACTGATGAAACCTTAATCATCTGACACCCTTGAGGAAATTTTAAGAAGTTGATGTCGTACTTTGATAAAATTTTGATAACAACTGCTCATGATGGTTGAAAGTCCAACACCTTTTTTCATGCTCGAGTACAAGAACCAAGTGAAACAACCTCCGAATATGGGACATCCAAATCAACATAAAACCTCTGATTCTATGTCCTAAGACCCCGATGAACTGCAGGTTAAACTATATAAATGATGCAAAGTGAAAATGAATGCAAGTTCTAAAATGTCCAGTCAAAATTTTGGGTATGACTGATTCCCCTATTTAATCTTCTTAGACCTGAAGGTATGAATGACAACGACATTCAAACATTCAAGGTGAAAGAGGATTAAATATCAGAATACCTTAAATTTTGACTGGAAGCAGGTGAAATGGTATGATATGTAATGCTATGAAAGACTCAGATCCTATGGGGAGTGATACCACAGGAGACGAACTAAAGCTGAAAAACCAAGGAGGTTTATCACGGAAACAAACCAACGGGGAATGACTCAACTTGGGGATAACTGTATACAAAAATGTTGCTGAAGCACAGTTAAAGAATGGAAGACCCGACGAACAACTTATCAAACAAAGCAAGCCTCCACGGGGAAAAGATCCAACTCCACTGGGGATGAGACTCAACTCCAATGGGGATGAGACTCAACCCCACTGGGGAAGAGACTACCAACTACCAATTACATTGTAGCTCAAGGGGAGAGATACTAACTACTACCAAACATATGGTAGCCTAAAAAAGAGAGGTATATTACATACTACCAGACATCTAATAGCTTAAACAAAGATGATGAACTTGTGAAGAAAGATTTGAACGAAATCTTTCAACAACCACTCGGAGAACCTACTGTCGAGGTCAACTGTGGGGATTTCAAGAGGTATCAACTGGAGGAGTCTACTGTCGAGACTTAGGACCTCATTTGGGAATACCTTCTGCCAAGATTTTATTGAAAAATATGTCAAATTACAAAATTTACTAGGGAATCTACTGTTGAGATTAACCATGGAATCTACTGCCGATATTCTTAAAAGAAACAACTATCTGTTGAAGTTTAAATAGGCATCAAAGTTAACCAGAAAATCTACTGCCGAGATCCTGGAAAGAAAGAAACATCTTCTGTTAAAGTCTACTGGAGATCTACTGTCGAGAATAACCAGAGAATTTACAAATGAAACACTTTCTGCCGAAGTGTACAGGAAATCTTATGTCGAGACTTGCCAGAAAATGAAAAGAAAATACCTTTCTGCCGAGGTCTACTGGAAATCTTTTGTCGAGACTTGCCAGGAAATGAAAAGAAAAACACATGTTGCCGAGGTTTGCTGGAAATCTTCTGCTGAGACTTGCCAGGAAATTAAAAGGAAACACCTGCTGCCGAGGTTTGCTGAATGAAAGTAATTACTGATCACAGGGTAACTGACCAAAAAGAAAGGTGTATTACCTACTATCAAACATATGATAGCATAAGCAAAGGTAATAAACTTGAAAGGAAAGAGCACCTACTACCAAACATATGGTAGCCTAAACAAAAGTATCTGACAAAAATAGATAAACATATTACCTACTATCAATCATATGATAGCCTAAGCAAAGGTAATAGACTTGAAAAGAAAGATCACCTACTACCAAACCTGTGGCAGCCTAAGCAAAGGTGTCTAAATCTGAAGGAAAAGATTACTTACTACCAAGTATATGGTAGCCTAAGAAAAGGTATCTGACCAAAAATAAGCTTCCATGATCAGAATATGATTCACCTTCTTCTTTAACTAAATGATCCATTTAGAAAGGGTAAAATAAACTTCCCCAACGCTTCGAGGTTGTATGCCACGAACGGGTCTCAATTTCTTCTTTTACTTGAAAATGGTAAAATAAACCTCCCCACGCCACGGGTTATAAGCCACGAACAGGTCTCAGTTTCTTCTTTGATCAAGGTATTTTACTTGAAAAGGGTGAAATAAACCTCCCCGCGCCTCGGGTCATAAGCCACGAACGAGTCTCAGTTTCTTCCTGCAAGAGGTGAATGCTTGTGGGGGAACATCTTCACAGGGGATTGGAGATTCACGACTTCAGCGGGGAGCCATAACTTACTGGAGATTAGGAAACTTCACCAGGTATCTTTAAAAGAGATGCAAACCGGTTGATTTGTAAAACATGCTTTCTCACATAAAGAGAAAGATAATCTCAATCTTCACCAAACTTCTCGGAGAGATGCCATTTGATGGGAGTAAATTGAATAATGGGATCACTAGGGAGAACATCACTGAGGAGAGATATTGTTGTAGTTTGAAATTGTATCGAAGCAACTAAAATCCTTGCCACAAAAGATCTCAAATAAAGAGAAATACTTGTAAGGTCTTCAACAAACTTCTCTGAAGGATTTCCGGAGAGATGCCATTTGATGGAAGAACAGTTGATAATTTTGATAACTTACTGGGGATAGATAAACTGCATTGAAGAGAGATTGCCATTTGTCATGTAAATAGAAAACCAGAGAACAAAACAAGCTGCTCAAGTAAAGAGGCTGCCACTTGTTGTCTGGGTTTAGATTCCAAAGGAATGTTACAACACTGCTGGAGAATAGGATTTTGTCTTCAATGGTGATCTTTAAAAGGATTCTTCCTGGGGTGACAAAGTGCAAAATAAGTGCACACTCGATCTAGGTTTAACAGCCTAGAGAGATTCAAAATCATAATTGTCAGGGACCAAAGTTCAATCCAAGAAATAACTTGAGAGAAATGATCAAGCAAGACTCTACCCAGTGAGGAATGAACTCAACTGGGGTTTTATCTTATCCAAAAAGGAATAGAGAGCTAAAGCAAAATCTTCCACGAGGATCAAACTCAGTGGGGAATTAGAAAGAATGTACACTTTCTGCTTAAAGCTGACGACTCTACTGAAGAGAGAAGACAGACCAAGTCACTTGGGGATAAACACTGCCAAAGTGAAAGAAATCAAATAAACATCAGTGATTGCAAAAATGTACATATGCCATGTAAGTGTGTATGAATGAATGTACGTTATGTTATGCTTATGTTGATAAAACAAACAATGAGAAGTAAACTGGAGATGAAATAAGCATCTCAACAAGGATACTCGGCCAAGTCTTCACAAGATAGAAACATCACTAGGGATGAATTGAAAGCCACATATGGACCAAAGTCCCGCTTCAAGGCTTCAAACTTCTCTGGGGAAAGGAGAGTCCTCCACTTGGGGATTAACATCATGACTTCACTTAGGGGATCGTCACAATGAATCTGGTTTCCTGAGGAAGAGAAAGATTCGCTGGGGAAAAATCACCCATGACTGGAGATAGATCTCATAGGGGATAAAATAAATATCCACTACGAACTAAAGTATTTTGAATGAAAACTGTAATTGGAGATGCCATAGATGAGGCCTTACAGGGGATAAAGTTAATTTCCACTTCATTGGGGAAGCTCAGATCAATGTCGCAGCTGTAGATGTCAGAGTTGAAACTCCACGGGGAATGAAACAAACATTTACTTCGCTGGGGAGACTTGAGTAGAGATTCACTGAGGAATGAAATAAACATCCATTTCACTAGGGGAAGGTTGAAGCCAAGGAAGATCGCTGGGGATTTTTAGGCAACCAATTGGGGAAGTCTTGCATCAAACATTCCATAATTGCTTGAAGTAGAGACCCGCCAGGGAATTGTCATGACCATTTGAAGTAGATGCCTAGTGGGGACATGGGTAAAGGATGCTATGAGAACAATGTAGTTCTGCATTGATGAACTACTTGGTGGTCATCACAAACGAACAACAATTCTTGAAAATAAGCTTCACCCTGATTACATGTTTCATTAGAAGAAATTATCTCAAGAGGATTTTATAGAAAAGTTGGCATCCAAAATGCTCCAATGTCTTCAAACTCTTGGAGAGATTTATCGAATCTCGACGCAACTGCCCCATATTGACTGTATTCGGCACACCCGAGCCTTCAAACTTTCCCTTTTGGGATGGTCAGACTGTGAGAGCGACAACTAGGAAAATAACTTGCCCCTGTTCAGCAGAGTCTTCAGGAAACATGCCCCTGGATATGATCATCCTTTTGAAATGATTTGCCATTTTCATCATAGTTTTAGGTCTCAAAAGATTAAACTCATCGTTGATGCTCATATGCAAGCTTCTATGTTATCAAGCAATGTTAGCAAGCAGAAAAATGTTAATTCTGATACTGCTAATACAACACGCATGTTTGTCTTGAAGTTTTTATTGAAAGGATATCGCAATAACTTGTGACCGAATCACTAGTTAGGATAAAAATAAAAATTTACAAAGCCAACACAAATTTCGAGCATAGCTCATTGGAGTCAGGAAACGTTATCTCATTGAGTACGCTTTCAAAATAAACCCTGCTTCAATTAGGTCTTTTGAGGGTTGTATTGTGGTTTGGTTCACAGTTTATGAAACAAAGTTTATAAGGCTCAAAGTTTATTTGTGCTCACCCATTCTTTGTGATGTTCTTCGGTCCTATGCTCAACTAATTTAACGCGAGCACTCATCTCTCAAAATGAGTTTTGATATGGTTAAGAAAACACTAAGGCTTTGGACATAGCAGTCACTTACCTTTTTGCTTTTGTGTTTGATCACACGGTTTTGTTCTTTACTGAGAATATTTCTTTGTAATCCTTTGTTTTTGCTTTTCGCATTTTTTATTCCCTAACTTTTGCCTGGACTGAGTCTTTTGGATTTGACCCTGAAGTCCAGCGGGATGCCCTAATTTTGCCTAAATTTCCTTCATAGGTTTTGAATTAGCAGGCTTTTTCTTTTTTTCATTTTTGATTTATGAACAAATCGCGTGATTCTTAAGTCATTTTGACTTTTTGAAAGGATTGTGACTGCCTCATTCCTTAGCTAGTTGAGGGATAATCATTATGGATTTGAATCCTAGACTCCTAATGTGTGAGATAAAGGTTTAGTGGATCCTCGGATGTTTACTCCTTTTTTGAAAGTTTGGGCGCTCGATCAGCTTAACTGAAAACTACCCCGCCCTAGGTCAAATTGAGGGTTTTTTCTATGAAAGGAAACTCCTACTTCAAGGCTCAAAGGGGTTAATGAGGGTTTATCTCCCTTATATCTCCAGTGTTTGGGGATTTGAAACAATTCCTTACATCATTATCCGGGTTTTACTCAAAAGCATACAAACAAGAGATCTTGCATTTTCACTTTCGTCATCCTCCTCCCAATTCTTTGCCAAGGCGAGAGATGGGGCAGCATTGGTATTATAAAGCAGAAAAAGCATTTTAATGAGTGCATACGAATGGATTACTTTAAGACAAACATATTCATTGCATTAATCATTCAAAATAAACAAGTTCTTACATGTAAATCATGCTTTTAACAATCAAAGGAATAAAAACAAATGCAAGTAAACAAACAAACAACCTGATGATCTTGGGAATGAATTCTCCTCCTGATTTCACTGGCTTGAAAGGGACTCTCTTGAGTCTTTATATCTATCAGCATAAAGACATTTCATTCAAAACTAGGCTTCCTCCCTGGAGCTTGCTGAATCTGAGGGGAATCCCAAATTGCATCAACTTCAATATTTCCTTCCTCTTAGGAATCACTAACAGATTTCTCTTCACTAGCTTGGCTATTTGAGTCATATTGGATTCTTTCTCCTTTGAATGTGTCGTCAATGTTTACTCCGATTTCCACAATTTTAGAGAACTCTAATGGTACAACACCTACCATCCTGACATAATAAGAGTCTAACAGCATTTTTAGAAACATCTTGGCCAGTTCTTTCTCCTGGAGTGGTGGATGAACTTGGGCTGTCAATTCCTTCTACCGTTGTGCGTACTCCCTGAAGGATTCGTTGTCTTTCTGACTCATGTTCATCAATTGATTGCTGTCTGGAGCCATGTCCATATTGTAATTATACTGCTTCACAAAAGCGTTAGATAGGTCTTCCCAAGACTGAATACGATTCCTTTATAGATTCATATACCATATCAAGGATGCCCCACATAAACTTTCTTGAAAGTAGTTAATCACCAGCTTGTCGTTGTCGATTTAAGCGGCCATCTTTCGACAGAACATCATCAAATGGTACCTTGGGCAGCTAACACCCTTGTATATTTCAAAGACATGCATTTTGAACTTTGGGGGAATTACCACGCCTGGAACCAGACACAAGTCATGATCCTTAAGACCAGATGTGTTGAGTCCTTTCATCATCTTCAATTGTTCCTTGAGATCACGAACTCCTTCCTCGATTTCCACAACTCTAGGATCATTCACCTTTGTCACTGGGTAGACATTATGAGGATTTGACATATACCACAGAAATCGGGAATCTCTTTCATTAACTTGAACAGCCAGGTTATCTTATAGAGGCTGAGATCGAGTATGAACATCCACTTGTGGAGTATTGCTGTTAGGAGGAAAACCGAACATCGGGTTAGTCATCACTCTAAAGCCTGACATGGGATCAACATCCTCTATCATCTCCATTGTCCTTCAGTAACTACTTCGAGCTTAGTACAAATGCTAGGAATGCAGCTAAATGATACAAGGACAACAGAATAAATGAGTTTTGTTTAGGGAAGAGCATGTATGCAAATAATGTAATGCTACATGATGTATGTTGTGCAAATGCAAATGAACTTCAAGGAATTCAAAAGTTATACTTTGCAAACACCATAAAGTGGATAACACTTTTTTGATAACTAAAAATGTCTCATTTCATTGAAAAGTTTGAAGGGTTACAAAATAGAGTACAACTTCCAAAATCCATGATAAAACCTATGATGTTTGCAAGATAACTCTTTGTTCCTTGAAGAGGTTAGAAAAAAGGGTGTATGAATGCATGAATGGATGAATGCACAAACACAGATATTCACATATAGAAATATATACAAACATGTGGGTTTAGGGTTTTGAGCTCACGAGCATGGAGTCATGGTCTACCTATCCCAAGAGGTATGTACTATGGGTTTATTTGTACCTGTACAATGGGTTCTACAAAGTTCCCAGAGTCATTGATAAATATTTCAGATATTATCTGCATGCACGACTACTCATGCAGGCTAATAATATTCTCAAGATAAACTTGCCTGAGTGTAGTATCGCTTGACAACCATCACAGGTTTACACCTGGATAATCACTACACTACGTCCTAAAAAGGCTTAGAGGGGTGAAGGGATACTAAGGTCCTCAGCTTCATGGACTCCTAGGTCGGAAAAAGTAACGCCAATACGACTACTCGTACGACATCAGTAATCCCAAAAGGGCCTCCACTGAGTGTGGTTATATCATATTTTAATCATGTTAGGACTACTCCCAACAGTTAACTATTGATTGTACCACAATCCTATCATATGTGCACTCATGTCCGGGTTAGGACTTATCTCACCACAGTATGATCACCAAAAGTAATCAAAGCATATTTAAAACAAATATGCATAGATATATACAAATATATACAAATATACAAACAAATAACACATATAAAACATGTTAGTTGTAACCCTCTTAGGGAAGTGTCCCCAGTGAAGTCGCCATTTCTGTCGCGGTGAGAATCGGAGACCATAGCTATTAAGTTAACTAGCCTCACAAATCTTAATTCACCACCGATCTTTAATTTATCCAAGGGAAGGGAAAAAGTGTTAGAACAACATTTGGTTCTGCAAGATATCTCTAACTTTTGATAATACAAAGTAGTATTTGTGTGAGAACAACTTTGGTACTCTAACATTTATTTTCTGATGAATTGACAAACAGGATCTGACTCTGAAGACTTAAGTTTCTAAAGACTAAGTGCTGAAGACTCTGATGACAAGGTTCTACTGAACAACGTTCTGAAGACTCTGAAGACTTAAGTTTCTGATATAACTAAAGTTTCTGAAGACTAAGTGCTGAAGACTCTGAAGACAAGGTTCTGCTGAACAACATTCTGAAGACTCTGAAGACTTAAGTTTCTGATAACCAAGGGTTCTGAAGACCGAGTGCTAAAGACTCTGAAGATAAGGTTCTGGTGAACAAGTTATGAAGACTCTGATGACTCAAGACTCTGAAGACCCAGTGACCAACTCTTTTGCTCATGCTTTAATCATCTCTATTCAGAAGCCTCTGATGAACAGAAGAAGATGAAACATTTGCGAGGGAAAATAGTACATAGTACATATCAAACACATTCTTTTCCACTACCATTCCACTACCCTGATTTGGTGGTACAAAGGACAACTTTTGTGTATGATTGTCATCCCTGAATAATGAAATTATTTCAAGTTGCCAGCAATCTTAATGATATTCAGGATCTGCCCTCCAACATATCTCTTTCTGTCTATATAAAGACTTGATCATTTGAAGAAAATCAAGAGAGACACATGAGTGAACAGTAAAGCACGATAATACAAAGCAAGAAACATTGTTCATACTGTATAGATTTTCTTTAAGTTATTTGAGCTATTCATAGTGATTATATCAACTTGTGTAGAAGCATTTCATTGTAAACATTAAGTTTGTTCAAATAGTTGTTTGTATTCCTTAAGGGACCAGTTGGGTCAGAATCCTTAAGAAGAGATGATTAGTCTTTGTTTGTTAGTCACCAGCAGTTGCTAGTGCAGTGTAATCAATTGATTATAGTGGATTAAGTCCTTGTGTATAAGGTGAAATCACCTTGGTGGGTGGACTGGATTAACTTGATAGTTTTCAAGTGAACCAGGATATATCGTGTGTCTTTCTCTATTGCTAGTTTATTTGTGATCTTTGTTTGAGTTTCACAAAATGCTTTCATTTTGAAAACCCAATTCAAACCCCCTTTTTGTGTTTTCTCACACCTTCAAAAAGAATAAATAAACCCATAAATATGCAATACAAAACAAAGAAAAAGAGAATCTAAGACTCGGGGGTTGGTTATACTAAGGGAAGGTACTAGCACCATAGTATTTGTAGTACTCTACAGGAACCTCTTGTCTTATTGTGTTATTTGTTAAGTTGTTTGCTAAAAGTGAAAAGATGGGTAAGTGAAATGAAAAGGTGGAAAAAGAAAAAGGTAGCTCGCTAGGATCTCGCAATCCTATGCCTACGTATCCTGTATAGGAAGTCAGAGCAAACGTAGTTCGGCTAACTATGGGTGAAAAAAAAGAAAAGAGTGTAAGAAAAAGAGTGCTCTCCAAGGAATGGGACCGTGTGCCTACGTATTCTCAAAAGAAACTTGAGAAATCAGAGCGTCCGTAGTTCGTGGAACCACGAGTAAAAGCAATGTTTGTTGGTTAGTTTTAGGAAAAGAGACAAGTTGTCATCTTAAGGAGAATACTCAACTAAACCACCACAAACATGTGGAAGATGGATATTTGCTTCACATTGAGAGAAGGGCTCTAACTCGGATATAAAATCAACGAGTAGGCCACATATATAACGCCCCGAAAATCTAAATTAATCATTTATTTATTTAATTATTTAATTTAGAAGGAATTACGAATTTTTGGTAATTTTGGAGAATTTTGGATCAAAAGAGTATTCTTAAATAATTTAATAGAATGAATTTTTAGTGTATTATTTATACTATTATTACCATTATTTAAAAATATTAAGAAAAAGGGCAAGGTGGTCTTAAAGGAAAAAGAGTAAGGATAGAAGTGGAAGTCCATTAACTGGGATATCTGGTCTAAAGAAGAAAATACCGATCACTTTTCTAACTGATCGTGTTTTTGTGAAGAACGTTGAAGAAGAAAAGAGGAGGAGAAGGAGAAGAACCCTAAGACTTGAAGGTTGCTGAAGAATCTTAGAGAAGGAGGAAAGCTACTGATTTCCCTAAGGTATGGGGAGTTTTCATGGTTTATTATAGTTCTATAGGATTGGTTATGAATAGATTAGGTATTAGTGGATTTTGGGTAATTGTGGTGTTTGATGATGTAGAATGAGTTAGGGATGAATGATTCGATGAAATATAATGAGATAGAATGTTATGTGATGATGTATGTGTATTGTGTGAGTCTTTTGACCAAATTTTCGTATTGGAAAAACTGAATTTTTGGGATATTTGAAGTCTAAACGCAGCAGAAAAATCTTTTGAAAAATTCTGGGTTTTCACATCCTGACACGGGCCGTGTCACAGGACACGGGCGGCCGTGTCAGACTACTGTTCTTGCTGTATTTTTTTATGTTTTGGATTTGTGCTACAGGGCTTCTGACACGGGTCGTGTCACAGGACACGGGCGGTCGTGTCAGACCACTGTGTTTGCTGTATTTTGTCTGTTTTGTGTTTTGAGCGCAGGTTTCCTGACACGGGCCGTGTCCCAGGACACGGGTGGCCGTGTCAGACAGCTGTTTTGATGTTTTTGTTGTTTTCTTGAGGTTTCTTGACGTTTTCTTGTGCTGATCTTTTGTTGTCGAGTTGTTGTTGATGTAAGATAATCAAACATGAATGTATGATAAATATTTGTTGAATATGAAATGAATGACACACACATTGATGTTTGATGAATTACGGAGATTTAGCATCATTGCATTTCATTGCATTTTATATTGGGGCTTTGGTCCATTGGTAGCTTCAATCCCATCGTGCGGATTGAAGTGATATGTTGATTATGTTGTGCTCCTTTTGGAGGGTTGATGGCCAGTGTCCATCCACGTTAAATCGGTACCACATGCATTCTTTGCATTCCATTATAGTTGACATTGCATATAAATGATGTAATTGTGATTGTGTTGTGAAGATTCTGTTGATGATGCTACGATGTTGTGTTGCTTATTCTGTTTATTTTCCATGTACTTATATTACTATAATGAATTGTGATTTCTCACCCTGCCTGCTTGGAAATGTTGCCTCTTATGTGGGTAACTTGCAGATAACCAAGAGTAGACTTGCGGTGCTGGAGGATTGAGTCTTGGAGCGTTCTTTTGTCGTTTTAGTCATGTTTTAAGTGGTCCTGCTCTGTGTCATGTAACATCGGGTTGGGATTGTCGCTCCCGGGATTTTCATCCAAGTACAAACGCGAAAGTGGCACCGAAACAGAGTCGCCAGCAATGTGTATTTATCCCAAGAGAGGGAAAGGAAACACCGCGTAAACCTGAAGAGAAGGAAAAAGCATGGTCTTACGACCAAGAGAACTGGGTTCGGGAGTCAGTTACGTGAGAGGAAGGTATTAGCACCCCCTCACGTCCATCGTACCCGATGGGATCCACGCTTGCTTGTTTCGATCAAAGGGTGATAGAAAAGAATACTGGAAGAGGAACTAGAAAAGGAACGGAAAGAGAAAGAGAAACAAATGTAGGGAAAATAAAAGAAGTGCTCGCATGGGCCCTACCCCACTGCCTACGTATCTCATCGGGAGCATGAGAATCAGAGCGACGTAGTTCCCCTCAATAGGGATGGATTGTTTTTTAGAGAACGGCTTACGTTCTAGCTCAGGTGTTGCAGGCTCGCTGGTCCGAGTGCGTTACCATCTTGCAAGAGAACGAGTAGAAGCGCGTTCGTGCGTTGAGAATGAATGAAATGAGAAAAGAATTCCCGAAGGAAAGACGTTATTGTTTGTTTTTGTCTTTTAGAAGGAAGTGTTTTGGATTTGTTTGCATATGACAGTGTATCTGGATCTTAGCCATTGGAATGTGTACGTTCTCACATTCCAAGATGGAATGGGTAAGAATGCACACTAAGAGTGAAGAAGACCCCCACACTTAGTTCCAATTGTCAAGGTTCAAACACACTAGCATACTTGTGTTTATTAAGTGTTTTGTTGATTATGAAGTGAAGAAGTGTTTTTTATTATTTGCACCTTCAACAAGTATTGCATTTAAGTCCCTCATACAAGATCAAATATGTAACACATTGACCTAAGATGGGCCATATGCTACACATTCTAAGATTACAAGAGAAGACCCCTTATAATCTTTTCTTTATATGAAAGGCCTAAATGCAATAAATGCCTACCTTTATTATATGTTTTGAATTTTCTTTGAGATGAGAAAAGAGACTCAAGAGAGGATAAAGGTAAAACCTATATGGACTAAGACTCAATCCTAATTGAAGATTAAAGGGAGTGATCCTAAAGGTTTGTGAGGTTTCAACCTAAAGTCTAAAGAAAGAAAGAATTAAACAATTCACTTCTAAAGTAGAAGATGAATTGTAATTCAAAAAGGGAAAGTAATGAGTTATTAAAAGAAAGCACATAAGTGCTTAGCAAAACACAAAATGGAATTGTAAAAGAGAAAGGATAGAAGTTGAATGTGGATTCCTTATCCACACTCAATTAAGACTTACCGAAGCCCCTACATGGTTAGTAAACATGTATAAGAAGTATAAGAAGTAAAAGAACATGTAATGCATCATAAAACTCACAAGAATTAAATGAGAAACCAAATCCTAGAGCCACAATCAGAATGTACATCATATGGAAACCAATGGTTATTATCATACAAGTGCAAGTGAATAAGCAACAATCATCACCCATTAGCATTTAAACATGTTACAAGAAGAAGGGGTAGATGAAAGATGGAAAGAAATGAAGAGGACATGCATAAATGGAACATGTAAATCAACAACCAGAATTGAAACTAAATGGAAAAGGGTTTATAAACATCTCAAAAGTATTTATGAGGTAACTTCAAGACATTCAAGAAGTAATATAAGAAGAATTGAAATGAAAGTTCAAAAAGAAAGGGCAAACAATACATGTTAATGATGCACAAAGTTCAAATTGAAATGAACATGTAAAGATGACCTATAATGTGTGTCAAAGACCTATAATATCATATGAATGGCTCATAACATATGCAAATGCTCATACAAATGTGCACAAAAGAATTCATGTAAACATGCACTAAAGTTGTAATGACATGCCATGGATTATACATCCAATGTAATGCATCAAACAAAAATCAAATGGCCTCATGAAAATTATGAAAACATGGTATTGGAGTACACAAAACAGAAATGAACCACTTATCAAAGTATCATGTAAAAATTCAAGGCAAAATGATGTCAAATAATGCACTTAGGTCAAATTGAAACATCATGCCAAGTGGAGCAAATATAGGCATCAAGACATATGATAAAGTGTCCTAAAAAATCAAACAAAAATCATCTAACATGCTTCAATGTATTAGTGAATCAATGCAAAAAGAATCATGTCAAAATAGTTGGTAATGAGCAAGAACAAAATTAAACAAATTCATGTATCATGCTTAGAATGCATCTAAGTGGAAATTCAAAGAAAATTATGGAACAGGGGCAAAAAGGTCATAAAATCAGAAAATAAAATCATGAAAAATTTCCTAAATGTTTTAAGAATACACATGAATTTTTGTAGAATTTTCCAATATGTTTTGGTATTTTTAAAAATTAATTATGAAACGTGTAGCAAAAATGAGAAATAAAATGAAATGGAACTAAAGAAGGGGGTGCATGCATAGCAAATTAACAGTTCAAAATCATTGGGCCTTGAAAACATGGGGTGTGGATATCAATCTGGCTTAGGTCCATTTCTGCGCATAACATGTTAACAACCATGTGCTTCAGTCAACACAATGTCAAAGCAATCACAACCATGAGATCAAGTCAAGTCAAACAAGCAGTCAACGTAATCATGATCAACACACACGCGTGAGGGAACACATAACATACCATACACTGCACCACACAAAGTTTAAAATACAAATCAGAATCCTCACGTGAGTGGCATGTGAGTTTTAATGTGCTGGCAAGCTTAAAGCCACACGATCATGAAAAATGGACGGATGAGATTATAACATGCATAACCCTAGCTCTAACAGTCACCGGCCGGAGAGGGACCTCCGGTCACCTTCTCCGGTCACTCACCACCGTCTGCAACCTTCAAACTCTCCAGAAATTCTCAAGCCATATATCAAAAGAAAGCTGAACTCATGCACATCACTAATCTAACATTCAAATTCACAGATCAATCATGTATAAAGAGAATCGAGCACAAACATTTTTGCCCTAGAAAATATTCTAAGCACCTATAGTGCCTATCACTAGCCAGATCACTCACACTGCTTCTATTAAGCTCAAATCAACATGAAAAATATCTTAAACACAAGAAAATGAAGCAAGATCAGTTGAGGAATTTCAAACCTGGCACTGTGAAGAACTTGAATCAACAAGAAAACCAGAGATGTAGACTTGTTCTTGAGCTTCCAAGGAGCGAAATAAATGCTTCAATGCCTTGGATCTTGAAGAGAATGGAGAGAAATCCGAATTGGAAAAATTGCTACACTTGAGGAATTGATCTCTTTCTGGTTTATTCTTGAGCAATGATGACCAATTGATGATGATGATGATGAAATAAGCAAAAAACTCGTGCACACAGAGAGAGTTCAGAGATAATTTTCAGAGAGAAAAGGTGAGAATGTTTTGTGAAATGTGTAGAATGAGAATCCCCCCAATTCTGTGAGCAGTGGAGCTTATATATGCGTGGTTAGCTTCTAACTAGTGTGGTTGATGGTTAGAACTCCAGTTAGAGTGAGTCAGTTAACTGAGTTGTGAGTTAACTGATTGAGTGAGGTTGTTATGCCACGAGTTGGGAGGTTTGGTTAGAGTGTGGAGTGATTATGAGATGATATGGTGAGGATGAGAGTGAACCAGTGGTGGTGATGTTACTATCAGTGCAGCAGCCTGGCTTGTACCATAAGTTTTCTTATTTCCTCTTTGATGTAAGGCTATGTATGTGTAAGGTGGTGTTTGTTCAAATGAGGCAAAGGTTGGGAGTGTGTTGAGAATGTATGCGTGTGACTTAAAACATGATAACAACAACAACCTTCTGTTTTTTCAATTTTGTGACAGTTTGTAACCAATGTAACGATGTAGGTTTGAGGGTGGATTTCTCTCATGTTAGTGGATGGTTTGAGGAACTTTTGATGTTGTTGGAAAGAATGATCACAATACAACAAGTTTGGTTTGAAAATGAAAGTGAAAGGATGCCTCAAACATGCCTAAAAATGACCATAACCAGATGGAAAAACAAACTGATGTATGGTCGAGCAGTTTGTGGCATGGCATGACAAGTTGGCCTAGTGACTTTCAGTTGTGTTGACCAAACTTTGAGCTATCACAACTCCTTATCCTTTGATCACATAAAAAAATCATGAACATCAATTTTGAAGATCTCACATAGAGGAACAACTTTGATGTTGCAAGATTTTTCATTTGAAGCCTTTAACCATGAGTAAAATGAGTGGACATTTGGCCCACCACATGTTTGTTAAAATGACTGCGCGCGTGCCCTGAAAATCTTGGTCATGACCTAGTTTTGAACCTACTTTGCTCAAACTTTGATCAATCATATCTCCCTCATTTTTTATCCAATGGAGATGTTCCACACATGGATTTGAAGCTTAAAGCAAGGCCTTTCATTGAGGCAGAGTGGAATTTTCATTTGGTACTCCAAATTTGAATGGCCTTGGTTCAAATTCTGATGCAAAATGGCCAAAACTTGCTATTTTTAGTAACCCTTCCTCTTCCAAAAATGGCAACTTTCCACATCTTGATTTTTTCATGATTCCCTTGGAGTTTCTTGACCAAATTTTGTACATTGGACATATGTAACATGAATTTCATGAATTTGGCCTCAAAAAGTCAAGAGTTGACTTTTTCCTCTGATTATTTGACTTGGCCCCAAATTCCCTGATTTTTTATCTTTCTTCCAATTGAAACACTTCCAAAACCAATTGAGAGGCAATTTTCCATACACATACACTTAAGAACATGTAGAATATCATGACAACAAGCTTTGTCCAAAAAATCAGAGATATCCTGATTTTATTAGAAACCCTAATTTTGACCCTCTCTGGTTAGGAGGAAATTGCACATCTTCCAAATCCAAATTCCTCAGAGTATGTTGTGTATCCTCTTAAAGGATGATGAGAAATGCCACTTGAGAATGATTTTGAATCAATAAGCTATCTCTTTTGAGGGTTTTCCTTCAATTTTTTGTGCTTTGAATGATTCCTTGATTGTCCACCTTCCACCTGATCACATGCCCTGATGGTAAGAAGGATGCCATGCTTCATTTTTCTATGTTAAATGCAATGTAATGTTAATGAGGTGGATATGATATGATAAATGATAATGCCATGCTATGATGACAAAAGGGGAGAGCAAATTTTGGGGTATTACAGCTGCCCCTATTCAAGCGCTGTAGACCTGAATGCCTGAAAGCAAATGCTTTCGGACTTTCAAGGTATATAGTGATTGAATACCAAAAATAACCAAAAATTTGCTCTGGGTGATGAAGAAGAAAAGGGATATAAACCCAACGAGACTGCTGGATTGAATCTTCGATGAAACGTCGGAGAGATCTGTCTTTTGAACGATGCCAGACGACTACTGGCTTGCCACGCTGATGGTGGACTTTAATACTGTCTTTTATGCAATTCCAGACGACTACTGGCCTGCCACACTACTGGTGGACTTTGGAAATGTCTTTTTGAACGACGCCAGACGACTACTGGCTTGCCACGTTACTGGTGGACTTTAATAATGTCTTTTATGCAATTCCAGACGACTACTGGCCTGCCACACTACTGGTGGACTTTGATAATGTCTTTTATGCAATTCCAGACGACTACTGGCTTGCCACACTACTGGTGGACTTTGCAGCTTCGTGCCACCCGAAGACGGACTTTTGCCAATCCACTGTTGGACTTTTGCCACCCGAAGACGGACTTTTGCCAATCCACTGTTGGACTTTTAGAATATGCCACCCTTAGATGGACCTTTCGCCAATCCACCGTTGGACTTTTAGCTGCTTTGCCACCCGAAGATGGACTTTTGCCAATCCACTGTTGGACTTTTGCCACCCGAAGACGGACTTTTGCCAATCCACTGTTGGACTTTTAGAATATGCCACCCTTAGATGGACCTTTCGCCAATCCACTGTTGGACTTTTGCCACCCGAAGACGGACTTTTGCCAATCCACTGTTGGACTTTTGCCACCCGAAGACGGACTTTTGCCAATCCACTGTTGGACTTTTGCCACCCGAAGACGGACTTTTGCCAATCCACTGTTGGACTTTTGCCACCCGAAGACGGACTTTCGCCAATCCACTGTTGGACTTTTGCCACCCGAAGACGGACTTTTGCCAATCCACTGTTGGACTTTTGCCACCCGAAGACGGACTTTTGCCAATCCACTGTTGGACTTTTGCCACCCGAAGACGGACTTTTGCCAATCCACTGTTGGACTTATGCCACCCGAAGACGGACTTTTGCCAATCCACTGTTGGACTTTTGCCACCCGAAGACGGACTTTTGCCACTCCACTGTTGGACTTTTGCCACCCGAAGACGGACTTTTGCCAATCCACTGTTGGACTTTTAGAGTTTTAAAATCGAATTACTCTCTGCCTCTGCGCCAGACATCTCTGCCGACTCTGCTGAGGAACCACAATCAATGATTTAATCTCGGAGACTCCTAAAAGGATAATATCTCTGCTGGCGAATGGATGAACAATCCGTCTGCTTCGAATTGCCAAGCTTGCCAAAAATAAATTGGACTTTAAGATATGAGGGAATGACGACTCTGCCAGGAATTATTCCATCTGTTTGGGGGAATGAATTCTGGTCACAGCGATTCCGCTGGGGATGAGAATTTTTAATGACGTCCTGCTGGGGAAATGAGCCATTAAAACTCTGCTTGGGGATTTATTCAACCCAAGATCCTTTATAGGGATTATCAACCTTCTGACCCGGCTGGGGAAAGGCTGTACCATCCTTGTTGAGGAATAGATTCTGTCGATCTGATAAACCTCTGCGGAGAGAACAACAACTCAGCTGGAAGTTGCTGACAAGATTCGATGCTGACCTCTGTGGGGATACCATGACCAGAGATACGATCTTGCTGGGTATCAGGGCTACTCTGCCAGGGATATGCAAATCCTGGTTAGAACATTCCACTGCAACTTGCTAGAAAGAGTCCTTAGAGATCTGTTGGGGAAACCCAAAGCAAATCCACAGTAGTCTGCTGAAGAATATGACTGTCGAGCTTAGGATAAGTACCACAATGCACCATGTTAGGCGAGCTTCCCTTTAGACAATTCCGTTAGGGATGACGAGTTTATAACAAACTCTGCTGGCGGAAACTGCTTTAAAACGTCTCGTGCTGGGGAAAGCCTTTTGAGAGGATTTTACAGAAGACCAACTGTCCTTAAACTCTACTGGGGGTGACCAACACTTCATGCTGGGGAAACAATCATGCCCCATGCTTGGACAACACAACAATTCGTCCCCGCAGAGGATGTCATAAGAGGATTTTACAGAAGATCTAGCCTCTTCAAACTCTTGTGACTTCGCTGGGGATAATGACCATCAGTTTCGGTGTCGACGAGACCACTCTTTTGGGGAACCTGTGACCGTTATCGACATAGAAAAGCTTGTAGCTGTTGGAAATACTGTATGAGAGAATCGACTTAATAAGATGCAACGGTACCCAGTTGAACTTAATTCACTGATATCGACCCGTTATGAACAATCGTCGACCGAACGATGAACGCCGATCTCCTTACCCATAATTGCCCCTGTCTTTTGCGTGGGGTAAATGATTACTCGCCTTGTGCTTAAAATCATCTGTACCTGCTACCTGCAACAAAAGAATATGCACACATGCCCCGAGCTGGATCTAACTTCTGCAATTAAGAAAATCCAACCCTGAACCACCACTTATTGGGGAGCAAGGTTTGTATGCAATCTCTTGCTGGAGAACATTATTAATGAAGCCTGCTGAAGACGGGGACCACAAATGCCTTGGGTTGGAATGCCCCTTGGTTTCAATCCTTTTGGCTGATTGAATACATATGCGTGACCAACCATTTTTCTTCACTTGCCCTAGACCCACATGATCCACCGGAAGAAATTGTCCCTAGAGGATTTTACAGAAGACTTGACATCCAAAACGCTTCAATGTCCTGAAACTCTTGTAGAGATTCGTCGGATCTCGACGTAACTGCCCCAAACCGCATGGATTACTTAGAAGAAATCACCTCAAGAGGATTTTACAGAAGACTTGGCAAGCTCAATGCTTCAGTGTCTTCAAACTCTTGTAGAGATTCATCGGATCTCGACGTAACTGCCTCAGACTGTATGGTCTATAGAAGAATTCGCCTTAAGAAGATCCATGAAGAATCTCATACCACCGTGGGATATTCTGCCTCGGTATTCTAAAACCTGGATGGGCTGATTAGTTGTCTGGATGGACTAACTTCTCGTGCTTTTGGGATGGCCTGCCTCAGTATGACCCTTGAAGTGGTTTTGCCCCAGTTTGGTTGAACTCTGAAAAGATTTCTCGACGTAATTGGCTCAGACCGGCTACACCTTAAAGAGATGGTTCGCCGTGATTGCCCCAGATCGACTACGTCTTAGCACAACTTTTTGGGAAAGCCCCTGCCCAACAAAGTTTCCTGAGGAAGTACCATCGGATATGGCTGCCCTTCGGGAGTTTCAGGATCCTCAACTCGACAAGATTAAGCTTCTGGACTGAATTTCCATATGTAAACTTCTTTTGATGTCAAACAAATGTATGCAAGCAGAAAATGTTTTATTCTGAGAATGAAAATTCTAATGCAACACAACATGGTAATCTCGAAGTTTTACTAAAAAGATGTAGCAAACCCTTTTGTGAGCGAATCACGGGTTAGGATACGACATTAATTTTTGAAAGAAATAATGCAATGCACATGCAACACCAACAAAGATCTTTTAGCACAACTGATAGGAGTCAGGAACGCTATCTCTTGGTAGTATGCCTTTGAAATAACCCTGTTTCAATTAGGACTTTTGAGGGTTGTAACGGGGCCTGGTTCACGGTTTTGAGAAAAAGGACTTATGGCTCAAAGTTTATTGGGGCCCACCCACTCTTCGTGATGTTCTCCAGTCCTACGTTCAGTTAATTTGCCCAAGCGTTCGCCTCTCAAAAAGATTTTGTGATCTTTAAGGAAACCATGATACTGATGGTTTGACACCTAATGAGGCTTTGGATTGACAATCACCCCTTTGTCTTTTGTCCATAGTCACACGACTTTGTTCTTGCTCGAGGATTTTCTTTTGTAATCCTTTTGTTTTTCGCTTTCACATTCTTTTGCTTTTTGATCCCTAATTTTTGCCTGGACTGATTCTTTTGAATCTTTAATTTCAGAGTCCAGCGGGATGCCCTAACTTTTGCCTAAGTTGCTTGTTTTCAAGTTTCAACTTAGCGGGCTTTTTCATTTTTCTCTTCTTTTTCTTTTTCTTGAACACGTCGGGTGACACTGGCTTGTCTTGACTTTGTTGAAAGGGTTGTGACTGCCTCACTCTTTGATTGTTGATGGATAACCATTGTGGTTTCACATCTCTTGACCTCTCAGCGGTGAATTAAAAGGTAATGGATCCTCCGATGCACACTCCTTTTGAGGTTTGAACGCTTGGTCAAACTAACTGACGCCTACCCTGCCCCTGGGTTAAATGTGAGGGTTTTTTCATACGAAAGAAACTCCTACTTCAAGGCTCAAAGGGGTTAACGAGGGTCTATCTCCCTTATATCTCCAGTGTTTGAGGAGTTGAAACAATGCCTGTACATCCTCAACAGGATTCTTATTCCAAAGCACACCGTTAGAGATTTTTGCGTTTTCAGATCATCATTCTCCCTCATAGAGTTTGAGCAAGAAAAATGGTATTGCAGTACACATTAGCATTAAATGAGTAAACACAAATGAAATTCTTCAAGAAAACATATTCATTGCATTAAAATCCTCATACCAAATACAAACAAATTTTAACATGCGAACAATGTCTGAACGAACAAATAAAGACTACATATGAAAATGCAGCAAGGAAAATAAAGATTGTCGTTGTTGAGGAGGCTTGGCTCCGTCTAGACTGACCACTTCTGGTGATGTTCTTGTAACTTTGAGCACTCACCATGGTATAGAAGCTTCACCTTGTGGGGTACCGTCTGGGGTGATAACCTTTGAGTCAATCAAATCCTGCACCTTGTGCTGGAACACATTACAGTTATCAAGTGTGTGCCCAAACGTTCCTGAATGGAACTCACAGCTAACACTCATGTCATAGTCCGGAGGAATGGGGTATGGCACGGGCATGGCCCTTCTCAGCTGGATTTGCGAACTTTTAAGCAAACGAGCCAACAACTGACTGTACGGAATAGGAATAGGATCAAATGTCCTCTTGGGCTTCCTTGGTCTGAGTAGCCTCCGCTGCTGATAATCTTGCTGCTGCTGGTTCGGGCGCCCAACCTGGCCCTGCACTTTCCTTTCTGCATTCGGCTGAGGCACAAATAAGGGTTGCTGACATAGGTCTTCTGCAACACAGGGTTGTGGAAGAGATCCCTGACGCGAGGTAGACCCTTTGGAAAAGGAGAGAGTCCTCAGTTCCCTTGCAACAATGGGAGTGACATCACTTGGTTTACCAGCACCAACTGATGCAAACTTGATTGCCCCTGAATCAATTAGTTCCTGGACTTTATGCTTGAACCTGGTACAATTCTCAACATTGTGACCAGGTGCCCCAGAATGGAACTCACATCTAGCCTTAGCATTAGGTCCCAGAGGAATCTTCGTGGGCAACGGTCCCAAACTTACACACTCAACCAGCTTGAGCTCGAGCAAGTAAGAAAGCAATTGCGCGTAGGAAATCGGAATGGGATCGAACTTCCTCTTAGGCCCCTCTGACTTAGGATCCTCTTGGAAATCAGGAAGTGACTGCTGATGCGAGAGCTCTGAACCTTTAGCTTTCAGAGGAGATTCACGAAGCAATCCATGATCTAAAGCATATCCCAAAGAGATGGGAGGAGTAGAGACCTCTGTTGTGGAAGCGGACACATGATCATTTTCCTTTTTTAACACCTCATTCAAGATTTCCATGACCAGGCCCATTTGAATCTTCATCTGGTTGACTTCCTCCCTCAGTAGTTCCTGACCTCGGGACAGCGCCTGAATGTCCCCCATAAAATGCCCCAATTGGGCCGTCACCCCAGCCAAATCCTTCTGCATTTGATCCATGATTCTTACTTGATTTCTTCGCGTCGAATATCGGTGAATATGATTCTCAGCTATACTGCCTGAAACCAAATAAAGGTTAGAGACCCCGCAACGAGTACCTGAAAAGCAAGTAACAAAAATGCAAAATGATATGCAATGCCATGCAATGCCATGTTTGTCATTTCCGAGGTGCTTTATACCCTGATTCCAATCCAACCACAGAAATCTGAAGACCAGAAATCGTGATATAAAGAGACGTGTCGTGGTCATGTGCTTGTGTGCAGCTATCTGATAAGGAATAATTCTGAATAAAACTGCTCATACTCATTCAACGAAGTATTCAAGTACATTTAAGAAAGGCTCATCCGCAAATGCAATACAAGGAAAAATGGATCCATCAACAAGCCTGATGGTAACCATTAACAACAAAATATAAGGGATAGAACATCAGCCTGACAATTCCACATCCTTCAGCTTATCACTTGAGTATTTGATCTCCTCAAAAAGTATACGGGTACGCTGGTGATTCGGCTTTTCAATCATCTCTTTGATCAAGACATCCCTTTTCTCAAGAGCTTCATTTAAAGAACCCATATGCAGCATCAGAGCCTCGTCATCACACACTCCTTTGTGTCTCTTTATGCCAGCTTGCGTCTTGAGTATCTCCCTTTCTATCATGACTTCTTCAAGCTCTTTCTTGGTGTTCCTCAGCTCACCTCTAGCTTCTTCTAGCTGTTCTTGACTCTTACCGAGGCTTTCCCGATACTTTCTCCTCTGCTCATGCGCCTTTTCAAGCTCTTCGTCCTTAATCTGCAACTGTTCCTGTAATTCAGCATTCTCTATCCTAACTTCGTCCCAAGCGTGCTGAAACTTTGTTAACTTTTCTTTGGTCTGTGCTAACGCCTGTTTGGTTTGCTTGTGGGCTTGCGTAGCATCATCAGCACCTTTACTAATCTTCCGGAAATGTTGGGCTCTTCCAGCAAAGTCTTTTTCTTTTGCAGTTAGGATTTGTTCAGCATCTTGGGCTTTCCGCTCCAGCTCTTTGTTGGCATGTAGAGCATTCTGAAGACGGCTACTCAACTCGGAATTCTCTCCTTGGAGCTTTTTCACCAAGGCTTGCAACTTGTCAACTTCTTCCACAGTAGCAGTGCTTTTTGCTTTCTCATTCTCCGGATACAAAAGGGGTGCCTTACCAAAAGGCAAGAGAAAATCTTCAACTCTTTTCTTCACCCACTCTTCATATGCTGGATAAACCCGGTTGTTAGGCTTTCCTAGAGTAACTTTCCCCTTTTTCAGTATGCTACCCCAGCTTTCAGAAGCTTTCTGTGCTGCTTCCCATCCCTCTGATGTATGAAAATAGAGGGACTCCTCCACATCTCTCTTGATAGGCGGACCTGTCAGGGCATACCCAAATTGTCGAATGGCCAAAGAAGGATTGTAGTTAATCCCACCCAGTCTTCCTATCAGTGGAACGTTAGGGAACTTACCACAACTGTGGATAATATTCTTGCCAATCAGCCCATGATCTACCCATACGATGTCCTTGGCCACCAATCCCATTAAACGCTGTTTCCACTCTAGAGAATCTTTGGAATCCACAAAAGCCCCTGATTGTGGTAAACGGCCCGCAAACCACTTATAGAACAAGGGTGCACAACAACGAATTATCC
The DNA here is from genome assembly GCA_022829125.1 of Lathyrus tuberosus. Lineage (NCBI taxonomy): Eukaryota > Viridiplantae > Streptophyta > Magnoliopsida > Fabales > Fabaceae > Lathyrus > Lathyrus tuberosus. The sequence goes on from JALAZF010000452.1 coordinate 2,911,488, forward strand.
CTCCTCTTTTCTTTTCGTTTCGGTTGTACAATGAGTAGTGAAGATCTCCCAGTAGCGTTGGCACCGGGTTCTTCATCATGAATATTCGTATAGCGTCCGTATCAATGAAATCCGGCTCGTTGGGAAACAACACTATGCCGTATATACAAAGGGCTAGCAAAGCATTAAAAACAAGCCAATTCTCGCCTTTAGCTGCTTCCTGGGCCTTCTTAATCAGATATTCCAGCTTGTAACCACGAATCTTTCCTTTGTTGGAGACGTTGGCGTCTAACTCTGATTTGCTCAAATAAAGAGCACCAGCCAACTTCCCAAAGTCAAGATCCCCCACTGATCCAAAGAAAGGGGGCTCCTCCTTGATAGCAATCCCCAACATGTTGGAATACTCCTCCAAGGTAGGAACCAACACATAGTCTGGAAATACAAAACATCTCAGAGGCGGATCATAGAACTGCATCAACGTATGGAGACCTCTGGCTTCATAATCACTGACATTACGGACCATAGATAAAATCCACCCATATTTCTCTTCAAAAGCTTCTCGTACTGCAGGACTCGCCATTCCCTTCAGCACAACAATAGGGCCCAAAGTAGGCGTAAGGAACTTATAGCTGATGATATTCTTCCTCTCTTTAGTGTTCATCTTTGCAGGGACCTGATGACTGGAATCAAGGGTAATATATGCACTTGGAAATGAATAAACATGTATGTTAGGATATGATAATGCAATGCAAAGGGCAATGTGATCAGGTAATCAGGTGTCTGTGCTGAACTGTGAACGGTGTCAGTGTAGCTCTGAGACTAATATAGAACCATAGATAAGAACCATCTGAATACAATAGGATGAAACTTCCTTTTTGTGCAATGATGATAGAAAACCAGGTATGTAGGAGGTCATGGTTACCTGCAAACCTGTAAACAACCCGCCCTTCTCACATGTGGGTACTAGGATGTTCAATATCCCGGGCTCTCAGGTCGAGAAATGATGATACGTTCACCATTTCTGGTTTGGCATCATCATCAATCGAGGAGGCCTCAACTGATTCTCCAAAACAAAAAGGTCCTCAGCTTCTGGCACTGAGGTCGAGAAGCAATAGTACATTCATCCCTCAGGGTACAGTACTACCGCCAATCGAGGAGTGCCTCCGCTGATTCTCTTTCAAAAAGGGATGTCCTATAGCAAGTTCCCAGCATTGGGTCCTCGGATCGAGAATGTGCAATGGGTTTGCCACGGAATGTGGTCTGCCACTGTCACAACTCGGGAGGAGTGCCGCAACTGAGTCCTCGGGAATGGTCACCAGAGTCGACAGTTCCTCAAGAGAATAACCACTGGCCTGCATAACATGCAGTAGCAGAAAGCTCCTGATAGAACCTCGTCTGGTTGTGGGTCTCATGAACAACAATACGTGGTCACCACCACGCAAGCGTCATGACTATCCACTCTAATACCTATGTATGTACTCAAGCCTTGGTAGTGGGCTTATCTCTCATAACACCCATCCCGCCAAACAGACAAAACAGTGCAACACAATATAATATATGATATGTAATGCTAAAATGCGGTAAATACAGTAATGTACAGTAAAACAGTAAATAACCATACAATAAAACAGTAAATACAGCACAACAGTAAACACCCAATGAAAGAAAAGCAGACAAGCGCTAGGATTGACTCGCTAAGGAAACCAGAGATTCTGGGTTCGTTCCCCAGCAGAGTCGCCAGCTGTCGCTCCCGGGATTTTCATCCAAGTACAAACGCGAAAGTGGCACCGAAACAGAGTCGCCAGCAATGTGTATTTATCCCAAGAGAGGGAAAGGAAACACCGCGTAAACCTGAAGAGAAGGAAAAAGCATGGTCTTACGACCAAGAGAACTGGGTTCGGGAGTCAGTTACGTGAGAGGAAGGTATTAGCACCCCCTCACGTCCATCGTACCCGATGGGATCCACGCTTGCTTGTTTCGATCAAAGGGTGATAGAAAAGAATACTGGAAGAGGAACTAGAAAAGGAACGGAAAGAGAAAGAGAAACAAATGTAGGGAAAATAAAAGAAGTGCTCGCATGGGCCCTACCCCACTGCCTACGTATCTCATCGGGAGCATGAGAATCAGAGCGACGTAGTTCCCCTCAATAGGGATGGATTGTTTTTTAGAGAACGGCTTACGTTCTAGCTCAGGTGTTGCAGGCTCGCTGGTCCGAGTGCGTTACCATCTTGCAAGAGAACGAGTAGAAGCGCGTTCGTGCGTTGAGAATGAATGAAATGAGAAAAGAATTCCCGAAGGAAAGACGTTATTGTTTGTTTTTGTCTTTTAGAAGGAAGTGTTTTGGATTTGTTTGCATATGACAGTGTATCTGGATCTTAGCCATTGGAATGTGTACGTTCTCACATTCCAAGATGGAATGGGTAAGAATGCACACTAAGAGTGAAGAAGACCCCCACACTTAGTTCCAATTGTCAAGGTTCAAACACACTAGCATACTTGTGTTTATTAAGTGTTTTGTTGATTATGAAGTGAAGAAGTGTTTTTTATTATTTGCACCTTCAACAAGTATTGCATTTAAGTCCCTCATACAAGATCAAATATGTAACACATTGACCTAAGATGGGCCATATGCTACACATTCTAAGATTACAAGAGAAGACCCCTTATAATCTTTTCTTTATATGAAAGGCCTAAATGCAATAAATGCCTACCTTTATTATATGTTTTGAATTTTCTTTGAGATGAGAAAAGAGACTCAAGAGAGGATAAAGGTAAAACCTATATGGACTAAGACTCAATCCTAATTGAAGATTAAAGGGAGTGATCCTAAAGGTTTGTGAGGTTTCAACCTAAAGTCTAAAGAAAGAAAGAATTAAACAATTCACTTCTAAAGTAGAAGATGAATTGTAATTCAAAAAGGGAAAGTAATGAGTTATTAAAAGAAAGCACATAAGTGCTTAGCAAAACACAAAATGGAATTGTAAAAGAGAAAGGATAGAAGTTGAATGTGGATTCCTTATCCACACTCAATTAAGACTTACCGAAGCCCCTACATGGTTAGTAAACATGTATAAGAAGTATAAGAAGTAAAAGAACATGTAATGCATCATAAAACTCACAAGAATTAAATGAGAAACCAAATCCTAGAGCCACAATCAGAATGTACATCATATGGAAACCAATGGTTATTATCATACAAGTGCAAGTGAATAAGCAACAATCATCACCCATTAGCATTTAAACATGTTACAAGAAGAAGGGGTAGATGAAAGATGGAAAGAAATGAAGAGGACATGCATAAATGGAACATGTAAATCAACAACCAGAATTGAAACTAAATGGAAAAGGGTTTATAAACATCTCAAAAGTATTTATGAGGTAACTTCAAGACATTCAAGAAGTAATATAAGAAGAATTGAAATGAAAGTTCAAAAAGAAAGGGCAAACAATACATGTTAATGATGCACAAAGTTCAAATTGAAATGAACATGTAAAGATGACCTATAATGTGTGTCAAAGACCTATAATATCATATGAATGGCTCATAACATATGCAAATGCTCATACAAATGTGCACAAAAGAATTCATGTAAACATGCACTAAAGTTGTAATGACATGCCATGGATTATACATCCAATGTAATGCATCAAACAAAAATCAAATGGCCTCATGAAAATTATGAAAACATGGTATTGGAGTACACAAAACAGAAATGAACCACTTATCAAAGTATCATGTAAAAATTCAAGGCAAAATGATGTCAAATAATGCACTTAGGTCAAATTGAAACATCATGCCAAGTGGAGCAAATATAGGCATCAAGACATATGATAAAGTGTCCTAAAAAATCAAACAAAAATCATCTAACATGCTTCAATGTATTAGTGAATCAATGCAAAAAGAATCATGTCAAAATAGTTGGTAATGAGCAAGAACAAAATTAAACAAATTCATGTATCATGCTTAGAATGCATCTAAGTGGAAATTCAAAGAAAATTATGGAACAGGGGCAAAAAGGTCATAAAATCATAAAATAAAATCATGAAAAATTTCCTAAATGTTTTAAGAATACACATGAATTTTTGTAAAATTTTCCAATATGTTTTGGTATTTTTAAAAATTAATTATGAAACGTGTAGCAAAAATGAGAAATAAAATGAAATGGAACTAAAGAAGGGGGTGCATGCATAGCAAATTAACAGTTCAAAATCATTGGGCCTTGAAAACATGGGGTGTGGATATCAATCTGGCTTAGGTCCATTTCTGCGCATAACATGTTAACAACCATGTGCTTCAGTCAACACAATGTCAAAGCAATCACAACCATGAGATCAAGTCAAGTCAAACAAGCAGTCAACGTAATCATGATCAACACACACGCGTGAGGGAACACATAACATACCATACACTGCACCACACAAAGTTTAAAATACAAATCAGAATCCTCACGTGAGTGGCATGTGAGTTTTAATGTGCTGGCAAGCTTAAAGCCACACGATCATGAAAAATGGACGGATGAGATTATAACATGCATAACCCTAGCTCTAACAGTCACCGGCCGGAGAGGGACCTCCGGTCACCTTCTCCGGTCACTCACCACCGTCTGCAACCTTCAAACTCTCCAGAAATTCTCAAGCCATATATCAAAAGAAAGCTGAACTCATGCACATCACTAATCTAACATTCAAATTCACAGATCAATCATGTATAAAGAGAATCGAGCACAAACATTTTTGCCCTAGAAAATATTCTAAGCACCTATAGTGCCTATCACTAGCCAGATCACTCACACTGCTTCTATTAAGCTCAAATCAACATGAAAAATATCTTAAACACAAGAAAATGAAGCAAGATCAGTTGAGGAATTTCAAACCTGGCACTGTGAAGAACTTGAATCAACAAGAAAACCAGAGATGTAGACTTGTTCTTGAGCTTCCAAGGAGCGAAATAAATGCTTCAATGCCTTGGATCTTGAAGAGAATGGAGAGAAATCCGAATTGGAAAAATTGCTACACTTGAGGAATTGATCTCTTTCTGGTTTATTCTTGAGCAATGATGACCAATTGATGATGATGATGATGAAATAAGCAAAAAACTCGTGCACACAGAGAGAGTTCAGAGATAATTTTCAGAGAGAAAAGGTGAGAATGTTTTGTGAAATGTGTAGAATGAGAATCCCCCCAATTCTGTGAGCAGTGGAGCTTATATATGCGTGGTTAGCTTCTAACTAGTGTGGTTGATGGTTAGAACTCCAGTTAGAGTGAGTCAGTTAACTGAGTTGTGAGTTAACTGATTGAGTGAGGTTGTTATGCCACGAGTTGGGAGGTTTGGTTAGAGTGTGGAGTGATTATGAGATGATATGGTGAGGATGAGAGTGAACCAGTGGTGGTGATGTTACTATCAGTGCAGCAGCCTGGCTTGTACCATAAGTTTTCTTATTTCCTCTTTGATGTAAGGCTATGTATGTGTAAGGTGGTGTTTGTTCAAATGAGGCAAAGGTTGGGAGTGTGTTGAGAATGTATGCGTGTGACTTAAAACATGATAACAACAACAACCTTCTATTTTTTCAATTTTGTGACAGTTTGTAACCAATGTAACGATGTAGGTTTGAGGGTGGATTTCTCTCATGTTAGTGGATGGTTTGAGGAACTTTTGATGTTGTTGGAAAGAATGATCACAATACAACAAGTTTGGTTTGAAAATGAAAGTGAAAGGATGCCTCAAACATGCCTAAAAATGACCATAACCAGATGGAAAAACAAACTGATGTATGGTCGAGCAGTTTGTGGCATGGCATGACAAGTTGGCCTAGTGACTTTCAGTTGTGTTGACCAAACTTTGAGCTATCACAACTCCTTATCCTTTGATCACATAAAAAAATCATGAACATCAATTTTGAAGATCTCACATAGAGGAACAACTTTGATGTTGCAAGATTTTTCATTTGAAGCCTTTAACCATGAGTAAAATGAGTGGACATTTGGCCCACCACATGTTTGTTAAAATGACTGCGCGCGTGCCCTGAAAATCTTGGTCATGACCTAGTTTTGAACCTACTTTGCTCAAACTTTGATCAATCATATCTCCCTCATTTTTTATCCAATGGAGATGTTCCACACATGGATTTGAAGCTTAAAGCAAGGCCTTTCATTGAGGCAGAGTGGAATTTTCATTTGGTACTCCAAATTTGAATGGCCTTGGTTCAAATTCTGATGCAAAATGGCCAAAACTTGCTATTTTTAGTAACCCTTCCTCTTCCAAAAATGGCAACTTTCCACATCTTGATTTTTTCATGATTCCCTTGGAGTTTCTTGACCAAATTTTGTACATTGGACATATGTAACATGAATTTCATGAATTTGGCCTCAAAAAGTCAAGAGTTGACTTTTTCCTCTGATTATTTGACTTGGCCCCAAATTCCCTGATTTTTTATCTTTCTTCCAATTGAAACACTTCCAAAACCAATTGAGAGGCAATTTTCCATACACATACACTTAAGAACATGTAGAATATCATGACAACAAGCTTTGTCCAAAAAATCAGAGATATCCTGATTTTATTAGAAACCCTAATTTTGACCCTCTCTGGTTAGGAGGAAATTGCACATCTTCCAAATCCAAATTCCTCAGAGTATGTTGTGTATCCTCTTAAAGGATGATGAGAAATGCCACTTGAGAATGATTTTGAATCAATGAGCTATCTCTTTTGAGGGTTTTCCTTCAATTTTTTGTGCTTTGAATGATTCCTTGATTGTCCACCTTCCACCTGATCACATGCCCTGATGGTAAGAAGGATGCCATGCTTCATTTTTCTATGTTAAATGCAATGTAATGTTAATGAGGTGGATATGATATGATAAATGATAATGCCATGCTATGATGACAAAAGGGGCGAGCAAATTTTGGGGTATTACAGGGATTAGTCGTGAACCTCGTGTTTTCCCTTTTTAGTTTATGTTGGAATTTCTTTACATATTGTTGATGTCATTTTAAATCGGATACTTTTGTTTAACAATCGAGTATTGTTAACTAGTTCTAACTTTTGTTTATGTTGAAGTGACAAGTTGAGATGGCTGGAAGGAACGATGCTGCAATTACTGCTGCATTGGAAGCAATGGCTCAGGCTTTGAGAATCAACTGAACGCCGACGAGAATGTTGGATCTCCCAGTTTGGCAACTTTTCAGAGGGAGAATCCACCTACCTTCAAGGGCAAGTATGATCCTGATGGAGCGTTGGATTGGTTGAAAGAGATGGAGAGAATCTTCCGTGTGATGGACTGCACTCCAGCGCAAAGGGTTCGATATGGGACTCATATGCTAACATTCGAGGCTGATGACTGGTGGCTAGAGACTCGTCAGAGGTTGGAAACTGCAGGTGAAGGTATCACTTGGGATGTGTTCCGAAGAGAGTTCCTGAGGAAGTATTATCCAGAGGATGTTCGTGGTAAGAAGCAAATCGAGTTTCTTGAGCTGAAGCAAGGAAACATGTCGGTTACTGATTATGCTGCAAAGTTTTTTGAATTGGCTAAGTTTTATCCGCACTATAACGATGATGATGCTGAGTTTTCAAAATGCATCAAGTTTGAGAGTGGGTTGCGCCCAGAGATCAAGAAGGCAGTTGGATATTAGAAGATTCGTATTTTTGCTGATTTGATTGATAGTTGCAGAATTTTTGAAGAGGATAACAATGCTCATTATAAGATCATTAATGAGAGGAAGAGCAAACATCAACAGAATCGTGGCAAACCTTATGATGCTCCAGCTGGAAAAGGTAAACAGAAAGTGGTTGATGGCAAGAGGGTTAGTGGGGGAGATGCTCCAGCTGGCATAACTTGTTTCAAATGTGGAAAACCTGGTCATAAGAGTAATGTGTGTACTGCTGAAGTGAAGAGGTGTTTCTGTTGTGGTAAGAATGGGTATGCCATATCTAAGTGCAAGCATAAAGAGATGATTTGTTTCAACTGTGGCGAAGAAGGACACATTAGTAGTCAGTGTCAGAAACCAAAGAAGGCGCAAACCGGTGGGAAAGTATTCGCTTTGGCTGGGACTCAAACAACTAATGAGGACAGACTCATCAGAGGTACATGTTTCATTAATGGTACTCCTTTAATTACTATGATTGACACTGGTGCTACTCATTGCTTTATTGTTGCTGAATGCGTTGAAAGATTGGGTCTTGTGTTGTCTTCTATGAATGGAGAAATGACCGTCGAGATTCCGGCTAAGGGATCGGTGACTACTTCTCTTGTGTTTTTAAAGTGTCCCTTGACGATCTTCGACAGAGACTTTACTGTTGATTTGGTGTGTTTACCGTTATCTGGAATAGATGTAATCTTGGGAATGAACTGGTTAGAATATAACTATGTTCATATCAATTGTTATAACAAGTCTGTGAGATTTTCTACTCCTGAAGAGGAAGAAGCTAGTTTGTTGTCTTTTAGGGAGTTACAGCAGTTGATGCAAGGAGGAGCTCAGATGTTCTCATTGGTGGCATCGTTATCCGTTGAGAGCCGAGTTGTAATTGAGGAGTTGCAAGTGGTGCGTGAATTTCCTGAAGTTTTCCCTGATGAAATTCCTGATGTGCCTCCAGAAAGAGAAGAGGAATTTGCAATTGACCTTGTACCTGGTACCAGACCTGTTTCTATGGCACCATACAGGATGTCTGCATCTGAATTGTCGGAATTAAAGAAGCAATTGGAGGACTTACTTGAAAAGAAATTTGTGAGGCCAAGTGTATCGCTATGGGGAGCTCCAGTGTTGTTAGTAAAGAAGAAAGATGGAGGTATGAGGCTCTGTGTTGATTATAGGCAATTAAATAAAGTGACGATTAAGAACAAGTATCCACTCCCGAGAATAGATGACTTGATGGACCAATTGGTAGGTGCTCGTGTGTTTAGCAAGATTGATTTGAGGTCGGGCTATCATCAGATTAAAGTGAAAGATGAAGATATTCAGAAGACGGCCTTCAGAACGTGTTATGGACATTATGAGTACTCAGTGATGCCTTTCAGTGTTACTAATGCGTCGGGAGTATTCATGGAGTACATGAACCGTATCTTTCACACTTATTTGGATCAGTTTGTGGTGGTGTTCATTGATGATATATTGATTTACTCTAAATCGGAAACAGAGCATGCAGAGCACTTAAGACGAGTATTGCAAGTTTTGAAGGAGAAGAAGTTATATATATGCAAAGCTGTCTAAATGTGAATTTTGGTTAAAGGAGGTTAGTTTTCTCGGTCATGTCATTTCAGGTAGTGGCATTGCTGTGGATCCGTCTAAAGTAGATGCTGTGTTACAATGGGAAACCCCAAAGTCGGCTACCGAGATTAGAAGCTTCTTGGGACTAGCCAGTTATTACCGGAGGTTTATCGAAGGATTTTCTAAGTTTGCACTTCCGTTGACTAAGTTAACTTGTAAAGGTAAAGCTTTTGTGTGGGACATTCAATGCGAAGAAAGTTTCATGGAATTGAAGAAGAGATTGACATCGGCTCCGGTTTTGACATTACCTAATCCAGGAGAACCTTTTGTGGTATATTGTGATGCTTCTAAGATGGGTTTAGGAGGTGTACTTATGCAGAATGATAAGGTAGTTGCTTATGCGTCGAGACAGTTGAGAACTCATGAAAAGAACTATCCTACGCATGATTTGGAACTTGCTGCAGTTGTTTTTGTGCTGAAGATTTGGAGACATTATCTTTATGGTTCTAGATTTGAAGTGTTTAGTGACCATAAGAGTTTAAAATATTTATTTGATCAAAAGGAACTGAATATGAGACAACGAAGATGGTTGGAATTATTAAAGGATTATGGTTTCGGTTTGAACTATCATCCAGGTAAAGCTAATGTTGTGGCTGATGCCCTAAGTTGGAAAACTCTGCATATGTCGGCAATGATGGTTAAATAATTAGAATTAATTGAGCAGTTCAGAGATATGAGCTTAGTTTGCGAAGTGACACCGCAGAGTGTGATGTTGGGGATGCTGAAAATTAACAATGATTTTCTGGACAGTGTCAAGGAAGCTCAGAAGTTAGACGTGAAACTGGTAGATTCGATGGTTGGGATCGATCAGTCTGAAGATGATGATTTCAAGTTAGATGCCTATGGTGTGTTGAGATTCCGTAATCGAATTTGTATTCCTGATGATGCGGAGATGAAGAAGGCGATTCTTGAGGAATGTCGTAGAAGTAAATTGAGTATTCATGCGGGGGCTACAAAGATGTATCAGGACTTGAAGAAATTGTTTTGGTAACCTGGGATGAAGCGTGATGTAGCTCGTTTTGTGTATGCATGTTTAACTTGTCAGAAGTCGAAAGTTGAACATCAGAAGCCTGCGGGGTTGATGCAACCGTTAGAAGTTCCAGAATGGAAATGGGATAGCATTTCAATGGACTTTGTGACGGGATTACCTAATACTTCAAGAGGACACGATTCGATTTGGGTGATTGTTGATAGGCTTACAAAGTTGCCTCATTTTATTCTTGTTAACATCAGTTTTCCAGTATCGAAGTTGGCGGAGATTTATATTCGTGTAATTGTGAAGCTGCACGGTGTTCCTTTGTGTATTGTGTCGGATAGAGATCCGCGGTTTACTTCTGATTTTTGGAAGAGTTTGCAAGAAGCGTTGGGTTCTAAGTTGAGGTTGAGTTCGGCGTATCACCCTCAGACGGATGGTCAAACAGAGAGGACTATTTAGTCGTTGGAGGATTTGTGGCGAGCATGTGTTCTCGAGCAGGGAGGTTCTTGGGACACTTATTTACCGTTAATAGAGTTCACTTATAATAACAGTTATCATTCTAGTATCGGAATGGCACCTTTTGAAGCATTGTATGGTCGGAGATGTAGGACTCCTTTATGTTGGCATGAATCTGGAGAAAGTGTAGTGCTGGGACCTGAAATTGTTCGAGAGACTACTGAGAAGGTGAAGTTGATCCGAGAAAATATGAAATCTTCCCAAAGTAGGCAGAAGAGTTATCATGACAAGCGAAGAAAAGATTTAGAATTCCAAGCAGGTGACCATGTGTTTTTGAGAGTTACACATGTGATAGGTGTTGGGTGGCGCTGAAGTCTAAGAAGCTTACTCCTCGTTTTATTGGTCCGTATCAGATTTCAGACAGAGTTGGAAATGTTTCTTATAGAAAGGCTTTACCGCCTAATCTGTCGAATTCACATGATGTGTTTCATGTGTCACAACTCCGAAAGTATGTTCCAGATCCGTCTCATGTGATTCATATGGATGATGTGCAAGTACGAGATAATTTTACTGTGGAACGATGCCTGTACGAATTGCGGAACGTGAAATGAAGATTTTAAGAGGAAAGGAGATTGCGTTGGTGAAAGTTGTCTGGTTAGGAGTTGCCGGAGAAAGCATGACTTGGGAGCTGGAAAGCAAGATGAAGGAATCCTATCCCGAGGTATTCAAATCAGGTAAATTTTCGAGGATGAAAATTCTTAAAGTAGGGGAGAGTTGTAACGCCTCGAAAATCTAAATTAATCATTTATTTATTTATTTATTTAATTTAGAAGGAATTACGAAGTTTTGGTAATTTTGGAGAATTTTGGATCAAAAGAGTATTCTTAAATAATTTAATAGAATGAATAATTAGTGTATTATTTATACTATTATTACCATTATTTAAAAATATTAAGAAAAAGGGCAAGGTGGTCTTAAAGGAAAAAGAGTAAGGATAGAAGTGGAAGTCCATTAACTGGGATATTTAGTCTAAAGAAGAAAATACCGATCACTTTTCTAACTGATCGTGTTTTTGTGAAGAACGCTGAAGAAGAAAAGAGGAGGAGAAGGAGAAGAACCCTAAGACTTGAAGGTTGCTGAAGAATCTTAGAGAAGGAGGAAAGCTACTGATTTCCCTAAGGTATGGGGAGTTTTCATGGTTTATTATAGTTCTATAGGATTGGTTATGAATAGATTAGGTATTAGTGGATTTTGGGTAATTGTGGTGTTTGATGATGTAGAATGAGTTAGGGATGAATGATTCGATGAAATATAATGAGATAGAATGTTATGTGATGATGTATGTGTATTGTGTGAGTCTTTTGGCCAAATTTTCGTATTGGAAAATCTGAATTTTTGGGATATTTGAAGTCTAAACGCAGTAGAAAAATCTTTTGAAAAATTCTGGGTTTTCGCATCCTAACACAGGCCGTGTCACAAGACACGGGCGACCGTGTCCGACTACTGTTCCTGCTGTATTTTTTTATGTTTTGGATTTGTGCTACAGGGCTTCTGACACAGGTCGTGTCACAGGACACGGGCGGCCGTGTCAGACCACTCTGTTTGTTGTATTTTGTCTGTTTAGTGTTTTGAGCGCAGGTTTCCTGACACGGGCCGTGTCCTAGGACACGGGTGGCCGTGTCAGACAGCTGTTTTGATGTTTTTGTTGTTTTCTTTAGGTTTCTTGGCGTTTTCTTGTGCTGATCTTTTATTGTCGAGTTGTTGTTGATGTAAGATGATCAAACATGTTTGTATGATAAATATTTGTTGAACGTGAAATGAATGATGCACATGTTGATGTTTGATGAATTGCGGAGATTTAGCATCATTGCATTTCATAGCATTTTATGTTGGGGCTTCGGTCCATTGGTAGCTTCAATCCCATCGTGCGGATTGAAGTGATATGTTGATTATGTTGTGCTCCTTTTGGAGGGTTGATGGCCAGTGTCCATCCACGTTGAATCGGTACCACATGCATTCTTTGCATTCCATTATAGTTGACATTGCATATAAATGATGTAATTGTGATTGTGTTGTGAAGATTCTGTTGATGATGCTACGATGTTGTGTTGCTTATTCTGTTTATTTTCCATGTACTTATATTACTATAATGAATTGTGATTTCTCACCCTGCCTGCTTGGAAATGTTGCCTCTTATGTGGGTAACTTGCAGATAACCAAGAGTAGACTTGCGGTACTGGAGGATTGAGTCTTGGAGCGTTCTTTTGTCGTTTTAGTCATGTTTTAAGTGGTGTCCTGCTCTGTGTCATGTAACATCGGGTTGGGATTAGTCGTGAACCTCGTGTTTTCCCTTTTTAGTTTATGTTGGAATTTCTTTTCATATTGTTGATGTCATTTTAAATCGGATACTTTTATCCATGAAGTATTTTATTGACCTGAATTAAAAAGTTTGATTCCACTGTGTGGTTGCCAATTTATGTTAATGAAGAATGAATAACCCGTGTTACGGTACATGACAATGATTTTGAATGTTGTTTGAATATATGTGGCACCTTTCTTGCTAATTTTTACTCTGATAATATTAAGTGTTTTCCTAAAATGGTATGTGGGGTAGAAAGGTGTTACAACATACCTCTCTCAAGTGGAAAAGAATCAACATCTTTCTCAACGATGTCATGGGGTAGGAGAATTTCATCTCGACTATGGATGACTAGTGTCTAATTCTCTCATGGGAAAAGGGAAACCCTAACAGTAAGTTATCTAAAGTTGAAATATCCTAAGGAAAACTACCTAAGAGGGTCACAACTTAAAGATATCAGTCTAAGGTAAACAATATAAGGTAAACAATCTAAGTATATACAACCTAAGGTAATCAACCTAAAGGGAAACAAGGATCACACAATGGGTGAAAATGCAAAAGAGAAATGCAATGCACATGACAACAAAGTCAACCATGAACCCTTCCCATGGATTTAAGCATAGATAAGCAACAAGTAATCGAGACATAGTTCAAAAGTAATTATGAATTAACAAGATAGACAAGCCTAAAAAATGGAAGTAAAAAGCATAGGATGAAGTCAAATGAAAAGAGAAATATTATGACATAACAGAAGATGCATGAATCAGATGAATGATGTATACAAGATATGAACAGAAGAATAGTCAAAATAAGAATCGAAATCATAAGTTCAAATAGAAAGAGCCAAAACCCTAAGTTACAGAATCAAGTCAAGTTGCAAGTTAGTAGTTAAATTGACAAAGGAATTAACTAAATAAAACCTAAGTGATCAAAGGTTAAAAACCTAAACAATTAAATCTAAACAAAAATCAAAATGAAAGAAATAATTCAAGAACTAATAAGAAAATATTTTTAAAGTTTTTATTGTTTTAACAAATAAATTAAATAGGAAAATAAGTTCCTAAAATAAAAAATACCAATTAAAACCAAATATTAACAATTAAAAAAATGTATAAAATACTATAGATTAAAATGAACAATATTAACAAAAATGATTAACAATATTATTGACAAAATAATTAAAAAAGTATTTAATAAATATAATTAACAAAAACATATAATAAAGTATTTAACAATATTATTAACAAAATTATTAACAAAGTATTTAACAAGATTATTAACAAAAATATTAACTAATAATTAACAAGAATTTTTAACAAAATAATTAATAAAATTGTTAACAAAAATATTTAACAAGAATATTTAACAAGGTATTAACAAGAGTATTAACACAATAATTAACCTAAACTATTCGCAAAATAAATTAATAAAAATTAATAATTAATAATAAAAAGGAAGGTTGAAAGAAAATCTGCAACAGGGAATCATATGGGCCTAAACAAGCCCATCATCCCTTTCCAAAAGAGCAAACACGATTGAAAAAAATCATAAAGGGGGTGCAGAAGAAGAATAACGTGGGCCTGCAAGCCCAGATCTACTCATGAAGCATTTTTAAACAAAATAAAAAAAAGATTAAAAAAATGATAGAACGATCAAGAGGAACATAATCCTCTTCTCCGCACGCGGTACCTCTATATTCCAAACTTCTGTGCGCCGCTTTCAGTTTCCCCTCACTCTCTTCGATTTCGGCTTCATCACCTTGCCATCTCTCAATCTCGTCTCTTTCTGCCTTTGTTTTTGTTTTGAAATGAGTTGAAAAGGTTGTTGTTGTTGTTGTTCACTACGCGATAATGGTGGTGGAGGTTTGGAGCATTTTGAAGGTCTTGGTTGTGGGGATGAAAATTGGTGATCCGATGGTTTTGGAAATCACAACGAGAGTGAGGTTATGTTGATGGTGGTCGCAAGTTTGTCGGAGGTTTGTTATAAAGAGTGGTCGTTCCAAGGTAATGATGGTGAGGAGTGTGTATGGAGTTGCTGAAATATGGGAAGTTTGTGTTGTTGAAGGTTTGATGGAAGGTGGTGGTTAATGCTTGCAGAGAGAGTTTTTTCTTCAATGTTGTTGTTACTCTCCTCTTTCTCACGTTCGACTCTTCTTCTTTTTAAACATTTTTTATAGAAATTTTCTGTTGTTGCTTTCAATTGCAGTTTTGCTACAGGTTGTTATTGATGCTGCAATTTGTTGGTTGTGGTGGGTTTAGCAGTGCAGGTTTGACGCGTTGCGTACGAAACTTCGTTGTAGCATGAAATGAGTTTTGTTGTTGGTCATTGTTGGTTTTGCAGTGTGGTTGTGTTGTACATACGGTTTGTGTGTGGCTTGTTGGTTGCTGGGGTACTTGAGGGTTGATGCAAGACTTGTTATATGAAGCAAGTTGCAAGGTTGTAGCTTGTTAGCAGAGGTTTTGGTTGCTTGTTGTGGTAGCAGATTAGTACAATTGTGTTGTGCGTTGGGGATACGGTTTGTGTATATGGTTAAAGTGGTTGTCGGGCGAGTCCGTAAGTGGTAGCCTGTATGGGAACGTGAGGTTTTGCAAGTAGCAGCATGTAGTGTTGGGCATTGTTATACGTTTAGGGTAGCAACGTTATGAAACATTGGCTCATGGCAATTGTTCTTTTTGTCATTTGTGATGTAATTTATGAATTGGACTTGAGGAATAACAAAAAAGCAATAGGCTTATCTATTGAATATGGGATTCACTTTCCTTTTATTTTTTCAATTCCATGAACTTGTTTTTTGTGTGTAGAATTTTGTGACAATTTGTAATGGATTGAATTGAATTTGAATCCTAAAATCGCACTCAAAACCAATTTCCCACAATCTTGGGAGGAATTAAAGCCTTGAATCAAATTCTTGAGAAATGACACCAACAAAAAGAGTCAATCTTGAACTTTGCCACTTGAAACACGAGGAATCTTTATTGTGAAATCTCTTTGGACAACAATATGGACCTCAATGAACATGTCTTAAAAAAATAGAATCATAACTTAAAATATGAACCTCGGTGCACTGCCAAACATCTTAATTTTAAATGAATTGATCTTTAATGATCCACAAACACTTGAATTTTATCACATCATTGCCTTCAAAACAGCCCAAGACACATATGACTTGAGATATGAGTTGTGGCGACTACACCTAAACCCTAATCTACTGATCTTCAGACATAAAGTACTTATTCATGACAAAATCCATTTTGAGAATGAAGCAGTCTCCTCTTTCTTAACCAAGATTAAGTCACATTCAACTGAACTGAACAATATTGCATAAACACTTAACGTGTTAACCTCAAATGAAACTCAATTGCATGACGCTTGCCCATCTTAAACAGCAAAGGGATAAGAAACCATAATCTTCCTACCTTGGGTGCACACTGATGAAATAATGACTTGATGAGAACCAAAACCCTAATTCAGAATATTTCTAGTTAAGCCACTGATGAAACCTTAATCATCTGACACCCTTGAGGAAATTCTGAGAAGCTGATGTCGTGCTTTGATAAAATTTTGATAACAACTGCTCATGATGGTTGAAAGTCCAGCAACTTTTTTCATGCTCGAGTACAAGAACCAAGTGAAACAATCTCCGAATATGGGACATCCAAATCAACAGAAAACCTCCGATTCTATGTCCTAAGACCCCGATGAAATGCAGGTTAAACTATATAAATGATGCAAAGTGAAAATGAATGCAAGTTCTAAAATGTCTGGTCAAAATTTTGGGTATGATTGATTCCCCTATTTAATCTTCTTATACCTGAAGGTATGAATGACAATGACATTCAGACATTCAAGGTGAAAGAGGATTAAATATCAGAATACCTAAAATTTTGACTGGAAGCAGGTGAAATGGTATGATATGTAATGCTATGAAAGACTCAGATCCTATGGGGAGTGATACCACAGGAGACGAACTAAAGCTGAGAAACCAAGGAGGTTTATCATGGAAACAAACCAACGGGGAATGACTCAACTTGGGGATAACTGTATACAAAAATGTTGCTGAAGCACAGTTAAAGAATGGAAGACCCGACGAACAACTTAGCAAACAAAGCAAGACTCCACGGGAAAAAGATCCAACTCTACTGGGGATGAGACTCAACTCCAATGGGGATGAGACTCAACTCCACTGGGGAAGAGACTACCAACTATCAATTACATGATAGCTCAAGGGGAGAGATACTAACTACTACCAAACATATGGTAGCCTAAAAAAGAGAGGTATATTACGTACTACCAAACATCTGATAGCTTAAAAAAAGATGATGAGCTTGTGAAGAAAAATTTGAACGAAATCTTTTAACAACCACTCGGAGAACCTACTGTCGAGGTCAACTGTGGGGATTTCAAGAGGTATCAACTGGAGGAGTCTACTGTCGAGACTTAGGACCTTATTTGGGAATACCTTCTGCCAAGATTTTATTGAAAAATATGTCAAATATCAAAATTTACTAGGGAATCTACTGCTGAGATTAACTAGGGAATGTACTGTCGAGTTTCTTAAAAGAAACAACTATCTGTTAAAGTTTAAAGAGGCATCAAAGTTAACCAGAAAATCTACTGCCGAGATCCTGTAAAGAAAGAAACATCTTCTGTTGTAGTCTGCTGGAGATCTACTGTCGAGAATAACTAGAGAATTTACAAATGAAACACTTTCTGCCGAAGTCTGCTGAAAATCTTATGTCTAGACTTGCAAGAAAATGAAAAGAAAATACCTTCTGCCGAGGTCTAATGGAAATCTTCTGTCGAGACTTGCCAGGAAATGAAAAGAAAAACACCTGTTGCCGAGGTTTACTGGAAATCTTCTGCTGAAACTTGCCAGGAAATTAAAAAGAAACACCTGCTGCCGAGGTTTGCTGAATGAAAGTAATTACTGATCACAGGGTAACTGACCAAAAATAAAGGTGTATTACCTACTATCAAACATATGATAGCCTAAGCAAAGGTAATAAACTTGAAAGGAAAGAGCACCTACTACCAAACATATGGTAGCCTAAACAAAGGTATCTGACAAAAAATAGATAGACATATTACGTACTATCAATCATATGATAGCCTGAGCAAAGGTAATAGACTTGAAAAGAAAGATCACCTACTACCAAACCTGTGGCAGCCTAAGCAAAGGTGTCTAAATCTGAAGGAAAAGATTACCTACTACCAAGTATATGGTAGCCTAAGAAAAGGTATCTGAACAAAAATAAGCTTCCATGATCAGAATATGATTCACCTTCTTCTTTAACTAAATGATCCATTTAGAGAGGGTAAAATAAACTTCCCCAACGCTTCGAGGTTGTATGCCACGAACGGGTCTCAGTTTCTTCTTTTACCTGAAAATGGTAAAATAAACCTCCCCACGGCACGGGTCATAAGCCACGAACAAGTCTCAGTTTCTTCTTTGATCAAGGTATTTCACTTGAAAAGGGTAAAATAAACCTCCCCGCGCCTCGGGTCATAAGCCACGAACGAGTCTCAGTTTCTTCCTGCAAGAGGTGAATGCTTGTGGGGGAACAACTTCACAGGGGATTGGAGTTTCACTGGAGATTCACGACTTCAGCGGGGAGCCATAACTTACTGGAGATTAGGAAACTTCACCAGGTATCTTTAAAAGAGATGCAAACCGATTGATTTGTAAAACATGTGTTCTCACATAAAGAGAAAGATCATCTCAATCTTCACCAAACTTCTCGGAGAGATGCCATTTGATGGGAGTAAAGTGAATAATGGGATCACTAGGGAGAACATCACTGAGGAGCAATATTGTTGTAGTTTGAAATTATATCGAAGAAAATAAAATCCTTGCCACAAAAGATCTCAAATAAAGAGAAATACTTGTAAGGTCTTCAACAAACTTCTCTGAAGGATTTCCGGAGAGATGCCATTTGATGGAAGAACAGTTGATAATTTTGATAACTTTTTGGGGATAGACAAACTGCCTTGAAAAGAGATTGCCATTTATCATCCAAATTGAAAACCTGAGAACAAAATAAGCTGCTCAAGTAAAGAGGCTGCCACTTGTTGTCTGGGTTTAGATTCCAAAGGAATGTTACAACACTGCTGGAGAATAGGATTTTGTCTTCAATGGTGATCTTTAAAAGGATTCTTCCTGGGGAGACAAAGTGCAAAATAAGTGCACACTCGATCTAGGTTTAACAGCCTAGAGAGATTCAAAATCATAATTGTCAGGGACTAAAGTTCAATCCAGGAAATAACTTGAGAGAAATGGTCAAGCAAGACTCTACCCAGTGAGGAATGAACTCAACTGGGGTTTTATCTTATCCAAAAAGGAATAGAGAACTAAAGCAAAATCTTCCACGAGGATCAAACTCAGTGGGGAATTAGAAAGAATGTATACTTTCTGCTTAAAGTTGACGACTCTACTGAAGAGAGAAGACATACCAAGTTACTTGGGGATAAACATAGCCAAAGTGAAAGAAATCAAATAAACATCAGTGATTGCAAAAATGCACATATGCCATGTAAGTGTGTATGAATGAATGTATGTTATGTTATGCTTATGCTGACAAGACAAATAAGGAGAAGTAAACTGGAGATGAAATAAACATCTCAACAAGGATACTCGGCCAAGTCTTCACAAGATAGAAACGTCACTAGGGATGAACTGAAAGCCACATATGGACCAAAGTCCCGCTTCAAGGCTTCAAACTTCTCTGGGGAAAGGAGAGTCCTCCACTTGGGGATAAACATCATGACTTCACTTAGGGGATCGTCACAATGAATCTGGTTTCCTGAGGAAGAGAAAGATCCGCTGGGGAAGAATCACCCATGACTGGAGATAGATCTCATAGGGGATAAAATAAATATCCTATACGAACTAAAGTATTATGAATAAAAGCTGTAATTAGAGATGCCAGAGATGAGGCCTCACAAGGGATAAAATTAATTTCCACTTCATTGGGGAAGCTCGGATCAATGTCGTAGTTGTAGATGTCAGAGTTGAAACTCCATGGGGAATGAAATAAACATTCACTTCGCTGGGGAAACTTGAGTAGAGATTCACTGAGGAATGAAATAAACATCCATTTCACTGGGGGAAGGTTGAAGCCAAGGAAGTTCATTGGGGATTTTTAGGCAACCAATTAGGGAAGTCTTGCATCAAACATGCCATAATTGCTTGAAGTAGAGACCCACCAGGGAATTGTCATGACCACCTGAAGTAGATGCCTAGTGGGGACATGGGTAAAGGATGTTATGAGAACAATATAGTTCTGCATTGATGAACTGCGTGGTGGTCATCACAAACGAACAATAATTCTTGAAAATAAGCTTCACCCATATTACATGTTTCATTAGAAGAAATTATCTCAAGAGGATTTTATAGAAAAGTTGGCATCCAAAATGCTCCAATGTCTTCAAACTCTTGGAGAGATTTATCGAATCTCGACGCAACTGCCCCAGATTAACTATATTCGGCACACCCGAGTCTTTAAAATTTCCCTTTAGGGATGGTCGGACTGTGAGAGCGACAACTGGGAAAATAACTTGCCCCTGTTCAGCAGAGTCTTCAGGAAACATGCCCCTGGATATGATCATCCTTTTGAAATGATTTACCATTTTCATCATAGTTTTAGGTCTCAAAAGATTAAACTCATTGTTGATGCTCATATGCAAGCTTCTATGTTATCAAGCAATGTTAGCAAGCAGAAAAATGTTAATTCTGATACTGTTAATGCAACACGCATGTTTGTCTTGAAGTTTTTATTGAAAGGATATCGTAATAACTTATGACCGAATCACTAGCTAGGATAAGAATAAAAATTTACAAAGCCAACACAAATTTCGGGCATAGCTTATTAGAGTCAGGAAACGTTATCTCATTGAGTACGCTTTCGAAATAAACCCTGCTTCAATTAGGTCTTTTGAGGGGTGTACCGTGTTTTGGTTCACAGTTTATGAAACAAAGTTTATAAGCTCAAATTTTATTTATGCTCACCCATTCTTCATGATGTTCTTCGGTCCTATGCTTAACTAATTTAACACGAGCACTCATCTCTCAAAAGGAGTTTTGATATGGTTAAGAAAACACTGAGGCTTTGGACATAGCAGTCACTTACCTTTTTGCTTTTGTGTTTGATCACACGGTTTTGTTCTTTACTGAGAATTTTTCTTTGTAATCCTTTGTTTTCGCTTTTCGCATTTTTCATTCCCTAACTTTTGCCTGGACTGAGTCTTTTGGATTTGACCCTGAAGTCCAGCGGGATGCCCCAATTTTGCCTAAATTTCCTTCATAGGTTTTGAATTGGCAAGCTTTTTCTTTTTTTCATTTTTGATTTATGAATAAATCGCGTGATTCTTAAGTTATTTTGACTTTTTGAAAGGATTGTGACTGCTTCATTCCTTAGCTAGTTGAGGGATAATCATTATGGATTTGAATCCTAGACTCCTAATATGTGAGATATAGGTTTAGTGGATCCTTTGATGTTTAATCCTTTTTTGAAAGTTTGGGCGCTCGATCAGCTTAACTGAAAACTACCCCGTCCCAGGTTAAATTGAGGGTTTTTTGTATGAAAGGAAACTCCTACTTCAAGGCTCAAAGGGGTTAACGAGGGTTTATCTCCCTTATATCTTCGGTGTTTGGGGATTTGAAACAATGCCTTACATCAATATCTGGGTTTTACTCAAAAGCATACAAACAAGAGATCTTGCATTTTCACTTTCGTCATCCTCCTCCCAATTCTTTGCCAAGGCGAGAGATGGGGCAGCATTGGCATTACAAAGCAGAAAAAGCATTTTAATGAGTGAATACGAATGATTTACTTTAAAACAAACATATTCATTGCATTAATCATTCAAAATAAACAAGTTCTTACATGTAAATCATGCTTTTAACAATCAACGAAATAAAAACAAATACAAGTAAACAAACAAACAACCTGATGATCTTGGGAATGAATTCTCCTCCTGATTTCACCGGCTTGAAACAGACTCTCTTGAGTCTTTATATCTATCAGTATAAAGACATTCCATTCAAAACTAGGCTTCCTCCCTTGAAGGTCAACGCCTCATCGTCGATCATCTCTTGAACCTTTTCTTGGAAAACCTTGCACTCTTCAATCGGATGCCCTGCTACTCCATCATGAAACTCACAACTGGTATTTGGATTATACCAAGGAGGGTGAGATTTCATGGCTCTGGTCTTTCTGGGTGTCATCACCGAGTTTCAGGCAAAATAAAACCATAATTAACTGTAAGTCATTGGGATTGGATCAAATTGGCGAGTCTCTCCTTCTGGACTATTCGGAGGTCTCTGTTGATTCTGATAATTCGGATTCCGAGCTTGTTGATTCTGACATTGATCTTGAGGAACCAACCTTTGTTGCTGGTACGAAAGTTCACGAAGTAGTGGTTGCTGGCAGTGAACAGGCGCTGCATACTGATATTGGTGATAAGGCACCGGAACTGGAGCTTGCAGAATCTGAGGGGAATCCCAAATTGCATCAACTTCAACATTTCCTTCCTCTTAGGAATCACTAACAGATTTATCTTCACTAACTTGGCTATTTGAGTCATATTAAATTCTTTCGCCTTTGAATGTGTCATCAATGTTTACTCCAACTTCCACAATTTTAGAGAACTCTAATGGTACAACACCTGCCATCCTGACATAATAAGAGTCTGACAGCATTTTTAGAAACATCTTGGCCTGTTCTTTCTAATGGAGTGGTGGATGAACTTGGGATGCCAATTCCTTCCACCGTTGTGCGTACTCCCTGAAGGATTCGTTGTCTTTCTGACTCATGTTCATCAATTGATCGTTGTCTGGAGCCATGTCCATATTGTAATTATACTACTTCACAAAAGTGTCAGCTAGGTCTTCCAAAGACTGAATACGATCCCTTTCTAGATTCATATACCACATCAAGGATGCCCAACATAAACTTTCTTGAAAGTAGTGAATCATCAGTTTGTCGTTATCAATATAAGCGGCCATCTTTCGACAGAACATCATCAAATGGTACCTTGGACAACTAACACCCTTGTATATTTCAAAGACAGACATTTTGAACTTCGGTGGAATTACCACGCCCGGAACCAGACACAATTCATGATCCTTAAGACCAGATGCGTTGAGTCCTTTCATCATCTTCAATTGTTCCTTGAGATCACAAACTCCTTCCTCGATTTCCACAACTCTAGGATCATTCACCTTTGTCACAGGGTAGACATTATGAGGATTTGACATATACCTCGGAAATCGGGAATCTTTTTCATTAACTTGAACAACCAGGTTATCTTGTAGAGGCTGAGATCGAGTAGAAACATCCACTTGTGGAGTATTGTCGTTAGGAGGAAAACCGAACATCGGGTTAGTCATTACTCTAAAGCCTGACATGGGATCAACATCCTCTGTCCTCTCCATTGTCCTTCAGTAACTACTTCGAGCTCAGTACAAATGCCAGGAATGCAGCTAAATGAAACAAGGATAACAGGACAAATGAGTTTTGTTTAAGGAAGAGCATGTATGCAAATGATGCAATGTTACATGATGTATGTTGTGCAAATGCAAATGAACTCCAAGGAATTCAAAAGTTATACTTTGCAAACACCATAAAGTGGATAACACGTTTTTGATAACTGAAAATGTCTCATTTCATTGAATAGTTTGAAGGATTACAAAATAGAGTACAACTTCCAAAATCCATGATAAAACCTATGATGTTTGCAAGATAACTCTTTGTTCCTTGAAGAGGTTAGAAAAAAGGGTGTATGAATGCATGAATGGATGAATGCACAAACAAAGATATACACATATAGAAATATATACAAACATATGGGTTTAGGGTTTTGAGCTCACGAGCATGGAGTCATGGTCTACCCATCCCAAGAGGTATGTACTATGGGTTTATTTGTACTTGTACAATGGGTTCTACAAAGTTCCCAGAGTCATTGATAAATATTTCAGATATTATCTACTTGCACGACTACTCATGCGGGCTAATAATATTCTCAAGATAAACTTTCCTAAGTGTAGTATCACATGACAACCATCACAGGTCTACACCTGGATAATCACTACACTACGTCCTAAAAAGGCTTAGAGGGGTGAAGGGATACTAAGGTCCTCAGCTTCATGGACTCCTAGGTCGGAAAAAGTAACGCCAATACGACTACTCGTACGACATCAGTAATCCCAAAAGGGCCTCCACTGAACGTGGTTATATCATATTTTAATCATGTTAGGACTACTCCCAATAGTTAACTATTGATTGTACCACAATCCTATCATATGTGCACTCAAGTCCGGGTTAGGACTTATCTCACCACAGTATGATCACCCAAAGTAATCAAAGCATAATTAAAACAAATATGCATAGATATATACAAATATATACAAATATACAAACAAATAACACATATAAAACAAGTTAGGTGTAACCCTCTTAGGGAAATGTCCCCAGTGAAGTCGCCATTTCTGTCACGGTGAGAATCGGAGACCATAACTATTAAGTTAACTAGGCTCACAAATCTTAATTCACCACCGATCTTTAATTTATCCAAGGGAAGGGAAAAAGTGTTAGAACAAGATTTGGTTCTGCAAGATATATCTAAGTTTTGATAATACAAAGTAGTATTTGTGTGAGAACAATTTTGATACTCTAACATTTGTTTTCTGAAGAATTGACAAACAGGATCTGACTCTGAAGACTTAAGTTTCTGAAGACTAAGTGTTGAAGACTCTGATGACAAGGTTCTACTGAACAACGTTCTGAAGACTCTGAAGACTTAAGTTTCTGATAACCAAAGTTTCTGAAGACTAAGTGCTGAAGACTCTGAAGACAAGGTTCTGCTGAACAATGTTCTGAAGACTCTGAAGACTTAAGTTTCTAATAACCAAGGGTTCTGAAGACTGAGTGCTAAAGACAAGGTTCTGGTGAATAAGTTCTGATGACTCAAGACTCTGAAGACCCAGTGACCAACTCTTCTGCTTATGCTTCAATCATCTCTATTCAGAAGCCTCTGATGAACAGAAGAAGATGAAACGTTTGCGAGGGAAAATAGTACATAGTACATATCAAACACGTTCTTTTCCACTACCATTGCACTACCCTGATTTAGTGGTACAAAGGACAACTTTTGTGTATGATTTTCATCCCTTGTTAGTTCATAGATTGGCTAGAATTTTGGTAAAACAAAGTTTGTTAAATGTTGATGTCACATGGGTGATGTCTTAACATTGAGTCTTAACATTGGATAATGTTAAGTGTTTAAGTTGTTGAAGTTTTGAAGTCTGATGTCACATGCGATGTCATGACATCAGATATGCAGATCATTAAAACATCAGGTTTGAGGTGTTTTTAGGGTTAAGCGTATTAGCTGGAATTTGGGAGAGTTGTTAGAGTTATTGGATACGAATATCTTGGAGGAGATATTTTCTGTTGCAAACAGATTTGATGCAGATTTGTAGGAGTGTTTAAAGGCTGAAGATTTAAGAAGATTTTGAGAGAGAAAATATGTTTTGAAGATTCAGTTTTAAATAATAAATCAGGTCAGATATTGTAGCAGGCCCAAGACCAAATCAAATAGCTATATAAAGCGCATCAATCCTTTGAAGAAAGCGATGAAGAAAGAGAGCTAAAGACTGAGAGTTGTTTGTGTCTTCGTGTATGTGTAGTAAACCATTCTAGTGTGAATTGGTGTTGTTGTTTTGAATTGTTCTTGATCAAAGTTGTGAAGCAGAATCAAGTTGTGTTTTTCAAAGTGTGTGATCTTTGAATTATATCACTGAAGTGATTTAGGGATTGAGTAGTGTTCTCATACCTAAGTGGTCTCTTAGGTAGAAGGTTCATTAAGTAGAGATTAAGTTTAGGAGATGTCAACTGGATTGTTGAGTCTGTAAATTAATTCTACTGATAGTGAAATTCATCCCTGGCTTGGTAGCCCCCAGAGTAAGTTGTTTAACTAAACTGGGTGAACAATTCTTTGTTGTTTTACATTGTCCATTGCAGAGTGTATTGTTGTGACATCACACGTAACATCACATATCTGGTACCAGAATTTCAATTGGTATCAGAGCAGGCATCCTGCTCTGCATCTGGGTGAGATCTAGGGCTGATACTTTCTGGTAAGATGGATAAGGACGTTGGTGGATTTGTGAATAGACCCCCTATTCTGGATGGCTCTAATTATGATTATTGGAAGCCAAGGATGATTACCTTTTTGAAATCCTTGGACATCAGGGCTTGGAAGGCTATCATAAAAGAATGGAAAGCACCTGTTGTTGTTGAGAAAGATGATGCTGGGAAAGAAAAAGAAGGCAGCTCAAAACTGAAACCTGAAGAAGAATGGACCAAGGAAGAAGATGAGCTTGCCCTTGGAAATTCCAAAGCTTTAAATGCTATTTTCAATGGAGTTGATAAAAACATATTCAGGTTGATCAATACCTGTGAAGTTGCAAAGGAAGCTTGGGACATCTTGAAGACTACTCATGAAGGAACTTCAAAGGTTAAGATGTCAAGACTTCAACTTCTGACAGCAAAGTTTGAAAGTCTAAAGATGAAGGAAGATGAAACTATTCATGACTTTCATATGAGTATTCTTGAGCTATCTAATGCCTCTAGTGCTCTGGGAGAGAAGATGACTGAAGAAAAGCTGGTGAGGAAAATCCTTAGATCCCTTCCCAAGAGGTATAAGATGAAGGTGACTGCAATTGAAGAAGCTCAAGACATCAGCAAAATGAGGGTTGATGAGCTTATTGGATCTCTTCAAACATTTGAGCTAGGGTAAGTGAAGAGGAACCTGAAAAGAAGTCCAAGAGTATAGCTTTGGTATCAAGTTCTGAAGAATCCAAGAAAGGGAAAGAGGATGATTCTCAGGAGGAGCTGTCTCAGGCTATTGGTTTGCTGGGAAAATAGTTCAACAAAGTTATGAAGAGGATAAATAAGAGTTATAATCCCAATGTCAAGAACATTACTTCTGACATCAACAGATCAGGAGAACAAGGGAAGAAGTCTAAAGATGAAGAAAAGTCCAGTAATGACAAAGGGATACAATGCTATGAGTGTGAAGGGTATGGACATGTCAAGAAGGAATGTCCTACTTTTCTAAAGAAGCAGAAAGGGTTATCAGCTTCTTGGTCTGATGGTGAGAGTGAATCTGAAGAAAATTCAGCTAAACTTGTTAGAGCTATGGTTGGGGTTTATGAGTCAGATGATGATTCTTGTGATGATGAGGTTACTTATGATGAACTTGTTGTAACTTATAAAGATCTTTTCATAAGAAGTGAACAAGTGTGTCTTGAAGGAGAAGAGCTGAAGAAAACCATAGTACAGTTAAAAGCTGAAAAGACTGAACTTGAAGCTGAAGTCAGTATGCTTAACTATAAACTGGACTCTATGACCAAAACTATCAGAATGTTGAACAATGGTACTGATGCTTTAGACAACATTCGTAGTATTGGGAAGATGGTTGCAGACAAATGTGGTTTGGGATTCACCAATGATGCAGGTTCTAATGATGTTATCACCTCCAAACCAGTGATGTTAAAACATCATGACAGAACTTTATCTAAGAAGAAATACAGACACTGGAGATGTCACCATTGTGGATGTTTTGGACACATTAAGGCTTATTGTTATAAGCTACATGGATATCCACAGAAGGCTCATCAGGTTGTTCCCAGACAGAACTGTCATAAAGGAAGGTAGGTTACCAAGCCTAAGAAGCAATGGGTCCCTAAAGTTAAGGTTACCAGCTTGATAGCTCACACTTCTTTAAGGGTTTCCACCAAAGAAGATTGGTACTTTGACAGTGGGTGTTCAAGGCACATGACTGGAGTTAAGAATATTTTGGTAGATGTGAAGCTTCATTCTTCAGGCCATGTTACATTTGGTGATGGGGTCAAAGGAGAGATTAAGGGGATTGGTAAAATGAACTGTGCTGGTGCTCCCAGACTGGAGGATGTTCTTCTTGTTAAAGGACTGACAGCAAATTTGATTAGCATTAGTCAACTTTGTGATCAAGGATTCAAAGTAGACTTTACAAAGTCTGAATGCATTGTCAAAGATGATAAAGGAGAAGTCATTATGAAGGGAGTCAGGTCTAAGGACAATTGTTATCTTTGGGTGCCACAAGACTCAAATTCTTCCATTTGTGTTTTTGCTAAAGAAGATAATGTCAAAATCTGGCATCAGAAGTTGGGACATCTTCACCTAAAGGGAATGAAGAGAATCATCTCCTCAGAAGCAGTCAGAGGAATTCCCAAACTTAATATTGAGGAAGGAAAAGTGTGTGGAGACTGTCAAAAAGGGAAGCAGACAAAGATGTCTCATCCTAAGCTTCAACATGACACCACCTCCAAGGTCTTGGAACTACTTCATATGGACTTGATGGGACCTATACAGGTTGAAAGTCTGGGTGGAAAGAAATATGCGTATGTAGTTGTGGATGACTATTCAAGGTACACCTGGGTGAGCTTCATCAAAGAAAAATCATAGGTGTTTGATGTTTTTAAAGATCTTTGTCAAAGACTCCAAAGAGAAAAGGAGAGTAATGTTATCAGGATAAGGAGTGGCCATGGAAGAGAGTTTGAGAATAGCAAGTTTGAAGAATTTTGCTCTGCTGAAGGTATAAGTCATGAGTTTTCATCTCCTATTACTCCTCAGCAAAATGGAGTAGTTGAGAGGAAGAACAGAACTATCCAAGAGTCTGCTAGAGCTATGATCCATGCCAAGAAACTTCCCTATCATTTCTGGGCTGAAGCCATGAATACTGCCTGCTACATTCACAACAGGGTTACCCTGAGAAGAGGCACTTCATCCACTCTGTATGAACTATGGAAGGGAAGAAAACCTAATGTTAAATACTTTCATGTTTTTGGAAGTAGATGTTATATTCTGGCTGATAGAGAACAGAGAAGAAAATTGGATTCCAAAAGTGATGAAGGAATATTTTTGGGATACTCTACCAACAACAAAGCATATAGGGTTTTCAACTCTAGAACCAAGGTGATGATGGAGTCCATCAATGTGGTGATTGATGACACTGATAAGCAGGAAGATGATGATGTCCTAGATGATGTTGGAACATCAATTGGTGAAGTTGCACCAGAAGCTGAAGACATAAGTCCAACTCCTAGTGTTGCTACTGCTGAGCCTGAATCTGAGCAACCTCATAAAGATCCTTCTATCAGAGTGCAGATGGACCACCCAAAGGAGCTTATTATAGGTGATCCAAATTCTGGAGTGAGGACTAGGTCAAGAGAAGTTGTAGCAAGTTCATGTTTTGTCTCCAAAATTGAGCCAAAGAATGTCAAGGAAGCATTGACTGATGAGTTTTGGATAAATGCAATGCATGAAGAGCTGGAGCAATTCAAGAGGAATGAAGTATAGGATCTTGTGCCAAGGCCTGATGGAGTTAATGTGATTGGCACCAAGTGGATTTACAAGAATAAATCTGATGAACAATGAGTGGTCACCAGAAATAAGGCCAGATTAGTTGCTCAGGGATACACTCAGGTTGAAGGAATTGATTATGATGAAACCTTTGCTCTTGTGGCAAGACTGGAATCTATCAGATTGCTCTTAGGGGTGGCATGTAATTTCAAATTCAAGCTTTTTCAGATGGATGTTAAGAGTGACTTCTTGAATGGTTACTTAAATGAAGAGGTGTATGTTGATCAACCAAAAGGATTTATTGATCCAACATTTCCTAACCATGTGTACAAACTAAGGAAAGCTCTATATGGTTTGAAGCAAGCACCAAGAACTTGGTATGAAAGGCTTACTGAATTCCTGGTTGTGAATGGCTACAGAAAGGGAGGGATTGACAAGACCTTGTTTGTTAAAGAAGAAGGAGGAAAACTGATGATAGCTCAAATCTATGTTGATGACATAGTATTTGGTGGGATGTCAGATGCAATGGTGAAACATTTTGTGGAACAGATGCAATCTGAGTTTGAAATGAGTCTTGTTGGAGAGCTCAACTATTTTCTTGGTCTAAAAGTTAGACAAATGGAGGACTCCATATTCATTTCTCAGAGCAAGTATGCAAAGAACATAGTGAAGAAGTTTGGTCTAGAGAATGCTAATCATAAGAGGACTCCTGCTCCTACACATTTAAAATTATCCAAGGATGAACATGGAGTTAGTGTGGATCAAAGTTTATATAGAAGCATGATTGGGAGTCTATTGTATCTCACAACTAGCAGACCTGACATTTCTTTTGCTGTTGGAGTTTGTGCCAGATATCAATCGGAGCCTAAGGTTAGTCACTTGAATCAAGTGAAGAGGATCCTGAAATATGTTAATGGCACTAGTGACTATGAGATGCTGTATAGTCATGGATCTGGGACTGAGTTAAGGGGACATTGTGATGCTGACTGGGCTGGGAGTGTTGATGATAGGAAAAGCACTTCAGGAGGTTGTTTCTTTTTAGGGAATAATCTGATATCATGGTTTAGTAAAAAGCAGAACTGTGTGTCTCTTTCTACTGCTGAAGCTGAGTACATAGCAGCAGGGAGTAGCTATTCTCAACTTGTTTGGATGAAGCAGATGTTAACAGAATACAATGTCAAGCAAGATGTCATGACATTGTACTGTGATAATTTGAGTGCTATCAATATCTCTAAGAATCCTATTCAACATAGTAGAACTAAGCATATTGATATAAGGCATCATTTTATAAGAGAATTGGTTGAGGACAAAGTTGTTGCATTGGAGCATGTAGCTACAGATAAACAGTTAGCTGATATCTTCACTAAAGCATTAGATGCAAACCAATTTGAAAGTTTGAGAAGTAAATTGGGAATTTGCATTTATGAAGATTAAATGTGCTAGAGAGAATTTTAAGCAGATGTACTCTTTATTAGATATTGATTTTATTCAACTGCTGAAGGCATACATGTTTGAAGTACATCAATAGTTACAGATTATCCCAACCCCCTGCATCTAGAAAAGCTTTCCAGTCTTCATCCCAATCATCATCAGAAGCATGTTGTTGCACATGAAGTTTCTTGCTAGGCTTCATGGTTGTCTCTGAGGTTCTGCCTGTCTTTGTGGTTCCTGAAGTAGTTTCAGCTGCAGTCATTGTTTTGTTCCTCTTCTTAGGGGGATCTGAAGTCTTGTCCTTCTGCTTGAGGTTCTGTGCTGCATCTTTGGTGTTTGACTGGCCCATTGTTGGTTGCTGTGTGGTGCTACTAGAAGGAAGAAAGGCGTGTTTTTATAATGCAAACAAGGAGCATTGTTTGTATCGCCTGACCAGTCAAGGTGTTGGAACTTGTTGTTTGACTATGTCATTTATTATGTCAGGACATTGTGTTTGGTGATTGTCCAATTATGGCTAAAAAGGGGGAGAGTTAGCCTAGCCTTTGTGTGTAGAGTGTGACCTATCTCAGTTTTGGTGTGGTGCAGATGTTGAGGGGGAGTTTGCGAGTTTACCCCTTGTTGATTTTGATGTGCAGCATTTTGAAATGAGAGCTGTTTGTTTTAAAAATTTTATCCGCTGCTAAAGTCTCTGATGTTGTAGAGATTGTTTTAGCCAAAATTAGCCAAAGGGGGAGATTATTAGTTCTTGGATTGGCTAGAATTTTGGTAAAACAAAGTTTGTTCAATGTTGAAGTCACATGGGTGATGTCTTAACATTGAGTCTTAACATTGGATAATGTTAAATGTTTAAGTTGTTGAAGTTTTGAAGTCTGATGTCACATGCGATGTCATGACATCAGATATGCAAATCATTAAAACATCAGGTTTGAGATGTTTTTAGGGTTAAGCGTATTAGCTGGAATTTGGGAGAGCTGTTAGAGTTATTGGATACGAATATCTTGGAGGGGATATTTTCTGTTGCAAACAGATTTGATGCAGATTTGTAGGAGTGTTTAAAGGCTGAAGATTTAAGAAGATTTTGAGAGAGAAAATATGTTTTGAAGATTCAGTTTTAAATAACAAATCAGGTCAGATATTGTAGCAGGCCCAAGACCAAATCAAATAGCTATATAAAGCGCATCAATCCTTTGAAGAAAGCGACGAAGAAAGAGAGCTAAAGACTGAGAGTTGTTTGTGTCTTCGTGTATGTGTTGTAAACCATTCTAGTGTGAATTGGTGTTGTTGTTTTGAGTTGTTCTTGATCAAGGCTGTGAAGCAGAATCAAGTTGTGTTTTTCAAAGTGTGTGATCTTTGAATTATATCACTGAAGTGATTTAGGGATTGAGTAGTGTTCTCATACCTAAGTAGTCTCTTAGGTAGAAGGTTCATTAAGTAGAGATTAAGTTTAGGAGATGTCAACTGGGTTGTTGAGTCTGTAAATTAATTCTACTGATAGTGAAATTTATCCCTGGCTTGGTAGCCCCCAGAGTAAGTTGTTTAACTGAACTGGGTGAACAATTCTTTGTTGTTTTACATTGTCCATTGCAGAGTGTGTTGTTGTGACATCACACGTAACATCACATATCTGGTACCAGAATTTCATCCCTGAATAATGAAATTATTTCAAGTTTCCAGTAATCTTAATGATATTCCTGATCTACCCTCCAACATATCTCTTTCTGTCTATATAAAGACTTGATCATTTGAAGAAAATCAAGAGAGACGCATGCGTGAACAGTAAAACACCATAACACAAAGCAAGAAATGTTGTTCATACTGTATAGATTTTCTTTAAGTTATTTGAGCTATTCATAGTGATTATATCAGCTTGTGTAGAAGCATTACATTGTAAACATTAAGTTTGTTCAAATAGTTGTTTGTATTCCTTAAGGGATCAGTTGGGTCAGAATCCTTAAGAATAGACGATTAGTCTTTGTTTGTTAGTTACCAGCAGTTGCTAGTGCAGTGTAATCAGTTGATTATAGTGGATTAAGTCCTTGTGTATAAGGCGAAATCACCTTGGCGGGTGGACTGGATTAACTTGATAGTTTTCAAGTGAACCAGGATATATCGTGTGTCTTTCTCTATTGATAGTTTATTTGTGATCTTTGTTTGAGTTTCATAAAAAGCTTTCATTTTGAAAACCCAATTCAAACCCCCTTTTTTGTGTTTTCTCACACCTTCAAAAAGAACAAATAAACCCATAAATATGCAATGCAAAACAAAGAAAAAGAGAATCTAAGACTCGGGGGTTGGTTATACTAAAGGAAGGTACTAGCACCCTAAGTATCTGTAGTACTCTACAGGAATCTCTTGTCTTATTGTGTTATTTGTTAAGTTGTTTGCTAAAAGTGAAAAGATGGGTAAGTGAAATGAAAAGGTGAAAAAAGAAAAAGGTAACTCGCTAGGATCTCGCAATCCTATGCCTGCGTATCCTGTATAGGAAGTCAGAGCAATCGTAGTTCAACTAACTACGAGTGAAAAAAAGAAAAGGGTGTAAGAAAAAGAGTGCTCTCCAAGGAATGGGACCGTGTGCCTACGTATTCTCAAAAGGAACTTGAGAAATTAGAGCGTCCGTAGTTCGTGGAACCACGAGTAAAAGCAATGTTTGTTGGTTAGTTTTAGGAAAAGAGACAAGTTGTCATCTTAAGGAGAATACTCAACTAAACCACCACAAACATGTGGAAGATGGATCTTTGCTTCACATTGAGAGAAGGGCTCTAACTCGAATATAAAATCAATGAGTATGCCACATACCTCTCTTAAGTGGAAAAGAATCAACATCTTTCTCAACGATGTCATGGGGTAGGAGAATTACATCTCGACTATGGATGACTAGTGTCTAATTCTCTCATAGGAAAAGGGAAACCCTAACAATAAGTTATCTAAAGTTGAAATATCCTAAGGAAAACTACCTAAGAAGGTCACAACTTAAAGATATCAGTCTAAGGTAAACAATATAAGGTAAACAATCTAAGTATGTAGAACCTAAGGTAATCAACCTAAAGGGAAACAAGGATCACACAATGGGTGAAAAATGCAAAAGAGAAATGCAATGCACATGACAACAAAGTCAACCATGAACCCTTCCCTTGGATTTAAGCATAGATAAGCAACAAGTAATCGAGACATAGTTCAAAAGCAATTATGAATTAACAAGATAGACAAGCCTAAAAAATGGAAGTAAAAAGCATAGGATGAAGTCAAACAAAAAGAGAAATATAATGACATAACAGAAGATGCATGAATCAGATGAATGATGTATGCAAGATATGAACAGAAGAATAGTCAAAATAAGAATCGAAATCATAAGTTCAAATAGAAAGAGCCAAAACCCTAAGCTACATAATCAAGTCAAGTTACAAGTTAGTAGTTAAATTGACAAAAGAATTAACTAAATAAAACCTAAGTAATCAAAGGTTAAAAACCTAAACAATTAAATCTAAACAAAAATCAAAATGAAAGAAATAATTCAAGAACTAATAAGAAAATATTTTTAAAGTTTTTATTGTTTTAACAAATAAATTAAATAGGAAAATAAGTTCCTAAAATAAAAAATACTAATTAAAACCAAATATTAACAATTAAAAAAATATATAAAATACTATATATTAAAATGAACAATATTAACAAAAATGATTAACAATATTATTGACAAAATAATTAACAAAGTATTTAATAAATATAATTAACAAAAATATATAATAAAGTATTTAACAATATTATTAACAAAATTATTAACAAAGTATTTAATAAGATTATTAACAAAAATATTAACTAATAATTAACAAGAATTTTTAACAAAATAATTAATAAAATTGTTAACAAAAAGATTTAACAAAAATTTTAACAAGAATATTTAACAAGGTATTAACAAGAGTATTAACACAATAATTAACCTAAACTATTCACAAAATAAATTAATAAAAATAAATAATTAATAATAAAAAGGAAGGGTGAATGAAAATCTGCAACAGGGAATCATATGGGCCTAAACAAGCCCATCATCCCTTTCCAAAAGAGCAAACACGATTGAAAAAAATCATAATGGGGGTGCAGAAGAAGAATAACCTGGGCCTGCAAGCCCAGATCTACTCATGAAGCATTTTTAAACAAAATAAAAAAAGATAAAAAAAGGATAGAACGATCAAGAGGAACATAATCCTCTTCTCCGCACGCGGTACCTCTATATTCCAAACTTTTGTGCGCCGCTTTCAATTTCCCCTCACTCCCTTCGATTTCGGCTTCATCACCTTGCCATCTCTCAACCTCGTCTCTTTCTGCCTTTGTTTTTGTTTTGAAATGAGTTGAAAAGGTTGTTGTTGTTGTTGTTCACTACGTGATAATGGTGGTGGAGGTTTGGAGCATTTTGAAGGTCTTGTTGTGGGGATGAAAATTGGTGATCCGAAGGTTTTGGAAATCACAACGAGAGTGAGGTTATGTTGATGGTGGTCGCAAGTTTGTCGGAGGTTTGTTATATAGAGTGGTCGTTCCAAGGTAATGATGGTGAGGAGTGTGTATGGAGTTGCTGAAATATGGGAAGTTTGTGTTGTTGAAGGTTTGATGGAAGGGGTGGTTATTGCTTGCAGAGAGAGTTTTTTTTTTCAATGTTGTTGTTACTCTCCTCTTTCTCACGTTCTGCTCTTCTTCTTTTTAAACATTTTTTATAGAAATTTTCTGTTGTTGCTTTCAATTGCAGTTTTGCTACAGGTTGTTATTGATGCTGCAATTTGTTGATTGTGGTGGGTGTAGCAGTGCAGGTTTGACGCGTTGCGTACGAAACTTCGTTGTAGCCTGAAATGAGTTTTGTCGTTGGTCATTGTTTGTTTTGCGGTGTGGTTGTGTTGTACATACGGTTTGTGTGTGGCTTGTTGGTTGCTGGGGTACTTGAGGGTTGATGCAAGACTTGTTATATGAAGCAAGTTGCAAGGTTGTAGCTTGTTAGCAGAGGTTTTGGTTGCTTGTTGTGGAAGCAGATTAGTACAATTGTGTTGTGCGCAGGTGATACGGTTTGTGCAGATGGTTAAAGTGGTTGTCCGGCGAGTCCGTAAGTGGTAGCTTGTGTGGGAACTTGAGGTTTTGCAAGTAGCAGCATGTAGTGTGGGGTATTGTTGTACATTTAGGGTAGAAAGGTTATGAAACATTGGCTCATGGCAATTGTTCTTTTTGTTATTTGTGTTGTAATTTGTGAATTGGACTTGAGGAATAACAACAAAATCAATGGGCTTATCTATTGAATATGGGTTTCACTTTCCTTTTATTTCTTCAATTCCATGAACTTATTTTTTTTTTTGTAGAATTTTGTGACAATTTGTAATGGATTGAATTGAATTTGAATCCAAAAATCGCACTCAAAACCAATTTCCCACAATCTTGGGAGGAATTAAAGCCTTGAACCGAATTCTTGAGAAATGACACCAACAAAAGCAATCTTTGAACTTTGTTGTGAAATCTTTACTTTGCCACCAACAAAAGAAATGACATCAATCTTGAACTTTGCCACTTGAAGCACGCGGAATCTTTACTTTGCCACCAACAAAAGAAATGACATCAATCTTGAACTTTGCCACTTGAAGCACGAGGAATCTTTACTGTGAAATCTCTTTGGACAACAATATGGACCTCAATGAATATGTCTTAAAAAAAACAAAATCATAACCTAAAATATGAACCTCGGTGCACTGCCTAAAATCTTAATTTTAAATGAGGTTCATGACTTGAATTTAATCACATCCTTGCCTTCAAAACAGCCCATGACACAGATGACTTGAGATATGAACTGTGGCGACTGCACCTAAACCCTAATTTGCTGATCTTCAGACATAAAGTACTGATTCATGACAATATCCATATTGAGAATGAAGCAATCTCCTCTTTCTTAACCAAGATCAAGTTGCATTCAATTGAACTGAACAATACTGCATACACACTTAACGTGCTAACCTCAAATGAAACTCAATTGCAAGACGCTTGCCCATCTTAAACAGCAAAGGGATAAGAAACCCTAATTTTCCTGTCCTGGGTGCACACTGATGAAACAATGACTTGATGGGAACCAAAACCCTGATTTAGAATCTTTCTAGTTAATCCACTGATGGAACCCTAAACATATGACACCCTTGAGGAAATTCAGAGAAGTTGATGTCATGCTTTGATAAACTTCTGATAACAACTGCTCATGATGATTGAAAGTCCAACACCTTGTTTCAAGGTCTAGTACAAGAACCAAGTGAAACAACCTCAAAATATGGGACATCCAAATCAACAGAAAACCTCTGATTCTATGTCCTAAGAGCTTGATGAAATACAGGTTAAACTATATAGATGATGCAAAGTGAAAATGAATGCAAGTTCTAAAATGTCTGGTCAAAATTTTGGGTATGACAATACCCTCGAAATTTAAAGTACCTGACTTTCAGAAGTACAAAGGGGATAGCTTCCCAAAGCACTATTTGGTGATGTTCTGCCGAAAAATGAATGCCTATGTTCTCGACGATAAGCTAATGATTCACTATTTTCAAGACAACTTGAGTAGGGCATCGTTGAATTGGTACATGGAATTAGAAAGAATTCTTATTTAGCCATGTTCGGACCTAGTTAACGCTTTTTTGAAGTAGTACCAATAAAATTTAGATGTGGCTCCCAATCGATTCCAATTGAAAGACCTATCTCAAGAGAGTAATGAGTCGTTCAAGGAGTACATCCAAAGATCGAGAGAGTTTGCTGCCCGCGTTTAACTGTCGCTCTCAGAGAAAGAATTGGTGGATATGTTTATGGATACTGTAATACCCCAAATTTTGACCACTAAGATTTCCCATCATTGTGAAAATCATCATCACAATATGGATGAACCATCATGCTTCATCAGTCTCCCCAAAGATGGGTGAGCATCCACTACAAGCAAAATTAGGGTTTCAAGCCCTCTCTGAGTGCTTAGACAAAGGATCATTCAAGAAATGACATGATCTTCAACTTGTCTAATCTCTTAAACATCCACAATGGATCAAAAAGGACTCCCACTTCAAGGATTAAGCACAAGGCTGCTCCCTTCTAGGTGGATCAAGTCTCAAGATCGACAGTGTCACCAAATTAGGGTTTTGGTCGACCAGGGCCTCCAGATGGAAATTTTCATCTGGGCACAAGCCATTGATCCAAAACATAACCTAATATACTTCATGGAACCTCATGAACCCATGCATCAAGTCAATTTTGCCTCAGGGATGCATTCATAAAAAATCAGGAATTAGGGTTTCTTGACCTAATTCACCCCTAAGTTGACTTTTGGGACAAACCATGAGCCAAGACCTCAAGAGATGATTTGAGGGTCTCTAATACACCATGTTGATCCGTTTAGAACAATGTATTGATCCAAGAAGCTTGAGCAACAAGTTTCATTTTCATCTGCACCACAATTAGGGTTTTAAGGGAAAAGTCAACTGTAACTTTGACTTTTGACCAAGGCATGCTCCCAAACCCTAATACATGATTGAATATACCCTATGACACCCATGGAACATGTCCATCAAGTTTGATTTAGGTCAAGGACATGATTTCCTGAAGAATTGTACAGTTTGGAATTCATCTGATAAAAAGTCAACTGTGCACAAAAGTCAACTTTGACTTTTTGAGATTTTTCACCAAAATGGATTTTTAACCCTAAAATGATGTTAATGTATGATTTGAATCATCATTCATCAAGAAAAATCAAGAAAAGTGAGATAACTTGTAAAAGGGGTAACCATAAAACTTAGAAAATTTTCTAAGTTAAAAATAAAGTGGCAAAGGTACCAACTTTGGAGGACCATAACTCCTAAACCACAAGGCCATTTTTTCTTATCCAAAGATGGATTTGTAGCCCTCACTATCACCTACAAAAACTTCAACTACAAGTCATTCCAATTCATTAAGGATTTTGAGTTATGGAGTGATCAAAGTGGCTGAAAAGTGAAAAAGTCACTTTTTCCAACACTAACTGAAATTTTCACTAAGTCAGAATTCTGCTTCACTTTTTGCCAAATGTAGGGGGATTTTTCACTTGGAATCAAAAGAGATCAAAACCAAACTTGTTCAAACAGTTGTTGTATCATGTTAGGGCTTTCCAAAATGGCCAAGAACATTGCCAAATTCAACCTACACCATGAGATACAACATTGGCAAGTTGCCTTGCTGAAATCTGTCAAGGCAAGGCAGAATTTGCACTTTGGCTCGATTTGCCAAAATCAGCCAATTGCAATTAATCCAATCCACTTAGACACCTCAGAGGATTGAATCCAAAGGGGACAA
The DNA here is from genome assembly GCA_022829125.1 of Lathyrus tuberosus. NCBI lineage: Eukaryota > Viridiplantae > Streptophyta > Magnoliopsida > Fabales > Fabaceae > Lathyrus > Lathyrus tuberosus. The sequence continues at coordinate 2,950,675 of JALAZF010000452.1, forward strand.
TCACTGAGCCAAGCCTCCAAGGTCCAAGGAACAAAGAATAGCATGTTGAACCTAGAATGGCCAAAATAGGGACAAGACTTCAAATTTGGAATGAGGCATTCAATGGAACCATCAAGGTGGCATGGACTGAGCCATTCTCATCTGAAATCAGTCAAGACTTATCCAAGACCAAGGGGACCAAAGCTCTGTGCCCTAACCTCTAGTCAATGGCTAGAGGAGACTTTCATTTCCATTGGCCAACATTGAGGAAACCTACTTACCAGCTGCCATGTACTATTCCTTGCAAAACAAACTTGCTCTACTATAAATAGAGCTCAATTGTGGTCAGTTTGAGTACACCAAATCCATCTAACAGATGCTTTCCTCAAAATCTCTTTCTCTTGGCAAAAATGCCTTTCTTAGCAAGGTAGCTATCGGGTTTTGAGTTTGAGAGCAATTCTGCACAAACCAATCACTCACACACCTCACATACATCACATATGAGCTGATCAAACACTCACATAACATCTGGAACATCAATTTCACAAAATCACTTGCCATCCACACAAGTTTGAAGTGAAGTTGCAGCTGAGATGCCATAAACTGATCCAGTCCATTTCAATTCAATCCAAGTGTTCAAACACACTCCATATGGTGTAGGGAAGCTGTTCAGATCATCACAACTCATCTGTAACACCTCCAACCCAGAATTTGATTTGCTCTTGCTGTCACGACTTGGAGGTAAGCCTAAACTTGGTCATCTCTCAATCTATGCATATTTCCTCGCACAATAATTTGGCCATATGTTCATAATCATGCATGGAATGTTTTCCCTCAATTAATTGCATTGTTTGAATCGTGTATCAAAAATCCCAGCCTTCATGCAGAAATTAGGGTTCTTGAGGTCTCTTCGTGATTTCTTGTTGTATGTTTAATTTAAATGAAATTAAAGTACATAGACATGATCGTGAGGTTGAGGCGAGCATAATGATATGTGGATTGCATGTTATAATTACGTATTCAGTGAGATTGGATGGAAAATGCAAATCAGCCAAACCCAGAAAACGCGCGTGTTCTTGGTGTTGTTCTTGGCGCCATTTTCATATATTTGAATATTTGAATTTTGTAATTTTGTTTAATTGATTCAAAAATTAATTTCTCTCTGAGTTTTAATGATTTTGAGTTGATTCTTTTTTTAATAATTCACAAAAATGTTAAAATATTTTATTTTCACAAAAAATCTCAAAAAATATTATTTATTTCATATAATTGATATTTTTGTAAAGAATTAATATTTTGATTATTTTTGGCATTTTAAATATTTTTTCTACATTGATTTTGCAACTTTTAATGCTTTCTAATTATTTTGTAGGTCAATACTTAATTTTTGAAGCATTAATCCAAAATCACAATTTGTTTTCCGTGTGTTAAACAATTTTTGATCATTTTAATTGAATTTTTATTCAATTAAATACATTTTTGAAAACAAATTAGGGTTTTGGATTAATCCAACCCTCATAAATCATTTTCAAAACACTCTGGGCCTCTATTAGAGTGTAAGACCCAATCCTTTTTTTTTGACCAAATCATCTTTGGGCCTCACTTATTGTATAAGTCCCGATACCGTCAAAAAACAAACGGCGCGATCGTCGCCTTTTCAAAAATCATCTGGGCCTACCCTCGAGTAGTAAGACCCATTTCTTTTTCTTTAAAACACTTTGGGCCTCTTGAGAGAGTGTAAGACCCATCCCTTTGTACAGAAAACCTTTTTGGGCCACAATCACTTGTATAAATCCCTCTGTACAAATTCAAACAGTGCGCTCACTGATAAAACCCTGGGCCTCTCCTTGAGTTGTAAGCCCCAAATCTTTCTTTTTCAAAGCACTTTCTCCTTTGATTTTGAATATACTGTTGTTTTTATCTTTCTTTGTTGAACAACTAACCAAACAGCATGGAAGCTCTACAACCGAGTAAGTGGTTATCGCTTTCATTTACTGCTTTCATATTATAAACTGTATTGTGGGGCTGCTCACTGTAAGTCTCCTTTCATAAACTCATATCTACTGTGTAATAATAGTATAGATATTTCGAGTTTCCCCGGCTACTACGTCTAGAACTAGGTGACGCCGTTTCACTTATTCGTAGAAATAAACGCCTAGATCCCCAATAGGAGCACCAGATACAGTCTTCTCTTCGGCTGTCCTCCTTAGGAATCGTCAAGAAATTCTATCCCCCAGAGATGAATTATTCTCGGTGAAACTTCTCTTGAATTTCTTCAAACCGCCGAACGGTTCGGACTCTCTCTAAAAAGTTAAAATCACTGGATAGTAAACCTCGCACGTTTACCAGTGGTTTTAACTCTAAAAGAGTTTTCCTGAACTTTTCTTTGGTTTAGGACCCACGGGCTTCTTAAAAGCATCGGCCTCCTCTTGGGCATCATACAAGGACCCACAGGCTTCCTAAAAGCATCCGCCTCCTCTTGGGCATTATTCAAGGACCCTACGGCTTCTTAGAAGTATTCACAGCCTCCTCTTAGGCTTCGTATAATGATCTCTTCCCCCGGGAATAATAGCCTCCTCTTGGGCTTCGTACAAGGACCCGCCGGCTTCTTAAAAGTTTCCAGCCTCCTCTTGGGCTTCGTACAAATTGTCCCGACGACCTCCTAGAGGCATAGGAACAGAACCTAGTCATCCTCATAGAACAGTCCTTTCATAGAGTGTACTACTGTTTCTCGAAGCATAGTACAAAAGATAAAACTCTAGACTTGGACAGTCTAACTTCCTTGAGTCTCAAAGACATTCTCAAGCACCCTTCGTTAAATAGGAAGGAAACCCGCAGACTCGGACAGTCTCAATACCCTTTGGATTTCCCGTTTCCTCAAAGAAGAGGAAATATCCCTGATCCTCAAATCAAATCCCTGAGTACAGTGTTACTCATATAAGAACTGATTTTCTCTTTTAAATCAGTATATTGGATCTGTCACTCAACTGAAACAGTTACAATAGCCTCCATCTCGGGCTTCGTACGAGATACCAAAATTCTCCCCAGTGGAGTAAAAACAACCTTTTCGCCTCTCTCTCAGGCTTTGTACGAGACACAAAAGATTCCCTCGTTGAGTCAATCACCCCTTTTTTTGCCTCCATCTCGGGCCTCGTACGAGATATAAATTCCTTAAGCAAGAGTCGAACTCTTTCAGCCTCCTCTTAGGCTTTGTATAACGATATGCCCCACTGGGTCAAAAACTTTTAGCCTCTCTCTCGGGCTTTGTACGAGACACAAAATAGCCTCCTCTTAGGCTTTGTATAATGATTTTCCTAGCGGAAATTAGCCTCCTCTTAGGCTTTGTATAAGAAAACCACTGGTTGATCCAATCAACCTTTTAGCATCAAAGCTGTGCCTTGTTCACAGTACACAAACATCAACAACTCCTTTTCCTTCATCTAATCGCTGTAAGCGGCAAGCCTCTGGATCATCTATATCCATGCCACTGTCCCTCTTTTAGCATGAGAAATTCCTAAGGAAAGATGGAATTGCTCTACACTGAGTTAAAGTCTTCTCCTTCAGGTTAAAACCCTTTCTTCGGAAATTATGGCATTGCTCGGATCCGCGTATCCCAGTTAAAGTAATTCTCCTTCCCCCTCTTTAGAGATGACAAATTCTCTCTAAAGTCGAGGTCTTTCAGCTTCACGTCTTGGGCTTTGAACAAGACACAAATAGACCTTTCAGCTTCACATCTTGGGCTTTGAACAAGATACAAATCACCTTTCGCTTCACGTCTTGGGCTTTGAACAAGACACCAAAAACCAATTTCCTCCCATAGAATAGGAGGAACTACGAACGCTCTGATTTCCCTGTTTCGGTAAACGGGAATACGTAGGCATAAGATCGAAAGAAAAGATCTTAGCGAGCGCAATCAAAAGCATCAGTCCTAACATCCTAATCCTTATTCCCCGCCAGAAACCTTTTCCCCAAGCCCTAGAAAGAAAGAACCTGTATTGGCGAAATACGAATAACCAGTACAAAGGCCCCCCACATTGATAGCATCCGTAACCTAACAGACCGCTGTTTAAACTCAATATGCAAGCAGGGTTAATTGGAGACATCTATTTCCCTTCCTTATTCAGTTCACAATAGGATAAAAAATGAATCGACCTGTAGTTTTAAGCTCAACCGCAGAGAGCGACCAGCGCTTAAGAACCGCGTCCAAAATCGCTCGCTACAGAAAAGTGGCGCCCACCGTGGGGCCCGTTCCTTTCTTTCTACTTCTCTTGTGTGAAAAATTACACAAATGGCGACTCTGCTGGGGAGTCTCCTTTTCTGCCTTAGGGCATCATCCCCGTTTTCTACGAAAAATGGGAACTCTACCGAAGAGAAAGATTGACCTATGCTGGTCCATCTCTTAGGCAGGGAACCACAGATTGGGGCTTCCGCCGGGGAACCCATTTTTGTCAGGAACTTAAGATTCATAGCTTTATAAGTCTAGGATGATTAGGACAAATATATATACTGCTTTTCCTAATTGCTATACGTGTTTATTTTTCTGCTACTAGGAATGCGTGTGATGCCGTATGTGGTGAGATTGAGTATACACTTAAGAAAAGCCAACCTTTTTCGTAGTGCGGAAGCTATCAGAAATAGCTGTTACGCGATACTACCCTCATTTGAGGCTGGTGATCTATTCTCGGTGAATAGCACTTACTCTAAGATTGCACACAACTCGCTGGCGATCCGCTTGTTGTCTGCCTTCCTGGGAGGAGCTGATGATAATGAGTACAGGTACAAAAATCACCCTAGTATAAACCTTTGGGGATGGGTAGAGCCTTGACTTCATGACAACGACCCTCTGACCCCATGTTTTTTCTATGTTTTTGTGTGCTGCATTCATGCATTCATTTAATAAAACATTAAAACATTCAAAAAACTTCTCTTCTAGTCTCTCTGTTTTTCAAATTAAACTAAGACTGTGATTGCAAATATCAGAGAAAAAGATTACGCTAATGGATTTCGGTAGAAGGAGAACTCACCAGTATACCTTCAAGGTTCCAGAACTAGGGGATTTGAGAAAGTTAGCAAGGATGATCGTTAACCCAGAGGCTTTCAGAGCCAAGCACGGTGGTTTGCTACCACTGTTAAGAGTCCATGTGATTAAGGGGATCATGGACGCGCTCATTCAGTTCTACGATCCGGTTTATCATTGTTTCATATTCCCGGATTACCAGCTGGCACCAACGCTGGAGGAGTATTCTCATCTGACTGATTTACACATTACAGATCGAGCTCCATTTTCTGGACTGGAAGAAATTCCAAAGAATCAGACTATTGCAAGAGCAATTCATTTGGACGAGTCTGAGGTCAGGACTCACATGATTACCATGGGTGGCATCCAAGGTTTGCCAGCCCAGTTCCTGACAAAGAAAGCTCTGTACTTTGCTAGTATAGGGAACGAGACTGCTTTTGAAAGCATCTTTGTCTTGCTCACCTACGGATTATTTTTGTTTCCCAACATCAATAACTTCGTCGATATCAACGCTATTAAGGTTTTTCTCATTGGAAACCCTGTGTCGACTTTGCTCGCAGATGCGTATCATTCTGTACACTTAGGAAATTTGTACAGCGGAGGGGAGATCACATGTTGTGTACCTTTGCTTTACAAGTGGTTTATCTCTCACTTGCCCAAGTCTGCCGCTTTTTGGGATTGCAAGAGTGTCTTACGTTGGTCGCAGAAGATCATGTCTCTCACCAATTCCGATATAGATTGGTGTAATAGGATTTATGAGGGAATCAGAATCATTGACCGTTGTGGAAACTTCCCCAGCGTACCCCTCATAGGAACTAAATGAGGAATCAACTATCATCCGACATTAGTTCTTCGTCAATTTGGATACCCGATGAGACACATCCCACTGGGTGTTCATCTGGAAGGTCTTTTCTTCAAAGAAGGAGAAAACGACAGAGCACTAAAGATGGAAATAGTGCAAGCTTGGAAACATGTTCATAAGAAAGGACGAGAGTCTCTGGGAAAACCGGACTGTGTCTCGGTGGAGCCTTATCTCCATTGGGTGCAAACTAGAGCTCTCAAGCTAAAGATGCCTTATCCTCGTTACGGAATTCTTCCGCCGAGGGAAATTGTCATGTACTTCATGACGGAAACTGAAAGGCTTCAGGTTACTCTCAACAAAGTTCAAAAGGAGAGAAGGTCTTGGAAGAACAAGTATCGCACCCTCGACGTAGAGTGTATCCAAATACAGCAACTACTAAAAGAGAAAGATGCTCTGATTGAAATTTTGGAGCAGCATGCTGTAGAGAATCAAGATGACCAAAGGAATTTGCTCACTCTTTTCACTTGGCAAAGGAATGACAACCCGACAACGGCCCAAGCACCCCGGTCAAAGAAAAGGAAGATACCAGAGTCAGCACCCGATTTCTCTTCGGAGAGGACTCGGGACCCATTAGTTTAGGTTTCTGTTTCTGCACTTTGTAATCTACTGTATTTCCATTTCTGTAATCCTTTGGAATTCAATAAAAAGGGGTTTCCCCACTGTTTGATATTTGCAATCTAATTGTCGAAGTTTATTTTGATTAAACAAAAAAAAACAACAATTAATATAATCATTGCATTCATCATTCTCACATCACGTATTCTTCTTCCCTACGAATCTCACGTTTGTGTCTCGATTCTAGAGTCAAACTGTCTCATTCGTACAATACTCGGGCCAATCGTCAGAAAAAGATGGATGATCTTGAGGAAGAAAACAGAGAGTTGAAAGAAGAGATCGACGCTCTGAGAGAGGATATGAGAAAGCTTCGTAACGACATGCAACCCATGGCAGAAGCTCAGCTACAAAGAACTGTGATCTCAGAGATCACCTCAACACCTATCATAGAAAAGTATGATCCTAGGTATCAGATACCGAAAGATCGTCCTTGGGGCATGCCTGTTAACTATATCCCAGAAGGATATGTTCCGCCGATCACTGAAGATCAGGGAATCGCAACAGAAGCTGCTGAGCCTGAAGGTTACAAACTTCGGGAAAGCGAAGATGCCAGGGGCATACTCAAGACTCCTGAAGGTTACAAACTTCGGGAGGCGCCAAGACTTACTGCCGTAGTTACGGTACCACCCCCTGTGGTCCACACTGTTCCGAAAGGACAGATTCCACCAACACCTTCTGGTAAGAAGGAAACTATGTTTGACAGAATGGAGGAATTCCAGGAGCAGTTCTTGGAAATGCAGAAAGAGTTGCAAGCCATTCGCGGTCAGGATCTATTTGGAAAGGACGCCGCAGACCTCTGCTTGGTCCCAAATGTAAAAGTCCCGCACAAGTTCCAAGTGCCCGACTTTGAAAATTACAAGGGTAACTCTTGCCCTCAGAGCCATCTGGTGATGTACGCTCGGCGGATGTCAGCTCAGACGGAGAATCAGGACCTGCTGATTCACTACTTCCAGGATAGTTTAACCGGTGCCGCACTCAAATGGTACATGGGTTTAAACCGTACTACGATCAGTACATTCAGAGATCTTGGTACTGCCTTCGTCCAACAATACAAATACAATTTGGACATGGCACCCGACAGAGATCAACTCAGATCGATGTCGCAAAAGGAAAAGGAAACCTTTAAGGAGTATGCTCAAAGGTGGCGTGAAATTGCCGCTCAAATTTGTCCACCTCTTGAGGAAAAAGAGATGACAAAAATCTTCTTAAAGACCTTAAGCTCATTTTACTATGACCGAATGGTTGCCAGTGCGCCCAGTGATTTCACCGAAATGGTCGGCATGGGTGTACGTCTTGAGGAAGCCGTCCGAGAAGGACGTTTGGTAAAAGACACTGGATCAACGAGCGGTACTAAAAAATACGGTAGTGCTCTCCCTAAGAAAAAAGAGCAAGATATTGGGAATATCTCTCTCGGAAAGCAAAGGCGTCGTTATCAGCCAGTAGCAGCTGTTACTCCTACTATCGGCCCCGCGCCTGTTCCTATGTATCAACCTCAGGTTGCGCAGAGCCAACCTGACCAACAAAGGACACAACAGCCTCTTCAGCAGGCTCGTCCTCCATATAACAACAACCGTACAACACGGCCACCAGGGTTTGATCCTATACCCATGTTGTACGCAGAGCTGTTTCCGTTACTGCTGGCTAAGGGGCACATTCAGACTAAGTCTCCCCTTTCAGTTCCGGAAAATCCGCCTTTTTGGTTTAAAGCGGATCAAACATGTCCTTATCATCAAGGAGGTTCGGGGCATAACATTGAGACTTGTCTCAATTTTAAATCCGACGTGCCAAAGCTTGTTAGGAGCGGGCTCTTATCTTTCAAAGATACGAATCCTAATGTTCTTATGAACCCGCTGCCTCAACATGAGAAGGCTGCAGTCAATCTGATTGAGAAAGAGACTAACAATGTCTATCAAATTCACGATGTACTCTTATTGGGGACCAATCTGGTCAAGATGCATTGTAGACAGAGTGGATATGGCCATGTGCCACCTCATAACTATCACCAGTGTGATATCTGCTCTAAAGATAACCAGGGATGTTCTGTAGTGCAAGCAGCTCTACAGGAACAAATGGATCTTGGAAGGATCCAAGAGCACCGAGTTCGTGGAGTTAACATGGTTTACACGAATTCCAACGTCATTCAAAACCAGGACATCCGTGCGATGAATGTCAACTTGGTGGCGATGCACTCAAGGCAAAGCCAGTATCATAATCTGCCGCGGCACGATTACAGTTCCTGTCTGATTTGCTCGGTAAACAAACAGGGATGCTCTTTCATACAAGAGGCCCTCCAGCGTCAGATGGATCTTGGATGGATCCAAGACTACCATGATAGGAACTCCTATCAAATCAATATGGTTCAGATCTTCGATATCCGCATAATGAATACCAACATGGTAGAGTTACATGCTGAGCAGGTCCGACTTGGATTCTTAATATCACATGACTATCAAAATTGTAAAGCGGGTTACGAAAACGATCGAGGTTGTACCCTTGTCCAGGAGGCACTTCAGCACTTGTTAAATCACTGGTGGATGCCAATCTATATGGACGAAGATACTCGGCAGATTAGTATCAATAACAGGAATCCTACTCGTCGTCAAAGTCAAGATGTCCGATCAATGGAAGGTAACCTAGTGAGGTTACATTGTATTCAAAGTGGGCGTGGCCAGGTGCCACCACACAACTATGACAGTTGTAGCGTCTGTTCAGAAAATAACCAAAGGTGTTACCTTGTGAGAGCAGCTCTTCAGGGTCAGATCGATCATGGAGAAATTCGTCCATATCCGGGTTCTGGACCCATCATTTGGTCGCCGAACTACCTTGCCGATCAAGTTGAGGATGTTGTCATGATCTCTGGTCATCACCAGATCAGGGATGTTTTTGCCATCATTCCTCTACTTGACGAATCTAGAGTTACCAACCAGGAACGGATCGAGATTACTTATGACGGTCAGAAAAATCAGAAGGTTCCCATATTCATCTATCTACCGGGGCCACTACCGTATGAATCAGCTAAGGCGATCCCTTACAAATACGGTGCAACAATAATCGAGAATGGAAAGGAAATTCCATTACCCTCCGTCGTGAATATTGCAGACATCAGTCGTGTAACACAGAGCGGACGAATCTTCAACCGAGGGGTTGGAGAATCCAACAATGAAAAGGAACTTCAGGCGGAAATTCCTGATCCACCAGTCAGTCAATCTGGTAATCCCGACTTTTCAAAAGACAAAGATGAGATGCTAAAGCTCATCCAAAGGAGTGAATATAACATTGTTGATCAACTGTTACAGACTCCTTCAAAGATCTCAGTATTATCGCTGTTACTCAGTTCAGAAGCCCACAGAGAGGCTCTACAGAAAGTCTTGGAGCAAGCCTTTGTGGAACAGGATGTAACAATTAGACAGTTCGATAGCATTGTCTCTAACGTCACTTCCTGCAATAATTTGGGATTTAGTGATGAAGAATTACCTGAAGAGGGTCGCCGTCATAACATGGCGCTCAACATTACGGTTAACTGTCAGGGCGATGCTTTAGCCAGCGTACTGGTAGACACAGGGTCAGCCCTGAATGTTATGCCGAAGTCCACTTTGACGCAATTATCATTCAAGGGCCCTCCGATGAGAGTCAGCGAGGTCGTCGTCAAAGCATTTGACGGATCCAGAAAAATAGTTATCGGCGAAGTTGATCTTCCCATAACTGTTGGTCCTCACACTTTCCAAATCACTTTCCAGGTCATGGACATCCGGGAAACATACAGTTGTTTATTAGGAAGACCTTGGATACATCAGGCTGGAGCGGTTACTTCAACCCTCCACCAAAAGCTAAAGTTCGTCAAGAACGATCAACTTGTCACGGTTTGTGGGGAATAAGCCTTGCTTGTGAGCAACTTATCATCATCCACTTGTGTGGAACCCGAAGAGGTTATTGGAACTCAGTTCCAAGCACTATCGGTGAGCAAGAACGATCAATCCGAAGAAGGAACCTCGATTTCCTCATACAAAGATGCTATCAAAGCGGTCGAGAGTACCGATACGACGGGATGGGGACGGCTTGTCATTCCTATTGACAATAAAACAAAGAAGGGTCTTGGTTTTTCTGCAACCTGTACCCAGACAGCCGCCAACGATGAAAGTCTTCATCCCCTTCAAAACTTCTTCCACAGTGGAGGTTTTCTTCACCCAGTGTCTCAGACAGTTCATGCTATCAATGAGGAAGATCCCTCTGACACAGATGAAGAATGGAAGTCCTACCTTAACAAGGACGGCTATATGTCTCAGGAAGAGGTGCCTATGCCTTTTTGCTTTCCTACAGAAAGTCCGAGATTTATACCCAGGTCAGATGTCGAAATGGTCTACGGAGATCGTGATCCGGAAGGATGCCGTGCTCCGCCAAATTCATTAGAGGAAGACACTCTGATGAAAGAAAACTCTGACTACAACTACTATGGCCCGATGGATGGTCTGCCAATGTGGCAACCTTACCCAGGAAACTTGGGGCAAGAAAGTCAGCCGACTAATGAAACTCAGCTGACCATCATTGAACAGAATACCTGTGTCCCCGCCATGTCATGGGATCAACACTCAGGTCATTCAGAAACTACTCAACATGAAGATGAATTCGCAACGTTTGCAGGACTTGAATTCATCAACTATGCTTTTCCTGAGGTCAACGTCATCGAGAGGGATGACTTCTCCAGTTCCAAAGAAGTTTGGGACACTTTGGGACAACCGAGTGGAAAATACGACTATATGGTCAAGTACACCGCTCCCGAAAGCTCTCGTATCAGGGTCGAAGATATCCAGTCAACTGGATGGGGAGATACAGCTGAGAGCACAAATGCTATGCAAAATGCAACAGAGGAATCCTCCTACGCCAACTCTGCTTGGGAGACAGATTCCAATGATTCTGCTCCACCAAAAATCAGCGTCATTTCTGAAGACAAATCAAGGAAGGTGCCAGACTTTGTGATTCACCGAGGAGTTTGCCGCCAATGGGTTGCTGTCGAGGTTTCGAAGGTCATTCATCAGACAAAGTAATTGCCATCTTTAAACCTTTCACCCTGCCCCGGTGAAATGGATGTTTTGATAGGGCTCGCTTTTTGTAAATTTCCCTCTTCGCTTTGCCCAAAGCGACAGAGTTTTGTTTTATAGGGCTGTAGTTTCAAGATTCGACTTGTGCATTAATAAAATAACGTCGTTCTGTAATTTCCGCATTAATTACTGTTTTCTCTTTTTGATTTTTCAGAAAATGGTAATCCTAAAAAAAAAAAACATTCAATAATAAAAACAAGCAGTAAAAACAAATACACTGCACACACTTACATTTTCTCTATCTCTTCTAAACACGAATCATCACGTCATGCAGATTGTTTGTTTTATACCCCGTTGAAACATATGATCCAATGCCTTCTCCCAACTTTGAGTTCCCGATATTCGAGGCTGAAGAAGAAGTTGACAACGAAATTCCAGAAGAGATCTCCCGACTACTCAGACAAGAGGAAAGGTCCATTGAACCTCACAAAGAACTGTTGGAAACGGTAAGCTTGGGTTCAGAAAAAGAGAGAAAAGAAATCAGGATCGGAGCATTGCTCAGTCCAACTGCCAGAGAGGGTTTGATAAAGCTTCTCAAAGAATTCCCTGATGTATTCGCTTGGTCCTATCAGGATATGCCAGGGTTGGATACCAGCATCGTGGAACATCACTTACCGCTAAGATCGGAATGTCCGCCAGTAAAGCAAAGGTTGAGACGGACTCACCCGGACATGGCCATCAAAATCAAAGAGGAGGTACAGAAACAGATCGACACGGGTTTCCTCGCTACATCTGAATATCCTCAATGGTTAGCCAACATCGTACCCGTTCCCAAAAAGGACGGAAGGGTCAGAATGTGTGTTGATTACAGAGATCTGAACAAGGCAATTCCAAAGGACGACTTTCCTTTACCACACATTGACATGCTGGTTGACTGCACAACAAAGTTCAAAGTATTCTCCTACATGGATGGATTCTTGGGCTATAACCAGATCAAAATGGCGCCGAAAGACATGGAGAAAACTTCATTCATTACCCCATGGGGTACCTTTTGTTACAAGGTAATGCCGTTCTGTTTGAAGAATGCCGGGGCAACCTATCAAAGGGCCATGACTACTCTGTTTCATGACATGATACATAAGGAAATCGAGGTATATGTCGATGATTTGATTGCAAAATCAAGAACAGAGGATGAGCACGTTGAACATCTGTCAAAATTGTTCGAACGTCTAAGAAAGTTCAAGCTCCGCTTGAATCCTAACAAGTGCACCTTCGGTGTCCGTTCAGGGAAACTACTAGGGTTCATCGTCAGCCAGAAAGGGATTGAGATTGATCCTGACAAGGTCAAGGCCATTCAAGAAATGCCTTCTCCGGAAACTGAAAAACAAGTCAGAGGATTCCTGGGAAGTTTGAACTACATCTCCAGATTCATATTCCTTATGACCGCGACTTGTGCGCCGATTTTCAAATTACTCAAAAAGAACCAGGATTGCGTTTGGTCAGAAGACTGCCAAACTGCCTTCGACAGTATTAAGGAATATCTATTGAATCCTCCGATTCTATCACCTCCAGTGGAAGGAAGACCACTAATCATTTACCTCACAGTCCTAGAGGACTCAATGGGATGTGTACTTGGCCAACAAGACGAAACTAAAAGGAAAGAGTATGCCATTTACTATCTGAGCAAGAAGTTCACCGACTGCGAGACTCGGTACACAATGCTTGAGAAAACTTGTTGCGCTTTGGCTTGGGCAGCCAAACGTCTTCGCCAGTACATGATTTGTCATACTACTTGGTTGGTCTCCGAAATGGATCCAATCAAGTACGTTTTCGAAAAACCTGCTCTCACGGGAAGGATTGCCCGTTGGCAGATGTTACTATCAGAATATGACATAGAGTACCATGCTCAGAAAGTCGTTAAAGGAAGTATTTTAGCCGATCATTTGGCTCATCAACCGATTGACGATCAAGAATCAATCGGGTTTGACTTCCCAGACGAAGATTTCATGTATCTAAAAATGAAAGATTGCGATGAACCGCTACCCAGTGAAGGGCCAGAACCAGGTTCCCAGTGGGGACTCATCTTTGACGGAGCAGTTAATCATTATGGAAACGGAATTGGGGCAATCATTGTTACCCCTCAGGGTTCCCACATTCCTTTCACTGCCAAACTTACGTTCAAATGTACGAACAACGAGGCCGAATACGAAGCATGTATCATGGGTCTCGAAGAAGCGATTGATTTAAGGATCAAAAACTTGGACGTATATGGCGATTCAGCCTTGGTTATTAACCAGATAAAAGGAGATTGGAACACATACCAATCAGGATTGATTCCTTACAAAGACTATGCAAGAAGGTTGTTACCCTTCTTCAACAGAGTCGACTTTCATCACATCCCTCGTGATGAGAATTACATGGCTGATGCATTAGCCACTCTCTCTTCCATGATTAGTGTAGGTCGATGGAATGACATACCTAAGATCAACATCATGCGCCTTGAACGGCCCGCTTACATCTTCGCGATTGAAGCAGTCATAGACGACAGACCTTGGTATCACGATATCAAATGCTTCCTTCAGAAACAAGAGTACCCATCTGAGGCACTCAGAAAAGACAGGAAAACCCTCAGAAGATTGGCTGGAAACTTCTTCCTGAGCGGTGACACTCTTTATAAGAGAAATTTTGACAGGGTTTTGCTCCGATGCGTCGACAGACCAAAAGCAGACATGCTCATGAAAGAAATTCATGAAGGATCCTTTGGCACTCATGCCAACGGATACACAATGGCGAGAAAAATTCTCAGGGCCGGGTACTATTGGTTGACCATGGAATCCGACTGCTACAAGTACATGAGGAGGTGTCACAAGTGTCAGATATACTCCGACAAAATTCATGTACCGCCATCACATCTCAAAGTTCTTTCTTCCCCGTGGCCTTTTTCCATATGGGGAATCGACATGATTGGCATGATTGAGCCCAAGGCTTCAAACGGACATCGGTTCATCCTGGTAGCCATTGACTATTTCACCAAGTGGGTCGAAGCAGCGTCATTCGCCAATGTAACCCGACAAGTGGTGGTCCGATTTATCAAAAACAATATCATCTGCCGTTATGGTGTTCCAAGCGAGATCATTACTGATAATAGATCTAACTTGAACAATAAGATGATGAAAGAGTTATGCGCTGAGTTCAAGATTGAACACCATAACTCATCTCCCTACCGACCCAAGATGAACGGAGCGGTAGAAGCGGCTAACAAGAACATCAAGAAGGTTGTTCAAAAAATGGTTGTAACCTATAAAGATTGGCACGAGATGCTACCCTTTGCTCTTCACGGTTATCGCACATCTGTCAGCACTTCAACAGGGGCAACCCCTTTCTCTCTAGTATATGGCATGGAGGCAGTGCTTCCCATAGAAGTAGAGATCCCATCAATTCGGGTATTGATGGAAGCTAAGCTCACCGAAGCTGAATGGTGTCAAAGTCGACACGACGAATTGAATCTGATCGAGGAAAAACGAATCACGGCACTATGCCACGGTCAGTTGTATCAGCAAAGAATGAAGAGGGCGTTTGACAAAAAGGTCCGACCTCGTGTCTTCAGGAAAGGAGACCTCGTGCTCAAGAAGATACAATCATTTCTCATTGACTCTCGGGGCAAATGGACCCCGAATTATGATGGCCCCTATGTGGTCACGAAAGCTTTCTCAGGCGGCGCCTTGAGACTTGCAACCATGGACGGAGAGGAATTTGCCTACCCCACGAATGTTGATGTAGTCAAGAAATACTTCGCCTAAACTAAAAAAAAAACGTCTCGGTGGATTGAAAACCCGAAAGGGCGGTCCAGGAAAAAGTTAGAGACATGGAAAAAAAAGAATCATCCCGATGGATTGGAAATCTCATAGTACAATCCAGGCAAAAATTAGGGATAATGGCAAGTAACTATGTTCAACAGAGGCAAGTCCCTCAGCAGCAGTTACAGCATCATCTATCGGAGGAAATCTCCAGTCAAAGGTCATCTTCGACGGAAGCTCAGGATGTCCCGAACTCAAAGTTGGTAGAAGGATAGTGGTCGTTATGTTTCAACGTAGCCCTTTTCCCTGTAAATTACCATTTTCTAACTTTGTATATACTCTTTGGAATCACGCGTTTGGCTGATCTCCATCTTATCAATAAAATTTGAGCCCTTGTGGTTGTGTTTGTAATTCTTTACTTGTTTTAGCTTTATAGAACGACGTTGTTTAAACTTAATCAGCGATTCTTGAAATAAAACAAAAATGAATTTACTTGTTAAAACTTTTTTTGCTTTTAAAATAAAGATGGCAATTTCTTTTGACTGTTGAACATCAGAAGAACATCGATCGCTTCTCCCGAAGTAAGCGAATTTCAAAGTGCAGAATCAAAGTACTCCTTCTAAGCCAGTATGCCTGAATGAAGGGATCAACTGTGTCAGAGACCTTGTTTCGTCTGACACGCCTCGGCCGAGTTCTCATCTCCTAAGCCCGATCAACATAGCTCCCAATGGGACTATCTCTCCTAAGCAAGGTGGAATTGCTATTTTGAATCAACGGTACTTCTTCGCCCCGCGATGACCGAGTATCCAATTATGTTTATCCATTAGTCTGTATGCCGCGTCTGTTTTGTCAGCATAAACATACATACTTCATGCATTTGATTTGCATTTACATTTCATATTGCATCACTATCACTTGAGTCGGTCTTGTCCCCTAGTGATAAACAGGTTTCTCAATCGAGTTTGTCAGTTCTTTCCTCGCCAGGAAGTGTTGGGTCTGCACAATCTCGCCACCAGTGTATCTTTAGATCAGAGTCGGCACTTGGCCACTTTGATAACTTGAACCTCTGAAAGATCAGAGAACCTTCAACAAATGTCACTCTTCGCCATTGAAGATGATATCCTCACTTTCCCAGATTAAGGAAAATCCACAGAGAAAGCCTCGTGATCAGAGATTCGGCAGCATGCCAGCTTTGCTCCGAAAGGATCGCTGATGAAAAGGTCATCGGCCCCACAAAATTGGACCCCATCATATGGCGTTTCTCCGGGAAGATCCCGAGAAAAGTATGATGAAAGATCCCAAACGAAAGCAGTCTCTCAAGAGACTCGCTTTCCCCAGTAGAAACAAATGGCGTCTCCAACAGAGAAGTTTGTACAACTCTACAACTCAGACGAATGGGTTCCCCAGCAAGTCTGACATCCAAACTTTTTCTACTCAAATGGCATCTCCCCAGGAAAATTCGGCGAGAAGTTTGAAGGAAAGCCGCTATGAATAGCGTCCCTTGTCAATAAAGTTTATTGAAAAAAGAAACTTAGACCAGTTCCTTGGTAGGAAACCTGGATCGAGGGGAAGTTTAAATCAGAAACTGAGACCAGTTCCTTGGTAAGAAACCAGGATCGAGGGGAAGTTTAAATCATAAACTAAGACCAGTTCCTTGGTAAGAAACCAGGATCGAGGGGAAGTTTAAATCAGAAACTAAGACCAGTTCCTTGGTAGGAAACCAGGATCGAGGGGAAGTTTAAATCAGAAACTGAGACCAGTTCCTTGGTAAGAAACCAGGATCGAGGGGAAGTTTAAATCAGAAACTGAGACCAGTTCCTTGGTAGGAAACCAGGATCGAGGGGAAGTTTACCTTTTCTAAGCATCATTGCTTAGCTAAAGAAGATGAATGCGTAAGCTGCCATTCATAACCACCATCAAAATTTCGGATATTCCGATATTTAATCCTCTTGCACCCCGAATGCTCGAATCCCTTCGTCATTCACACCTTCGGGTCCAAGAAGATTAAATAGGGGCATCTGTAATACCCCAAATTTTGACCACTAAGATTTCCCATCATTGTGAAAATCATCATCATAATATGGATGAACCATCATGCTTCATCAGTCTCCCCAAAGATGGGTGAGCATCCACTATAAGCAAAATTAGGGTTTCAAGCCCTCTCTGAGTGCTTAGACAAAGGATCAATCAAGAAATGACATGATCTTTAACTTGTCTAATCTCTTAAACATCCACAATGGATAAAAAAGGACTCCCACTTCAAGGATTAAGCACAAGGCTGCTCCCTTCTAGGTGGATCAAGTCTCAAGATCGACAATGTCACCAAATTAGGGTTTTGGTCGACCAGGGCCTCCAGATGGAAATTTTCATCTGGGCACAAGCCATTGATCCAAAAAATAACCTAATATACTTCATGGAACCTCATGAACCCATGCATCAAGTCAATTTTGCCTCAGGGGATGCATTCATCAAAAATCAGGAATTAGGGTTTCTTGACCTAATTCACCCCTAAGTTGACTTTTGGGACAAACCATGAGCCAAGACCTCAAGATATGATTTGAGGGTCTCTAATACACCATGTTGATCCATTTGGAACAATGTATTGATCCAAGAAGCTTGAGCAACAAGTTTCATTTTCATCTGCACCACAATTAGGGTTTTAAGGGAAAAGTCAACTGTAACTTTGACTTTTGACCAAGGCATGCTCCCAAACCCTAATACATGATTGAATATACCCTATGACACCCATGGAACATGTCCATCAAGTTTGATTTAGGTCAAGGACATGATTTCCTGAAGAATTGCACAGTTTGGAATTCATCTGATAAAAAGTCAACTGTGCACAAAAGTCAACTTTGACTTTTTGAGATTTTTCACCAAAATGGATTTTTAACCCTAAAATGATGTTAATGTATGATTTGAATCATCATTCATCAAGAAAAATCAAGAAAAGTGAGATAACTTGTAAAAGGGGTAACCATAAAACTTAGAAAATTTTCTAAGTTAAAAATAAAGTGGCAAAGGTACCAACTTTGGAGGACCATAACTCCTAAACCACAAGGCCATTTTTTCTCATCCAAAGATGGATTTGTAGCCCTCACTATCACCTACAAAAACTTCAACTACAAGTCATTCCAATTCATTAAGGATTTTGAGTTATGGAGTGATCAAAGTGGCTGAAAAGTGAAAAAGTCACTTTTTCCAACACTTAGTGAAATTTTCACTAAGTCATAATTCTGCTTCACTTTTTGCCAAATGTAGGGGGAGTTTTCACTTGGAATCAAAAGAGATCAAATCCAAACTTGTTTAAACAGTTGTTGTATCATGTTAGGGCTTTCCAAAATGGCCAAGAACATTGCCAAATTCAACCTACACCATGAAATACAACATTGGCAAGTTGCCTTGCTGAAATCTGTCAAGGCAAGGCAGAATTTGCACTTTGGCTCGATTTGCCAAAATCAGCCAATTGCAATTGCTCCAATCCACTTAGACACCTCAGAGGATTGAATCCAAAGGGGACAATCACTGAGCCAAGCCTCCAAGGTCCAAGGAACAAAGAATAACATGTTGAACCTAGAATGGCCAAAATAGGGACAAGACTTCAAATTTGGAATGAGGCATTCAATGGAACCATCAAGGTGGCATGGACTGAGCCATTCTCATCTAAAATCAGTCAAGACTTATCCAAGACCAAGGGGACCAAAGCTCTGTGCCCTAACCTCTAGTCAATGGCTAGAGGAGACTTTCATTTCCATTGGCCAACATTGAGGAAACCTACTTACCAGCTGCCATGTACTATTCCTTGCAAAACAAACTTGCTCTACTATAAATAGAGCTCAATTTTGGTCAGTTTGAGTACACCAAAGCCATCTAACAGATGCTTTCCTCAAAATCTCTTTCTCTTGGCAAAAATGCCTTTCTTAGCAAGGTAGCTATCGGGTTTTGAGTTTGAGAGCAATTTTGCACAAACCAATCACTCACACACCTCACATACATTACATATGAGCTGATCAAACACTCACATAACATCTGGAACATCAATTTCACAAAATCACTTGCCATCCACACAAGTTTGAAGTGAAGTTGCAGCTGAGATGCCATAAACTGATCCAGTCCATTTCAATTCAATCCAAGTGTTCAAACACACTCCATATGGTGTAGGGAAGCTGTTCAGATCATCACAACTCATCTGTAACACCTCCAACCCAGAATTTGATTTGCTCTTGCTGTCACGACTTGGAGGTAAGCCTAAACTTGGTCATCTCTCAATCTATGCATATTTCCTCGCACAATAATTTGGCCATATGTTCATAATCATGCATGGAATGTTTTCCCTCAATTAATTGCATTGTTTGAATCGTGTATAAAAAATCCTAGCCTTCATGCAGAAATTAGGGTTCTTGAGGTCTCTTCGTGATTTCTTGTTGTATGTTTAATTTAAATGAAATTAAAGTACATAGACATGATCGTGAGGTTGAGGCGAGCATAATGATATGTGGATTGCATGTTATAATTACGTATTCAGCGAGATTGGATGGAAAATGCAAATCAGCCAAACCCAGAAAACGCGCGTGTTCTTGGTGTTGTTCTTGGCGCAATTTTCATATATTTGAATATTTGAATTTTGTGATTTTGTTTAATTGATTCAAAAATTAATTTCTCTCTGAGTTTTAATGATTTTGAGTTGATTCTTTTTTTAATAATTCACAAAAATATTAAAATATTTTATTTTCACAAAAAATCCCAAAAAATATTATTTATTTCATATAATTGATATTTTTGTAAAGAATTAATATTTTGATTGTTTTTGGCATTTTAAATATTTTTTCTACATTGATTTTGCAACTTTTAATGCTTTCTAATTATTTTGTAGCATTAATCCAAAATCACAATTTGTTTTCCATGTGTTAAACAATTTTTGATCATTTTAATTGAATTTTTATTCAATTAAATACATTTTTGAAAACAAATTAGGGTTTTGGATTAATTCAACCCTCATAAATCATTTTCAAAACACTCTGGGCCTCTATTAGAGTGTAAGACCCAATCCTTTTTTTTTGACCAAATCATCTTTGGGCCTCACTTATTGTATAAGTCCCGATACCGTCAAAAAACAAACGGCGCGATCGTCGCCTTTTCAAAAATCATCTGGGCCTACCCTCGAGTAGTAAGACCCATTTCTTTTTCTTTAAAACACTTTGGGCCTCTTGAGAGAGTGTAAGACCCATCCCTTTGTACAGAAAACCTTTTTGGGCCACAGTCACTTGTATAAATCCCTCTGTACAAATTCAAACAGTGCGCTCACTGATAAAACCCTGGGCCTCTCCTTGAGCTGTAAGCCCCAAATCTTTCTTTTTCAAAGCACTTTCTCCTTTGATTTTGAATATACTGTTGTTTTTATCTTTCTTTGTTGAACAACTAACCAAACAACATGGAAGCTCTACAACCGAGTAAGTGGTTATCGCTTTCATTTACTGCTTTCATATTATAAACTGTATTGTGGGGCTGCTCACTGTAAGTCTCCTTTCATAAACTCATATCTACTGTGTAATAATAGTATAGATATTTCGAGTTTCCCCGGCTACTACGTCTAGAATTAGGTGACGCCGTTTCATTTATTCGTAGAAATAGACGCCTAGATCCCCAATAGGAGCACCAGATACAGTCTTCTCTTCGGCTGTCCTCCTTAGGAATCGTCAAGAAATTCTATCCCCCAGAGATGAATTATTCTCGGTGAAACTTCTCTTGAATTTCTTCAAACCGCCGAACGGTTCGGACTCTCTCTAAAAAGTTAAAATCACTGGATAGTAAACCTCGCACGTTTACCAGTGGTTTTAACTCTAAAAGAGTTTTCCTGAACTTTTCTTTGGTTTGGAACCCACGGGCTTCTTAAAAGCATCGGCCTCCTCTTGGGCATCATACAAGGACCCACAGGCTTCCTAAAAGCATCCGCCTCCTCTTGGGCATTATTCAAGGACCCTACGGCTTCTTAGAAGTATTCACAGCCTCCTCTTAGGCTTCGTATAATGATCTCTTCCTCCGGGAATGATAGCCTCCTCTTGGGCTTCGTACAAGGACCCGTCGGCTTCTTAAAAGTTTCTATCCTCCTCTTGGGCTTCGTACAAATTGTCCCGACGACCTCCTAGAGGTATAGGAACAGAACCTAGTCATCCTCATAGAACAGTCCTTTCATAGAGTCTACTACTGTTTCTCGAAGCATAGTACAAAAGATAAAACTGTAGACTTGGACAGTCTAACTTCCTTGAGTCTCAAAGACATTCTCAAGCAACCTTCGTTAAATAGGAAGGAAACCCGCAGACTCGGACAGTCTCAATACCCTTTGGATTTCCCGTTTCCTCAAAGAAGAGGAAATATCCCTGATCCTCAAATCAAATCCCTGAGTACAGTGTTACTCATATAAGAACTGATTTTCTCTTTTAAATCAGTATATTGGATCTGTCACTCAACTGAAACAGTTACAATAGCCTCCATCTCGAGCTTCGTACGAGATACCAAAATTCTCCCCAGTGGAGTCAAAACAACCTTTTCGCCTCTCTCTCAGGCTTTGTACGAGACACAAAAGATTCCCTCGTTGAGTCAACCACCCCTTTTTTTGCCTCCATCTCGGGCCTCGTACGAGATATAAATTCCTTAAGCAAGAGTCGAACTCTTTCAGCCTCCTCTTAGGCTTTGTATAACGATATGTCCCACTGGGTCAAAACCTTTTAGCCTCTCTCTCGGGCTTTGTACGAGACATAAAATAGCCTCCTCTTAGGCTTTGTATAATGATTTTCCTAGCGAAAATTAGCCTCCTCTTAGGCTTTGTATAAGAAAACCACTGGTTGATCCAATCAACCTTTTAGCATCAAAGTTGTGCCTCGTTCACAGTACACAAACATCAACAACTCCTTTCCCTTCATCTAATCGCTGTAAGCGGCAAGCCTCTGGATCATCTATATCCATGCCACTGTCCCTCTTTTAGCATGAGAAATTCCTAAGGAAAGATGGCATTGCTCTACACTGAGTTAAAGTCTTCTCCTTCAGGTTAAAACCCTTTCTTCGGAAATTATGGCATTGCTCGGATCCGCGTATCCCAGTTAAAGTAATTCTCCTTCCCCCTCTTTAGAGATGACAAATTCTCTCTAAAGTCGAGGTCTTTCAGCTTCACGTCTTGGGCTTTGAACAAGATACAAATAGACCTTTCAGCTTCACATCTTGGGCTTTGAACAAGATACAAATCACCTTTCGCTTCACGTCTTGGGCTTTGAACAAGACACCAAAAACCAATTTCCTCCCATAGAATAGGAGGAACTACGAACGCTCTGATTTCCCTGTTTCGGTAAACGGGAATACGTAGGCATAAGATCGAAAGAAAAGATCTTAGCGAGCGCAATCAACAAAAAACCCAAATCCCATATCTCCATCAATTAAAAGCAGTAATTCAAAAGCATCAGTTCTAACATCCTAATCCTTATTCCCCGCCAGAAACCTTTTGCCCAAGCCCTAGAAAGAAAGAACCTGTATTGGCGAAATACGAATAACCAGTACAAAGGCCCCCCACATTGATAGCATCCGTAACCTAACAGACCGCTGTTTAAACTCAATATGCAAGCAGGGTTAATTAGAGACATCTATTTCCCTTCCTTATTCAGCTCACAATAGGATAAAAAATGAATCGACCTGTAGTTTTAAGCTCAATCGCAGAGAGCGACCAGCGCTTAAGAACCGCGTCCAAAATCGCTCGCTACAGATACCCTAGAAAGCCCATACTTCAAAAGGATGGTGGGCAGTACATCAACAAGTTTCTCTGACCTGGTGAAAATTGGAGAACGCATCGAGAGCGGCCTTAAAAGCGGAAGGCTTCAAGGTGTCTTGAGTGTGCGGGCTATTGAGAGTGAATCCTTTAATGATTCCAAAGAGGAAGAGGAAGATGAAACTGATTCAACCTTCGAAACTTCCCAGGCTACACAAACTTTGTCTCTGGGGCCATATTATCAACATCCATATGCACCGGCTATTTAATGCCAGCAACCATTACCTCTCGGTCCTCAGTACCAGAAATCGTGGCAAGGTCCACCGAATCAGCCAGCTTAGGTTCCACGTTAGCATCAACGTCAGAATCATCGGTCTCAAAATCCAAACAATCAACATCTGCGTCAGAATCAACATAGATCTCCAAACCGACAGGAAAGAGAGACTCGCCAGATCGACCCAATCCCAATGACGTATAGTCAATTGTGGTCTCAATTAGTCTAAAGCTCATCGATAACTCCTCGAAATATCAGATCCATGATGTCTTCATTCTCTCCTTGGTACAACCTGAATGTACAATGTGAGTTTCATGATGGAGTAGTGGGGAACTCATCGAAGAGGGTAAGGTCTTCCAAGAAGAATTGCAAGATCAGATCGAAAAAGGGCAGCTGACTTTCGATGGCCTAAATGTGGTGAATAATCCCTTTCTCTAATGAGCTCGAAGACTTTAGGAGGTACTTCCCAGAGCCAGCAAGTCAAGCAGAAAATATTATCCTCAACACTGCTAATCATTTTGATGTTTCAGCTTTTCATTTGTATTTTCTTTGCATGTTAAATGCTATTTACTTTTAAGCATTGTTGTTTTCTTTAAATTGTAATATTAATGAAGTGATCATGCATTTTATGAATCAATCCATTCGTATTCACTTATTTATTTCAAAAAAAAATTATTTCTCCCATTCACTTTCTTTTTCAAAATTTTGTTTAAGCAAAGATTGGAGGAAGGACAACCTTTGGGTGCAGGAAAGCGGACAACCTTTGGGTGCGTTGGATTCATGCGTGCTACATAAAAAAGGAACAGATCATGAATGTCCCTGCCAGAGCTTCTTGGACTTGGATTCTCAAAGCCATCATGAGCCACCGTGAGGTGGTGCAAAGTATGAGGAAGTGGCAGGATCTAAGTATGGAAGAGGTGTTCAAAACAAAGGATTTCTACTATGCTTTACTTGATCAAGCTGAAAAAGTGCCTTGGAGGAAAATTCTTTTTGATAATGAGGCGAAACCACGCGCGATATTTGCCTTGTGGATGGCGTGTCACAATAGGTTGGAAACGAAAATTCGACTCAAAAAATTTGGTATGATTGATGATAATGGCTCTGCTCTATGCACACAGAGAGAGACTCAGAACCACCTGATGTTTGAATGCGAGGAAATGCGGAAAATCTGTAGGGGTGTTCTGCAGTGGATTAATGTAATACAAGAACCCCAAAAATTGGGACAACGAGATTAATTGGATGATTTGGATCAGCAAAGATAAAAGTTGGAGATCTAAAATTATTAGAACTGCCTTTGCGGAGACAGTTTATGAGTGTTGGATGTACAGGAACGATACTGTGTATAGCGACATGAATAATAAAGTGCATATTACGTGCATAGAAATATATAGGAAAATTATAGATATAGTGGTGAATAGAACTTGGATTAAGCCTAAACTCTAAGAGCACATTGCTAAATTGATGATGGCTTAATAGTAGCTAAATTGATGATGGCTTAGCAGTAGCTCATCTCTGGTTTGCTTGTTTTCTTTATTTTTTAGCAGGACCTTCTGGTCGCTTTGTATTATCTATTTTTTGGATTTAATAAAATCTTATTTCTCCAAAAATAAGATTGGAGGGAGGATGATGAAAACTGGATACCTAAAATTGTTGTGGTATGCTTTTAAGTAGAACTTTGTTGAGGATGTAAGACATTATTTCAAATCCCCAAATACCGAAGAGATAAGGAGTTAATCCCTAGTCAACCACTTTGAGCCTATAAGTTGGTGTTTCCTTCAGATTCGAAAACCCTTAATCTTAACCAGGGGCAGGGTAGTTGTGTCCAGATAGTTTGACACTGCATTCAATCTTTCAAGAGAATCAATCCATCGACACACCTTCCATAGAGGATCAACCACATGTTATCCTTCTCATACACCCCAAAGTGTTGAAGAAGTTGAGAAAAACCAAAAAGTTTGTAGTGGTTGTTCCTCAATAACCAATAACATAGCAGTCACAACCTTTTAGCAACCAAAATGAAAAATCCCGCTAAGTCGAATACCACAAAAGACAACTTAGGCAAAAAATTAGGGCATCCCGGTGGACCAAAAGCTTCAAAGAAGCGGTCCAGACAAAAATTAGGGATAAAAATAAATAAATAAATAAAGGTCATCAAAATCCTCAACAAAAACAAAATAAGGTGACTGCCATTTCAAGAAAATCTCATCTTGAATCCTCATCTTTACCATCACACCTTTGAACCCTATTGGAAGTTGAATGCGTGTGTTAATTAACTGGACATAGGACTGGAGATCATCAAGAAGAAATTGTCGGTTAAAATTGAATTTTGAGCCTCATATATTTTTTTTCGAAAACCTTGAACCAGGCCACGTTACAATCCTTAAAAGACCTAATTGAGGGAGGTTTTATTTTGAAGGCATACTAGAATAAGGTTGCGTTAACCTAACTCGATGAAGATCTTTGTTAATCCTTTGTATTGATCACATCATCTTTCATTCTGTGAATGGCTAGATCTACTTTGCGTTCTGATCATTGATCCTTCATTGTACATCACCTTAATTTCAATAATGATTGATTTCAAAATTTGCATTTGCATTGCATTAAAATTACCATTTTTGAATGAACAGTTTTATTTGCGAAGTAGCACTTAGCATCACAGAATTTTAACAATATGTAGTCAATTGAGAAACTTGGTCATGTGAAAGAAATCCTGTCAGGGGAAAATCATTTAGAGCATCGGTCAACCCAAGCAGATCACCACAAGAGACGTTTAGTCAAAGAACAAATCCTTACAAGACTCAGACATGGGTAGTCCACCTAAAGAGCTCAGTGTATCTCTCAATAAAAAATATACTAGTCCAAGATTGGTTAGTCAGAGGCAGACCACTTCAAAATTCAGAACATTGGGGCAAATAACCTCAAGGTTATGGCATGATGCTTCCAATCTCCTTTTAAGGTTAAGTTCCTTCAAAGACCCAACAAGCTGGGGCAAGAGAACTCTCGAAGGGCAAGTCTTCTTCAGACTTTTAAGCTGCTCAAACAGAAATCCTGTAATGCCTCAACAACTGTTGAGTTCAAAATGAGTGTTAATCATGCTGGAAATTACCTCCCATCAAAATTCCTTTTCCCTCTACATAAAACCATGTTGCAAAGGAATTATTTCATCCATTACCCACCCACACGAGCACTTTGAAACCCTAAATTCATTGCATAAATCGTTTTCATGTAGTAATCATTTCGCTTCACTCTAGCGTCATGTCAAGCATATCATCCCATTCATCTAGAATATTCCCATAGCATGAAACCTTGAAAATCAAACATCTGCAATAAAATACCAACCTTATTTGGTACCTCTCAAAGTATAATTCTTATTGGAACACGTCCATTCATTGATCAGTCATTACATTTCACGCATCATTACATGTGTGGTATGCCCACAAGTATGGGACACTACACAGAGTAACCATGACATTACATGCATCAATCAAAATACACATTAAAGCATATTCAATCATAAGCATAACATGAACCATGTCTCATCCACATATGAGGACAATCATTGATATTACAGTGGACAACTCTATGCTTATCAGCAAAATCTTGACAGAAGATTCCCAAGCTAATCTCGACAGAATATTTTCCAGTTAAACCTTGGAAGCAGGTATTTTTCTCATTGAATCTCGGCAGTAGATTCCTTGGCTAATCTCGGAAAGAAGATTTCCCAATTATACCTCAGCAAAGGTGTTTCCCATAGAATCTCAGTAGTAGATTCCCTGGCTAATCTCGGCAAAAGATTTCCCAGTAGACCTCGGCAGTAGGTATATCTCTCTCAAAGTGAATCTTAGCACTAGATTCCCTGGTTAATCTCGACAGAAGATTTCTCAGTAGACCTCGGCAGCAGGTATTCTTTTCAGAATCTCGATAGTAGATTCCCTGGCTAATCTCGACTGTGGATTTCCCAATAAATCTCAGCAGAAGGTGTTTCCCCACAGGATTTCGGTAGTAGATTCCCTGGTTGATCTCGACAACAGATTTCCCAGTAGAACTCAGCAGTAGGTATTTTCTCAGCAAAACCTCAGAAGTAGATATCACTAGTGAGTCTCGGCAGAAGAATCCCTAGTAATTTTCTTTTAAATCTTCCCCAAGGAACCTCGACAGTAGTCCTTCCCGGTGGAACTTTAGAAGATTATTCTCGAAGAACATGTAAGCAGACATAGTAGTTGATCACTGTTATCCCCAGTGATTTCACCCTGCATTTCCATTCATCAATAAAGGCATCTCTCCAAGCTTCATTTCATGTCATTTCATGAATGTCAGCTTTTGTATATCATGATCATTCACATATCATGCATAAAAGCAAATTCCAATCATGCATAGGCCAAAGAGTGTTTCGTGCTCATTTTGCATTAAATCAGAACAATGTTTTTCTTTGATTAATACAAGATAGATTTCGCTAAAATCGACCAACAAATAAACCTTTTTTACCCAGAACTATGTGTGCCTTGATTTCTCTTTTGAGATATGTAAGAGCAGGATTGCGAAATCTTGTCAGGACCCTTAATAATAAAAATCTTTTTAGGTCCTTTCTTCTTTGCACCCTAATAAAAAATAAAACCTTTTGTCCTATTTCTTTCCCTTAATAACTTGAGAAGCCTAACTTTTAAGCGAAAACTAACAAGCACAACTAACCAAACGGTTCTATTGAGTACAACAGATGTGAGGGGTGCTAATACCTTACCCTTGCGTAACCGACTCCTGAACCCTGGAATTGGTTGCGATGACCATATCCTTGTCTTTCTTTTAGGGATTTTATTCGATATTTTCCCTTTCCCTCGATGGGAATAAATAAAGATTGGTGGCGACTCTGTTAAGTCCACCCCACGAGTGTGCGATTGCGCTTCGCGAGGTCGTGCGTTCATTTTTTGAGGTACAACAGGATGGTTGTGGAGTATCACATTATTTATTTTGAGAAGTGAGCCCTGTATCCTAAGAAGTTTGAGTCTGTGGTAAGTAATGAAAGAAAAACTAAATTGAGTACGAGACTTGTTGAAACAAATTGGGTTCATACCATGTATCCTCTTAGGTTTTGAAGATAACAAAGTATTTGAAGAACAAATAGGATTTCTAACTAGCTGGTTCATGTGTATAAAATTTAGTTTACTTGATGAAACAAGTTCTGTCATGGAAGAAGCTATGGTTCAGTTCTGATCAGGTTCTTGTGAGAGAACCCTAAAGATATCTTTTACATATTTTAGAATCAGAAGCATGCTAATCCTGCCTATGAAACTGATGAATGTAACCTCAAGCTCAGAAATCACGGGACTCGAGAGTAATTGACATTATCTTTAAAAGATTGTGTTTTACTTGTTTCATAAAAGAGTTCTCTGGACAAAGGCTTTGTTCAGTGGGTAATTCCTTGGCTACGAGTTCCAACACCTTCTTTATTGAAAAATAAGATGTGCAAAAATATTTGATTTAAATATAGTCGTTAGGTAGCTTCAACGACTCTATTTCTTCAGCTATAAAAGGAGCAGAAGAATTGAAGATCAACTAAGAGAATAACACTGCAACTACAACTGAAATATACACGCACTCCACATCATTTGTATCATCTCAAGAGAAGCTAATCCTTTAAAAGTTCTTATTCTTGTATAGCTTAAGAATATTTTGTGTTAAAGTGTGTTGTATTATATTTGAACACCTTTGATTTTTAATTAAGTGTTGTTGTAATTTATTCCTTCTCTAAAAAGTCAGTTTAGATAAAGTCTCTTATTTTGTGCTTGAGAATTAAGGGCTTAGATTAGAGGAATTTGAGCAAGGAAGTCTTGGATTGTAGGTCTAAGCAAGTCAGTCTTGTACTCGAGGGTATAAGTATAAAGTCTTGAATTCGAGGGGTTTAAGCAAGGAAGTCTTAGGATCTAAGGATCTAAGTAGGAAGTCTAGATCAGGTGATGATTAAGCAAGGAAGAATTAGGTTGTAGGTCTAAGAAGGAGAAAGTCTTATACTTAAGGATATAAGCAGTTGTAATCAGATTTGATTATAGTGGAAAATCTCTTGTGCTGCAAGGGGACTGGACTACTCTCAATTGGAGAGGAACCATGATAACTTTTGTGTGTTTTTTGTCTATATATTTACTTCTGTTATTTTATCCGCTGCAACTTGTTAATCAGATTCTGAACTCTTGTTTAGATTCTGAACTCTGGATTAGAAGTAAAAATGATTTGGCATACACAATTCAACCCCCATTCTTGTGTATTTTTCTCACCTTCAGTTGGCATCAAAGCAAGGTCTGTGCATAACACTTATCAGCGGTACAAATAAAGATCCAAAGAGAAAAATATTTCTTCTAAAGATCTTACTGCTAGTACCACAGAAAGAGGAATTTCTTATGATTACAGTGCTTTTGAGAGAAATCACTATTCTGCTAACCTCTTGTATTCAATGGTGATTCCACTAATTTTGAATGGTGGAAAACTCAGATGTACACTTATATCATTGAACTTGATGATGAGTTTGGGGATACTTGAAGATGGTATTGAGATCACCGTTGATAGTTTTGGTATGGTATCTGATAGAAAAACTTTGACTCTAGCTCAAAAGAAAATTTATAAAAAACATCACAGAGTCATAGATTCTGGTCGATGCTCTACCACATGCTAATTATCTGAAAATAATTGATAAGTCTTCTGCTAAGACTATCTTTGAATCATTGTGCTCTACCTATGATGGGAATTAGCAAGTCAGAGAAGTAAAATCTAACTTATTGGTACAAAAGATGAGTTGTTCAAAATGAAGGATGATGAGGATATTGAAACCATGTTTTCCAGGTTCCAGATTCTTGTATCAGGCCTTTAAGTGCTAAGTAAGAGTTACTTTGCATCAGATCATGTTAAAAAGATTCTGAGAAGTCTCCCATTTAAGTTTAGACCTAAAGTAACATCTATTTAGGAAGCTAAAAACCTGAATACGTTATCTCTTGAAAGTCTAACCAGCAACCTTCAGAGCCATGAGATGGAAATGAATGGAGATGAGTCTTCAAAGAAATTTAAATATCTTGCCTTGAGATCTGCTTTTGAAAAATCAGGTGAGAAATCCAAAAGGATTTCAAAGATCAGTAAACCTGATGAAACTTCCAAAGAAGATTCTGACGGTAGATCTGATGACTATGATATGGCATGCTTCATCAGAGGATTTTAACAAATAGCTAGAAGGAACAGAAGTTTTTCTAAAAGCATTGGCTTTAGAAGATCTAACTCTAAAGAGAAAGATGAAGATAAAATCTTCTACAACTGCAACAAAACCGGTCATTACAAAATTGATTGTCCTAATCTTCAAAAATATAGTCAAAAGAAAGGAAGTCATCAGAAGGATAACTTCAGGAACATATTTAAGAAGAAATTTATGTCAACATGGGAAGAGCTAGACAATGAAGATTCAGAAAAAGAAGATGAGGCCAATATGGTGTTGATGGCTCACACATATGAAGAAGGACTTTTATCTAAAATAGAGTCTGAAGAAGAAGATGAGGTATTCTCTTATTTTGACTTTATTTTATGCATGCATGATCTCATGAATCGTTGTCAAGATCAAGCCAGTCACCTTAAAATTTTAAAAAGAGATAACTTTATTTTGAAAGAAGAGTTAAAAGAAATCATCATATCTCTATATGAATGTTCTACTTTAGGTAAGCATGATATAGAATTCCATAATTTCATCACATCTGGCATTGATAGAACTAAACTTGCATCTATAATTTATGGAATTGGAAAAAGCAATAGAGAAGGTTTGGGGTACAATGAGAACTGTTCAAGTTTTGATACATCATTGTGTAAAGTGTCCCCAGATCCTTCTTCCTCTAGCATTGCTCATACAGTGTTAAGAAACCATTTTGTTCTTGCTGTTAATAATGTAAAATTTATGAATCTAACAGAACCTATTGATCAGAAGTTAAAAGGTATTGTAATATTAGAACCTGATAGTCCAAAAGTTTTGATTACATTAGTATCCAAAACATCTGAATCAAAGGCTAAGAAAGATTCAGAAACCAAGGTTGAAAATCACTTCAGTCAAAGTTTTTGGAAACATAAAACTTGGAGTGAAGCTAAACCTTTTTACATGGCAAAAGCACGTGATAGTAAAGAACTTGTCATGACTAACATGAAAGGAACCATATGTGTATGGGTACCTAAATCTCAAATTGTCTTTACTGCAGATACGCCTAAAGGAAAAGATGGGAAACCAATCGTGGTATCATGGACAGTGGCTACTTACGTCATATGATGGGAGAAAGGTATATGTTCCAACCCTGAATTTGAAAGAGGAAGGAAATGTGGGTTTGTATGAGACCATAAAGGAAAGATCATTGGTACAGGTACCATTGGTAACTCTCTAACCCTTATCAATAAAGTTTGACTGGTAGATTGCTTAAAGCATAATCTACTAAGCATAAGTCAATTATGTGATAATGGTTGTGAAGTGATGTTTAATAAGAATTTTTGTTCAGTTATTAATGTTGACAAAACCATTGTGTTCAAAGGGAAAAGGAAGGGAAATGTTTATAAAATCAATCTTTCAGAGTTGGCTGATCAGAAGGTTGTTTGTCTAATGACAATGAGTGATGAGAAATGGATTTGGAACAAAAGGTTAGGTCATGCTAACTGGAGATTAATCTCTAAACTTAGAAAGAAAAAACTTGTTAAAGGGCTGCCAGATCTGGACTATTACTCAAATGCTCTCTGTGGAGCATGTCAAGTTGGAAAGATTTTGAAAACCTCTTTTAAAACTAAAAACATTGTCTCTACCTATAGACCCTTAGAACTACTTCACATTGATCTGTTTGGTACTATTGGGACTACTTCGATTAGTGGGAAGAAATATTGTTGGTCATTGTTGATGATTTTAGAAGATGAACTTGGGTAAAATTTCTCTGATCTAAAGATGAAACTTACAAAGTGTATAACATCTTTTGCATTCAAGTACAATTTGAAATGGAAGTAAAGATCTTAAATGGTAGAAGTGATCATGGTGGAAAGTTTGAAAATGATTCATTTGAATTTTTTTGTGAAAAATAGGGAATTATCCATGAGTTATCGTCTCCTAGAACTCCACTGCAAAATGGGGTTGTAGAAAGAAAGAACAGATCTTTACAAGAAATGGCAAGAACCATGATACATGAAAACAAAATTCCAAAGTTCTTGTGGGCAGAAGCTCTTAATATGTCTTGTTACATTCAGAACAAAATCTATATTAGACCAATTCTGAATAAAACATTGTATGAATTATTTAAAGGTAGGAGACCAAGCATCTGTTATTTTCATCAATTTGGATGTACTTGTTACATTTTTAACAATAAAGTCCACTTAAAGAAATTTGATGCTAAAGCTCAAAAGGGTATCTTTTTGGGTTACCATGAACACTCAAAAGCATATAGAGTGTGCAAATTAGAAATCAGAATGGTTGAAGAGTCTATGCACGTTAAATATGATGACAAAATGCCTGAATATGAAAAGTCAGAGTATATGGATCTGGATGATAATCTTGTAGGAATTCAGAATTTTGAAAAACAGTTTATGGTATGTACTCCAAAAGAAAAGAGTTTAGATGATGATCTATCATAATCTAATACTATAACTAAGGAAACACCAGAAGCTGCAGAAACTGAAACAACTCCAAATGATCCTACTGCTATAGAATCAATCATTATTCAAGATAGTTCAGAAGCCTCAGTTCTACCTAAGAGGTCATTTAAATATTAAATGTTTCATCTAGAAGGGAAAATCATTGGGAATAAAGACGAGACATTGAGAATCAGATCAGATTTCAAAAATGATCAGTCAATGCTTGGAATTATCGTATTGACAGAGCCTACCTCTATTGATGATGCCTTATTAGATGATGGGTGGATCGTGGCTATGCAAGATGAACAAATTCAATTTCAAAGAAATGATGTGTGGGATCTTGTTCCAAGACCGCTGTTGAAGAACATCATTGGTACTAAGTGGGTTTTTCAAAACAAGCTAAACGAACAAGGAGAAGTTGTGAGGAACAAAACTAGACTCGTAGCTCAGGGCTACAGTCAATTAGAAGGAATTGATTTCTCTGAAATTTTTGCTCCAGTGGCAAGGTTAGAGGAAATAAGACTTCTTCTCTATTATGTTATTAATCACAACATTATGCTTTATCAAATGGACGTCAAAAGTGATTTTATGAATGGAGTTATTACTGAAGAAGTGTATGTTAAACAACCTCCTGGATTTGAAGATCCAAACCATCCAAACTTTGTCTACAAGCTTAAGAAATCTCTCTACGTACTCAAACAAGCTCCAAGGGCTTGGTATGAGAGACTGAGTAATTTTCTGCTTGAGAATGGTTTTTATAAAGGTAAAGTTGACACTACACTATTTAGGAAAACTCTAAAGGAAGAAATTTTGATTATTAAAATTTATGTTGATGACATAATTTTTGGTTCCACTAATGCATCTCTTTGCCAAGAATTTTCAAAGACCATGCAGGCTGAATTTGAGATGAGTATGATAGGTGAATTAAAATACTTTCTTGGAATTCAAATCAATCAAAGAAAAGAAGGTACATACATTCATCAGTCAAAGTACATAAGAGAACTTTTGAAGAAGCTCAATCTTGATGATTGCAAAGTCATGTCAACTCCTATTCACCCTACTTGCAACTTGAATAGTGAAGAATGCATTGCCAAAGTGGATCAGACTAGATATCAAGATATGATAGGTTCCTTACTCTATCTCACTGCTTCCAGACCAAATATTTTATTTAGTGTATGTTTGTGTGAAAGATTCCAATCAGATCCTAGAGAAACTCATTTAACAGATGTTAAGAGGATCTTTAGATATTTGAAAGGAATGAGTAATCTTGGACTTCCTTATAAGAAATCTTTAGATTATAAGCTAGTTGGATTCTGTGATGTTAACTATGTCGGGGATAGAATTGAGAGGAAATCCAGAAGTGGAAACTGTCAATTCTCAGGTGAAAACCTTATATCTTGGGCTATCAAAAGACATGCAAATATTTCTTTGTCTACAACATAAGCAGAATACACCTCAGATGCTAAGTGTTGCACTCAACTACTAAGGATGAAGTATCAACTAGAAGATTATCATATTTTTGGAAACATATTCCTATCTATTATGATAACACTGCTTCTATTTGTCTAACGAAGAATCCAATTCAACATTCTAGAACTAAGCATATTGAAATCAAACATCATTTTATTAGGGACTATATTCAAAAGGGAGTAATAGATATTCAATTTTATTGATATTAATCATTAGTGGGTTGATATATTTTCAAAACCCTTAGTTGTTGCAAGATTTGATTTCGTAAGGAAAAATCTGAACATGGTTTTTGTTGATGAATAATGCTTAAATTCTGAATGGAGTATCAAAACCTGTTTGTAATCCGAAGTAGTCTGAATTAGAATTTGATAAACCATATTCTAATGATAGACAGGTTTTGAGGAACATCAGTTTTTGAAACTCTAAACGAAACTTGGATTCCGATAGCACCCAATTGGAATATAGTATATCATTAAGTCTAAAAATTTTCTCAGTGTGTTCTATAATCTTTGATTGTAGAGTTTACTGAATCTCTTTCATTCTTGTTGCTTTATTATTTAAGCAGACACACTACAAGAAAATAGTCATTTTGCGACACTTAAATTGCGATGGTTCAGACCTAACTGTCGCAATATGATATTTACGACGGTCTTGGGTATCTGTCTTTATATTCTGTGTCTAATAAATCTAATGACTTCTATCTTAGAGAGAATTTCATTATTTAAAATTTATCTTATTAGCTAAAATGTATCTCCTCTTTATTATGAAAAAAACAATTTATCTAAAAAAACACTCAAATTATTCCAACCCATGATTTTCTCACTGAATCTAAAAAAAACCTTGAATCCTTCTAATTAAACTGAATCTTCATCAATAAAAACATTCTTTATCCTTCAGGAAAATCCCTAGACGCAAAAAACTTGTCTTTCATCTATCGTCATGTTTATTGCAGTCGCGAAAATCTTAAGGCTTACTGATTCATCAACAATCATCCCTTCCCTTGTATACACAATGAGTAATTTGATATTAACCTTTTGGGAAAGCCCTAAATTGAAAAATCCCTTTCCTCTATCTACCACCATGTTTATTACGGTCGCAAAAATCTTAAGGTTTAGCGATTCATTAACAATCGTCCATTCCCTTGTATGTTTAGTGAGTAATTTGATTCTCTCCTCCATTCCAACCCTAAATTTTTGTTTGGATTGTATTTCACCTGAGTATGTTCCAGGAAGGTCAATTTTTGTGGTTATTCTCTAGTTTGTGGATTTTTGTTTTTTGTTTGATTATATGAATGAATTTGTGATTAGTCAACAATTTTCTTTTAGAAAGAAGCAGCGAGAAGGGATGGGCTCTACACTTTTTGATTCAAACTTGTATCTAACAGGTTTTATGGGTGGTGTTTTAAAGCCCCTTCGCCCTAAACTTGGTTAGTTGTCCCTATCACCACAGCGTGCGTATGGGTGGTGCTGAAATTTATTCAATGCCAAACTTGAAAATGAACCTCAAGTTTGACATAGAGGTCACTATTTATCCTTCTTAAAGTTGTGTTATCATAGATAGATTTCTCTTTTACCTATTTGTTCAAATCCTTATGTTATACAGGTTTTATACAAAAATCTTGGTGTAGATATGAAGGATGTCACACCAATTTCTCTCTGGAAGGATTGTAAAAGAGAAATTGAAGGAAACCCTAAATTCTCTAATAAAGATGTTGGAGCATCATCAAAGATAATTTCTAATATAGAATCTGGCCTTGTCCCTTTAGTAAATCAAGCAGAGCTACCACTTGAAGTCACCAATCCATCAAATAGCGGGGGTCATTCATTCACATATGATGTCTTAGGTTTGTTTTCCTATCTTTATCTGGGGCTTTGGCTATTGTTTTGTTAATTTATAAATTGTTTTTCTGAATGTTTCCTGTGTGGATAGTATGTTGGCCCACTTCATATTTCCTCGGGAGCACTGATGAAAAATGAGAAAGTAGCACCTCTGAGCTTATTTGATCAATTACCTTCTGCTCAAGGATGGTTACAAGCAAATAATGCTCCAGCACCTTTCTAGGTTAACTTCCAAACTTGTTTTCATTCTTCTTGGACCATGTATATCCCCTTAATGGCTCTGTATTTTATGCATAATTGATGTTTTTTTAAATGTTTATAGCTCCCAACACATACATACGATCTTCGAAACATTATAAGTCGATCTTCCTGCATCAATAGGTAATAGCCAAGGTGTTGGCCAGTATATGCTAGATAACAAAGGACCTTTGAAAAGAAGACGAAGAGTGTTGTCGTTGTCGAAATATAGTTTATAGAAGCCCGAGGAATAGTTCTTTTCGCTTCTGGATGAAACTAAGCTTGCTTGTTATGTAACTTGTTGGCCAAGAGTAAGTGTATCTGTTGGAGAATAAAAACTTTGCCAAATGACAGTAACGTTGCTATTCACCATTTCGAGAGCGAGGTTACCATCGTTTCGAAGCTTTAACTGTAAAGGAAAAGGAGAAGTATTTGAAATGGACCAAGGTGATTTTTTTCTTTTTGCATCGGTTAAAATGAGGTTACCGTTTTTAAAAAGTGAGAGTTTCGAGTATTTTCCGTTCACAGGTTGGTCGCGGTTGGCTATCCAAACAACGGTTGGTTGTTTGGATTTCGTGAAGTAGACAGAGAAACAGAAAGCGTTGTCTCCAACCGGGAAGAAACCGGCGGAGAAATCACCGTTGGATGAATTAAGGGTGTCATTTGGTTTCTCAACTGGGTGACCATTTCCATGTTGATGTCTAATACAAACAATTTTATATATACATATAATACATATAATACAGATAAGTGGGCATCCTGCATCAGAGTTCTTGATCCAAGGACAGGAAATACAACCTGTCTTTTGGAACTCCAGGATAATGAAGTTGCATTCAGTGTATGCACAGTAAATTTCCATGATAAAGAATATGGAATCCTGTTAGCTGTTGGCATAGCAAAGGGACTGCAGTTTATGCCCAAAAGGAGTTTAGCTGGTGGGTTTATTCATATATATAGGGTTTATTCAAAGGGACTCAAGTTGAAGGCGTACCTCTTGCTCTAAGTCAGTTTTAGGGAAGATTACTTGCAGGAATATGACCCGTTCTCAGATTGATTTAAGACAAAGAAGATTATTAAGAAAGTGTGAGAATAAACTATTTCCCAACACAATTGTCTCTATTCAAACCTACCGTGATCGAATTTATGTTGGTGACATCCAAGAGGTATGTTTCTATTCAATGTTTGTCTCTATTTTGTTAATATCTGGATGTTTGAGTTAGATATTCTAACAATCAAAAACATTCCGTTATGATTTTTGGTATTTTCTGTTAAAATCTGACATTGCATTAGCTTCTGACGTTAACTTGTCTTTGGTCGTACTGTTAATATTTGAGTTCTACTAAATAGGTTTATATTAGAGCTCCAGGAGGGATTGTTTGTTCTATATTTGAAAACTTGATTAAGTCACAGAGATAAAACTTTCTTAATTTTAGATAGCATGCCTATTCACAGACTCAATGTACTGTTGCTTTCCGATTTCTGTTTCACTTGTAAGATATTCATCTAATTGTGGTTTGTGTATTCTCTTCAGTCTTTTCATTACTGCAAGTATAGACGGGATGAAAAACAACTTTACATATTCGTTGATGATTGTGTTCCGAGATGGCTTACGACATCAGACCACATAGATTTTGACACCATGGCTGGTGCGGGCAAGTTTGGAAATATCTATTTCGTGCGGTTGCCGCAGGACGTATCTGATGAGATAGAAAAAGATCCTACTGGCGAGAAGATCAAGTGGGAGCAGCGGAAGCTAAACGGAGCTCCCAATAAGGTGGAAGAAATTGTATAATTTCATGTTGGCGATGTGATCTCATGCCTGCAAAAGGCCTCTCTTATACCAGATGGCGGAGAGTGCATTTTATACGGAACTGTTATGGGAAGTATTGGGGCATTGCATGCTTTTACTTCACGAGATGATGTTGATTTCTTTCTCATTTGGAGATGCATATGAGGCAAGATAACCCACCTTTGTGTGGAAGAGACCACATGGCATATAGATCTTCCTATTTTCCTGTTAAGGTATACCTAATCTATATTACGTCGTAGATTCTTTCTGTTATTATTACAATGTACTGTTTGCCATCCATATTTTCATGGTTGGGTTTGCCTAGGATTTACGGTGAAAATCTTGACAAGTACAAATGTATAATTTTGTTCAATTAGTGTATTTTAACCATTAGTATGAATGTATCTGTGTAGGATGTTATTGGTGGGGACCTATGTGAGCAATACCCATCATTGCCAATGGATTTGCAGCGAAAAATTGCCGATGAATTGGACAGGACCCCTGGAGAAATTCTGAAGAAACTCGAGGAAGTACGAAACAAGATTATTTAAGAAATGATGATTAGAGAGGACAATTGCAGAAATATTTTGTTTTTGAGTTTGAAAATAAAGTTGATGCCTCAATTTTTGTATGTTGACCACAAAGCCAATCTCCTTCCTGTGACTTCTGTTTTTCTTGATGTATTAGGTAGTTTTGATTCTGTGTTTGGCTTACCAAAGTTACATTCTAAAAGTTGTAATTAATAATTATTCCAAGCACGCACTGTTGTAATATTGTGATTAGTAAAATAAGAGGCTATAATCAATTCCAACTTTAAGTTTAGGGTTAACTGCAAAAAAAAGTTATGCTGAAGTGACTGCTTAATTTTTTTTTAATTTTAGAAATATATTAACTGCGGAATTACCTGCAGATTTTACATTTCCTGCGGATTTACCTTTGGAAATACCTATGGTTTTATATTTTTGGATAACAAAAACAATTATTTATGGCGGTTTTAACCGTCGCAATTTTCAATTTACGACGGTTCTTTACCTGTCGCAACATAGAATGACGGTTGGAGTGGCGATTTTAGGAATCGTCGCGATATAGCCTGGCGACACACGTTTTTGCGGCAGAAGCAAAACCGCTGCGACTAGTAAATTGTGGCGGTTCAAACCGCCGTAATCTACCAATATTAACCGTCGCAACTTGCCAATTTTCTTGTAGTGATAGTAAGTGTTTAATTATATGCTTTGTGCTTTGAATTAACAATTGGACTAATTTTGAGTTCTGATAAAATAAGAATCTTTGTCTTATATACCCTATGAAAATTGAGTTATTAAAGAACAAGTTTTGTAAAACATTGACTTGATGGTGGAAAGTAGTCTTAGAAACTCTTTTTCTAGTAAAATTGTTAAATACATTAAACAAGGAAAACTCATAATGTACTTGCTTTTTAAGTAAAAGTATCTTAAATAATCAGCCTTAGTTGTTGTGTTTTCTCAAAAATAGTTGTTCTCGGGACTGAAGGGACATCTCTACCACTCTTGCCTATTTTCAAAAACTGTCTTGAAATTTGGTTCTTAAAAGGAGTGTACTGACAGAGATTTTGATTCGTTTTTAACGAGACTCATTATCGTCCACACATTTAATGCATGCTTAGTTATTTATCATAAATTAACATTCTATGTGTTATGTGATTGTATCTAAAATTTACCCAATTTTTATGTATTATCTTCTATATAAGATAGTATTGTAAAATCATTGTTTTCTACTTGAATTTATTTCTCTTTCAATATGTCCTCAAAGATCATTAAGGGAGAATCTATGATGTAGATATTCTGAAGGAATATACTATTGACCCCAATGAATTA
Organism: Lathyrus tuberosus; assembly: GCA_022829125.1. NCBI lineage: Eukaryota > Viridiplantae > Streptophyta > Magnoliopsida > Fabales > Fabaceae > Lathyrus > Lathyrus tuberosus. The sequence continues at coordinate 2,990,813 of JALAZF010000452.1, forward strand.
ACGGTAGTTAACCTTTCTCGGATAGTCTCAGATATTCATTTTCAAAAATGGGATGGATATTTTGCAATGCTTAATGGACCAATCTATCCAGATATTGTGAAAGAATTTTGGACAAATGCTCATGTTCATCAGAGTGTGTTAGATGTTGTCAGATTCTATCTATTGTCTATGGTTTTCTTGTTGTGATCAACTCTAAACTTATTTCTCAAGCAATAAATTGTGAAGAGGATGGAGTTAATGTTGAAGAATACAAACATGACAATAGGTTTATGAATCTTATTCATAACATCTATGATAATGAAGGCCTTGCTGCAAGTCCTTCTAGTCTTACTCCTATGGAAAAAGTATGGTACCATATTATGAGGACCAATCTAAGGCATTGAGAAAAGGGATTTAGATGACTTTCTCTTGAGGATAAACATTTAATTTTGTTCCTAGTCTCAAGGATGAAAATCAACTTGCCTTAAACCATGTTCAATTATCTTAAAGAAGAGATATTAGCATCTCATGAGGAATTATCTTTTCTCATTCCTTTTTGTAGGATTCTTTATATGATTCTTGTTCAACGAGGTGTTTTTGCTCATATGCTACGAGCTGGGTTGATAGACAAACTTGTTCCTAACTGGTGTTCATAAATGAATTGTTCAGAAACCATTAATAATCACTAGAATCTACTTGTCTATTTTTTTGTGTTTTTTTATCTTTTTATTGATGATAAAGGGGGAGAAATGGATTAAGTATTCTACAAGATTAATCTTGGAGTTTATTTGACTATTCTATATAGGGGAGCTTACAAACCTCACCTCTTATAATTCACAAATAGGGCCCAGGGGGAGCTTACAAACCTCACCTCTAAGACTGTTTGACACAGGGGGAGCTTACAAACCTCAGACCCTGAAAGTTGTTGAGTAGTTAATATACAACTGATTGTTTTAAAATACTTAAGGTTGTCATCATAAAAAAAGGGGAGATTGTTGAAACAAATTTGGTTCATATCATGTATCCTCTAAGGTTTTGATGATAACGAAGTATTTGAAGAACAATTAGGATTTCTAACTAGATGGTTCATGTGTACAGAATTCAGTTTACTTAATGAAACAGGTTCTATCACGGAAGAAGCTATGGTTCGGTTCTGATCAAGTTCTTGTGAGAGAGTCTGGCCCTAAAGATACCTTTTGCATATTTCAGAATCAAAAGCGTGCTAACCCTGCCTCTGAAACTGTTTGATGTCAACTAAAGCTCAGAAATCACGGGACTTGAGAGTAGTTGACATTATCTTTAAAAGATTGTGTTGTACTTGTTTCATAAAAGAGTTCTCTAGACAAAGGCCTTGTTTAGTGGGTAATTCCTTGGCTATGAGTTCCAACGTCTGATTTATTGGAAAAGAATATGTGCAAAAAGATTTGATTTGAATACATTCTTTAGGTTGCTTCAACGATTCTATTTCTTCATCTATAAAAGGAGCAGAAGAATTGAAGATCAACTAAGAGAATAACACTGCAACTACAACTAAAATATACACAGATTCCACACCATTTGTATCGGATCAAGAGAAGCTAATCCTTTAAGTGTTCTTATTCTTGTATAGCTTAAGAATCTTTTGTGTTAAAGTGTGTTGTATTATATTTAAACACCTTTGATTGTTAATCAAGTGTTGTTGTAAGTTATTCCTTCTCTAAACAATCAGTTTAGGTAAAGTCTCTTGCTATGTGCTTGAGCATTAAAGCCTTAGATTCAAGTATTCTGAGCAAGGAAGTCTTGGACTATAGGTCTAAGCAAGGAAGTTTTGTAATCGAGGGTATATGCAGGAAGTCTTGAACCCGGGGGGTTTAAGCAATGAAGTCTTAGGATATAAGGATCTAAGCAAAAAGTCTCGATCAGGTGCTAATTGAGTAAGGAAGACTTAGGGTGTAGGTCTGAGCAGGAGAAAGTCTTATACTTAAGGGTATAAGCAGTTGTAATCAGATTTTATTATAGTGGAAAATCTCTTGTGCTGCAAGGGGACTGGGCTACTCTCAGTTGTAAAGGAACCAGGATAACTTTTGTGTTTTCTTGGCCTATTTATTTACTTCTTTTACTTTATCCGCTGCAACCTTTTAATCAGATTCTGAAGTTCTATTTAGATTCTATACTCTGGTTCAGAAGTAAAAACGATTTGGCATTCACAATTTTACCCCCTTCTTGTGTATTTTTCTCACCTTCAGGACTTAGTGTGAATCGTGGAATGAACTATACCAGGTGGTCTTGCAGTTAGTTGATAAGAGTTGTTGGTTACGAGTCTTTCAGATAAGTGGCTTATGTGTGGTGGAATGTTCAATGGATATTGGTTTGGAAGAGAATCTAAGTCAGTAAGTATGTGGTAATGTCAAGGTTCACCTTGAGTGCGAATTATAAGGTTTACAAGAGTAAGAATGGGTTATTAAAAGCTAGGTTGTTGTTCATCTTCCTGAGTAGTGTTAGGATTGGTTGATCATAGAGTATGCCTTGTTGGAATTTTGTGTATCCTAAACGTCATTGGTTTGTCGGTATCGATGTGCAGGGTTAAGAAAGGAGTTGTAAGTTATGGCAAGTAAAGTTGATAGCTTTGAAATTGGAACTCTGATGATGTATTTCATAATTAACCATCTGTAGAGATGTCAAACAAGTTAGACGTTTGGGGAAACAACCTAGTGAACCATACTCAGTGTGAGTAAGTCTTAGGTGTATCACTATTATGACAAATGAGAATCATAGGGAATGAAGCTGGAAGAAATTTACCAAAGAGGTGATCATGAAGAGATTGGTTCAATATATTGCATATGTGTTAGTAAGGTGTATGTGATTAGTCAGAGTATGACATTGGATGATTCTCTCGGATTCATGGCCTCAGATATAGACCCCATGAGAGTGGTAACAGATGTGAGCAATGATACTTTACCCTATTGAAAGGACTTGTAAGTCATCCTTCCAGGCAAGAATGGGAATGAGATATTACTGAAGTTAAGCATGTAACCCATGCTATATATGAGAAAGAACATGAGCTAGAATTGTAGGGGATCGAGCAGGACGTTGAGATGAAGGGTTTTGGATAGGAAGTGCAATGTTATCTCCAGATGGTGTGAAATGTTGTGTGACTCTGTGAGTAGTATAGAAACTCACAGTTACATTCTAGATTTCTTAAGGTTCCTTGGAAGAGGTGTCTCGTTGATGACTCGAAGTTCCTTGATGGTGTTATTTCATTATTGGTTGAGATCCCGTGTTAGCAGAAACCTTGAATGAATCAGAACCATATAAAAGGATTTGATATGTAATATAGTAACCAGAACAAAAAAATTTCAAACTAATTTGGATAAGTTGCTTCGAGCACAGGGAAAATGTGAATGTTGTACACTTTTATGATTGTAGATGTGTGACTCCTATACATTTATTTTCTAGAAGGTGTCGGTCATATTCTAAACCTTTGTGTGTCAGCAAGAAAGTTATTCTACTAACGGATGTCGGTAAGGTTCTAGTATCTTTTTGGGTGGTGGCATACCCCAAATTTGTCCTACCTATAAATACCCTCAGTGGTGTTTCTAACCACTATTCAAAAAAATAAAAAAAATGTTGTTTATGCTTTCGTCTTCCTTATTGTCTAAGTCTAATTGTTGCAAGGTTGAGTTAAGGTCCATTTGAGATTATCAGTACAAGTGTGTGTGCAATGATGTTTCAGTTCACTTGGGTGTGGCATGATCTTGGTCAAGAAAGAGGAGATTGCTTCATTTTCAAGATGGATTTATCATGAATCAATATCTTGTATTTGAAGATCATTAATCAGGGTATTGTGCCATTTCAAGTCATCTTATGAAGTTAAGTTGTAGAGCCATTAGGAGTCATGACAGTTGGTACATCTCAGGTTATTTGCAAGTCTTAATTGTCTTGATTGCAAGTCTCGAGTTAGGAGCCAAATGCCAACAAAATATATAATAAATGATCTATTTCTTTAAGCATCATACAAATACACTCCAAGTCATACAAGGAAAGCCCATTACCATTTTTATTTTTCTAACCCATTATACCAAACTTCATATTACAAAATCATCACACAAAAATGCAAATGCCCATAAATTGCAAAAAGAATAAATAAGGACAAAATACATCCAGCCTGCAAAAATCATGTGCTTCACAAACACTGCTACACAACATAAACCTGTACATAACACACCACTCCAAGCCAAAACGTGACCTGCAAGCTCATGACAACAATAACGACTATACAACAACTACACTCCAAAACAAAACCTCTGCAAACCGTACCATGAACTACGGGCGCTCTGATTTCTCATTTCCATTGAGAATATGTAGGCATAGGATTGCGAGATCCTACCGAGCTACCTTCAAACTTATCTTTTTTCCAACCTTCCCCATTTCTCCGTAGACCTCCGAACTACGGACGCTCTGATTCTTCACTTCTTTCAAGTGAAAATACGTAGGCACAAGGGTCTCAATCCTTGACGAGCACCCTAATAAAAAACCAGCCCTCTTCACCTTTAGCAAGTAGACTTTTAGATTACCCATTCGAGCTTAGACAATTTAGATGGTTCCCATCGAGTACGATGGATGTGAGGGGGTGCTAATACCTTCCCCTCACATAACTGACTTCCGAACCCAAACTTGGTTGCGAGACCATTTTTTACCTTTAGGGGGTTTTATCGATATTTTCCCTTTCCTCTTGGAATCAATAAAACTCGGTGGTGACTCTGTGTCATTTTTCGCGTAGTGATAGTTGGTGACTCTGTCGGGGAATTCCTAAGCAAGTCAAGCCTAATCTAGGTTGTTTTTGCATGTTTGGGTGTTTTCTCTTTATTTGTTGCTTGCTTTATTGCTTTCCCATTTTGTATATTTACTTGTATTTTATCTTGTGTGGCTCTCAATGTTGTGGTATGGATTTGGTACTTTGGTGGCAAATTATGAGGGAAAGACTCTACACCCGAGTCTAAAGTGTAAAACTAAGATAGGAGAGGTTGAGTAGTATGGGCTTCCGAGAAGCTCTTCTCGTGAAAGTCAATACGAGAACCTCGCTTAGATTTGATTCCATTGAGGATGTTGGCGACCATCAAGCTCTGGCGTGTTTGATCAATGTTTTCTTAGGAATCATGACTCTAAGGACCTTTGTAGAACCTTAAACCATTGGCCAACTAGGATTGATGGTCACGTAATATGGGCCCCCGAGAAGCTCTTCTAGCGAGGATTTATACAAAGATCTCATTCAGAATAGACTTTGTTGATGGAGTTGTTGCCTGGCAATAACTAACATACATAACAAATAGTTAAGAAAGTCCATGACTCTGAGACCCTTGTCTAGAACCCAATGTCGATGGTCTCATAGTATGGGTCCCAGAGAAGCTCTTCTCATAAGGTTCGATACGAAGATCTCCCTCAAAATAGGTTCATGTGATGAAGTTATCAACTGACATGCTCATGTCGTGTGTGATGAACATTCGTTTGAACCCATGACTTTGGGGTTCCTATTAACCTTATACCACACCTGGTGAGAACCCTGTTTGGAAAGCAGTCAGTTTTATCCTCCGTCCATACCTCTGACCTTTGAACCCATGTGCTAAAAAAGTCAAAAATATGCATTACATCTCATTGCGTCTGTATCTCATCGGCATGCATGCAAACTATTTCCACGAGATAGCTCATTCCGCCTTTGTCCTTGACCTTCCAGTTGATTTCCTGACACTCATATTGAACCTGTGGTAGCTGTAAAGCCTTTGAAGTGAGAACAAGTAGAGATAAGAGGAAGAAAGACACCTTACAAGGCCAGATAAACTAGGTTGGAAGTTGTTGGTAGCTATGTCAGAGAACAATCTTCAGCATGTTGTGATGGAAAATGTTGATCCTCCACTCGGATTTACTGTGACAAATAATCCACTATATGGTCTTTTACCTGATGATCCTCTACAAGTGAGCATTCCTACTTAACCCCGGAGGATGCCATTGACTGGACCTGTGAAGGAAAGACTTCGTGCCATTGAGGAGAAACTCTGAGCTATGAAGTGCATGATACGCCTGGGCTCGATGCTGCTGATATGTGCCAAGTGCCAGACTTGGTAATCCCTCCGAAATTCACAGTACCCAACTTCGAGAAGTTCACATACCTTAGTTGCCCGAAGCGACATTTGGTGATGTTCTACCGAAAGATGACCTCCTATACCCACGATGATAAGTTGATGATTCATTGTTTTCAAGATAGTTTGGGTGGAGCATCTTTGAGTTGGTACATGGATTTAGAAAGAAGTTGTATCCAGTCATGGAGGGGCTTAGCCAATGCCTTTCTAGAGCAATACCAGTACAATTTGGACATGGCTCCCAATTGCACGAAGTTGCAAAGCCTATCTTAGAAGAGTAGTGAATCCTTCAAAGAGTATGAATAGCGGTGGAGAGAGTTGGCATCCAGAGTACAACCACCACTCTAGACAGAGAATTGATCAACATGTTCATAGACGGACTGCATAGCTCTTATCTTGAAAGAATGGCAAGCAGTGTATTTTCAAGCTTCTCTGGCGTTGTGATAGTAGGAGAACGCATCGAGAGCTACCTCAAAGTTAAACAAATCCAGGACACCTCAAGTAGCCAAGCTGGTGAGACTGAATCCCTCAGCAATTCCCAAGAGGAAGAAGAGGATGAAATAAATGCAGACATAGCAAATATTGAGTATTTTTAGGATGCACCAACAAGACATTTTGATCCCTCATCTTCTCAACAGTCATAGTTTCCAGTGCTATACTATCCTTATGGACAACCAACCACGCCTAGAGCTTCGTACCAAAAACCCTAGATTGATCCTCATGGCCGAGGATATTAGAATTAGCATCAGAGCCAGCATAGGCCTCGCAATAACTTGGAAATGAGGAATGCTCCTCTTCATCTAGTTCCTATGTCATACAGTTAACTCTTGCCAGATCTGATTCAAAGCTCATTATTGGTAGAGCCCAAGTCTCTAAAGTCGTTGCCCGAACCATACCCACCTGGGTACGATCCCAATGACAATTATGGATATCATACTGGATCAATGGAGCACTCAATTGAAGATTGCCAAGCTTTACAAGCCAAAGTGCAGCAGTTGATCAACAAAAAGTACATCTTCTTTCAAGAAATAAATTTGGTTGTGCACGTCAACTTCTCGCCAATATGAGTTTGAAAACTTCATGAGGCATCTCCTAAAGCTAGTGAATTAGACAGGAGGACATCCTGAGAACTGGAAATTGTTGGACAACTTTTATCATTCGTATTTGTAGTTTCTTTCCTATTAAATGCTACTTGTTTTGAACATTTTTGTTTTGAATGGTAATATTAATCAAGTGATCATGCATTTTCTGAATTAATCATGTCGCATTTGCTCATTTTTTCTTCTCTTATATCAAAAAACAAAAAAAATATCCATACACCTCTTGTCCACTTTCTTTATTAAACTGTTGTTTTAGCAAAAATTGGAGGGAGGATGGCGAAAACAAAATACCCATAATTGCAAACTGTATGCTTTCAGATAAAATCCTGCTGATGATGTGCAAGCATTGTTTCAAATCTCCTAAACACTGAAGAGATAAGGAGTTAATCCCTAGTTAATCACTTCGAGCCTAGAAATAGGAATTTCCTTCAGATTTCTAAACCCTTACGCTTAACCTGGGGCATGCGTAGTGTTTAGTTAACTTGACTATGCATTCGAATCATAAGATGAAACATCCCATCTGGGGGATCAACCATATACGTTGCTTCGTCTCGAAATGTCGAAGAAACCGTGCAAAATTCAAAAGTTATGCCAGTTGTTCCTCAATGACCAATAACTTGGCAGTCACAACTTTTCAGCAAATTCATAAAAAATAAAAAAAAGCCCGCTAAGTCGAACACCCCAAAGAGGAGACTTAGGCAAAATTAGGGCAATCCCGATGGACTCGAAAAAAGAAAATCAGTCCAGGAAAAATTAGGGATCAAAAAGAAAAATCTTGGAAAAGAGGTCCTCAAATCCTCAAGTAAAATCAAAATAAGGTGACTGCTATTTCAAACGAATCTTGAATTATCATCTTCACTCTTACACCGGCAAACTCTAGATGTGTGTGTCAAATATTAGCCAAATGTAGGACTCGATTTCATCACGAAGAAGGGGTGGGTACCAATCAAATTTTGAGCCTTATATCCTTTGTTTATGTAACCGTGAACCCGAACACGTTACAAACCTCAAAAGACCTAATTGAAGCAGGGTTTATTCTGAAAGCATACTACAGCAAGGTTGCGTAAATTGACTCCTAGAGATTTCTAATCTTCTTCTTGCTAGATAAATCAGCACCGTGTCTAGACTAATGGTCCAATCGCCACACATTGTCACATCATTCTAATAAATGATTTTTTCAAAACTTGCATGAGCATCGCATTAAAATTACCATTTGTTAATGAACAATTTTGACTTCAAGTCGGTACTTGACATCAAGGAAATTATAACAAGGAGAAATCAAAGAGGACTTGATTATTCGTCAAAGATTGATCCAGAATCAACAACACCTCATAACCCTAGGGATCAGGGGCATGTCGTCCAATGACTATGTGGACCCAAGAACTGGTTAATATAAAACAAGTCCCCAAGCATCAGTGGATTGAGGGAAAATCATTCAAGAATCAGTTAATCAGAGATAATCATCTCAAGAATCTACCAACCAGGGGAAGGCCACCCAGAGGTTCTGTTGATTAAGGACAAATCCCCCAACGCTCAATCAACAGAAGTTAAATCGCTTCAACGCTCATTCTAGGGCATGTTACTTCAAGATTACGTCAAAGTCAACTACTCCAAGAGTCATTTAATTGAGGAAAAATTCTTTCATGATGCAAGATTCTAGGGCAAGCCATCTCGAGATCGTCTCATAGTATAATTGCTTCCAATATTCCTTTCAAGGAAAGTTCTTCAAAGACCCGCCAGACTGGGGCAAGTTGAGCCACAGAGGGGCAACTCCTTTCCATGCCTTCAAGTTTCTTAATCAAACTTCATAAACAATCTTTATGTTCAAGACGAGTGTCGGGGAATCATGCTACCACCCCACAAAATCACCTTTCACAGAAGACCATTCCATTCATTTTCCACACAGGGACGTTTCTGAAAAACCTTCATATCATTGAATAAATCATCCCCATGCATTAGTCATGTCGCTTCACTCAAGCATAAAGTTGTACATATC